>CP136064.1:253738362-254980862 GCA_032622095.1 Siphonodentalium dalli | reverse complement strand
AAAAAGTTATACATTACAGACGTTCTTATTGGCACCGGAAAACAGAAATGTTACATATATTTTATGCGAAAAATATTGTGTAACAATAATCGCTTTTACCAAATTACAATCCATTTTGAAATATCCTGACACTTTTGCAAAAAGTGCGTCTGACCCTTAGGTCGCAAAACACTCGAACCATACCTTTTTGGAGAAAAAAAATGTTACATCAGAATCACTTTGTACCACTGGCATCATGGCAATTTAGCAGGAGACACCAGCGTAATAGCAAATTAGCAGGACCACTTAACCAGGGGAGAATACTGGAGAGAAAAGTTTAACTCGATTTCTGAACCTATATTCGTACGCGTTTGAATATCGTAATCGGGATTCACGGTGAGTTACCGGTGCTTAATCTGGATTCACGATGATATATACAGGTACTTAATCTGGATTCACGATGAGATACCGGTACTTAATCTGGATTCACGATGATATACCGGTAATTGATCTTGATTCACGGTGAGATACCGGTACTTAATCTGGATTCACGATGATATACCGGTACTGGCGGGTGCGATGAATTTTACAAAAATATTTGATTAATTGCTGAATATCTCCGTTATTTAGTCAGTATAATCAGTGAAAAAGGGAGGTACATTTCTGAAATAACCAGCAAATAACTATATTTTTAGTATAGTGGCTATTGGACCCAGTTATGCCCCTTCCGATTAGTTTGATAGTGATTGCGCTATATTTTGATATTTAACCGAACATCCCGTGGCACATGTTATTCAGATTGTATACCATTATATATACCCAATCGTGAACCCGATTAGATGTTGGTTTATATATGATCATTGCTGGGAAATTTAATATATTGGCGTCCACACGTCGCAATGTCCCCAGTGATCATTTGATATAGTTTCCGGACAGCACTCAATACTGTAGTATAGTCATCATTTAACTGTAAATGCCAACATGCTTACTAGTCGTGATTCCAACCGTCCGTATAAACTTTAAAGCTATATATCTTGGTCATCGTCAGACGGATTCATAACGATCATTGGCATGTTGATGACACAGCATAGGAGAAAGAGTATTTACAAACAGCGGATTCGTCCATTGATTTGTTCCAGAGTTACGGCTCATCTTGAGTAATGGGACTTTGCTTGAAAGTCAATTTTAATCTTTGTATTATTAAATCCTACACACCCTACATATCACATTCCTCATCTGATCGGCACCAAACTTCATAGGAATCTTTGATATGACCTCTGTATTGGAGTTGTGTACTTTTTCCAAATTATGTTGAAAAACATTGCCGCCAGCAACCATTATGCTTATCTGGACATGTGGGTTTTCTTGTTCGTGCATTTATCTCAACCAAAGGTAAAAGGATCTAACTAAAATTTGGTACGGATGGACTGCTTTCAAAAGAGAGGCAAATGACGTTGTTCGCGTTTTTAGAGCTATCCTTCATTGTTGATCTGGGTTTTGGTTCGAATGGATTTCAATAATCTTTGGCATTCATGCAGATTTTATTCCGTCATCACAGACAAGTTTATGACAACTTATGAATCAGGACACATGTACCTTGGCAGGGGATAGTCTGGGCGGTGCGCTTCTTGCAATTCATCTAAAGACAAGATGGCATGACCATGATCAGTATTGTGTGGAGCAATGATATATGGAAACACAGGTAACGACATGTCCTCACACGCACTGTGATGAAAAGACAAACTTACCAGTATCTTCTTTTCATTTTAATTTCATATAAGGTTTTGATTTTGTTCATAATTTTCAGCTGGACATTTGCATTTATTATATTTAGTGTAAAATATGTAGTTTTAGTCCAAATATCAAATAATGGAGCTGGTTCAACAATTCACTTCGTAATTCCAATTTCTAGTTTGGTTGTCAGATTCGCTGAAGTGTAATTATATATATATAAGGATATGTGTAGTATCCATGCAGACACGCACTATACCGAACCGCCACATCAACCAAACAAAATCCTCAACTCTATAACACTTCATGTGGGGTCTGGATTAGACCATTATTTTCCATACATTCATGTGCGATTAAAATATAAGATAGGCATGTACCTATCCCAAAATAACATGTCCGTTTTCTCCTCTTGACTGAGTGCAGGAATGTGGCGACAAGGGTGTGGCAAAATGTTCACCAGTAAGTGGTAATGTCAAGCCTGATCAAACACACAAATTTGTTGAAATATTTGGACCGTAATGACAACCAACAATAACTTGAAATTTCCAGCCCAAGAGGGTGGACTTTCGGTCTGCTTCAGCGGGGGGGGGGGGGGGGTGCATTTTTGGGCTCCCAACATAAACCGTTTAGCCACGTCCCTCAAATAATGCCATATATATTTTCAAAACTCCAGCACAAATGTTAGATTGTTCGCTTGGTTAAATCCACATGGACGTCGCAGTGCGAATGTCCTTCCGAAAAAAACGCAATCGTCGATCGGTAATCAGTACGCGAACACACGAGTACAAGAACAAAAGATGCCCCATGAACTATTTTACAAGATTTAATCACGTATATTTGGAAAGTTTTATAATTTAATATATATATTTATAACACAATTAGCCCCTAAATTCGGCCTCGTGATTTAGCAAGACACACGTTTATTACCGACACGCGCATTGACGCAAGAGCTTAGATCAATTATATCATTGGCAACACCAGAACTATAGTATTGTGTCAAAAGTCAGTGCATTTGCGGCTTTCCCTCAAACTATTTGCAACAAAAGTTTCTCATTGGGAATAAGTACATTAGCCAATTAAAAGCAACATGCTAAAAATAAAAAAGAATCAAGAAAGGCGAAATTGATGAATTTGTGAATTTTGTGAAATAAATTAGTCACAATTTGTTAAAATACTCAATTTATGACCTTTCAACAATGTTTATAAAAATAATATTTGTGTATCCATTTTGTAAAGTGCGTAGACAATCCTGAATACAGAACAGAACATTTTCCCAGATATGTTCAATATTTTGTGGGTTATTTGCCTCATAAATTGGAAGTTTATCTAATTTCAGAGCGCAATTTCTCAAAATTAGCTGCAATACATTTTTTATGGTCTTGTATTTTGAAAACTAAAGAAAAATGAAGGATCTCTTGTTGTCTTATTAATGTCTTCTCTAGATTGTGCACAAACAAAAATTATTTCCTTATGCATCTATGATTGAGAAGACAAAAATAAAAACAGATTGTGTCTTCCATTACATGGACAGCCAAATTTGCCTGTGATCGAGAACCGGCGTGATGAAATAGAACATTTGAGGTCATACAACTCAATAAATATAAATCCATATTCCCTTCATTTCTCATAACAACTTAAGTATACATGGTTAAACACACTGTGAAGGAATTTCCAAAAACATTGTGTAGAAAATCAACATACGGCCCAATGAATACTCAATATTAACTTTTTTTCTAAAAATGCAATATCGGGGCGCTTTTGTCCATTTTTAAGGGTTTTTGTGTATAAATAGTAAAATCAATGTTTGTTTACCCTAAAACACTTAGTGTTGGCATAATAGCTTTACATTGGATATGTCAATGAATGTCAATGGATTTCACTCAAGTTTTTGGAAACTGTTTCCAAATTTGAATATCGGAAAAATGGGGTAGGAGAAACCATATTGACAAAATCTCAGAAAACATGGATCTTGATACATAAAACATCACTAAAAACATTCGTTCATACAGAGTTTACTGCTTCCTGATCTGATGTTCATATTCAGAGCTACAATCCTTTGTGTTGCCATGGCGAATTATTATTTAGGGATTGTTCTATATGACATGCCCATTAAGTTCTAAATATTGCTACACTAAAGTACTAATGAAACAATCTACACAACTGGAATAAAACATCTATTGTCTGCAATGACTAGAATATGGGATGACAATATTATAGCATTTTGTGATTACACCTACCCCATTATCAACGTTCAAATTTGGAGTCAGTTTCTTGAAAAATAATGTGAAATCCAGTAACTGTTTTTTCCAACATAAGGTGTTTTAGGAGGAACGTTCAGATGATTATACACATTAAACACTAATTGTGTTCATTGTTGTTTACTATTTTTGCACAAAAATACATTTTAAAGTGGACAAAAACACCCAAAAACAGTCCAACATAGCATATTTTTGAAAATATTCAATACTAAGGATTCATAATGCCATAAGTTTTTTGTTGTTGGCACAACTGTGTTTAGCAATTCCAACACAGTGTATTTAACCTTGTATACTTAAGAGATTTTTTAGAAATACAGGGCATATGGATATCAATGTATCGAGTTGAATGACTTCAAATATGGTATTTCATCATATCAGTTCTGTGTCACAAGGCAAATGTGGATATGCAATTTTGTTTAAGAACATTTTTGTCTTCTCGATCATAGATGCATAAAGTAATCATATTTTCGTACAATCTAGTTTGGGAATTAATACAACAGCAAGATATCCGTTTATTAAAAAAAAAGGACCATAAAATATGGATTTTAGCAAATTCTTAGAAATTGAGTCTCCGCAATTAGACAAACTCCCAATTTTGGAGGCACATAAGTCGAAAAATACTCAACGTATTGGAAAATGTTTGCTGCTCTGTAATCAGAACGTTGTACTCTACAAAATGAATATATGACCTGCCTTGGAACCTACACATGAAATTTATTTCAAAACAATTATCAATTTCGACTTTCCTGATCCTTTTTTATTTTTAGTATGTTGTTTATAATGGGTTAATAGACTTATTCCTGCTAAGAAACATTGTATTGCAATTAGTTTGAGGTTTGGCACTTTTTTCTCATTACAATTAAAACTTGCTGCATATGTTGGAAGTTATTAACCCGAGGGGAGGGGTGATAATAAAACATGTCGGTCTCGTCCAAGGGGCATGCAATAAACAGACCAACCACGAGAACATACACACGAACTGTTCAAATAGACCCAACTGTACAGTGTCCCATGCAATATAATTACCCGGGCCACACCAACCCGATCTGACATGTCTATATGCCCCTGCCTTGGAACATACACATGACTTTATAAAATAGATCCGAATGTGTCCCATGCAGTATAAGTACGTACACCCAACCCCATGTCGCCACGTCCCTACTTGTTACCAGTTTGAGAGCATGCGCATGCAATTTTAAAATAGACTCGACAGTCTCCCAAATAATATGAGTATGCGTGCACCTCAACCATCTGTCGCCGCGTCCCTGTTACCAGTCCGATATTGTGCCACGGAATATGTACGAACATCCAAAACCCTCTGTCGCCGCGTCCCTACACGTGATAAGTCTTGAGAACATGCACATATAGTGTTCACCGTGTCCCTGTACATGTAACAAGTCGTGAAAACATGAAAGTTACGCGTTCAAACAGACACGACAGTGTCTCCGTGCATTATAGGTATGTACACCCAACCCCCTATATCATCATGCCCCTACAAGGCTGAGCGTACATTAAAATTAACTTGCGCACAAGAAATGGCGTGCATGGTTTCCCATGGGACACAAGCACTATGCTGCATGGCCACTAAAATCACCATAAGTAGACGCCACACGGGCGGTTCGGGTTTTCACTACGTTGGCAGCGAACATATAATCGGCGATGATGACATATTGAGGGTTAACTGCCAGGATAATGTCGACCTCTTCGTGGTACGATTGTTACAATATTGAAAATGTGGAGAGTAAGGGGTTAATACTTGCGACCGGTCACAGCCCCCATCCGTGCGTGGGTGGGTTTTCATGTGCTTCATCGCGACAAACATTGTTTTGTCGCCTTTTCGACTGCTAATTGCCTGGTATGGCTTTGGTGGGCGATTCCCACTTGTTTCTATGTAGTATATGGCAGTTCCGCTATCTATTTGTGTGGAGTTATTAGTGGTACGATGGCGACATGGGGGTCTGGAAGTCTGCCATGTAATGTCAATTTTATATGCAGATACCATATTTAAGTTCTGGAAAGTAGGGGTTAATATCGCCACACTTCTGCGTGGCCGCGGCCACAAACACTGCGTATAAAGGTTTTATGAAATCCCGCACTGTTCTGGTCTCTAAAATCCAGACTAAAACCATGCGTGGGGCCGGGCTGATTCGGATCCTAGCAGCTTCGGGCAGTTTTTATTCACGACACACTGTCAATATATTTGGGCTGGTATTCTGCGATTCGGGGCTGGATTAATATGATTCCATATGATAACAAAGAACAATAATATCAATTTCGGGCTAACATTTACTCCATGCGAAATTTCTTGACACAGGGTTAACGCTGTTACGCTTATTAAATATCCCCTATCGGGGGAAATGTTCATTGCAGCAATAACATTTGTATTTGATATTTTTCGGACAAACATTTTCTTGGACCTCCACGTAAATGCACATTAAATAACTATTGCATGCACCATTACTGATAATACTTATGTCTTTATTGGTGACTAGTTGAAACAGGTTTCGTTCGGGAGCCTTTATTCAGCGTCGGAGCAACCTGTGCGCATATGACAAACAATTCCTATTCTTGTATATTTAAAACAGATATAGTCTAGATAACGAGCATTATTATTCAATTACCAAATAAGCACAGAGGTTATGTGTGTACCTGAAATCAATACACACATGTCATTTTGTTAAGTAATATATCCAAGTTTTTAAAGTTATTAGAACATTTTCACCGGTCTCGCTAAGTGGGGTAAATATGTTTTACCCCATAATATTACATGGTGTATTAGCATTTAATTGAAACGAGGCTACAGTAATTGCGCGACAGAAGAAGGTCTGCGTAATGACCCGTTCCTCTACAAACAGCATAGCACGTACCCTTCACACTTTTCAATGGTTTTTACTTATTTCTTTACTTAATGGCTTTATTCCGGTCGCACTAAGTAAGACAGTTGTATATTTTTCCGCAATAGAGCGACCGATGGTCGCACTATGTCGGTAGATATATATATAGATATATATATATATATATATATATATATATATACTATTTAGTGTGCTAATTCAATATATCCGCGTACAAATAGGTTTATATTGGACATAATAATTTGATGATGGAACAAGCCCTTACCCGTTATTCGGTTGGATGGCACGGGCCAGAGTGAAAGCACATATATAAAGGCCCAAAGTGAGCTTATTTGTTTTTTATTTATTTAATTAAATTTGTTGATATCAAACTTTTGAAAAACTAACGCCGTTATAACCTCCACCAGGGTACCCCGAGTCACCACACCAAATTTGGTTGAAATAGGACCAGTAGTCTGAGAGATAAATCCGGACAGACAAAACAGACAGACATACCTTCTCCTATGCTTTTCCTAAGCTTTTCCTAAATTACTCTTTTATTTATATAGATTAAAGAACAATGTATGCATCACCAGGATGACCACTCATTTATTATACGTGTCGCTCAGCTGTGATTGACACCAAGGGAAATATTATGCCATTACATCAGAGGAACAAGTAATGGTATCAAGCCGTCTTCCCACGTTAGTAGAGCCTCTTTAGAAGGGGAATAAGCTCTGGTTTTCGGGATCTGTATACGTGTAGTAGAGCTGATTTACGGGTTGTATATTTTCAAGAAGACAGATCAGATCTGGGAATTAGTCATTTTAATTTTTACACGGATCAAAATATGTAACAGCAGCAACAGTATATATATACACATAACATCCGTCTAGCATAACAATCGTATATCAGTATCCAAATGGAGACCCCGCCGGACCGCATAACATGCAGCCCGACGGGTAAACGTGTCCGACAGCAACAACTTCAGAATTCGAATTCCTCCCCCTATCGAAAATTACCGTAGCCTTTTATATTTCATTCGATGCAGTTCGCGATTGATTGTAACTTGACAGGTGTGATTTCGTTACCAAGCCGATACCCGTTGTTACAACATAGGTGATTGCGTAATTACACATATGTGCAGAAAAGCCGCAGAGCGCTAACAATATATTCCCATGAATTATTTGTTTCGATACAATCTGGATATTTTTACACAAAGATTCTTAATTCGAGCCACTATTCATAAAAGTGCTTTTGCGATAATAATATGACGTAAGCGGGACTACATTGTATGAATATTTTAACAGTTCTTAGCAACTTGCCGAAGGCTGATTATGTCAAAGTCTATGTATGTGGTATTGTTAACGGCGCATGAAATTATCGTACGAGAAATAATCAGTTTATGGAATCGTGATCAATTTGAGCAAAGGGGAATTTATTCACTCTGACACCACTTTCGAACAATTAGCCAGCGCTATAACGGTATGTTGTAAACAACATGGTGCAGTTTTGACAAAATATCACGTAGTCGGATCTCCCGGTGTTGCGTGTTTTGCTTATCGTACAATCTTTACGCACTGTACTGTAACCTAACATGGCTTTTGTTTACTAAAACTGAGAACAAGTTCTGTATATAGTTTGATAGTCTTTCTGTTAATTGTTGTTTTAACGGATACGACTATTTTTAACAGCAATACCCATCGCGAAGGCCATCATAATCTTTCAAAATATAGTCATAAAAGTTAAATCTACGGCATAACGTTACAATAGTTATTCCACACCCATTGGCGTGAGGCACATGTATTCAGCGGAATCTCAGCCATTGAATACATATCAGTGTATACCTCTAGTGGAATAAAAGCCGGAACTATTCTTGCTGACGTTGTCGCCAAGAAAGATGGTGTACATAACGTCGATCATCCGCTTCCGGGGATCCACTCACAATTACTGTTTATTTGTCAGACTTAAACCACAATAATGGTAGCTATAGTAACAATGGAGATGACATTCATGGATTGAACTTATTTGACTGAACGGTGTAGAACAAATACAGAACACAACTTGCATCATATCTCGAATCTGTTATCGAACTCGTTGCGGACGGCGCAAAGTTATATATATTTGGAAAGTGTGGAGAGCGCTGGCACAGGTCGGTTATCCGATTTCTTATATAATTATTTCTATGGAACTAGCTAAATTTTGTTAGGTTGTGTCGGAAATTTACATAATATATTGTGTTGAGCACAAACAAAGGATAATGATGTTGAAATTGCTAAAAAGCTAATTGAACTGCGTGTTAATCAAGGTCTGAGTCTAGATCGAACGAGCATATCTCTCAAACTGGGATTTTTCTTGTAGGCAATAATAACCCGTTTGTCGAGAGGCTCGGTCAATTTAGCGTTTAATAATGCAAAGTTTTTTCTGAAAATGTTTGCGATTTCAACATTTCTACGATTGTAGATCAGAGGAAAGCACAAGAAATTTCGAGAAACACCTTTGTAGTCAATGTTAAGTCCGAACAGAAGATATGTTTTAAGTACGCCCATATATATATATATATCATTGCGCCATCCAACTCATTCGATAAAAGATTCTCGATTAAGATGCGCGTTGTGTTTTGTCTATATATATATATAGTAGCGCTTTGTCGTCTGCTGTCGTGGTTTGGATACAATGGTGACATGATGTAATTTAATTGCGTCGCCTTATTTTAGTTTATATTCACATTCCAAATAATTGAACTATCAGGTGCATGCACGTTAGTGGTATGCACCACAATGGCCATAAAAGGATATCAAATTCAATTTTGATTTCCTTCTTAATTGAGGGCCTATACGGAGAAAACATCACGTTATAATAATAGTACAAATGTTCTCTTGTGTCTAATGTCATCAACTAACGGGAAGTGACATAACAGCGTATTATTAAAGGGAGCTTGTACCCTAAATCCGACCATGTATGGGACCATCCCTTTTATATTCAACAGCAAACAGCATGGTAAATATAATGAAAATGAGTGGATGACTCAACATAAATTAGTCTACATTACCCATTTAAGTGCAAGGGCTATACATATATATACGACTCCGTTATGGAGCCACGCTTTTTTGTTAGAAGTTAGAGCTAATGCTCCCTGTTTGTAGAAGTTTGTTGAGATGTAGAAGGTCTCCTTGTGATAACGCATCTCGTATTTACTTGCAGCTTCCACTTGTGGGGATGTTAAATTCAAATGTCGAACAACTGACCAGTGCCTCCCAGAAGTCACCAAATGTAATGGTGTCAGCGAATGTGATGACGGAAGTGACGAGGAAGGATGCCGTAAGTAATATTATACAGTTAACGCCCGCGATTGAGTGAGACACGGGGATTTGTCGTCCGCTCGAGACCTGGAATGTCACCCGAGGGACGCCAGGCCCGAGGGTGACATTCCAGGTCGAGAGCGGCGACAAATCCCCGTGTCTCACGAAAACAAGGGTGATAACTGTTTTGTTATCTGACAAAGGAGTACACACGAACCTCCGTAATAGCAGGCATAAATGCGCGCATATATTCTTTAATCCAGTTCGAAAAGTTAATTTTATGTTCGAATCATCGCTATTTAGAAAATAAAACATTCATAATCTAGATCAATTAACAGACCCGTCGTTTGCTCAGCTATTCTCCGGTCAGTTTGCTGGTTGCATGGTGGAAATCGGTTCACGGAAAGAGGAGTAAAGCAATTTCGAAGTTGAGTAGCCATGCAGCGAAATGTTCGGTTTCGTTTCAAATGAGCGTGAAGACGCCGACAGACGTGTTAATTTCCAGAATGCTAAAATGTGAAACTAACACGTTGTAGTAGTGCAAAAAGAAATTGACATATGTCACAGATCGTTACGCAACATACGGGTATTCTCTGAAGTCTGAGGAATGTATTGAAGAAAAGAAATAGTCAATTGATAAACAGCAAAGAGTGGCTATTTGATCTAGTACATAAACGTAGTTGTAACGTATGTACATCATATGTGCAATTGTCTGCAGCACATACGAACTGCATAATAAGGTTTATCTATTTGTCCCACGGTCTTTATTATTGATATAAAAAGGTCCAATAGGAACATTGCACCTTATAACGGATTTGTGTCTGTGATAACACCATTTATACATAGCGTGCTTTAATTTCAAATAAAAAAAACACACAATTATGCAAATTAGCAAACACCACAGTTCGCGGTTGTTATGAAACAGTGGGGTTTATAAAAATTATTAGAGAGCTGTCAGAGAATCTCTGCGTGTTGAGTTCTTCGTAGTTCTGTGTTTACTTGTAACAGCTGAGCGGTCAATAACTGAGACAATGTTACCCTCGAGGGTAATATGGTGATTTACGGCCCGCCATGTGACGCACTCTCAGCCAATCAGAAGAGAGGAAAATGGGATGAAGGATAACAATTACTATTTACCCATTTACTAGCGAAATGCCGTATGTAATAATTGATATTAAGGGTACTCAAACCGATCAGAGGGTCCCCATAGCATCAAGATACGACAACAGCAAAAACAACAACAGCAACATTTCCTCGAAACACGCTTTAGTTATCATTATCTATTAATTGCAACACAATAATGCTAACCATTGTCAAATATTATAATCATATTTCCCAAAAGGTGGTATTTATCAACATTTTTTTAACGAAATATGGCCGTATTATCACTTGAGTATTCACGAAATTTTGCCGTATTACCACTTGTTTTAGAGTTATCCATCTTCCTCTGCAATTTTGTCCGAGAGTGCTCGTTTGACGACGTATTTCTGGGCCACAAATAATTGCACATCTCGAAAAATAACAAACTTCAAAAATCGATATCTGATCATTCTGAGCTTTTATCGTGGGTTCCTCAACTCGAATAAACTATTTTTTTTACCCCCGAAGCCAAAGAAATAATAATGTATGAGCATTAAGTCGAATAATGCATTTTAGCTCATTTACTGGAGAGATTTTGCAAAATCATGATTACAATTCAATACAATGTATTACTCAATCGCTACTGCACATACGCTATGGCAAGTCAACCTGATAAAGAAAAAAAATAATAACAAACACAAGTCTACCTTAAAAGGACCCAAGCCATTCGCAGGAGGAAATGTGAAAAAAGCATACAAGTTTGAAAAAACTGAGACGAACATGAGAAATAAATGAACGTTGTTCTTATATTTATACATATAGTTCTCCAATAACGAAATTATGCAGTTTGAAACCATTGATATGTAAACAAAACCGTTACAGTGATTTCTCAATAAATGTCGCCAATCATGTAGAAAGTACGAATATTTTAATCCGAACATTATTTTCAGAATATTTGTCTATGATTTGACTTTTCCAATATTTTATTAAACTATGGTACAGTATCCCTTTAAATTACAGGGATATACAGATAGTTACGGCTCCGTAATGGAGCCACGCTTTTTTGTTAGAAGATAGAGCTAATTCTCCTTGTTTGTAGAAGTTTGTTGAGTCGTAGAAGGTCTCCTTCTGATAACGCATCTCGTATTTACTTGCAGCCTTCTCTTGTGGGGATGGACAATTCAAATGTCGAACAACTGACCAGTGCCTCCCAGAAGGCACCAAATGTAATGGTGTCAGCAAATGTGATGACAGTGGTGACGAGGAAGGATGCCGTACGTTATAGTTACTATTAACCCATTCATTAGAGAGATTTTGCAAAAGTCATGATTACAGTTCAAGTAAATTTATTCACATAAGATAAGGCAAGTCAAACAGACAAAGAAAACAAAATAGATTAACAAACACAAGTCAACATTAAAAGGACCCAAGACATTCGCAGAAGGAAATGTGCAAAAAAGCATACAAGTCTGCAAAAACATTACCACTGAGAAGAACATGACAAATAGATAAACGCTGTTCTTTTATTTAGTTCTCCAATAACAAAATGTTGCAGTTTGAAACCATTGATATGTAAACAAAACCGTTACAGTGATTTGTCAATAATTGTCGCTAATCGAGTAGAAAGTGCAAATATTGTAATAAATCTGAACATGATTTTCAGAATATTTTCTATGCTTTGACCTTTTCAAATATTGTATTAAACTTTGGTATCTTATTGGTCTGATTGGACAGTTATCGGTAGTTCCACTCTAACAGAAATGTTTAAATAAAAATGATTTCGATATGCGAAATATCTTTATTGGAGAGTTATAGTAATGAGAATAAGAAGGAAATCGTACCATGACTAAATGTTCTTTTGAAGTTCTTTGGATGGTTGTCGGTTTACAGACATTTATCAACTTTATGTTAGTCGTATGGACCCATTGAAAAGTCATTGAGTCCCTTTAATATAATGATGTATTAATTAGATATATCTAGTTACGAAGAAGTTATGTGACCTAGAACGCATCTCATCCCAGTACTTCTTGATCAACGTGTATCACATTAAATCTCTAACTTTGACACAAACAGAGCAATTGCCAATTTCTTGAGACAATAAAGGCTAAGTTCCCTCCAATAATTTTGAGGTATGGTGTCATGGATACATAAACTACACTAGTGGATATGCTAAATTTTGCATGTATTCCCTGGAAACAGTGACATTTTTTAGGTTTTTGTCATGTAATGAATTTGATTAATCACATGTATCAAACTTCACTAAAAAAAAACGGTGAGAAAATCCATTCTTAACTATCATGTATATTCGGCAAACGTGAGTCTAGGCATTAATTTATGGAACATGGGAAACCACGATGCTATAGTTTTGATACAAAAGGGATCATCTTATCATAAAAGATGGTTAAAAAACAAATCTCACTTTTCAGAAAACATAAATGTCTTGTATGAGACTTATCTCACATGGGCTAGCGCATACATATCGTGTCACAGCGACGGAGAAAGATTGGCTACTCTTCATACCGAAGAGGAGCTGATAACTGCGGTGTTCGAGCTGTCTGGCGGACAATATGCATGGACTGGATGATTCAATAACAAGAGTGGGTGGCAATGGCTAACCCAGATAGCACACCCGATAATAACGTTATCGAAAGTGCTACATATAATATTATATATTCCTTTACCATACAAAAATGTTTATTTCAGCTCAATTTGCGATTGTGTGCTCTCGATAATGTTGGGAACAAAATATTCAAACATATGTGGTTTTAAATTTTTGTCAGGTTATATCTTCTTCGAACATCATCTGGAAGATGAACTGATGTAGATGTGCAAAATTTGAAGTTCTATAGAAATTCACAGGGAACCATTTAGACGACACCAAAGCGGTAACTTTTTACGAGAACGATAATGGTGAGGGTTAGGATTTTCTAAAATGACGCCGTTGTTGTCAGGGGCAGAATAGGGGAGGGCAGAAAAATAATTGTCGCCGATTGTCATGAAAATTTTATATAATCATGCCCATGATATGAGGAATCTAATGGTATTGTTTCAATATGTCAAGAGTGGCGCCGTTAGAGTCAGGAATGCACGGAAGGGCAGAGGGGCACCAAAACTAAGTTTAGCGCCGAGATACCATCTAGACGACACCAAACGGTCTACAATGGGCAACTTTTTACGAGAAAGATAACGGTGTGGGTAAGAATTTTCTAAAGTGACGCCGTTGTCAGGAGCAGAACAGGGGGGGGGGGGGGGGTAGAAAAACAATGTGCCGCCGATTGTCATGAAATTTTTATATAATCATGCCCATGATATGATAAATGGTGTTGCTTAAATATGTCGAACGTGGCGTCATTCGCGTCAGGGGTGCACGGAAGCGGAGAGTGGCACACAAATTGATAAAACTAATTTTAGCGCCGATGTCCACCCAATTGATATATATTCTTCTCCATGATACGGGGAGTTTAATTGTGCGCGTTAAAGACTCCAAATTGTTGTCATTTTGATCAAAGATTGTGGGAGGGGCACCCAATTTGATAAGAATGAGTTTAGTATTTGTACACTCGCCAATTTGATACAAAAACTTATACAAAATCATCCACACGGTATGAGGAGTCTAATGGGGTGGCATAAAGCTGTCAAAAGTGGCGTCATTAGAGTCAGGGGTGCACTGAAAGGGAGATGGGCACCAAAATTGATAAATATAATTTTAGCGCCAATTTCCACCAAATTGATGCACATATTATCCATGATACGAGAAATCAAATCATGTGATTTAAAGACGCTATATTGGTGTTGTTTGTGTGAGAGAGTTGTTGGTGGGCACTTAATTTGATAAAAAAAATTGTTTTGTCGCCGAGTATCACCAAACTTATAAATATTTATCTCCATGATATCAGGAGTCTAACTGTGGTTTATATATATTCATCTCCATAATGAGTCTAAGATTGTGGTTTAATGATGACAAATGTGCCGCCGCTTGAGTCCAAAAATAGGGACGAGCGGGTCACCGCAACTGATATAAATATGTTTAGTGCCAATTAACACGAAATTCATACACGTTCTTCGCAATTAATACGATGAATTAAATCGTGCGTGTTAAAACGTTACATTTGGTGCCTAGATATATTCGCAAATATATGTCTGTCTGAATGTGTTCTATATATAACTTCACGAGGTACAATCGAGGTGGCACCAAGGCGTTCTAACAGTGGTAACTTTTTGCGAGGAAGATAATGGTGCATGTTAAAATATTAGAATAGCTCATGATAATATTATAACACAATTGAGTCTGCCCCATTCAATATAGTTTCCACACAAAAGTTACAAGAGATATGGAAATGCATAGAAGGCCTGTTCAACAATAGTGGCCACAGTGTGCCGTCAAATATAATATCTGAGATAAACGAAAACGGACATCTGATAATGTTATATCTGCTCAATATACAGAGGATATCATTCATGTTTAGAACAAACTCATCGCCTAATATAAAAAACTCAAAATCTCATTATGTGCCGGGTACCTGTAGCTGACATAGCAACATTTCTTTTTAACTGAGAATAATTAGCCAGTATATAGCACAATGGACAGATCGGAGCACCTGGACATTTCATTCAAGAATCTGTATCTTCGTGGAGATTTGATAACCAGGTGTCCTCAAAATCGTAGTCAAACCCACTAGATTGATTGATACATCTCTATGTAAAACCCAAGTGTCGTTTTCTATTTTTGAGAACTAATATGTTTATGTTCATGTTATAACGTATGAAGTTTACGCAGTTGTAAATAAATAAATAGTTCTTTATTGGTGGGACGGATTTATCGCGATAAACAAAATTACAATCGCTCCGACCCGACAAGGTGAGCTACTACTTATATTCCGTGTGTAAGAATAATGTTTTGTGATGCTATTTAGATATATAATTTATGAAAATATGTGTAACGCTTTGAACAAAAGTATCATCTATTCCCACCATATATCCATAACATGCAGAGGGTTTTTACATTACTTTAAACTGGGCAACGCCGGGTAACCCTGCTAGTATTATATATATAGGCAACTCCGTGTATGGCGATAGAACATATTACGTCATAAAGAATATCGCGTTTTTGCATGCCGTTTTCTAATTAGTCCATGATACTGTTCTGATTATATAAATTCAATACGGCAATTAATTTTATCTGTTGACATATTATGAAATGAGCAATTACTCAGATTATTTGTATCTGTGCACATATGTAGTACACTTCTTGCATATGGTGGGATGATTTATGCGGGAGAAATTAAACTCGTGGATCCATAAATATTAATTTATGTATAGAAACCCAACATGTTATATCAAATATAATATTTCAATGATATGTCATGAACTGGATTCAGTGTTCTCATGACTCATGCATATATGTATGCAGGAATTTGGCTTGTATAAAGCAACTGTGTTGTAGGACATATATATAGATTGACAATTCTTCTGAAGAAATCACATCGCGAGAGAAAACATTTTATATTCACCTCCTTGAATATCTGAAATTTACAATTTGAGTTCATGGGTTATCATTATGATTGATGACTGATGTACCAGATGTAACTGCAACAGCAACAAGGAGAACACACATCCTTTCAGTGCCGATTAATGATACACCGATGAATGTCGAGTTTTGGCATCTGATTGAATGCACAACACAGGACAAGTAAGAAATTAAATCCAATTGAATAAGCATAAGCTGATGAATTTATGTCGTACATGGTGATCTGTCGGTCGCGTTGATGTCAGACGTGCCCTAATATTCACAATATAACGATATGCAATAAAGTATAGACCATGCTGGAATAATGATGCATGTAAGTTGCTATCCCCATAGATTGCAAGTCGTTGATGGTTTCGATCAAATTCGCTTGTAGTACCGTAGCTTATAAACAAAGTTTCCAGATCCAGAAACAGGATAACATGTAAATTTTATCAAGTCCTGAAAGAAACAGAGAATCACGTTACCCCAATCCGGACAATTCCTACATGCATGCATTTACAGCAAACACTAGAGTACTTTAATTATTTGACCGGTTGCCAATAGTTTAGGTACCATATGTATGCATGCGGTACTTTAATTACTCGAACGGTTCCCGATAGTATCAAGGTGCCATACCTTGTCATGCGGTACGTAATAGATACCTATACCGGTCTCGAGGAATTCATGAGTTTGATGGACTTGAGCACATGCTGATAACACCGACGCCGGTATGTCTCAATCAACCAATGTGTCATGGCTTCTCAAAACATGCTAACCAGGCCCACGTACTGCTCACTCTCGGTCGTATCAACTTCTAGCAAAACTGTCAACCAGTTGGGATCGAAATAAGCATACCTGTATGTTTATTAATTTTTTGAAAAGTTGCTGCCCTGTATGGTGCTTATTTGGATCCGTATGTTTATTTTAAGTGGGATTTTCAAAAACTTTATACTGCCTATTAGAATTGCTGGAGCCTTTAATCAGATAAGGTCAGGAAAAGATTGTACATACTTGTTGCTAAAGACTGTTTGGTAATTCATATGACAACAGTGCACAATATGAGAAATATCTATATATGTTAACATTATAGCATCTCAGATAGACTTGCTTCCATGTTGTAAATTTCCACCCTGTACATGTACTCTTATTCCGCCCGTACTCTTATTGGAATTATCAGATTTGTCCACTCTGTACTCTTATTCCGCGCCATACGCTTATTTAGACCACAAGAGTAATCTATTAGAATTGCAGATATCCCACAATAGCAGGTGAATGGAAAGTTTCTGTTTATTGGAAAATTTCCACAGCAAATATAAGACCGAACATATTAGAGGTTGATAGCAGGTTCGCAATATATGGAGTACAATTTTATTTTTAGCAGGTTTTGAATTGTTTCCAGCCGGATCATCAACGATAAAGAGCCTTTGTGTTTCAATTCCCACTTATTGATACGATGAATATTAAGTAGCTGTTTGAAAACATGCTTTAGATATTAAATTCGGATTGGATATGCAGGACGGGGTTTGAGAACGGTGGGGGGGGGGGGGTAATATGTCAGGGATATGTACAGAGATCTTGAAATTAGTTAACCCCATACTAATGACAAAAAAGTTTTGAATTGTTAGCAGGTTTTGAATTGTTGCCAATCGGATCATCAACGATAAAGAGCGTTTGTGTTTCAATTCCCATTTATTGATACAATGAATATTAAAAAGCTGTTTGAAAACATGCTTTATTATTGAACTCGGATTGGATATGCAGAACGGGAGTTTGAGAACGGGGTGGGGGGGGGGTAATATGCCAGGGACCTGGACACAGATCTTGAAATTAGTTCTAAGCCACATCATCCGAGACTGGGCAATCCGTACTGTCAGAGGTTGTCCCACCCATTTCAATTTGACTACAATCTTCAAACGTTAGGCATTTTATGGCTGACAGGACATTAATTTAACTCATTGAAAATTCCAGAATGTTGAACAGTTTGAGAAAAATTGGGTAGGGGTGGTAACACCTCAAAGTTCAAACCGCTGTCGCCACATCCATTTTTTTTACGCATATTACCATATTTATTTCAACCCAATGTTGTCACAGACCTGAAATCCTTATCTGTCAGGGGCGTCCGGAAAACGGAGGGGGCGGCTTGACAACATCATGTTGATAGCAGCCCGCCCTTCTGCCAAACTACTCTAAGTGTACTGGTTGTAGTTAGAACAACAAACTATTTTAGTTGGTACCTTGGTGAGCCCCAATCCAAGTAAATAATTGATAGGAATACCTCAGACAAAGTATGGGATGGTTAATATATATTGCTATTGGTTAAAAATGTCATAAGTTGTGTATGTCGCCAAAAGTTAAAATTACCCCACGCAATAATGCTGAATGCAAATGTCAAGTCGATAGCTCCACCCGTTTCCGAGATCTCGTCTGCGCATGCACTGCACGGGCGTCGCACGGGCTCGCCAATACGACAACGACGACCGCCTGGTCAAACTACACACACACGTACCAAGTTTCGTCCCGATCGGTCGAGAATCGTAGATTTGTATAAATGACATACCGACATACAGACAGACAAACAAACAAACAAACAAACAGAGGTCTTCAAAATATATATGAGATATGCTAATTTATTCACGATGCTTGAAAATAATAGCGGAGAAGAAATGTAGGCGAAGTCATATGGTACTGAAGTCTGCTTTAACAAAGCTGTAAATGTAAATTTTACAAAAGCTTGGAACCCAAATGATAGTTTTAAATATCTGGGTAATCAGCTGAACGAAATGGGGGGGGGGGGGCAATGACCCTTTCAGTCCCAATGATTAATGATCATGTCTATTATTGGGGCGTGTTCAATTTTATGATTTAGAAACAAGTGGCGTTTAATACAGTGGAAACGTCCCTGTCGTTTATGGGGGAGGCATCAATACAACAATTTACCCCAACCAAATACATAAATCCTAATATTGCTCAATACAACGGTTTTCGGCTAAACAACACTACAGCTGACATAATTATTGTGACAACGTCATAACTTCCTTCCAACAGGTTCAGCCATTTGAACATTGACACAACGTATCAATATGACGTAATTATGTGGCGTAAACAATGCAAAATGATACGCACGTAATGTAAAGTTTGTAAAATGAAATTAGTTTTTGCAACCATATATGGGTGCATGCCCATTTGCTGAACAACGGAGCGCGTACAAACCCCATGTGACGTGCCTCCAGAGATTGTCGGTGTATAACATGAACTTGGCGACAGGGATGGCGATTGGTTCTCACCCCGCCAAATTTGCTCAAAACAGTTGCAATTGTCATGCCTGACATTTCATTACTTTTCGTTGTATAAGTTTTTATTGAGACATTGTGAGTCTATAGTACCAATACAATAATGTTGTTGACATGGAATTGTAATGTCAATTATATAACGAACCAAGTGTATATCGGCAAGAAAGTGAAATGTCTGGGGATTGTTTTTAGATTTTTGAGGGGATGGGGGATCTCTCAAAGACAGATAACACCGACACAGCGTCCAGTATATTACAATGGATATATGTTTAAATTTGATTATTTTAGTTATGTTTAGTTTTGTACATGTATGTAGGGTATTTCGTTCGACCGAAAATTTTGGCAGTTTGGATTTAGGACATAAATGTATATATATAACATAAGGTTTTCAGTTCTAGTTAGTTTGAATGAGTTCTTTCCAATCATACCATTTTTTCCTAAAGCGGTAAAATAGACACTGACTAAAGTAAAATATCTTTTCTGGTTGATATTGGATTCTCAATTCTTTCTTAAGTATATTTAATTTGGCTCCATATCGTTCATTTTATTTCATGGTATTTGATGAAGATCGTTAGAAATTTTTGAAAAGAGTTCACTTCTACATCTGTATAGATATTAAATATAGCAGTTTCCTCATTGATCTTCAGTCTATGGTTTGTTTCGTCATAAACCCAATTTGAATGGTTCGCCAAAAGTTCTTCACAACCGGGCTTTCCCGAAATAAATGGAGAAGGGTTTCTGGGGTCGGTTTACAGAATGTACAGTTTTCGTCATTTTTTATGCCCATCATTTTTAGAAGCTTATTTGTGCCTAGTATATTCGTATTGATCCTGTGCTGGAACCACATGGTTTGTGTCTCTATTGTGTTTGTAAAAGGGCATGTCACTTCCTTCCACCAGCGTTCGTTATATTTTTTCCAAGTGTTTCTTCCCATTTCGAGAGTTGTTTATAGCACAGCGTATTACCCAGCAATGTGTTATATATCGTTCTTGTGCCGCTCGTGACCATCAATGATTTTATGGGGAACGTGATTGTCGGGTGTTCGACATTTCCATCAGTTTCGGTTTCGTACTGTTTCTGTTGTTTTGAAATTGCTCTTGTAATTCCTAAGTACGTCAAGGGGTTCAAACTGTGGCCGTGTTCAAATTGGAATTCTTGTAGAGATTTGAAGTTTCCATTTTCGTCAATTAGATCGCCTTTTGTTTTTAAGAATGGTATTATTGCAGTCCTTCAGTATTTTAGAGATCCCAACAAGTCTCACAAGCGGAAGAGAGTATAACTCTTTAATTGAAGTGGGCTGGTTTTCTTCAATATATGATATCCACGCTTCTATTACATTTCGCCAAAAAGGATTTTTCATTCGTTTGGACTCTAAACTAAGTAGCAATCGGGATAGCAAATACGATGGGTTTCTGAACATGGGACTACTACTCTTAATGACTGAAGTCCAATTATCTTCCTGTTTTATTACACGTTTCACCCATGAAATGTTCAAAGATTTAGCGAAGCATCTTATATCAGGCATTTTGCAACGACCATCTGCATGGGTCTGACTCAATTGCTCTCTACTTATTCTGTCTACTACGTTATTCCATACAAATTTAAACAGTATTTTATTGAGCTCACTCATAAACTTCTCTTGGGGTGCGGGAAGTGCGCGGAATAAATGCACCAGTTTAGATATAGCGAGTGATTTAACCAGGGATATTCTGTCGAGTTATATCAGATTACGTTTACTCCACATTGCTAATGTCTCTATGAGTTTCGTTAAAGCTAATTCATAGTTCTTCTCAATCATAACATTTATATCATTGTGGAACTCAATACCAAGTACTTAAAAAAAATCCGGATTTCATGAAGGTTTCTAACGATCAATAATTTTATTTGTGTAATCATATTTAGTCCCGATCAACACTGCTTTGGTTTTATTGTAATTTATCTTTAGCCCGGATAATCACCTAAATTGTTCCAGGGTATCCATTGCAGAATCGAATGACTTTTGTGAACCGTCTAAGAACAAAGAAGTATCATCAGCGTGCTGGGAAATTTTAATATGTTTGTCTCCGACGGAAAAACCTTTGATATTTGTAGATTTTCGAAACATAATACCTAAAAATTCTGCACATAGGACGAAAATGTCAGGGGATATTGGGTCGCCTTGTCTACATCCCCTATTAAGTTCAAAGAAACCCGAAAGTTGCCCATTCATACTAATACAAGACATGATATTGCAATATAAAGTGTGTACGTAGCGAAGGAAGCCATCACTGAAGTTGAAGTATTTCAAAACTTTGAAGATAAACTTCCAGGAGACCGAATTAAACGCCTTTTCAAAGTCGATCATTAAAAGTAGTCCTGGTATTTCATTTTCTTTTACAAAATACATTGCGTCCAGTATGAGTATGATATTTTCTCCAATATGTCGCCCTGCAATGAAACCTGTCTGGTCTGTATTGATTAAATAGGGTAAGGACTTTTTCATTCTTTCAGCTAAACGCCTGACAATATTTTATAGGTTACATTTAATAAAGAAATAGGTCGCCAGTTTTTCAAAAAATTGTCTAGCTTTGTTCTCCTTCGGCAATCCTTGTCTTTGTGTTATAGATAATATGCCAATCTCTAGTCCGTAATTAAGGGACCTTATAAGAAAACAGCCCAAGTTTTTCCAAAATTCCACAGAGAAACCATCACTTCCAGGGCATTTATTATTTTGCATTTTCTTGAAGTAAGCTAAAGTTTCTGTGTATGATAATTGTTCGTTTACGCTTTTATCGTCATTTGTTGTTAGTTTACGCATATCTAGTTCACTTAATTTGGAAAAGGAGGTCAATAGTGATTGATCTATTTGTTCATCTTTGTTCTCATAAAGCGTTTCGTAAAAGTGTTTGGTTTCTGTTTGTATTTCATCCGGGGGTATTCAATAGTTCTCCATTTTCTTTCTCCAATTTTTACAGAGTTTTTGTTAAATATTTTCTCTTTTCCAGTTTTTGGAAATATTTTGTTGGTTTTTCTCCTTCCCACATCCATCGTGCTCTAGGTCGAACCAGCATTCCCTCCAGCATCTCTTGTCTACTGTTTTCTAATTCGCGTTGAGGCCATCAATCTTGATTAGAGTATCATTATTTGATATCCGTTCTAAATTAGAGATGCGGGTTTCGAGATCACGGTGTTTTTGTTTGCGTTCTGAAGAAATTCTATAACAAAATGTTATTGTCGCGCCTCGTATTTCCATGAGAAGGGTCTCAAAAAATAATCGATGATCGATGGTAAATTTTGTATCAAATATACAAGTGTTGTCCACAATAGGTCCCTGGGCATATTGACCACTCGTTCAATTGTTTGTTTCACAAGTTGGACATACTCTGGGGCCTTTTTAACAATGAATTGTTGAATTTCCAGAGTACTTTGTCTCGTTTAAAATTATTGAATTTTAGTTGCAGAGTTAACATAGATTGATCGGTTCTATATCCTGGTTGGATGTTACAGTTTTCAACAAAAGGAGTTAATTCTTGTGAAATCGGGAAGAAGTATAAACGAGCTTGCTTCCTTAGGTTTGATCTACGTCACATGTGTCAACAATCATAGCGCGGACGCGTTCGCGGGCTGTTGAGTTATTAGATTTTACATAGTTATACTATCTTTCTGTGGGTACATGACTAGATTAAAATCACCGTATATTACAATATTACTTTCCGACACTCGCTCTAGACACTGTTCTAGTTCTTCATAAAACTGTGGTTGGTCATCATTGAGCCCATAAATATTAAGTATTATAAAAGCTTTATGTTCAATTTCGGCTTCCATAATGACATAATGAACTAGAGTATGAACTAAAGGCAACCTCATATCCCCATTCTGTCCTTAACATATTCTCCTGATCTCTTTTAAAGTGTACATCCTGCAGACAATATAACACATCCCTGCGCATTTTTGCTCTGCCAAACCCCTACAATTAATTGACAAAATTCTAGCCATGTGGTAATTTGAAATATTCTGAAATAACTATATCTATTGAGCCGAGTATTGCCTGCCTTCGGGAGATAATCAGGGGGCGTGAGGAAAAGAAAATAATCGTTCCGATTAGTCTCATGACATTTCATTACTTGGTAACTTTATGTACGTATAGGTTGAATATGTTTTCATTGTCTGATTTTTCAACAATTAGTAGGAATAGTTTTGTTTTCACCTCCAGTAACATATTATTTCAACTTTAGTAAACATTGTTGTCGGAGTTAACACCATCTGGAAATGCTCCAGTCTTATTAAATTTGGAAATTGCCAACAGTAGGAAACTTTGGGTGCTGGGTGGTAAATTTCAATCCAAAAGCAGGGGGGTGCAAACGGAAACTAGCGAAGCAAGGAGTTTGGTGTTAGGTTCAAGAGGATGCAGATTATTCTATGTCACTGATATCGTAGATACATACACTATTGATCATTGACAATAATCATTATACCCGAGTCATATATAACGCACGACTGTCTTTCTGTCACAGAAGAAACCAGCACTCACGACAGCAGCAGCGTAGGGAATCACACTACAAAGCCACCATATCCAGGGTCCCACGGTAACTAAACATAATACTCATCATCCACAATCATACATAACGCACAAATGTCTTTATGTCATAGAAAAACACAGCACTCACGGCAGCAGCAGTGTAGAATATCACACGACTGCGCCAACAAATATACATAACATAAATTTATTATTGATCATATCTTGATGACATGATTAGTTAATAACTATTACAATTTAAGGACAGTGTAACTTTTTCAAGACACAATTACAACATAGCTTTTTTGTAAATAAGAAATGATAATCTGAATATTAGGTATTTTGTTGTTCCATAAATGCAATAAAACAGTCGTTTATTTCTGATATAGACTACGAAATCTCTTAGATTCAAAATGACTTTGACCTTGATGGAGGGTGATATTAATATAGTGCTACTCATCTTGCTAAGCTCCAAACGTTTCCGCGAAATCGTCTAAGTTCTGTTTACAGTGTTTGGAACAAATATGAAAATTTTCGACAATTAAGGCCTCACGTGCCTTTAATAGTATTTATGTTTTACACTGATAGTTTTGACTGCATGCATCATTGGTTAATACAGACGCATTGCCTCCAACCAGGCATAAGCCACGATTGTCTTCCTGTCACTGAAAAACACTGCATTCAATATGGTATATGTGCAGAATATCAGACATCGACACATAGTTTTCCACGGTCATACGGTAAATTTATTAAACTCACCGTGATCAGATCTTGTTGACACAATAAGTTAATAACTATTATATATTGCAACTTAAAGACAATGTAATTCAGCCGAGCCACAATAACACCAACAACAACAAAACATATTTGATATAAAACCGATTCAATTAAATAGCTTTGTTTGTAAATAAGAAACAGAAAAACTAAAAATTAATTATATTAATGATATATAATAGCACACTAAAGGTGTTCCTGGGCAGGTGTCTTCGGTTCTTTTTATTATTTTAAGCTATATAAAACGTGTTAGGTAGAGATATACTGTGTTTAAAGTATTACTGTTATGTCAAAGTGAAATTCCATATTCAATTGATGCGGGTGGTATGTCACTGATATTTAAATTGTTGTGTTTTTGCATCTAACATATTTGATTCTCTGCCAGTGAAAATTGTGATTGCATTGACAATTGATCGTAACAATTAAAAGAGATTCATTATCAAGGCGTGCGATTAACTTCTGCCACACTCACAATGAAACTGTATACAGAAGGTCTAAACTATGGTATTCGCTGTCTGCATCATAGGTAATTTATTATATCATTATCGTCAACAAAATATAATGTTGTATTTCAGTCACACAAAAACAAACCATAAACGACAGCAGCGACGTGGAATATCGCACGGCTACACCAATTTATCCAGGGTCCTATGGTAAATTTATTTAACCCGATCAGACCCTGTTGACATAATACATTAATAGTTATGAAAATTCATACACCAAATATAGTTCTAGGTCAACCAAATTTCACAAGGTAGTCGCCATTAATATACATGTGAATAAAGTATTTTGATTATAAAAGGTTTGTGTCACGCCATTGATAAATGCCCTATACAATCAACACAGAAGTGATACCGATAGGAGGTCAATCAATTATGTTCACGTCACTCAGCCACATACACGTTACCGACGATTTAATTGTTTAGTATATTTTTGCATTTTTGCAACAGTATGTGCTATGTAAAAGAAACATCTGAATATCATTTATTCTTTGTCACTGATAGTGCTGACTGCGCGCAGACATATTATCCACCCCAATATGCATAACCCACGATTGTCTCTCTGTCACAGGAAAACTCAGTACTCCATATGGTAGCAACAGAGACTATCAGACATCAACACAGAGTTGTCCAGGATTTTTATTAAACTCACCGTAATCAGACCTTGCTGACACAACAAGTTAATAACTATGATATATTACAACACAAAGACAATATAATTAATCCGAGCCACAGCAACAACATATTTGTTATAAAATCGATTCAATTAAAATATTTTTTTTTGTAATTTGTAAATAAGAAAATAAAAACGTTTATTAATGATCTATAATAACACACGTATTCGTTTAGTTCTCACGTAGACGACGAAATCTCTTAGAAATGACTTTGACCTTCACCTTGATCGAGGGTGATAATAAGAATGAGTACTATTTCTTGCTACGCTCCGACCGTTTCCTCGAGGTCGCCCAAACTGTCCAAACAGTTGTATGTATTGAAATAGTTATTTCCGGATGTTGTCATTCTAATTTTTATTATTTTAAACTATATAATACTTGTTAGGAAGAGATATGCTATGTTTAAAGTGTTTTGATATTTTACGGAATAGAGAAATGCCATATTTAACTGATTGTTATGTGTTTACATCTGACATATTTTATTCTCCGCCACAAATAGATTTGATTGCATTGATCATTGGTGATGAAATTAAAGGGGATTCATTATCAAGGTATACTGTTGTCTTCTGTCAGAGGAAAATACGGTAATCTCGATGGCCACAGTGGGGAATACCAGCTGACTACCACGCCGTGTTCCAGGGTCCCATGATAAGCTTAGTAAACGCATACATGTGATCTAATATATCTTATTATCGTTACAGGCACGAGTACAGTTGGAGCATCTAGTCCAAACGATGATAGCACAAATAACACTGGCATTATTGTCTGTGTCTCGGTTGGCTTCATATTGGTAGCTGTTATTTGTTCAGTTTGCATGTAAGTAATGGAATGGAGTAATGCTATCGTAAAGCAAATCCCATAATAACATCCTCCATTAACGTCGGACTAATCGTAGGTATATATGTCAATTGATCACCAATACAGATCTTGTGACTTAACCCTTTACCCAACAAACCGGCCAAAACCGGCCAAATAAAGCTTCAACAGCCTAAAATATCTTGGGTCTGTCTCAATAAAACCATACAAATATGGATATCATTGGAACCGGCTCCTTGACCACATTGTGATAGTTACAGTTATACCTTGTGCCAATGCATTCTCTTATATATGCGAGTCGACCATAGGTCGCCTCGCATATATAAGAGAATGCATTGGCCTAAAAAATTTTTTAACACTTTTTAACATTTTTTCTTACATTCTTTAACAATTTTATAATTTTTAATGTGTTAAGCCAATGCATTCTCTTATATAACGGCTATTATCGTTCTACGACATGCAAATGCGCACATAATTGACCTACAATGTGATACAGGTGCATACTTTGATTATTCTGAAATAAGCAGATGATGGAGTTATAGCCGTTATTTCGTTTTATGGCGCGGGCCACAGTCAAAACACATGTTAAGAGCGAACACCTGGAAAGTCGTGGGTCGGCTTATTTGTGTCATTGTCCGCACATAATCTGCTTAGAATCGCCACATTATGAGTAGATAATGTGATTAAACTGTTCTCATTTTCAGCACATTATCGACTCAAAATTAGACAGGCCGGATTCGTCATCTCAGGTTTAAACCTGGTCTATGCAAACCTCTAGGTTTAAACCGCCATGAGTTATAAAAATATGTGGTTTAAACCCGATACCACAGGTCTAGGTGACGCATTCGTCATCTCTGGTATAAACCTGGTCCAGCCAGACCAGTGGTTTAGCAGCAGTGTCTCTGTATCGTCGAGATAATTGAACGTACTTTCCTAATGCGGAGCGCCTCGCTTAATTGATTGCGACAGCGATCATATTTTGATTGGAAATTTATAAGCGAGAAGCAGTCACACATATAAAGTGTATAGGGATAAGTGTTTGTGTTATCATGTCACAGTTGATTCATTCGCACGCTCAGATATGGACATGTTCCTAAATATATGAGTTTTACAACTATCTTGTGGTTCTTTTGTTTGGCTTGTAGCAATCACAAATACTGGTGTTTTCTACGAATTCATCTGAAGGGTTCAACGTTTTAATTTTGACACCAAAGTAATGTTACAGACTGCGTGACCAGATATGCTATACACATAGTTTGCAATCCTAAACTTATATTGCAATATGAGTAAAATTTGATAATTTATTTTGAAGTAGATCATGCCACAAAGCTCTACTCTGTCTAGGCCCATAAATTCGCGTAATATTCTACCAGTTCAAAACCTGGGAACCTTTTTGATTTTCTGCAATGACGGGAAATTTATGACATTGAAAAAAAAATCAACGCATGTAATATATTTCTTTATTAAAAGCTGTCCCTCTGCATGGTTGCCCACTTCCAACAGTTCAGACGTCGCCTTGGTGTGCACTCGTAAGTAAACTGCATTTACTTGACTGGCCTCTTGGTCCATGATTGACTCGATTATGGAGATTTTATTCAGCGCCAGAGGTGTTTTGCGCACATTTTGATCATATGAACATTTTAATTTAAAACAAAAATTAAGTAAATTTAAAACAACAAATGTTAATTTATATTTTAATTTTTGTTTCTTTTCTTACTCAATTTAACACAATTTTTATTTTTTTAAATTTTATTTTTCTTATTTTTATATCAATTTGTTTTAAACCTAACGCCGTTATACCACACAAATCACCAAACCTAATTAAATTGAAATAGGTTCATGGGTATTGGAGAACAGTTGCGAACAGACAAACAGACATACATATAGACAGCTCCTATACCCTTTAGTATATACAGATATACCTGTAAATACACAAAATTTTGTCTTTTGAAGCATCTTGCAGAAATCTATCACAAACAAAGTGATGATCAAAGCGTGAAACTCGTGTTGAGAGACATGTCCTTTGTTAAATTGATTTAAACACAGAATGAGATCGGATTAATAGTCAATGAGCGATATTTGTTTCTCAATGAATAAATCCATTGAGCGTGCACGCGCTCACGATAATTTATGACTTGTCAATAACCATTATATCGGCCTATCTTTTGGTCCGATTGGCAAAATGGTAGTTTGATTGCATATCACCGAATCGAGTTGTCAGTTAGCTGGTGACTGGTAGCGCCCCCTGAGATCCGGTTTGGCTGGACCCTCAATCTAGGTTTAAACCAGGTTTAAACTGGAGATGACGAATCCGGCCAATGCGTTCTACGGTGTGTGCTGGTGCGGAACCTCTCTTTCTCAGCAATTAAATATGTCTAAGGCTAAATAGTTCCTACACAGAAGTGTGTTCACATGTCTATAATCAAAAGTGGACACGGCACTAGTTTTGTTGCCGAATAAATTTACCTTTAATCACACAAAGCTTTGTATGTATCAGCCTTTACCCATGCCATTTGGTTATCCATGTACATATGATATTGCATTGTGGTGGTTTTATTTTCGATTGGACATGGACCATCGTCTGTGCCAATGGTGTCATGTTTGTGGAGTTAAATTTAAAAGTTCGCCCCTGTTTATGCTAAACAGAAGTGACAAATGGAAATGATGTATGTCACCAACTTCAGAGTTGATTATTTTTGATAATATTGTGCACTAAATATAAACGAGTGTGTTTTAAATGAAGAAACCATATTGGAAGGGGTGCGACAATGAGACAAATGTCATTACATGCATTGTATTTTCTTATTCGCCCATGATCAGGACAGAGTGAACATACATGAATAACGAAATTCATGAGTATGATGTTACACGGATAATTCGTGGGTCGTCAAAGACTCGACGACAGCGTTGTTTTTATATCTGGCTACGCACACCCCATGAGCGGTGTATATGGGACTACTCCTACTTCACTATCTTCATTTATTCATCAAAATCAATGTTCCTCATAAGTCTACCTGGACCTTCAAGTTACCCATACACAACAGGAAGGTGGGCCTGTTGTTACAACATAAGTCACAATGAATGTGTCTTTGCGTAAACATAATTAACACAATTCATAAGAATAACATACATGGCCACGAAAATGAGTTTACCAATATACTGGGATCGCTGCGGACATGATATAAACCTAGACTACATCACACACAAAGGAAGTGACCATATATGGCTATTATTGAACAGCCAACGATAGCTATATTGAACCCCCTTATACAGTATAATGTTGTGAAATATCAATGCTGTTTTACTCTAAAGCTACGGGGAGACTTTTGGATAACGATAAGGGCATACTTTACAGAACAGTAATTAATTATGACGAACGTATTCAAATATCGATAAAAACACAAGTTTTAGTTTCTAACACGGTAACACAATAAGCGCCGTCACATACATTGATTATCAATGTCGCATACTGAGTGTGATGTTGGTCATAGTACGATCCAACGTAATAGGCATGTTATAACTGCCATTGGAGGGCCAGCAAAAGATCACAGACACTGCCATTGATAGACAATTCTCATTTTCAAGAAAACAAAAAATATGTATATAAATAAATATAAATATGTTCTCCACATCTTGTTACACTTTCCATAAAAGTAATAGCTCAATACATATCACGAATGGGGGCATTTTCGATGGCATGTCATCAATGTATCAGAAAAGTGTGCAATGCACGTCCCTTGAATAAAGATAAGGGATTGGGGTGCGTTACTCTACATATGGTTACCCCAAACATAATTGCATTTAAACTCATATTATATTACCATTAGCTAAATCAAATAATTACGGCAAATAAAGAGGAATGTAAAAACTGCTGCTTGTGTGCGAATAATTTTTCCGCGTTGGTCCAGTTGCCGCATCATGCATCATTAGATACTGTTTACCCGCTTGCCACGCATATCAAGATAAAAAAAACCGTGGGCACCAACAATTAGCATACGTCATTTTATTTCAGATATTTCCTTTGGCGACGGGACCGCCAGAAAATTGATGCGAAAAATGCTGTTGTCACGCCAAGCGAAATTGAATTACAAGGAGAAAGCCACATCAGTCAGGGGCGTGCATCATATTATAACTCTGCTTACACCTATATCAAGTTTGAAGTTCCAGGGACGCTTGAAAGTTAATACGAGATGGAACAACACAGCAGTGGCGATCGGTATAACAGCACAAGAGTGAGAAATGAATGGTGTTAATGAATATGGAACTGTGTGGGACAGTCGACCTATTGTTTCCTCCCCCAGGTCAGAGGTTACCAGTCTTGAGATAGACGATGGTGGTTCGACCATTCTCACAGAATATGACCAGTTGTGGATCGACAGGAAGACGGTTGTTGACTCAGATGCCAATATTTACGCAACAACAATGACTAATCGCGACGATTACGCGACCCAAAGCGACGTGATTTCATCAACATTTGAGGAGGATTATGGGCATATTAGTTCATGAATATTGACAACATGTGCCATAGTGTTGTGTAAACCTACACGATGAGTGACCAGTATAATCGTGATCGTAACAAACCAGTATAATCGTGAATGTAACTTATTGTGCCCTGTTTAAATTGCAGTAACTTGTAAAAATTGTATAACAAATACAGTGTTGCGTGGTACTGCAATCGATAATGTATTACCCAATATCTGAGAGATCGATATCTAAATGTGTTAACAAAATATTAAAATTATCATGATACAGAATTATAACTTTCTGATAGCTGTATATGACGTTATGTCAATGATTGTATAATTATAATTATAAACACATTAGCTATCAAAGCAATTTTAATTAATGTAAGCATACGGGTGAAAATATGAATGATCTTGCGATAATACTAGTTAATATGTATGACATTAAACTTCGAAAATATACTTCGAGGGAAACATGTGGGCGGGAACCAAAATGGCAGTAAAATGGAAATAAGCTGATATCAAAATTATTTGAAATAATGAGAGGCACGTAAGTCGCTGGTGATGCTACATCACGTAGGAGTCCAGTATCTGCTTATCTCAGAACAAAATAATCACATTATGTTCCTATTTCGCATTATAAATAAACTATGTACGTATTTGCGCTAGGATGTGGTTGGATTATTTTATTCTGAAATAAGCAGATAATGAATCATATCAGTTATTTAGTTTTTATGGCGCGGGCCACAGTGCAAACACAGTGTTAAAGAGCGTACACCTGAACGGTCGTGCGTCGGTTTTTTTTGCTGCCATTATTTCCGCACATACACGGCTTAGAATCGCTTCATTATGAGTTGATAGTGTGACTAAAATGCTCTCATTTACTGCACATTATTGACTCAAAATGAGGCGATTCTAAAAAGATTATATACATAAAACAAGTTCGATTATAAGAAGATAATGTACGGATTTTCGGGAGAACATGCTGAATATATACCACATTTGAAGGGAATGTTCTTTTAATATTAATACTTGTGATTATCTTGGCGGTATTCAAAACTACAAAATTAGACAATATAACGAGATCGTAAAAATCGACCTATCCTCTCATAGTTCCCAATGATAAACCAATTGGTAAACATTCACTATCGAAAACTTCCAAAGATTTTCCAGTATCGGTATATTCTTCCAAACATCATCTACTCTAATATGCAGAGTCGTCATTTAAAGGTAAAATAACATTAACTGCATGATAGACACAATTATGAACAAAATTACCAATCAACGTGGAATTCCATGCTCTCTTTCCAATTAGTTGCTTTAAACAATATTTATTCAGCTTTATGTAAAAGCTATTCATACGTATGCACGTATACACGTTCTGTGCAATTTTATTAGGCTGACAGTTTTGCTAGAAATGTAATTGACACTGACGAGAATAGGCAGTATAGTTATGGAGTTGTGAGAAGCAGTGACCACTTGGTTGATTGTGACGATGTGTATGGTAATTACCTACTGTGGGAAGAACATGGACGCGGGAATTATACATTCGTCTAACGGCGCTGCCATCAGCCCGAGCTCAGATTCTTCCAACTCACGAAAACACCAATAGCAGTAGGTAACTATTAATTCATTACTTTGTTTGATTACATGACGATATTGACAATCAGTCCATGGAATACGATAAAAAATTGGTTGTCGCACAATTAACATTTAAGGTTATTTGTCTTCTCGATAACCTACATTCCTTGATTACCGTCTGCTATGGAACATGTCAACCAATTAGTCCATAACTCGAAAGCTAGCATTGAGTGATATGACCACGCCTACACCGCGTGCCTAACAAATGCACATGAAAACTTACCTTCTGCGATTTAAAGGATTTCAATGTTACATCACAATTCCTTCGTTATGACTGCCCTGTCAATAACCACACTGCTAACCATCGGTTGACACGTGCCAAGAGCAATCGACAAGAACCGTGATAACAACTTACACGAAAATGAAACTAACAAGGGCCGAGGTATAAAATATACAATGTACACGAACACGTGACACTAGCCAATATCAAAACTGAAGAATTGATGAGATCATTTTTTTAATGCACAGATGGCCTTCGCGATGGGTATTGCTGTTAAAATAGTCACACCCATTAAAACTACCACAAACAAAGACTATTAAAATAATGCACTCACTGGAGCTGCCTAAAAAATCTAGATATAAAATCTCAGTTCACCCATCGCTGAAATATTTGTGTATACGGATAGAATATCTCAAGTTGATCTATTACACTAACGATAGTGTCAGTAATACGTAGGGGTTGTCTGGCATATTTATGAAACAATATCGAATCGTTCATATTATATATATGGAGGGCGTGAAGACGATTGGTTGCCGATGATGCTAATAAATATATTAAACCAATTGGGTTAAATTACTAGTTTGACTAGAATGGTATCAACTGCCACTGCACTATAGTGGCAAAAACCATCAAAGTAAATTACAAATACCGACACAAATAAATAAAAGACACGCGATCATTGGTTATGTAGTCTTTGATTAACCGTGTGTCAATGTGAACATGACCTTAGCGACTGATCTGTATTATACTCTTGGGGAACATCTACTCAAAATGACTATAGCGTTGAGAATGAGAAAACTTGTTTTCCCAGTTAATTAATAAGGCATTTTATAATTCATATGTTTCAACATTCACATTTTTAGTGCAATTGTTTCTCAATTGAACCACGCTGTTTGGCCGGACATTATTTCGGACATGATGTATATGCACCAGGATCTTTCGAATATGTTTTGAACTTCAAAGAATGTTTCCAGAAATATGTTCGCACCTCACTGTCTTTGCGAGAAAAAACATCGATTCCGCACACATCCTTTAGACATGATCTCAATCAACACATTTCCCGAGTTTTAAGTTACATAAAATAGGCTTCAAATGGACAGTACTATTGTCCACTTTATATTTATTTATAACAATAAAATACGAAGTTGTCGGCAGTTAGAATGGTTTAGCCTGTCCGTTTAATACGAGTCTCAGCTGTCTGGACATCGACATAATTATGTCTGGTGTTTTGCGCGCCCATGTAGCTTGTGGCGTCCTGATGTGGGTCGTGACGTCATGGCGTCTTCATCGGTTTTCAGAAAGAAATCATGCAATATTTTGTATTTATTACGATTTATTACCATTTATTTAACTTGCAATTGATGCAATCATTTCATATTAGCGCATGTGCATTCTTCACTCTGTGTACTTCCGGTATGACGTAACATATTCGCGGAAAGACAGACAAGTAAACAGACAAAGATCCGGACCGAAAACATTACTTACTTTCGTCCAGCATAGACTGGCGCAAGTAAATATACATGTAGACATATTTTGTTCTTATAGCATCATAAATATCTCGTTAATTGTATGTTATTGTCAGGTTCATACGCTGTGATTTGTAAACACAGTCCAGGTTCTGTAAAATATTTAGCTTTTGTTTACATAAAAAACGCACAAACTTGACTTTGATATTACTATTTACGCGATATTTATGATTGGTATAAGAATACACTATGGCCATATTTTAATATTCTTTCTGTTTAAGGCAGTTTTAATGGATTTGACTATTTTTACAGCAATACCCACCGGGAAGGCAATCCATGCATTTAACTTTTCGGAATCAATATATGAGTTTGTCGCTCGTTGTCATTATATCTTCCACCTATGTTGGTTCTCTTGTGAATGGCGGATTAAATTATACGAAATACCTCTTCTTTCTATTAAAGTTATGAGTTATAACCGAAATTTTTGAAGACCAATTTACTATCACGCCGCGAATGCTCGTTATATAACCTTCTTCAAATTATTCAGTTATTACTGCATGCATAACCTCAATATAAATACGAGTTATTTCTTAATTAACCTGTGAGTCATGTTCCGTTATGTTTGTGTGCAGTGAACATATGTGCAATACATCTACCGGTGTGGTATTTCCATTATTAGGTCTGAACAACGTCGGTATGTTCAAGAAATTGAATTAATTTAGATGTGGATATACAGCTCGAAGGAGCCAATCTAGCCAACTACGACCAAGCATAGCAGAACTACGTGTCTTTATTACTACCAGGCCCGACCACTCAAACAAGCGGGAAGACGGCTCTACAGACAGACGGAACCCTCGGCTATGTGCCCCGACCACCCGAACAACATACTCGTCAAACACAAATATTACTCGATATAACAAACATCGTCGAACAATAGCTAACAAACGAAGCGCAATGGGTGGTTTTATTTAAATATCGAGGGCCCAGCACGAGAGTGTCGGAATATATACTGTTACAGAGCAGTGGGCGATTGTATAACATGCTTTTGAGATAAACTGTCCATTCGGGAAGTACAGTAACGTCCGTATATAACTTAGTATTTAAGAAATTTTAGCAGGATATGTTTGGATGTTTTCATGTTGGCTGATTCGCGTAGGATTTTTAGTTCCTGTATTCGCATTATATGAAGGTACACACTTACAGCGCACGTGTATTTCTTGTGGTGAATATACATGACTACTAATAGTTACCTCACCTCTCGATTAAAACTTACACCGCACGTGTATTTCATGTGGTGAATCTACATACCTACCAATAGTTACAGTATTGCCGTAAATAATCGACTCCTTAACTAGAGCAGAATTATGGGTAACTTTCCAGGATTTAGTTGGAAATATGGCTTGTTGCCATTCATCGGAGAGTTCTCACTGTGAGCTTTCCGATGAATCGCAACAAGCTATATTTCAGACTAAATCCTGAAAAGTTACTCATAATGCTGCTGTGGTTAATGAGTCGATTATTTAGGGAATAACTGTAGCTCACCTCTCGATTAAAACTTACAACGCACGTCTTACACTCTTTAAAAAATAGGTACATCAGAGTACCTACGTAGGTACTAAGCTTTGTCCCAGGGGGAGTACCAACTTTTTGGTACTCTGGAGTACCAAAAGCTTAGGTACTCTGGATTACCTGCTAAATATTTAGGTTCTATCCGGGCATTGTGCATATAATACCTACTCCGCTTTTGTGTCACCTAAGCCATGACGCACACGATATGAAGTGCAAGAAATACACGCTTTCTTGACACACCCATTATATTACCGAATATAAAGACAGGTACTCTTGAAGTATTTAGGTACTATGCATAATACCTAGCAATGTGGTACTTCAGAGAACCAAGCATATAGGTACTTAGCGGAGAACCTGCCCAGATACCAAGCACTCGAAATTGCGAAACATGGCCGACAGCAAATTTAACAAAGCGGCATGTTAGATTCCAATGTTGCTATGGCGTTTAAACATTGAATAAAGTACAAAACCACTCCATTGCATAGTGATAATGAAATAATCCGAATTATACATGCATTACTTTTATTAGTATAGAACCTTGATCGTGATTTTGTACTTAAATCAAAGTTTAATATCTCGATTTCAGGATTCCCCGTTTCCTGCATGTGGAGTAATATTGGTCTGAATGTCCAAAAATAATTTCTTAATTTGTGTGCAATAATATTAGGTAAACATAAATCAAACATCTTGAAACTTGTCTGGATGAAACACCAATCGATCTAGAATAGCCCGATAAATAAAAAATCTACCTTGCAATAAATCGCAAACCTTTGAGTACCGGTATATGCGATTTAGTGTAAAGGTTTTCGATTTATTACAAAAGGTTTGCGATTAATCGCAATGGTTTGTGATTTATCGCAGATATATTTTCATGCATTGGCTTGGACCGTATAAATATAAATATAATCCGACATCTTCAACAGGTCTGGGTAGACCACCAATCGATCTATAATAGCATGGTTGGGCTAAAATAGACCGATCGTTCTTTGACAGCCAGCATGCATGTCGGATAAGGCGAGCAAACCTTCGCGATAAATCATAAAACAACTTTGCGAAAATTACAAACACCTTTGCGATAACTCGCAAACCTTTTACGATAAATCTCAAACATCTTTACGATGACTCTCAGACTGCGTACTGGGTGATTATATATTGCGATTTATCGCAAACATGTTTGAAATTTGTGGCAAACTTTTTTTGTGCTAAAAATTTCTTAATTTGTGTGTAAACATTATAAATCAGCCATCTTAAACAGGTCTCCGTGAACAACTTATCAATTAGCAACGGTCGGGCTAAAATAGACCGATCAGTCATTCACAGCCAGATGCAAGAATGGTGAGAGGAGCAAATCTTTGCGAAAAATCACAAACACCTTCGCGATAACACGCAAACCATTACGATAAATCTCAAACATCTTTACAATAAATCTGACTACGTACTGTGTGAATAATTTTTTTGATTTATCGCAAAGATGTTTGAGATTTGTCGCAAAGGTTTTTTGGCACTAATGGTCTTCTGTGAATATTATAAATCAGACATCTTAAACAGATCTGAGTGAACAACCTATCAATCTATGCCCGGTCGGACTAAAATAGGCCGATCAGTCATTCACAGCCAGATGCATGAGTGATGAGGGAGCAAACCTTTGCGATAAATCACAAACACCTTTGCGATAACACACAAACCTTAAAGATAAATCTCAAACATCTTTACGATAACTCTCAGACTACGTACTGGGTGATTATATTTTGCGATTTATCGCAAAGATGTTTGAGATTTGTCGCAAAGGCTTTTTTCCGATAATGGGCTTCTGTGAACATTATAAATCAGACATCTTAAACAGGTCTGAGTGAACAACCTATCATTCTATAATTGCCCGGACATGCTAAAATAGACCGATTGGTCATTCACAGCCAGGGGAGCAAATCTTTGCGATAACTCCCAAACCTTTGTAAATAGTGTGCGATAAGCAAAATACTCAAAAATGGGGAGACCATTAACTTTGGTTAATTAAAACTGTTGTTTGAAAAATACCGCTATAGCGCTCACTAGTCCTCGCTACAAGGAGATGTTGAATGGGTTACCAGAATTATTATCACTCTCCCAAAAAAATTGCCACGGTGTTCAGTGTTTTGCTTATCGTACACTTCCAATGCGCTGTATCAGTAAATGAACAAATACTAAGATACATGTAACACAAAGAGAGTTTAATGTATTTAATATATGATAAAGTTTGATAAAGCCATAGTTAATAAATTATTTTCCATTCGCATCTATGCGCCAACAAGTCAATGGCATTGCCTGATCACCGGAGCCATATAATGTAGAATTTCGCTAATATGGTTTCCAGTTATGGATGAGGTTATTTCCTAGCGAAGCGGAAATGGCCGAATCGCTCAGAATGATAACCACACATGTAGCCAGACATGTTTTGATAAGAACATGAAGCATCTGGACATTGTGTTGGTCTACATGTTCATGTATGTATACAGCTACGCTCTAATTGACCCCCCTTAACGACATTGGCCACCGATATTACCAGTAGTTGCAAATGTCAGTCAGTGACCAACTTTGAATGTTAATTAAACCGTAAACAAATTATTAATTGAAATATTGTTTTGTGTATAGTTAATATGGTGCATGGCGCTGATGAAAAGCTGGACTGGGTGTTTACAAGGTGTCCATGTGAAAAATTAATGCAGAGTACAGTTGTCGCAAAATATTTTTAATAAGACTGTATAAAGATTATCTGCGGTTGCCACATATCAACCACTTGACCATGGTTGAACGGCGGTATGGTATAACCGGTGTCATTAACGCCCTACAACCTTGTTAAAGGGGGATGATTAATTAGAGCATAGCTGTAGTACGTTACTAAAAGCTTGCGATTGATTCAGTTATAACATGTGTCCCAGAATTGGATCTGTATCTCCGAGACTATCCACCATTCCATAAATATATCAGAACAAAATCACAGCATCACAGGCGTTTCGATCAAAAGAATAGCAGACTCCGTAACTGGTCGACATGTCAAGGCGACATGGTTCTTAAATAACGTTTCGATAAAAAGTGAAGAATATGATCCATCGTCCTTTGCACAGGTACTTGTACGTTGTAGCCATCAAACTTGTTACTGACTCATGAGTCATGACTGATCTGTGACGTCATAACTCTGACTAATTTCTACAGAATTGTATGTCTCGTAATCATAGTCACCAGTGGTTGACTCTTGTGAGTTAATTGGGCGGTTTATAATGATGTGAAACTTAAGTATCTGTCTTTTGTAATTCACAATACTGTCGTGCATGTAACATGTATCCACACTGCACTCAATGACTTTTGAACTTTGTCTGTCTCAATTCACCGAAAATTGCTGCTTTCAATAATGTTAACGCCCGTTATTTTTTCGGAGGTTATATATCATCTTGTCCCGTCCATGTACAACCATAATCCACACAGTGCTGACAATATTCCAGGTTATTGAGAAGCCAGTTAGGTCCAATTTCACACACACAAAAAATATATTGATGAATTTCAGAGAAGTTACTTCCCTAATCTTAAATCCACCCAGCGAGCGAACAACGTACCTAAACAGGCATATGCTACAGCATGTAAGCCGATTCCGAGATCGATTCCAACATAAAATGTCTAAGCCTGATGTTTGTTTGTTTATATACTGTAAGATAAAATCACAAAATTTCACCTAAAATTTCACAAAACACGGAACAAGTATACATGCCGTTTTCGAGAGTCTGGCACAGGTTGTGGAATACACTGGTCAGTTGGTATGAGGTACTGTGCCCAGGTAGAAAACCAGATTGGTGGTGGTATAGGAATTTGTAATCAAAACAGAAAGTGCTCAGATAATTTAAAACCACATGTTCATATATTTTGGCCTAGCAAGGTAGTAGGGTTATAGGTCTATATTTATTTTTACCATTTTACCTGATTTTACTGCCTTTTTTATATATTGAAACATTGCCAACGTAACACCAAATCAGTTTGGAATTTACATTGCTTAAGTGAGAGCTCAAGTAAGATCAGCAGAGGCGATGCAATGGTTTTGGCAGTGTTTAATACCATTGGCGCACTTATTCCATCATGTCCATGGGCTTTTTCAATTTGAGGGTCTTGATACTTGTTATGTTTTCTCTTGATACTTTCCGTTCTCGTGTTTAAGCAGCGAGGTTTAAATAACGGGGGCCTGCTCTGTCTTTACTCTCTAATGTTGAATGTAATATGAAACTTAATTAGAATTTCGCTTTCTCCAAATCAACAAGTGTTGGTCTCGGCGTGGCCACTATCTCTTACCGATTTGTCGTATACTGGCGGGATGGTTGCTGAATTTTTCTTATTAAATAAATTATTCATAAGATGCCAACAGTCTCTAGGAGTTGGTGATTCTCTAACTTTATCTTTTGCTTTAGTATATTTTTTTCATATTATTCACGTGATTTCGTATCTTTATACCTTTCCCAGTGGTGTAGGATACTATTACTAGAAGTCATATGCAGGGACGCAAGGCCAGGGTGTTGGAGTGTCCAATATATTCTCAACAATTGGAAAGTTTGTGACAAACAGGTTAAATTTGTCCAGCTATGTGAGTATTCCAACAAGTATGCATGTATAATGTGAAATTGGTTGTTTTGATGCTAAAAACATCGAAAATGTTCCTGCTTTTGGTCAGTGGATGAACATATATACCGGTAAGCTAACGATGTCATTCAGACCGGACATAAATCAGCCGCCGCGCGCTTCCAATCATCTCATTAATGGTGTGGTGGCCATAGAGAAGCCAACACCGATAGAACAATAACTAATCAGATATCTGCACAGCTTGATCGACTGTGGAACCCACGCCAGCTGTCGATGTAGTCAATTCAATTCAATTCTTTATTCACTCTCAATGGGTAACCAAATTGACAAGTCGTAGAGGTCACAAATAATATAACATATACAATATATGACGATGACGGTCATTAATTATATAAACATTACTGTATTGTATTCCTTTGTGTTGGCGTTAGTTGATCTATGTTTCTGATAAAATCACACATTTTGTGTATTAAAACAGCGTCTTGTGTTCCCATGATGATCTTAACATGTATCAAGTTGGGGGAACTTGTTAACGACAAAGGTGTGAATCGTCTTCTCAGTGAATATATAACGTCACAATCTATATCTATATTTGCGAATGTCTGTATGTCTGTCTGTCTGTCTGTCTGTCTGTGTTCTATAGAAATTCACAGGGGACCATCTAGATGATGCCAAATGGGTCTACTAGGAGTAGCTTTTTACGAGAAAGATAATGGTCGGGGTTAGAATTTTCTAAAGTGACGCCGTTTTTGTCAGGGGCAGAAAAGGGGGGAGGGGGCAGAAAAAACATTGTCGCCGATTGCAACCAAACTTATATGTAATCATCCCCATAATATGAGGAATCTAATGGCGTGGTTTAAATATGGCAAAAGTCGCGCCGTTCGCGTCAGGGGTGACCGGAAGGGGGGGGGGGGGCAGATTTTTGTTCTGTCGCTGATTGCCACGAAACTTACATATAATCATCCCCATGATATGAAGAATCCAACGTTGTGGTTTAAATATGTCAAAAGTGGCGTCGTTTGAGTCAGGGATGAACGGAAGAGGAGAGGGGCACCAAAATTAATAAAACTAATTTTAGCGCCGATTTTCACCAAATTGATATATATTCTTCTTCGTGATACAAGGAATCTAATTGTGCGATTTAACAACGCCAAATTGTTGTTTTTGGATTGAGAGATTTGGAGGGGGTGGGCACTAAATTTGATAATAAGTCGCCGATTGCCGCCACACTTATACGAAATCATCCCCATGGTATGAGGAGTCTAATGGTGTGGCTTTTATCTGTCAAATGTGGCCTCATTCGAGTCAGGGTTGCATTGAAAGGGACAGGGGCACACAAATTGATGCACAATTTTTTTAGCGCCAATTTCCACCAAATTGATACACGTTCTTATCCATGATACGAGGAATCTAATCGTGATTTAAAGACGCCATAGTAGTGCTGTTTGGGTGAGAGATGGAGAGGGGAGGGATTGACACCAAATTTGATAACAAAATTATTTAGTCGCCGATTATCACCAAATTTATAAACAATCATCTCCATGATATCAGGAGTGTAATCGTGTGGTTTAAGGATGTCAAAAGTGGGGCCATTCGAATCAGTGGTGTATAGAGATGAGAGGGACACAAAAAATTATATCTATATGTTTAGTGCCGATTTCCACCAGATTGATACATATTCTTCTCCGTGATACGAGGAATCTTATCGTGTGGTTTAGATACACCAAATTGGTACCCTATGGGTGAAAGATATGGGGACCTCAAATTTGATACGAATTTGGATACTCGCCAATTTTCACCAATTTCATATATATGCATCTCTAATCTCTAATGAGTCTTAGTGGGTTCAGCTTGAGTCAGAAATAGGGACGGGGGGGGGGGGGGGTCACAAAAACTGATACAAAAATCGTGCTGTCTGTCTGTCTTTTTGTCTGTCTGTGTGCGTTCTATATATAACTTCACGCGGTACAATCGAGATGGCACCAAGGCGTTCTAAGAGGGGTAACTTTTTACAAGGAAGATAATGGTGCAGGTTAATATTTTCTAAAATGACGCTATTGGTGGGAGGGGAAATTAAAAAAATATGGTGAAATAGTTTTGTCGCTGATTTCCACCAAACGAATACATAATCACCTTCGCAATATGGCGTTGTTCGAGTCAGCGTTGCATCAACAATTGATTTAATAAACCAAATTCCACCAAATTCATACACGTTTTTCTCTAATGATATACCATGAATTAAATCACATTTGGTGTCGTTTGCGTCACGGATGGCGAGCAGATATGCACTATCATTGATAAGATTGCTATTCGCCGATATCCACATATGATTTATATACAGTCACCAGGCCATCTCCATATCATTTTAAGCAGTTGGGCGTTCACATTTCACAATTCCGACATATGGTGACCCACATAAGTCACTTGAACAAATATATCTTCTTAACAGTCATATTTATATGGGAATGACAATCAAGGCATTCACACAATGAGCTAGCAAAAATATATAACTAGAAGAAGCATTAAACGTATATTTATCATTCTATTGAAGAGATACATATATTCGTGCAAACTGAGAGACCTCGAACCGTCAGAGGATTGCATATATATTATAACAAAATTTAGTCTGTTCCATTCAATACAGTTTCCACAAAAAGTTACAATTTGTCAAGAGATATGGAAGGCCTGTTCAAGAATAGTGGTCACAGTGTGCAGTCAAATATAGTTTCTTCTGATATACAAGAAAATGCAGTTAGTAGCACAAGACTGTTCGGGATCCTACCAATACTGACATCTGACAAGGGTTTTAGAACTGACTCATCGACTGACATAAACAACACAAAAAGTCGCTCTGTGCCTGGCACATGTAGCTGATATATGTGCGCAGCAACATTTCGTTTAAACTAAGAATATTTAGCCATTATATAGCACCATGAACAGAGGAGCACCTGGAAATTTCTTTGAAACATCTGTATCTTCATGGAGATATGATAGCCAGGTGTCCTCGAGTCTTAGTCCAACCCACTAGATTGATTGATACATCTCAATATGTAAAACCCAATTATCATCTTTTATCGAACTAATGTGTTTATGATGTTCATGTGTCATATCATAACGTCTAATGTATACGCAGTTGTAAATAAATAAATACATCATTATTGGTGGAACGGATTAATCGCGATAAACAGAATGACAATTGACAAGGTGAGCCACTACTTATATTCCATGACTGTAATAATCATGTTTTGTGCTGCTATTTGAATATACAATTTATGAGAAAACGTATAACACTTTAAGCAAGAGCATTCTCTATTCCCAACAAATATCCACAGCATACATTAACCTGGGCAACGCCGGGTAACCCTGCTAGTTCATGATATAATGGTATTCGTCTCCAACTCTATCTCCGCTGCACAAGTTATATAATTGAGTGTTTATGGTTTCAACAATCACATATGCCTGTGAGAGACCTCATAAACTTAACCAATAGCGGTGCAAGGAACCGATGTGGGAGACCTCATAAACTTAACCAATGGCGGTGCAAGTAACCGAAGACAGATGCTGCCACCGACAATACCGAAGAAAAGAAGGAGGAAATTGAAAGCGGTGCAAGCGCTAATGACAGCAAGACAAAAGAAGGTGAACGTGACTGCGCCACAAGATGGTGCAGATGAGAATGAATATATAAAAAGGATAAGGATGATGAAGATGTGTGAAAGATGAATTTAGTGAACAGTACTGGGTTGTTAAGAGTGTCATTCTTGGAGCGAGTAACTGCAGTGCTGAAGTTATACAGACCGGTTGTGAAAATCGTCCAATACTCGGGTGCTAATTCGAAAGTAAAAGCGGCTAAGGAAGTGAAGAAGAAGAAGGTGACAATTAAACTAGGAACAAATGGCCTTTATAACAACCCTAATGGCTGTGATGAAATTCAGATGAAAATCAGTGAGGGTGTGCACGCTGTTGAGTTCCTCCGATCAAGGGGTTGGCAGGAGAATGAAGGAGCATAATTCAATGGCGCTCCATATAACACGTATCTTCAGATGATCGTGAAATTAAAACCCAATGTTCACTTCAGAGACCTACCATTCAACCCAAGGATAGAAACGCTATACATGCAACATCCATGTACAAGGACGAATCGTACGGATTTAACTTCTATGATGTCGGACGAATGTCTTGTGAAAGGTCTTATAAACCAGTTCACACGACTCGGTCGATAAAATTTCTCCAATTGATGAACAATATTTATTGTATGAATCTGTATTTCGACGGTCAAAAATATAGACTTGAACTAAACATCACACAGAAATTGACATTAATTGGATAGTTAGCTGAAAGGAGATCGGAGTGTGAAATTCTAACAATACACACATGATAATTATCGCACAAGTCACTCGGGAAGTTTAAAGACGGATCGTACCGTTAGTAGCGGCCAGCGAGGGATGTACTGCATGGGTGGGGCCCAAACACTTTCGATTGAATAATTTATGGTTTGTCGGGAGGGCCGGGTGAATGAAAATACACTGAACGAAAGCCAAACATATTTGGAATGTATAATCCACAATAATCACGTAATGATCTTTGGATTGAATATATACAGGTTTGGTTAAGTCTTTTGAATGCCGGATATGTCATCACACAAACTTCATGCAATGTGGAATAGTTTCACTCCGGAGTCCGAACACTATAAATTGCCACCATTACAAGATGAAACATAACTTTAAAGGCACGTGCGGCCTTAATTGTCGAAAATATTCATATTTATTCCAAACACCGTAAACAGAAACACATTAAAACGCATACAGTTCCGTTCATATATACCATGACCATCGCGTAAACAGCATGTTATCATAAAGACCTACTATATTTTACCTATATAAGCAAGAGCCTGATTGTGTTACAGAAGACAGCACAATGCTACTGGCTAATCACACATAAATGGCATAAACGCTCTTTATTAGTTCCATATCAGGTATTCACCAACAAAGAACGCTCTTTATGTTTACCATCATAACATAAACAAACACCTGAAAAGTAACTTTTTATGCTTTTGTTTACATAACAATGGTCAAACAAATGACCATAACATATTGTTTATGCGATATTTCTTATTTGTATACGGACAAAGTCTGTCTACATTTTGTTGTTCTTTCTGTTTGTGGCGGTTTTGGACGGGTGGAAATATTTTCACAGGATACCCACCGCCAAGGCCAACCGTACCTTTAACAGCCGAGACAGTTTATTATCACCAGGAACATATATAACATGGCATGATACTAACATAATTGTTCTAGGCTATAAGTCGGCATGATTTTTGGCCGGTAAAAGATTTAAAGTGTGTCAACAGACGTGTGTGATCACTCTTCAGATAGGTATATGATATCCTAAAGCTGTGCATCTAATAGCTCTTTAAATGTGTTGATATCCTCAGCTTGAACTACAAACTCTGGCAAATTATTCCACCGGTTGATAACACGTTTTGTTAAGACATAATATGAATCGTATGTGTCACGTAGTGTAGCAACCACACATGATGTGCCTCAATTTTCTTTTTTCGGCGACATAACGCTAATAATAATTTATGTAACAGCATGCAGTGGTCACGACGGAGAAGACATGCCAAATTGATAAGACGTGTCGTCGATTGTAAAACCTTGTCTGTATTTTCGTCATGACTTCTTCATTATTCGTTTTCATTAAGCTGACCAACGAAATGGGTCAAAATGAAATTAATAGACTTAAATCACATGTGAATTCTTCGTAAGTTGTGAAGTTGTTACTTTCATTTTTATCGCGATGCTTCATTTCCAATTCCGCGTTTTTTGCAATCTCCACACGGTTGCTAACCGGAAGTCACGTGCCAATTTCTCTAAAATATATACCCGCGATCTTGAACAATCACTGATGGATATAGAAAAAAAATATATGACGTCATTCACCTGCCTTAGGTATAAGTACCCTTGATGGTTGTTATAACCTAACGCCTTTGTTACATATATTGGTCTGCATCTAATTTGTGTGCCCTCTCATTCTCGTGTCAGTGTTTTTTCAAACAACTCACAAACATCGATATTATAGTATCCCCTAATATTTGTTTACATTTCTATTAGTTTCCTCTCAATCTTCGGTATTTTAGTGACATAATACTCAGTTTCCGAAGCTTTTGGCCGTATGATAGCTGGCATATTTTCGGAATGAGCTTTGAATTTCTCATTTGGACACCTTCCAGTGCTTTCGAAAGTTCGACCAGTCGTGAATGTCGAACCCGATTTCCATACTCTAATATGGCTGATCGGTGATCTTATTAGTGGCACAATAAAAATGTTTTCTTTATCAGTAAGTGATCTTCTAATGGTACCCAACAACACGGTTTGACTTGAGAATGACTTCGTTCGGATCTTTATCAAATTTCAACTGGTTGTCTAAAAATGCCGAGGTCCTGTTCTTGCTCTGACACTAGAATTTCAGGAAGATCCGTGCGATCCGTCATGTGACAATTCTTTTGTGGGTTGTTGCATCATACATTTTGTGACCGGGGTGAAATGACTACGAATCTGATTGGAGCCTTATGATAACTGTCGGCAATTTGCGTCAGAGTTCAACATGTTTTTCACTTGCACTGAATTGGGGATAGCCTCAGTCTCAGTCTTTTGAGTGCATTTTTGTCATATTATCGACTCATGATTTCATTACAGGTTCATTACGTACGGACAATAACACAAATAAGCCAACTCACGACTTATAATGTGTACGCTATTTAACATATGTTTTAACTGCGGCCCGCGTCATAATATGGAATAACGGATTATCTGCTTATTTCAGAATCAAGTAATCACATTTATGAACATATTTAGGCCGATTATGTGCGTATTTAACCGAGGATGTGTTAGACAGAGAATCCTGCGGGATGTTAACTTGAACAAGTTTGTGGTTAATAGTCAAAATATGTATGTTAAGTTAACATCTTATTTCGAAATAATTTATAACAAAATTAATGTTTCCGCTGTCATGCAAGTCATATATTGTATATAATGCTGTTTGTGTTTTGATTAATTATGAGAAATGCCGGGGAGTGGTCAGGAAACATTTCCGGACACTAGGCGCTTTTTATTTTTCCGCCCTCTGGGTACCCACCCCCCTAATTTTTATTTTTTTTCCGATTCTGGGATAGGGACCCACCCCATCCAAGCTGCTTCAAATGACTATTTTACTCAGTTTTCCTGATCTTATCCTATGAATGTTCCATATCATGATACAGAAACATTCTTACTTTTCATTTACCAACAAGACTGTAACGTTTCAAAACAATTCTTCAATAAATGTGGGCTGTAGGGTATGCTGATGCACTGACATTTGAAATCCAAGATGGCTGCTGGTGGCCATGTTTGTTTGTAAAAAAAATTGGGAAAAAAATGGAGGCTCCCATCTAGAGGTCACTTCGAAGATCCACATGAAGTTTGTTGATGACTGGATAAGAAATGTGACCTGTAAGGTGTGCTAAAGGATTTGGTCACACAAAGGGTAAAATCCAAGATGGCCGCTGGTAGCCCTTTTTAGGGATAAGCTCTGCAGGGTGTATTAAGGATTTAGTGATGCAAAAAGTAAAATGCAAGATGGCTGCCAGTGGCCATATTGTTCATAAAATATTCAAATTTGACAGCTCCCATCTAGAGGTGATCCTACACCTGTATACCGAATATTGTTGAAATCGGTCAAAGTTTGTTTTAACACCTTCGTTTTATTTCAATTATGGTTTTTTGAACAGTTTATTTTTATTTGAAGAGTTCAGCGAAGAGTTTATAATCATTTGAAGAATCTACTATTGTGTTATGTTTTCATTTATACCAGGTTGAATAAATGATGTTTAATATAACTATTTTAATCTGAGCCTTTCCATGTAAATGTGCATTGATAGATCCTTGATGAAAACATATAGCAAGCTGATTTTTTTATTACCGCTTGGTTTCGTCCCTCATTATTAACTGATGGTGAACTCAAACCCCCCAACCAAGAGTTAAGTGCATACCTATTACATAATAGAAGCATTCTTAAAACCTTTTGCCCCACTATTTTGAAGAAAAATGACTCTAGGAAAAAAATTACAAGGCCAGCAGACTTAGAAATGTGATGTTCATATGTTTGAAGATTTCTTATTTGAATGTTGTTTTCAGACAGTAACGGAGTTGTTTGACTGAAGATGTTCAGATATCTTGTATAGAATGGTGGCCGAATTCATTTCTTTACAGTTTGTGTGTTTAATATGTCCCCACCCCCGCATGATGTTCGGGCATATAGCCGAGGGCTCAGCCGTTTGTATGCATGTCTGTCTGAAACGTTAGTCCAGAGCTCAAAATGTGCTCCATACAAACTTTTTAAAGTATCTTTTGGCATAGAGAAATATCTTTTAGAACTGCGGCCAAAATTCAGTTCATACCTGATCAAATTGAGAACTAGAAATAATCGGCTCCCTATTGAAGTTTCCTGTTGGAAAAACTCAGAAGTTTGTTGTTCACGTTGCCAACTTTGAGGTTAGTATGCACCGGGTAACGAATACCATTATGTGTTCATATGCAACAAAGTTTCATCCTTCCGAAGAACCTATCTGAAAACATACTTTTAAAGTAATCCGACTTATGAAAAACTAAAAATTCTACATACATCGACTAAAACCTCTGATAAAAACTGAGGTATTGAGTATATAATAATATTGTCACTATACAAACCTAAAACCCGAACACACTATGCATGTGCAAAGTGTCAATACAGTATGAAACTCGCATGATCGTCTAAGTTGCACATCTCCACGATCCATACAGCATTAAAGACAAAATAAAATAATAAATTCCATATGAATGGACATTATAAGATTTCCCATTATAAAATATAGATGCTACAGGCACGGTACTATAGTATCTGCAAAACAATTCACAATTTTGGAAACTAAATCATGCAATATATGCTGAATTCTAACAAGTTATATGCATAAGTTCACAACAAAAATCCAGTTTGATGCGATAATGACGCGCAACGAATTAACCTTAAAATCTCAGGCACATGTCAGGTTACATCCTCAAATGTCCTGGAAAATGGGCTGGTAAACCCACAATGCAACAATTCGTCGTGCCAACGATTGCACACTTGTATCCAGCAATGCATGCACTCATTTTCATTTAAAAAAAGAAATCCAGTTACACGCTTAATTTCATTAAAAATAAAAAATAAATAAAAAAGCCAGTGTCATGCGATAATAACGTGCAATGAATTTAACACTAAAATTTCTGACATATATGCAATATGACATCCTCAAATATCTGACATATATGCAAGATGACATCCTCAAATATCCTCAAATGTGCGAAATTGTGCTGGTAACTCTGCATTAAGGAGAATCCACGCCAATGGATAGCACATGATTTCCCATGCGAAAATGTATATGCTATACACAGTGAGTAAAATTCAGTTGGGTACCATACTCTTTGTTAACAACCCATGCCAATGGATATTACATGTTTAACAGGAAATGTATGTTATACACAAAGGCCCACTTGTATCTATCATTTGGGAAATTCCGATTGGTACCATGCTCTATTGTAACAAACCATGCAAATGGATATATATTAATAGTCTATAAACAAGACATATGTGTTGCACACAGGGGCCCACTGGTATCTATCACGAGTTTAACCCACACATTTTGGGAAATTCCGATTGGTATCATGCTCTTATGTAACAATTAATCCATGCCAATGGCTATATATTACACGTTTCTAAACAAGAAATATATGTTAAACGCAGGGGCTTACTGGTATCAATCACAAGTTTAACACATATATTTGGGAAATTCAGATTGGTACTATGCTCTTTTGTAACAATCCTTGCCAACGGATATTACATGTTTTAAAACAAGAAATGTATGTTACACGCAGGGGCGCACATATATCCATCACGAGTTTAACCCATACATTTGGGAAATTCAGATGGGTACCGCGCTATATCACGCCAACATGGAATGGCTAATTAACTTCAAAATCCAGACATGCATATTGACATTCCAAAATGTCAAGCAAGTGTCTGAGCACTTTAATGCCATGGTTCAATTTCAAAAGCTACAGTCTGAATCCTCAAAACCAGACACACGAATTATCACACTTTATAATGGTCTCCAAATGTGGAAAATAATACCAATAGACCAATATAGCATACCAACTATCGAAAATCCAGTCGAAAAAAGCCAGTGTGATCTCCTAAATGGTAACGCCGACAGAAAATTTAAAATGTCGGGAACTACTTTATCATTAAACATCCAAACTATTACATGATGTCAGCCCGAAATGTGCTGCAAACATTTCATGGAATACTAATAGCCACATCCATGCATGGACATCATGCGTCTACATACATGATATGTATTTGCCACATGCACATGATATAATAGAATCAAGCATGACCTGAGCATACTCGCAGATGGTTATTCTACAATAATAATGCCACGCACATAAACAACAAAACTCCAGAGATAGAACTGTTCATATCGTAATGAACATGCATTAATTCATAACAGAACACCAGTGTAATGCTCACAATTATGCCACAAATCTGGGCTTATATATACACTATCACTCGAGGCTATAGAACACTAGGTTCAAACAAATGTGACTCGTTCCAAAATCAACAAAGAATTCAAAACAAATAAAGCTAACGAGAAATAAGCAACTCCCTAATTTTAAAGCTGACAGATGATTTGAAAAATCAAAATATCGCAAATGGCTTCAATAGTAAACATTGCGGAACATTACTTTCAGGAACAGTCGAATCAAGGCTCAAGCATGCAGTGAAAAGCAACTGATGCAAATAGATACAAGTCGCCAGCATCTATAAAGCGCACACACTGACGAGGGCTAATCAAGCAATTCCTTGTAACGACAAATCCTGGAATTCGGTGGGGAAAAATCCGACCACATACCTTTAATTTTAAAGCTGACAGATGATTTAAAAAATCAAAATGTTGTAAATGGCTTTAATATTAAACATCCAGGAACATGCATGGCGGCATCCTAATATGTCCTTTTACAGTGCCGTGGCATAGCTAGTATTTCATATCAGTATACATCCAGTGACTACACGTGCAATGCATATATTCCCGATAATAACACACATTGGAGTTAAAACTAAAATTCAGATATATGCGGGCACAAAGTAGCTATAAAACTGACAGATAGCAAGTTGATATGCATAATACTCCAGGCGATGTGTAATCATACTGTACTTACGCCGACAAAACCTCTGCAGAAAACTGAGGGATCGAGTATAAAATCACAATCACTTTACTGGCTTCAACCATAGAACGCCAGTCAACCATGCACATGACCACATCAAGGGATGGCATGCATATACTATCGAATTACCTACATGGTTACAAAATAAGATATATAATACCGATAACTGATATGGACATACTATCTAAAATGCCATGTGTACAGTCCTCACTAATAACTGAATATACTACAATGACAGAATGCGACTGCGTTATTTACACTTTGAGCATACTCAGGAAAATTCGGAGGTTTATTTGGACATTTTATCAAAATAGCATGCTAAGGCTGAACCATCAAAGTAGCCTGCAATAATGAATGAGGACACCATCAAATGTCCTTCAAAATATCCATTGAGTCAACTCAAACAATCTAACAAACACAAGATGCTAAAATTCCAGTTATATGCATGATTCCATTGATATGTTCAATTGGAAGACAGCAACAGATAAAGGTCAAATATATGGTAATGGCAAAAGGCCAGAGAAAACAAATAATCAAAATTTATCACACAAAACCATGCAACTAATTGGTGTAACATGGCATGTTGATGTATTTCATTTTAACGACCTTGTACATTGTACATCAAGGGAACTTCATAAGTGTGCTTAAAACACCTTGACCATCAAGAGCTAACAAATTCCACACTGTCTGATAATTAGCCAAGCTCTCAATGTGTCAATCTTTAAAAAAAATGATAGGCAGGAACACAGCCAGTTAAATTAGGTAACATACCAATAAACACCAGCCACTCAGAGGGGTTCCGGTCATATAGCTCTTACACACTGGCAGTAACATCAAAAGCACATACGAACAGCACACAGCGGGGATATGATGCGAAACACTACTTTTAGGCACAGTCGAAACAAGGCTCAAGCACTGAAAAGCTATTGATGCAAGTCGATAATAAATCGCCAGCATCTATAAAGCGTACACACGGACGAGAGCTAATCAAGCAATTCCTAGTAAGGAAAAATCATGGAAGTCTGAGAAAAAATCCGACCACATACCTACAGCAAACAGTCTGTATATGATGCGACAAAAAAGCACAGTTCGCTGATTCAAGCACTGAGAAGCTTCTGATGCAAATCTTAATTTACGGTCATTAACCGAGATACTTATAATATAGTGGACAGTTCATTGAATATAGTAACAAGCTTTTGATGCACAATAATGAAAATAAAATCGATGGCATCAATAAAAAGCATACTGATTATAAAACTCCTCTTCTAATAAAAAAGAGGACAAATGAGTACATACACGTACAGTGTAGATATTCATTAAATAAGGGCGCGCCTCTGACGAAGACTTACCTTTCATAGAACTAAATGCCAGTTCTATGTAATAGAGTCGAAACTTTGCGGAATCAACGTGGTTTAAACCAACAAGAAAATGTTTCGACCCGAAGATTTGAGCTTGTAACTCGTGTGATAGTTATCGGATTTCAGTTGTTCTCGCACTGTGATAGAACATGTGGATGAAATGATATATCTACATACTACGTTTTGTCCATTAAGTTCAACCTCGTTTGAATTGGAAATTTGTAAATGTCTACGCAACGAACCTTGTAAATCGTGTGCTAATTGTCAGATTTCGTTTTCATTTGGCATGATGATAGCACAACTTGGGGGAATACACTATGTGATTCGTCCATTCAGTTTTACTAGAGTTACGGCTCCTTTTTATTTCAATTTTTTTTACATTTCGTGTCTGTACATACTTGCAGCTTGTAAATCGGGCACGGTTCATTGGATTTGGCTATACTTTGGTATGGTGATTGTTCAGCTTGGGTGAAAAAGATACCCACATACTACGTGTTTTGTCTATTTAATTTACCAGAGTTACAGCCCTTGATTAACTTGAAAATTTGGGAAGTTTGCCTATGTACGAAGATTTCAACTTTAACTCTGGCATGGATCGTCGGATTTGGTTGTGCTAATGTGCTTTGGTATGGTGATTGGCTAGTCGAGGCGGAAAGATTACCCAGTATAAAATATATTTTTGTCCACACATACAAATATTTAGTATTGCCCACTCTCTAAACTGAGGATCTGGGGCATATGCCACTCTTGGCGTTGTACTTGTTTTGTTAAGTCAATGACAAACATTAGCCACGCCCAGTGTCTGACAATACCAACGAAAGAAACTCGACATCTACACAACGTCTGTTTAAACCGAGATGTTTCTTTAAACCGGGTTCAATTGGTTTGTTATTGAATACTACGCTTTTTGTAGTCGAAAACATTCACGTTGTAGAGCTTATGTACAACCGTGAGTGTAAGTATGATACACAATCTACAATGGCATTGTTATCACAGGAGTTCGTGGCTCATACATATGTATCGTATTTACTATATATGAACATTATTATCACAGGAGTTCGTAGCTCATTCATATGTATCGTATTTACTATATATGAACATTTATGTGCTTATTATAATATATGTTTTGACAAAAAACAATGAGAACTATCACAATACCAGTCGAGAATTATCATTATTGGTAATGAGTGACCATATATCATCATACACTCGTACCTGTATACACATGACTAGTAATAATTAGAAAAAAAGCTAAATAACCGTTCAAAACAACATTGTTTCGACACAGCAGTGTTCGAGTAACACAACACAAATGGTAGGAGTACACACCTACCGAAAACCACTCCATGTCCCCAACCGTTCGCTAAACGTGGCCGACCTTCCATAATAATAAGTCAATATGTAACTTCGCCCATTTCGTTCGTCACTTATCAGCAAAATAAGACACAACTATGTAAAACTATATTTATGTATTTCGTCCACGCCTGTCACTTACATTCAAAATCGAAAAATTGATGCGCTTTAGAAACCAAATCATAGGCGAGGAGTTTATGCATGCATTATATAGAATGATTGACAAACTACCCCCATTGAATTTTCACAAAGTTCGCACAAAGCATCGCAAAACTTGGAACGTGCTGCGTAACAAGCTATTCGCATAAAAGTTCATATTAAACAATATGATACAATGTTATATACTATATAGTCTCCAGATCCGCATTGCATGATCAGATATATATACTTAATTGCGGATATTATTTACCATATATAGATACTTAATTGTGTACCGTGTATGCCCATCGAGCCAAGAAGTACGTTATATAAATCTGAACTGACCACGGGCACAACATGATGATTATATTGGCGAAATATCCACGAAATTAAACAAAATAGAAATCATTTTAAAAAAATGCGATTCTTTTAAAGACATATTATGTACTTGTTCGGGTGTGTGATGATAAGTTAGTATTCAGGCGCTATGCCAACTGAAGGAATATATAACATTCTATATAACATTCTACTAACATTACCGAAAATGTTAAGCAAATCGGCCGTAAAACTCCACTGAAAACGTCGTCAGAACTACTACTTGATTCGGGACGCATCTATCGGCGATAAACTAACGAAAACGATTTCGCCATCGAGAGTCACTGCATTTAATTAATATATAAGAATGACGGTGCATGCTGTGAATTTTGATATACTATTTGTAAAAAATACTAATTTGAACAAGATTATTCTCCATTTATGATTGTCCTAGCTTTATGAAGAATAAGTCGTGTTTGGATTGGATTGGAGTGTATTACATCACATTAAAGAGCGCTTTGTTCCGAAGAAATTTAGATTAACAAAACAACGGAGATGTTCAGAACTGGAAAAAAAAATGCGAAGAGCGTTTTTAATGCCTTTTTTTATTGAAGAAGTGATTTCAAAGAATATTCCCAAACCTCCCCAAGCCCGCCCACCAAATATGTGAATAAGTACATAATTTGTTGTGTTGTAATTTCTTATAAATATCTCCGTTATTTTGTCGAAAATTGGCATTATTGGGTTATTACCTTTCCGATATGGTCCGTAATATTCAGCCGCTTTGAACAGTTGTCCGTACATACATTGATTTGACAAAATGTTGTTTCAGACGCAGATACGTTCTTGTTTTCTAATTGATTTGAAGGTTTGAAGATATAATTCTGCTTCTTCATAAAGCTAGGACAAGTGCTAATCCATGTTATTTGTTACAATACTTCTAATTAGTTAACCAGATACATTCAAATGATACAAGATTTAGTATTTTTAATAACTTTGGACCTTGAGCAAAAACCCCAAATTGAGAAACATTCATGTACCATTCAATCATTTCATGAAATAATCTTGATAAGGGGCACAAGTTATTCAACTTTCAAGACATTCGTTGATTAGCATGTATCAATTCGACGACTTGTAGCTAAGGGAGGGATACTGTTATGTTATATAGCACTGAATGTTTTCTTAACCTCTATATTGTGTTTAGGTCGAGGTGTGACTGATGTGTGGGAATCAAATGTTGTGCACGAGTGTTTAAATGTGTTTCTTATTATTACTAGTTATTTATATACAGGTAAGAGTACTCAATACTCCAGAGATTGTTGTTACTTTGTTTCTTACTTGGCAGCCAGGTATGCTTTTACAGCTATAAATATCATTTAGATTATACTCTACTGCACACAGTACATGGCGATTGATTGATAGCCGTTATGCCATATTACCAATAAGAGAATAGGGTATCAAAACATATCGCTGCGACGCAACTGTGTATATACACCAGAGAGATGATTAGATTAAAACAATCAGCTATGTAAAAATAAAAGCACCAAAGAGGAAATGATTCCGCGCAGAGTCAAGGAAAAAATCCAGAACTGACTAGCGTGCAAGAATAATATAAAATGAAAAAAATAGTACAAGAATACATATTGACAAATAAATAAAATGCAATTGCCAAGGCTGCTCATCTAAAGTAGTTTCTAACATCATATTTTGCATTGCCAAGGTATTAATAATATTTGATGAATCACGCATGGACCTTTATCAATGCGTCAAGTTGAAGGTCGGGTGTGTGTCAGAATGTCACCATTTACCCAGCCGACAGTTTCAACCCGCAAATAATGTGTGGTGTCGTTTAGAATCAATCGTTTCCCATCAAGCATCTGGTAAAACTTTGAAAGCTCAAATATGTACATCCCTTGTGACATCATAATTGAAAATAGTTGTGTGTGTATTGGCCTGATACATATAGTCACTAACTCAAGCGCGTGCCATCATGGCATTCTCTGAAGTCGGAGGAATCTTTGTTAGAATCAAAACGTTGGAATGACTTTGAAGTTTTTTGTTTCGAATCAACGGGCGATTTTTGTTGTGGAGCAACAGCGTTCACACGAATAGATTGTGATGTAGCAACTGTCTCAACTTGGTTGGATTGTTTTAGAGCAAGCAACGAGAGCGTCTTCTGTAGACGTTTCCATGGCATGTGCTACATGTTCGTGGAGAATAGTTATACATGTATCAGTTACATCAAGCTATGCTGCTTGTGAAGCAAGAATGACATTGGTCTGACTGTTGTATGTCTGAGTATTGGCATCGTCACATGTTCTGTAGAAATAACATCAGAGTATGTGACCAACTATTGCATACAATGTTCCTGGCCCTGACATTTAAAGGCACGGGCGGTGTTCGTTGCAGAAATATTCATAATTGTTCAAATCGCTACCAACAGAAGGAATATTAAAAGATATATAGTTTTGTTCATATGCCAAACATAATCAGCGTAAATAGTATATTGTCGTCAAGACGTACGATGGTGTACGTAAACAAGAGCCTGCTCGTGTTTACAGATTATATTTTCCCGCGTTTCGCCAAATATAGCGGGAAAATTATGTCTTGTACCGTTGCACGAAATAAACAACTCAGGAGTATTGACCAATGGGCGGTCCCATATATTGGTCACGTGATGTTTTAGTGAACGATCGAGAATATTCTGTGTAGAGTCAGTTTTCAAGCGAAGCGCGTGACGACAGCACACAATTTTACAATGGACGCCGCACATTTGAATGCTGTTATCGATGGTCGTTTGAAAGCCTCAATGACTACTTGCCAAAAAGGAAATGTTATCCAGCATGGAAGCTATGATGAAGGCACAGCTTCACACGTTTAAAGGTGATTTGGATCACACACAAAAGCTGAACAATGACTTACAAATCGCCAAGATTCAGGAAACGTGCGCAGATCAGTATGTGTTCAAGCGAAAAGGTTGTGAGGACCAATTTAAGTTCAACACGTCCATTGCAAACAAAATAAAGGAGGCTGATGCGTTATTGGACAATAATTCGATTCAACCTGCACAAGAAAAGTTAGCAGAAGGTATTGCAGATTTAGTATTCCGCCAAAAACTTATCAAAATTGCCGACAGTTCGGAGCACGGGTGGGCTATCGTAGGGGAGTATCTCGCTAATCCTATAGCGGACAATTCGGATGATGAAAGACGCTTATCCAAATCGATCGTTAAAGCTGGCCAAAAGATTAAGCTGCGAAAGAAGAAAACGCAGAGTCGCACTCACCCCAATGATTCGACAACACCTCGTCAATCAGCACAACCGACTCAGCCTATTCAGCCAATCTATCGTAATCAAGCAGGATTCAGTGGAGCGTCTTGGGGCTGTGGAAAACATGGACACAGAGTTGCCTTTTGTGCACAGAACAGGCAGAGCCAGTAGGCTGATAAGTTAAGTATAAATAATACTTGCCCAAAGGAATGTGAGAATTCCACAATTAGTAATGCTCTACAATTTGGGGTTGGGTGTACTTTAACTCAAAATATTAATTCTCCAGTTGGACGACTAAGGTTTCATTTAGATAAATGGGAACATATCGGAGCAAGTCCGTATATATTGAGTATACTTCAAGAAGGATACCGAATTCCATTCATTGATTCACCAGATGCAATTTTTCTACTAAATAATCGATCGGCAAGGGAAAATGCGGTTTTTGTAGAGGGTGAAATAGAAAAATTACTTTAAATGGGATGTATTGAATTAATACAACATCAGTCAAAGGTTGTTAACCCATTGACGGTAGCTTTTGGAAAAGGGGCAAGATGCGATTGGTTTTGGTTTGCCGACACATTAATCCTTTTCTTGCAGATTTTGCTTGTAAATACGAAGATGGCAAAGTTGCTTTGGACATGTTTTCCACTGGTGATTGGTGTTTTACGTTTGAATTGAAATATGCTTATCACCATTTGGTTATTCATCCAGATTATAAAGACTATTTAGGTTTCTCTTCGTCTTACGTAGACAGTGGTGTTATTTTCTACATATTTGCTGTTTTACCATTTGGAATTGGGTCGGCCAGTTTTATTTTCTCAAAACTAATGAGGGAAGTTGTTAAATACTGGAGAGCCTCTGGATATCGCATAATGTTTTTAGACGACGGAATTGGGGCAGACATTGGCGAAATCGAGTCCAATGCATTGGCTTTAAACGTTAGATCGGATCTTTTGGAATGCGGTTTTTTGATAGCAGAGGAGAAGTCTTGTTGGGTGGCTAAACAATCAGTTCCTTGGATTAGTTTTATCTGGGATACTAGGACTGGTGTTGTGTGAAGGTTTCGGAAGAAAGAATTAATAAACTGGTTATGTGTATTAATTCAGCTTTGGCTCAGTTGTTGAAAAGTTATTTTTCAATTTTACCGGTCAGGTTTCTAGCTGGTATAGTAGGACAGATAAGTTCATTAAAATTAGTATTTGGGGATTTAGTCCAAAGAAATACAAGGGAGTTATATAGATGCATTGTTTCCATGATGGGCTGGAATTCTTTGATATTTGTGTCTGTGGAGGCGAGAGATGAGCTAACATATTGGAGAGATAATGTTTTCAGTTTAAACACGTCGCCTATGGATTTAAAAGACACAGTAGTATTTGATTGTTCATTATATTTTGATGCTTCAGGGTTGGGTTACGGTGGTTTTGTCGATAATCATGATTTTAAAGGTCAGTTGACCGATGTTTTAACAGAACGTCAGTTGACAATTGGTGGAGTTGTCGGTCAGTTGATCAGTATGACAACAAATAGTCATTTGACTAATTTTGCGCAATGTCATATGACAGAGACGGCAGTGGATACCGAGACGCAAGTATATTCGTCTTCTGGTAATTTGACTACAACTAAACGCAGTCGCGATGAAAACATGGCTTGCATATGTAACGAAAGAACGAATTTTGAGCTAGATATAAATCCCGCTGATGTTTTAAATGTTACAGGCTGTTGGAATGAATCCGAAGCCGACAAGAGTTCAACGTGGCGTGAAATTGAGGCTCTTCATAGAGTATTAAAGAGTTCTGTACCAATATTACAAAATTCAAATGTAAAGATTTTTACGGACAATCAAAATGTGGTCAAAATTCTTAAAATTGGAAGTAGAAAGAAAGAGTTGCACGGTATAGCATCTGAAATTCAAGACACATGATCTAAGAATAATGTCATTTTCCGTCCAATTTGGATACCGAGATCGGACAATTGTAAAGCAGACTTGCAAAGTAGAGTTGGAGAGTCTGATGATTGGCGAATTTCTCCTCCAATGTTCAATTTGTTGGACGACCTATGGGGTCGTCACACGGTAGATCGATTTGCATCTGTTTACAATGCGAAATGTAATCGGTTTAATAGCCGATGGTGGTGTCCGGGAACCGAGGGTGTCGATGCTTTCCAGAAAAATTGGTAAGGCGAAAATAATTGGCTTGTTCCTCCACCAAGATCGGTGATTAAATATTTAAGAAAATGTACGCTGAACGAGCGAATGGTACATTGATAATCCCTGAGTGGGTATCGGCTCCTTATTGGCCAATCATTTACGATGCGAAGGCTAATCATTTCGATGAAGCTATCAAACTGTTCATGTTTTTACCGGTGTGTAAGATTGAAACGGGCAGAGGAAATAACGGTATTTTTCAGAAGAAATCTACAAGTTTTCAGTTAATTGCACTGAAAATAAGATTTGATTAATCATACTGTGACATATTTACTGTGTTCGCTTAATTCGTGTGTATTGATTCATTTTCAGAGCTGAACATGGGGCCTACGATTCGAGAGAAGTTGGCGGCTGCTGGGGTGTGCGATGACGGCGGGAAATATGAGAAACGTCTAATGCATCATCCAATCGGGATCAGAAGTGACGGTACCAATAAAACATACTTTAGTTCTTTCATGAAATGGAAAAGATACTGTGCGTCCAAAAACTTTGGCTGTTTGCCAGCAGAACCAATTCATGTCGCCATGTTCATATCGGACACTATGGACTCCGGCTCTTCGTCGAGTTCTGTGAATGCTTTGTTTTATGCGATTAAGTGGGCGCACACCATAAACGGTTTAACAGACCCCACCGACAACGGCTTGGTGAAAATGATGTTGTAATCAGCAAAGCGCAACTCTTCTAAAGTGGTTAATAAGAAACAGCCAGTTTCAGCGGACATGCTAAAGGAACTTTGTTCTCAGTATACTGACAATAATGAGTTGGCAGTAATTCGCGATTTATGTATGATTTTGATCAGTTTTGCAGGTTTTTGAGATACGATGAGCTAAGTAATTTAATGTGTAGTGACAAAAAAATTTATGATGAATATTTAGCAGTTACAGTTAAGAAAAGTAAGACAGACCAATATCGATATGGAAAAGAGGTGTTGATTTCAAAGGGGGATAGTTGTGCTTGTCCCCATAAAATGTTTTTAAAATATTCAAATATAGCCGGTTTGGATTTTTCATCAAATATGTTTGTGTTCCGACCTATAAATAGGTCAGGAAGCAAATGTTCACTCATTTCTAAAAACAAAATATTGAGTTACACTAGGACACGGGAATGCATTTTACAAAGACTTAAGATGGTTACTGGAAATCTCAATATCGGTCTGCATTCTTTACGATCAGGAGGGGCTTCGGAAGCCGTAAGCAAAAACGTCACAGAAAGATGTTTAAAACGCCATGGGCGTTGGAGGTCTGATGCATGTAAGGCTGGCTATGTTAAAGATACTCTGGAAAATCGTCTCAGTGTGATGAGAGCGCGGAATCGTTGAATGTGTAATTACTATTGTTGTCCATGCTCATTACAATGTATATATTTAAAGTCATGTCTAACACGTTCGTTACATATGTAAATGTATACATGCCGCTCTTTGTTCTTTTTCAATGCGCACATCGCTTCGTGGCAGAAGGGTGTTATTGTTGTTTATTTGGGGTTAGGGAAGACTTATATTTTCCCGCGTTTCGCCAAGAATAGCGGGAAAATTATGTCTTGTACCGTTGCACGAAATAAACAACTCAGGAGTATTGACCAATGGGCAGTCCCATATATTGGTCACGTGATGTTTTAGTGAACGATCGAGAATATTCTGTGTAGAGTCAGTTTTCAAGCGAAGCGCGTGACGACAGCACACAATTTTACAAACTAAACGAATGTAATTCGGTTTCACAAAGAGATATATAGAAGATAATTTTGCACTTTATATACAGTGTGCATATTTTTTATGTTTACAAAAGTACTTTTATCGAGTTGTTATATTTGTGTGAAGTCCGGACACCAATTTTGTTGCGTAGCAGTAGCAGTACATGGCACTTGTACAGTTTCCCGGAGACAGGTTTCCATAGGTTTTTTCCCAAAAACGGTTTTATCCATCGTTTTTCCCGAACGGCTACGGAACATTAGACTAGGTAAATAGAGCAGGGAGAAATAATATAGTGTTTCGTGTGAATATTTTTTGAATGCGTGAATATATAGTTATAATTTGATATTGTTTTCACATTGCTTCACATTACAATGTGAGTGAAATATGAATTGCCGTGATTGTGCACACCCTGGATGTAATTATATATATGGCGTCCTCAATAAATGCGCACATCGCTTCGTGGCAGAAGAGTGTTATTGTTGTTTATTTGGAGTTAGGGAAGACTGTTGACATAAAACAGCGCAAATCTATTGGCTAACCACACAATAATGATATAAACGCTCTGTATTATTTCCATATCAGGAACACAGTAACAAATAACGCTCTTTGTGTTTACCATATCCGGATATAAACAAAATCCAGGAAAGGTAACGTTTTTTGCTTTTGTTTACATAATAAAGGGGGAAAATAAATTGACAATAACATACTGTTTACGCCATATTTCTGATTGGCATAAGAACAAAGTCTGTCTATATCTTACTATTCCTTCTATTTATGGCGGTTTTTTGACGGAGGTGAATATTTTAACAGCATATCCAAACACCGCCCATATCTTTAACGGTTAAAATCCCGCAAGGTTCTTAAAATGTTAACTAAAATTGTATCTGTACACATTCTGTAGATAATAAAATAAAATACTGAATATCACTGAATATCACTGATAATCATGCATTGTGGTAAACGTCGAACGACTGTCAAAAATAGATTGACATTTGATCTCGAGAAAGCTAATTCTGAATCATGCCGACTATATATGTGTATTACTGATAATTCTGAGATATTTATATAAAACAAAAAACAAAACATACAAGATGAATGAACATCCAACAAAAATAACATACCATATGTAGGTATGACAGCTTGTTCGAAAATAACGAAAACAAACGATAAATCCATACATCTTGAAAACTGAATATGCTAAATATTTAGAACGACTCGAAAAATAACTGAAACTTGATATAACTGATATTCTGATAATCTGGACATACAACTTCTGCCAACGCCTCACACAAAAAATACATCTTAATGTGCTAAACATCTCTGAATATAATTAATATCTTAAGTTGCTACATAGTTCAGTTTGTATAGAGCTGATGAGTTTTTGTGGTTTAAGGTTTTTTATAATTTTATCTATAGTTTATTTAATTCAGGCTCAAATGGCCCATATGATAGAAATATCAATTATATGTAATACAGAATTTCTTTCCAATGTTTGAAAAGATAAGAATCATAAAATAAATCGGAATTAATGATTGCATGCAAAATTGTATTGTCAGATTCAGTCACACGTTCTCTCAGAGCATACACACTCTTTCTTATCAACATAGGAACAGAGCTCATAACATCCCTGGCGTACATCCCACTTGCGCTACATCTCCACCCATACCCCATAAACTTCCTATAGGCATTGTTATAACATACAATTAATTTGCGGTAACTGCGTTGGGTGAAATGTTCCTACAAAGTACAACAATATAATGATGAAATATAAGCGTGAAAAAGATGGCGTTTTACATCAAATGAACACTTGTTAAATTTGTTCATGAGAATATTGCTGTACACACAATGATCAAGCCAAGACACCGTGCCATGCACAGAACTTAAGAACGTGAACGAATCTGGAGAATAGCCTAGCAATTTGATGTCCGATATATGTAGTGATGAATCCCGACAATACTCATTCAGCTCCGCCATATTCCCAGTATTCCTGATTGCACATGCATTGAAATCACCCATGACTATCATATTACTTGTACTCGCCTCGTTCATGATCGTTTCGATTTTACCGAGGTAGTCAACGTATAACTCCGCATTGACTTCGTCATCAACCGGAAGGTAAACACATAGTATCAGCAATCTATATGTTGAATCTTTTATTTCAAGGCCAACTATTCTCGGGTCCTCATATGAAACAAACCGTACTTTATCGGCAAGCGTTTTTCTCCACATAAATGCCGTTCCACCATATGGTCTTCCACTGAGAATTTATTTTATAATTAACCGATGGGTCATATATTCTGTGTGACAGTAATCACAAGTACCAAATTTTAACAAAGAACTTCCAGATATGTTTTGAAAAAATCTCAGACTCAAACTCAGAAATATCAAGTGACTTAGGCCAGCCTGTTCTTTCGAAACCCTGCACATTATCCGCTTATAATTTAACTTGTTTTATATAGATAATCTGCTTAGAATGGCCTCATTTTGAGTCTATAATATGTTGAAAATAAGAGCGTTTTAGTCACATTATCGATTCCAAATGAGGCGATTATAAGCAGATTATGTCCGGACAGTAATGACTTGTCAACAACATATAGTCGCGGAAGTACGCACACAATCGACCCATATTGTGAAATTGGCACACATTGTGACCGTTATTTCGTTTTATCTGGCGGGCCACAGCGAAAACATATGTTAAAGAGCGTACACCCGAAAAGTCGTGAGTTGGCTTATTTGAGTCATTTTCGGCACATTCAGCTTAAAATCGCCTCATTAAGAGTCCATAATGTAACTAAAAAGGACAGAGATGATTCCAGTCTTGCAAAATCTCCACTGGCTGCCTATCCAATACAGGATCCAATTCAAGATCATATTGATCACATTTCGTGCTCTTGAAGGAACGGCGCCCGACTACATCATAGAGCTATGTTTAAAGACTTCAGGTACGATACAGCGAAGATCAGACGGGAAGAGATTTATAACACTTCCTAACTCAAACCATCCAACGTTATGGGACAGAGCCTTCTCCAGCACGGCTCCAACGTTGTGGAACAAACTCCCGAACGTTCTGAGGCTTACGGATGATCGTTTAGAATTCCGTAAACTTTTAAAGACTCATCTTTTTAAAATAGCTTATGGAGTCAACTGAAATTTTTAACTGACTTTATCTGTAGTTTCTCTTCGAATTTTAACCATTAATTTATATCTGGGATTTTTTAGGATTTGCCATCTCTTAGACTTATTTTATCCTCGTGTTTGCTCTTTTATCCTATAGTATGATGTTCTTTTATTGTATATATATAATATATATATACATATTTTTTATCACATATTTTATGTAGCATCGCCTATGAACACAACTCTGTAGTGAAAGATAAGATAAGTTTATTGGCTCTTGAATCAAGAAACATTGTAACAGAGTAAGAATAGGTAACATATGTATATGTGTTATATGAGGTTGTAAATAGAATCTAGATGTGACTGTAGAGTATAAATGGAATCAGTAATAAGATAAGTATAAGCAGATTCAGTGTGACATGTCACAGAGTGGGACAAGTTGCATGAGATCTAGAGCCAACAGGGTTGCACAAAAAGCTGGCGTAGCCAATTTGATTCCATTGTGGACCCTGCTGACTTCAGATCACATGACTCCTCGACCACACCATGAAAATTGCTTCCAACTATATACACTATGTAAATGCCAAAAATGATCAATCAAAGGGGGATTTGCTTAATTCAACCTTATTTCGAAAGTATTTATAAATGCTTTCATCGCTTTGTTTGATATATATCCAGATTCTTTCAATGATGTCGGCTCTCCATTGTTTCTCATTACATGAAGGATCTAAATATTTTACAACATTATTCCAGCATTTAATGCCGGAATACATAAAACTCTTCGAACCAAAGGGTCCAACAGAGGGGATATTATATTTGAATTTTCCAGATCTTGTGTCATGGGAAGGATTTGCTACGGTAAACATAGAATTGAGGTAATTTGGGCCATTATTATCATATATCTTTTTCATGAGTATCAATTTTCTTTGAATTATCCTATTCTCTACTGGGAACATCTTGAGATGTTGAAAGTGATCTAAATTTATATGACTGAAACTTTCTAGACCAAGAATAAATCTAACCATCCTATTTTGGGAGGTCTGAAGTTTTCCTTTAGTTTTGACTGTAAGTGGAGAAAACCAAAAGTTGCATGCATAATCAAAATGACATTGGATAAGAGACATAGCCATAAGTTTCCTACAGTGCTGAGTTAGAAATTTTGCTTTTCGATACATATATTTAATACGAGAATTGATTTTCTTCAAAACTGACTCAGCCATCATTTCTCCACTTAAATTTTGGTCCAATATAGCTCCTAGATATTTGACTGAGGTTGTGGAATTTATTGAAAAGTCCTTACAGTTAACTATTAGCTTTGACTGTTTACGAATCTTAGGATGTGAGCCAAAAAGAATAGATTCCGTTTTCCCCAAATGTAGGGATAGTTTATTATCTACCAACCAGTTGCTTAAATTTTCAAGTTCTGTACTGAGACACTGTCCAATGGAGGTTACACTTTTGCCAGAGACAATCAGAGTTGAGTCATCTGCATACAAAAGAAGGTTACAGTTGACTGATGACTCCGCATCATTAACGTAAAGGAGGTATAACAAAGGACCCAGGATTCACCCTTGAGGGACTCCACAAGTGAGAGAATTAGGCTCTGATAGGGTGCCTCCTATATCTACCACCTGGGTTCTGCCTGTTAGGTATGATTCGAACCAGGAAATAGCTGCATCCGAAAAACCCAAGGCTTGTAATTTATACAGAAGGATTGAATGATTTACGGTATCAAATGCTTTTTGTAAATCAATCAGGACCATACCGATGTAATTTCCTTTGTCCATTTCAGCCCTTATCAAGTCTGACAGATAAATTAGACTTGTGTCAGTTGAAAAGCCTTGTCTAAAACCAGACTGGAATTCATATAGAATACCATTCTTGGTTAGATAGACCTCCAGTTGTTTATGTACAGTCTTCTCAAGGATTTTTGAGACAAGGTTTAGGATTGAAACTGGTCTGTAATTACAGGTTTTTGTTTTCTCCTGTTTTTTGTATAAAGGCACAACTCTGGCAGTAGGCGCTCTACAAATGTTAATAGCGCCCGCTCTCCCGCGGCGAAGCCGCGGAAGCGAAGCGACCTAGGGTATACGTATGCGGATATGAGATATACTAATCGACTTTTTCAGCCCAATCTGAAAATAGATTGAAATTACCTAAAATAGATAATTTATTTATAACTCAAGGGTCAGCCGAGTTCAAAATTATTGTTGGCGACGGTCGCCATTTTGTATTGATTAATACCGCCTCGAAATGTGCAAAATGCTCCAGGGCAAAAATAAAATAATTTGTTCCGGCAAGTGTTAGCTATGCTTCATTATAAGTAGGAACAACATGCTCCTAAAGCCAAAGATATTTAAAAAATTGAATGTAAATTAAACCAAAGCTCTGGTTAACAAACAAGTGAAATTGAATGAAAAAGTTTTGTTTACATATTTTATAAAATTATTAAAAATATTTGCCCCTAAAGAGGAATATAAGGGCCTTACTGGTCGTTTAGATATTATCTTCCATTTTCTAACGGTATTTTCGCCTAAAAGATTGATGAATTATTCTCGAAGTTCAAGGCCGACAAAGTGAAACTACAAGTTCCGATTAAAAGATCGCATAGTCCTTTTAAGATAACTTTTTGGAAAACCAGTAAAGGCGTCATGACATCAAGACGTGCATCATGACGTCACAACCTACATCGGCACGCAAAACTCCAGGCACAGGACTGTGTCGATGGCCAGACAGCTGAGACACGTGTTACACGGTCACGATACACGACACATCTGCCAAACATTTACGTTATATGTGATTATTTACATATATATAATTGTCTTGTGTCCCGTTACGGTTTATCATCAAATCCTTCTAAAGATAAAAATGTATCCGATAATCCCATGAACAGTAACAAACGGGCGCAAATTACGTTTACGTATGATCATATTAATAATAATAATAAAATGTTCTCATTTCAGACTCAAAGTTCTATTATAAGCAGCTAATGCGCTGCTTTTCGGGGGAACATGCTGGTTTTCTCTGTAACCCACCCCATAAAACGAAATAACAGCTATGGGTCCATTATCTGGTGAAATCAGAATCAAATAATCACATTATGTACCTATTTAACATTATAGGTCGATTATGGGCGTATGTTTGCGAGAAATTTAGCTAAGGCAATACCTGCATGCATGCAACAAAGGGACCTCTTTTTGAACTCGATGTCTGCCAATTAAAGTCCGCCACAAATAGGCCCATGGGCATGATCTACTCATTTTCTGATATAGGAGACGTGCATATGGTAGTTTTTTTTAAGTCGAATCAGATGGAACATGTGCAAATGGAGTATATTGGTTTATCTTCCTGGACAACGATACTGATTATTATTAAATGTGGCCGGTCTTCGTTGTTTTGAACGTATTCCATTTACAGAAAATGTTTTTGTTGAAATCTTCTTACCGTCGAGGGTGAAGCGGTCTGCACATGTCGACCAGAAGGAGACAAACGTCAGCTTTGCCTTCAGTAAGGGCAACGTTCAACTGCATTTAACTCTGAATGAACACATCAGTGGAGATGTGCCGATCAGGATACTCATAAGCAATGATACGATGGAAAACACAAGACTGCTGCGCACTAAGGTAAGTCTTATCACCCCAGTATCCCCCTTATGGATTTACTGGAGTTTTTTGGTTGTCTCGCCTTTGGGGTGCAAGTTTATTGGCTGCTGAAAGATGCTACTTCCCGTGCAATCGTTGCAAATTGTAAACTGTCAGCGTGTTCAATGTAACTCTCGGAAGATATCACTAAAAATAGACACAGGTTTAAGAGAATTCACATTTTATTTTTCCTCTGGCTTAGTCAGAACGACATTTTAACGGTTAACCGCAAACTTGTTCAAGTTAACATCCCCGCAAAAGTGTAACTAAATTTGTATCTTTAAACGTTATAACTTGTAAACTGTCGCGCCCCTTCTTTGAGAGTCTTGGCTTTCAATGTGTAGTGACTTTAATATGAGAAGCTGTACATTATTCTGATGGATGCGTGTGAGGTGTTGGTTTGAGATCTAACCTCTGTTGTCAGGTCGTTTGAATGTCAGTCTGATTTAAATATAAATTATTAACAAGCTACGCGTTCCCGAATCTGGAACATTTCAACACTCTCCCTATTTCCGCTAATAGCTTTCACTGTTAATCCCATTGTATGACGCCACCGCCCACATATATCTGCTTTCGGTTTCGTTTTCGCTAATAACACATACGGTGTTAAGTGGTTAATTATTCTCCCGTGTTCGATATTATTGTCCATTCTTGATTTCATATATACGCCTTTTTAGCGTTTAAATTAGAAATACTATTCTCCTTGACATATATTATTGTTCAATTCTGGATTTTTCGTATTAGCTTTTAGTGTTTAATTAGTTATCTTAATCTTTGAACAATAGCTGTGAAATAAGAAATGTGAAGTAAACTTTATTAAGCTTCTTTGTTAGCTATCTGACTTCGTTGAAATCGTTGTCGCTGTACATAATTTCTCAATCGTATCATTGCTTTACCGTGGAATCTCGAGATTAGCTTACACTGAGATAATGCTTCTTGGAATTAAATCATGCGATGTGTATCTGACTCTGGAACACGTATAGCTTTTTCAATATTCTGTTTTTTTATCAGACTGTTTGAATGCATGCTCTCCTCTCGGGCGAATTTTTAATCAATTGGTCACCAAGCGCCCACTGAGACTCGTTTTCCACTATAGACTATTTGAACTGGTGACGCCGAGTCGGACCATATATAAAGATATTTGCTGTTACATACTGGACAACCTTAAATCGTGGTGCCTTCGATGCGATAACTGCAGTGAAACACCCATTATGATATATGAAGTCTTCTCGATCAACAACAGCTTGGGTTATCGGTTGGAATCCTGCTGGACCGAGCCCCGTCCCATTACTCTTCTATAACGAACTTTACGTCTGGAATCATGGACGGGAGTCATCTAGTTTGTATGTCGCCAGATTAGGTCAAATGGACACTTTGCTTATACGAACATAGAGGGCAGCTTTTCCCAAGCATGATGTTATCCAACGTGCGGTTATTAGAGTTCCGCTGAATGTCGAATCAACGAGATTTAAAAGTTAAAAAGACTTGTTTTCCATTGAATTTGGAAAATGTGTAAACAATATATTAAACGATCGTATCACCACCTTGCCTCTTTCTATCAGGGTAAACGATGTATAGTTTTTTAGACAGATTAATCGTGGATGTCTCAGATTATTATTCACGTTCATGGGATGCACGCGAATGACCGGGCTCCACGTGTAAATACAGTACGTCTTTTCAACAGTATGTGTAAATTGTATAGGTATATTTTGTAAGTATATCGTCCAATTTTTAATCCCGGTTGTGGCAACACATATTCGTTGCTTGGTACGGGGATGATGAACCACCGTAACATTATTTGTCTATATATCAAGAGATCTGTTCGAGCATACCAAGATGAGGTCAATGGGGCCGCCATCACCATCGTGGCGACCGATGACGTGGAACAATCTGATGTGAATATCGTGAGTATATGTACATGTTGAGAACCAGCTAGAACATTTCAATGAAGTTAGGTTCACCAAGTCACATGATGTTGGCATTAATTGGTTTCATATAGAGGTCTAGATGAGTTACAACGTAACACCCATGAATGTCGTAACGATACATTGGATACAATTGGTTGTCATGTACAATTAAACCACGTCGTTTAGTCACGATAAATTGTTTTTTTTCTCCGCGTATAAAGATAACGTTAGTAGCGACCTATAGGTTTTTATGTCTTTATTAGTTGTAGATAGTATAAAATCTGGCCATAAACTCACTTTTCACGATCTCTTATCTATTCTACCAATATATTGTGAAAGAGTAACTCAACAAGTATGCATCTTCTTCAAAATTCTTATAATTCTACCATTATATGGAGATATGATGTTTTAATTTGGTATAACTTGTCCAACTGAACATTTTTAAGTATCATCAAATAAGTCAAGTTTGCCAGGAACGTGACTAGAGAGTCTGCGTTTGGGGTGTCCATCTTATAATTTCCAACTGCACCCTTCAACAAGAACCGAACTGGTACCTCACGTAACCCAACTGTCGGAAATTACAAACCTGACACCACAAAGTTTGAACAATGTACAACTGATGAGCTTTTTAATCAAAACTTTGGCATGAAGTTGATAAATGATCGAATTATGATCTAAGCATGCTGTAATCTTAGGTCTCGCATTCTAAGACATACATGTACACGATTTCAGCTCGGGACTTTTATAGCAGGCGGGGTCGAATACCCAATCACCAAGGCCGAAGCGTCATCGACAAACACCTGTGTCATCCGGGAGATAGAGAAGCCGATCGGATTCCATGACATATTAACAGGTTGGTTGTATTGAACATGGACGAACAGAAGATTTTCTGAATCGAATGACTGTGTTTGTGTAGCCGCAATAGCAACGCGGGTCGCGCCACGTTTCTTGGCAATAGCGGCGAAACGCGTTAAAATTTTAACCGAACCTTGGCAATATCAATATAGATAGACAAATACAGGAATTGCATGCATAGACTTGATATAATATAAATATACTTACCGATGTTTAGTTATTTTCCGCATTGACGTGAGATAAACATTTTTATATTCGATCATGAACATCAGGGATTTGCTAATCATGAACGCTCTTTATTGTTTCATGCTGAAGATAAATCTATCATTAATTCTTTTTGAGGCGATCATTTTGCTAAACGGAATAAATGCTTTCTCTTGCAGAACTATTGCATAAAGGTATTTAACGTGCTTATCGACTGAAGAAATAGCTGTTGTTTAATGTTATGCAGTTATAAGCGAAATGTTTTGAGAGAATTGCTATGTAATATGTATCGCGATCTAGTTAATTTGTCTTCAAACTTTTATAACTCATAACTAATATTAATATCCCAAAATCGCCACTATATTCATATATTTAACAATAATTACGAAGCGAGTTCGGAGTACACACTTTACGTGTGATGAATGTAATGGCCCTTTAATATACTCTTTTAACTCACCTAAATCACTTCTATCTTCAGTACATTATCTCATATCTTCTCTGCGTTCCTTATTCTGCCTCGGTCGTTCCCACAATCCATGTTTGCCCATCTCGCTCTTCGTCCTTCTCGCCCAAGTTTCTGTCGACCCAAGAGGCCAACCCCAATCCACAGATGTGCAACCCATTCATCCGTCTTTCGTCGTTCGTTACATTACACCAATCTCTACCAGAACGCACCAGTCATACTTCCTTGCTGACTCTGTCGCCGGCTGGGTACTAGTCTGGTTTTCCATATTTAGTGCGGGTTTTTCCAGACAAAATGGCGAGACCGCGATCGACCAAAGTCAAATTTCTATGTGCTTCGAGAATATGTCCCGCACTAAAAACTTATTGACAGAATGGAGAATTAGATAGTTAGTTTTATTGACAATTTTCGCACACTCCTTAGCAAAATGGCAGCAAATTATAACTTTTGTGTTTGACTTGCCATGAATGTTGTCGTCCATGTGCGTTTTGACTGTTGTGTTCATAAAATAATCGGAGTACCAAATCACACCGTGTCGCAATATAGTTCTTTGGTTCTAGACCTTCCAAACTTAAGGTACGATATCGCACAATTTTATTTCGATATTTTGTGTGCTTAACAAGGGCATAAATTTGCTCTGCTCGCTTAACATATATATTTATATCGCGGAAGTACACTAACTGTGGGTAATATGTCGCCGGTAGCAGCGGTATTACCGAGTCATGAAGGGAGGTAAACCCTGCATTTGACATTCTTCCACAATCAAAACATTACTACCACCTGAACATCTTGACAACTGGTCTGTTAATTAACTTATATACAATGTCACCGCGTTAATGCTCGTTCTAAGACAGAGGAAAACTTTATAATTTAAAAGTCTTAAACTGTACATAGTCATAATTATGTTGTGTTTATGACACCAAACTATCCAAATTCAAATTAATTAATGACACTGCTACTCAAAATAACAGTATGGCACATTGCAAAATCAGTATATCAAGAATTATTACTAGAACTGCCTAATCCAAAACCTGATATGATTCTAAATGAGCCGGCTTCCTAGTCGGTCTACCAGTACATGTTTTCTGTGACCACCAGCTGTCCGTTGGATCAACTACCCCATCCAACATAGGGCTGATATTGGGCACCGTGTCAGACTGGGGGGAGTTGACGCTGAACTTACCTCTGCTTCAGGTGATTCATCATTGTGGGAATCATTCTCAGTCTCCATAACGCACAACATTCTGTGTCCAGCCTTCGACCATTTGAATCTTATAATGTACTTCAGATATTATATTTATAATTTTGAAAGGACCGAACCAATTCTTCTTTGGAGATTGACCTTTCTTTGCAGACAGTTTGTATACCATAACCAGGTCACCAAAGGCAAAATTTGGACATTGTTTCCTAAAATCAAAGAAATGTTTCTGTCTCTCTTGAGCAGACCTAGCATTATCCCGAACCTTATAAAAACTAGAATCTAGCCCCTTTCTGAGCGTTCCAACAAATTCAAATAGATTCTCCATCCTCTCGTGACTTCCTCCATACATAAAACATATAGCAAGCGTGACCTCTCTGCCAAACACGAGAACATGAGGTGTATATTTAGTAGAAGAGTGAACACTACATCGACATGCCAATACAAATGTTGGTAAATGCTGATCCCATTCTCTCTGGTTATCCTCAATAACCGACCTAAGCATATCAATGATAGTTCTGTTTAATCTTTCAACTAATCCATAGGACTGAGGGTGATATGGTGTTGTCCGAGTTTTCTCTATATCAAACAAGTCACACATACTTTTAAACAACTTTGATGTATAGTCGGCACTGTGATCTGAAAGTTGAATTCATCAAGTTGATCATTAAGCAGATAGTTTGATTGGAATATTTTTTAATAGATCTCAATATTGCATGCCTACATTTGTCACTGATTATACACACTGAAGCACCTGTATCCGCTAATACCATGGTTTCCACCCCAGCAATAGGGGCCAATATAAGAGAAAATAGACTCTTTAAGTCTGACACGCCGCCCAATTGTTTAACTTAAGAGGCCTGCATTTCGGGCTTAATCCCAGCCTCTAATAGTTTAAATCTTGACCCGAATCTCTAGAATCATATTGCTACCTGTTTTGAGGGTAAAATCCACGTGGATTATATGAATCTCGACCATGGCCTTGATATCGCGGCCATGAGCTACCTCTCTGAAATCCCATTCGACCCCATTGTTCTGAAACAGTGGGACATTCACGAAACAAATGGCCAATACCACGGCAACCGTAACAGGTGACCCCCTCCATAGCAGAGAATCTCCTTGTAGAATATTGTGGCCAACCCCGATCCGAAACACTAATTGCCGCTATCTGCTCCTGCATCTGTCGAGCTGACTATGAAGAGCAACAAATTCAGTGCTTGCCTCATGTGAGTACACATGAACTTGGGCAATGTTTACTTCGGCAATGTTTTATTTTCTCAGTGCTATAACGAACTTCCAATTTCGCAGCTATTGCTAATGTATTATGAACAGATTTTGGCGCTTTCCTTCGAATTTGCAGACGTATTTCCCCAATACTTGCAAGGAATCGAGTTAAAACTACATCCTCTTTTTCCTCCACATTGTATTTTGTGTAAGCTTTTGTCAGTAAACGCCGCAATTCACCAATACAAACTGCTATATTCTCACCTGATTTTCGAGATCGATTTGTCAGCTCAGCTCGTAACGCATGCACGAAAACCACTGAAGAGTAAGCCTCTATCAAAATCTGAATTACCTGATCCCAATCTGTCTTCTTTTCCTTTTGGTATGCCTCGATAAACTGTAAATGCTTCATCACCCAGTAATGTATTAAATATTTCTAAATATTTATTTTGTGCATAAATTTTGGCCCAGTACTCAAACCGTTCCAACCACCCTTGTCCCAACCACCCTGTCGCCCAAGAAATTATCAGGAGGAGATGCAAAAAATGATACCCTATTTATTTATGTCACTTGAAACAGATAAAGTAAACACTACAAACTAAATCTGAATCCGAATCAGAAATTGATAAGCAGTCAATATCTGACTCAAACAGGTTAATAATATATTGACCAATATAACTACACCCAAATCCTGAAAATTTTGCACAGAATTTCTCTTCAGCCCTAAATGCCTGAATCAAAACCTTGAACCACTGCTTCTTTTCCTCCGATACTGCATGCAGCCCATCATTACAATACATATGTCTCTTCTTACGTCGCAAACGTTTGTGTTTACTCTCTTTACGATATGTTGATCCCACGATATGGTCCAGCACCCAGTCTAGGACTGCTTGGTGCAGTTATGTAACTTAATCAATGCATTGATCTCAAAAACTTGATCTCTAAATCGTTCTTTGGTATCGAATAACGCCAGATGACGTCACACCAAACTCAGACAGAACAATGTCATTTGTAGCATAACAATTCTCAAAACAGGATGTTGGAATGTTCACGATACCAACTAACGCAGTTGGAAACATTTTATTTGTAGCTGATTCAAATTCTAATAACTGATTGAAAACTGTTTCAGCGGATTTGTCATTAGGACGAATGAACTGTTTTCTTTTATCCAACACATCATTGATGCCGGCCGCTATTTTGACAATAACGTGCATATCAGATGATTCTCCCACGCTGATAGTATTACCAGTGTCTCGTCTTTCAGCTGCTCAATGGAAGCGCCTCGAATAATTTTGTATTCGATATGTATATCTTTCGGCTGTGGAAATGTGTCAAATTTATTTGCACGAGAATCAGCAGAAAAGAAATATCTTCCAACTCCATGCACCAGGATTGTCACAAACTCTCAAATTTAAATCCATTTGTCAGATTCTTAGAATTGCACCAATTATGAAACTATAAAATAGGGTTATGTCTCTCTCTCTGTATACTGGTAGACCACCATTTGATTATTATTCCCTGAAGCAGTTTTATACAACCTCCACGACAAAGTTACCAGCAACACAATTTAAAACTTTTCTCGAATTACCATGTGATGTATATTTACTCGAATTTCTTAATCCCACCGCTGCCACCAATGTAATGCCCCTTTGATATACTTTTCAGCTCACCTACATCACTTCTCTCTTGCGCATTCAATGGTGTTTTCTGTGATTTTGTTATGGGGATGTGGGTGGAGAGAGGAGGGTTCTATTTATAGAAATGTGATTTAAAAGATACTAGCAATTTACGTACCGGTTAGACTTTTGCAGGATGTATGTATTCGCCGATGTATCTTCGCGGATGTCTCATTGTTGCAGTATATAAATTTTATGACAGCATAATTTCTTTCGATATTTTGGTGTGAACAGTGGCTGGACGATTATTGGAGAGTTATTGCGGGAATACAAGTTACACATTACGTCGGACAGTATGAATATCTAAGGGTACAAACAGCTAACGCTTTCTTCTGACACATGCTTTTATAAATCCACTTGTGTTTTATTAAGCAGTTAACCCTGTCCTTTATTTTACATGTTTGAGCTCGAATACGTTCCAGATATTACCAGGAACGGTCTGTAACGCAGTTGAACGTTTTCCTTGTTTTTTGATGCACGTCAAAATTTGACGCTCTGATAACTGCATTAATCGAATGACATATTGAAACCAAGTTATGGCCGATAAACATGCATGTTCAATTGTGTGGTCTAAAATGAGACAAACAATTAAACTCAACCTTTTGGATTTTTTACATTGGAAACACCCTTTTGTGGGCCCTTAAAATTCCTTTGGGGTGATTTCGGACATTAGCCCAGGGTAAGCATCCGCTAATATAGCCTATATATTCTATTTCATTATAAAAGAAATGTGTCCAGACTTTTGTCTAAATATTTGGTATATTTTTTAGCCAACATAGCAATGTTGTGATAATTAGTTTTATTACCCCTTGGTGGTGTCCGAAATAACCCTGACAACTCAACACTGTGAACATATGTCTTCGTTGGAATGTAGACTAATGGTCTTATTGCGATGTATCCGGAGTGTATTTAATCCGATTGTAATGATCTGAAGGATTTGTTGTTTTAACGGAATTCTGAGGTGGTGCTTTCATGAAACCTTGTAGGCATTATGTTTAATTAGTCTCCATAATCGGTGGTGAATGAAACCTTATCGGAAATTATTTCATAATGATGCTCGAGATTGTTTGTAAATCATTCAGTGTTCAGCCGCCATATAATGGCTTCTGACAGTCAATTGCAGACCTCTATTTCGATAGAAATTAGAACAAACAACAAAGAAAAGATATATGCCAGCCGAAAACAGTTCTAATGTCGTATAAGAGAACCGAGAAAAATAACAGTTTAGTGTATTGCCGCGAGCTGGCAACACTTCAACATAATAACATGTCCACCGTCAAGGTGTTTGTCATTTTGTTGGCAATGGGTGTTTGGTGTATCAATGCAATGGCCGTTGCATGTTTGGCGTTGAACTTTTCAACCAATTGAACGTATGCGGCCTTTGTGAACACATCATATGTGACGTATGTGTGTACATATTTTACATAAAATTAACTATTTATACATAGCCATTACCTATATAGACATTTTTCACAATCACTACATTAAAGCTGCAATATATTTGATATATGACTAATAATATGATGTAGATGGTGTAACCATTTCTGACTATGGTTTTCTTGTATCTTCTTCTCGTTCGTTATACCGTCTCGATCGTTCCCGCAATATCTGGTTGTCCATCTCGCTCTTCGTCCTTCTCGCCAAACTTCCTGTCGACCCAAAATGCAACTCCAATCCGCAGATGTGCAAACCATTCATCAGTATTTCGTCGTTTGTTACATGATGCCGCTTTAAACAATCAACGATCAGTATAGTTCGCGCTCTATTTATATGTCATTGAGTTCATGTTCAATGCGAAAACTAACTTGAAATTATTGCATAAATATGGGATTTCAAATATGCGATTGATTTGGGGAGATGCACATGCATCGTTTAATTAATGTTCCGTACACATTGGATTGATTGCAAGGGAAAGTGAATTCTCTGACCTAGCTTTCAATTGCGATCACCGAGAGTGTCGGAACGTGGCGTATTTTATGTATTTACTCGGTCCTATATGTGCAGTACAGTATACTTTCGTGATACTGTTTAGCATATGATTATTCTTCTATGCTTGTTTCGCAACACACAAGTCAGCCTGTTCTCCAGAAAATACGCACATTATCTGTTTACAATATAATTTGTTTTAGATCGGTAATGTGCTTAGAATGGCCTCGTTTTGAGTCAATAATTAACTGAAAATGAGATCGTTCTATTCACATTATCGACCCTGAATGACTTCATTATAGGTTCGCTATGTGCGGACAATGAACCAAATAAACCCAATCGCGTATTGTCGGGGCGTACGCTCTTTGTTTTCACTGTGGCCCGCACCATAACATGGAAATACGTACACGAGTCCTGTATTTGCTTATTTCAGAGTAAAATAATCGAATATGAATCTATTTTCACATTATAGGTCGATTATATGCGTATTTGCTGGATGATATGTTGTACAGGTATTATGCGTGAAAATATGCTACGTAAATATATTACTCCACCGATTTTACACCAACAGGTTGCATGGGGACTGGTATAATATTACGACAAAATGCATGGATTTACAACCCAGCGGCTGCTACAATAACTATGACATGTGTTGTAAAACATGCGATACACTCATCACTCCCATCGGGTATATATGTAATGCCTCGCGTATATAACACCCGTCGTTTATAAGCTCTCTCTATATGTCTATTATTTGAACATCTGCGTTACGTCAGTTCAATGTGAATTTATAATAGGTGTAGATGTGTGCCATTATTGCGATGGTGACAATCTACATTTTGTTCTGTATAGGTTAATGTAGGGCTCATACTTAGAATAAAGTCACTACACTTTCGGTGAGATATATGTATATACAACTTGTGTATTTTACACACGCATGTATCCACATAATATACAAATAAAATGCACATGTGAGGTATTGTTAGTATATTGCCAGTCGTCCGCTGGGCGTAATTCGATATGGACGAGAGGTATTATTAATATATTCTCAGTCATTCGATGGGCGTAATTCGAAATGGATGTGAGGTATTATTAATATATTGCCAGTCGTCCGCTGAGCGTAATTCTATGTGGCTGTGGGGTATTATTATTATATTGCCAGTCGTCCGCTGGGCGTAATTCGATATGGCTGTGAGGTATTATTATAGTGCTAGTCGTCCGCTGGGCGTAATTCGATATGGCTGTGAGGTATTATTATAGTGCTAGTCGTCCGCTGGGCGTAATTCAATATGGCTGTGAGGTATTATTATATTGTCAGTAGTCCGCTGGGCGTAATTCGAAATGGATGTGAGGTATTATTAATATATTAGTATATTGCCAGTCGTCCGCTGGGCATAGTTCGATATGCACGTCACCTTCTAACTATGTTAAGAGCTGTTCGTCTTGTCGCGTCGATGTTGCAACTTGCAGTGTACGCGCTCTCATTCGACACGGACTTAACCCAGTTCATTACATTTGTTTTTCCTAATGGGGGACCACTAAAAGGATTTCTGCACAATATCACGGTGAACCAGTTTGTCTGCTATCTCGTCTTGAACATTATAGGTACACACATGAATAACTATTAGTTTCTCATAATAACGAAATGAGTTGTCAATTTTTCACAGGCGCGGGGTAAGATTGAATGCATATTTCTCAATAACATAGCCAAGTTATTGATATGCGTACTGACTCAACAAACACAACTCAATATGCTCTTGCTGTCAAATGTCAGCTCATAAAATGGATGAACTGTTAACTAGTTTCATGGACATTTCAAGCAATTGCACTGGTTATATGGATACTTTACTCAATCGCTGAATAAAAACCGCTGAACAAATTATCACTGATATTTGAGTCTGTGAATAAGTTTTATGATCAATGGCAGGATTCGTCATCTCATGTTTAAACCTGGTCTACGTAAACGTCTAGGTGTAAACCGCCGTGAGTCAGCTAAATCCGTGGTCTAAACCCGAGACCGCAGGTCTAAGTGGTGAACAATCGTCATCTCTGGTTTAAAACTGGTCCAACCAGACTAGTGGTTTAGCAGTAGTGGCTCTGTATCATCTAGATAATTAATCGTACTTTCCTCTGTTTGTTGATTGCGAAAATCACTAATTACGACAGCGAGCATATATTGATTGGAAAGTTATAAGCGAGAAGCACTCACACTATAAAGCGTGTGAGGATATCATGTTCTGAGACCATATGCATATCTACTACAGCTTGCAATGGTGGGAACAATGCTTCAGACTGTGATGCCAGCAAGTTTGAGTTATATCCAGAATTGTGTTGTGGTATGTTATGGTGGATTCTCCCAAACGCGACAGAAAGTACCGATACATCAATTTATACTAGTACTCTAACAGCGATTGTATCGACTACTACTGTCAAAATCACCCCATCTACTACAACAGCTACCATTATAACCACATCAACCACTACTACAACAACCACACAAACAGCAACTACAAATACTACAACCACAACTACAAACACACTCACTATAACAACCACAGCTACAGCAAGATACGGTATGTCGACGGCACAGTCTACTGCCGATTCTTCCACGTCATCTATCACCAAGCGTACAACGAAGATCGCTACGACAGCGGATAGCATCCCTATGTCTACTACATTATCATCTACTACAACAGTGACACCGCTACCGAGTCCCAAGACTACCGGCGATGCTACGACCACCAAGCGGCCAATACACGTAATAAACGTCATAGCTCAAAATCGGTCGGGTGAGTAGAAACGTCACTAGAGTGTTCGTTATAATTTTCCATACAATGAAGGAACGAGGATCTTCTCAAATATACACGATTTCGACAACGGTTACCAATTATGCTAGTCCAAGTCTTCTCGTACTAAAACCGGCTAAGATATTGAGATGGAGGTGCCGGTCTTTAGTCCGAGTTCCAGGCCCATGCATTCTTATGACACGACTTAAGCGTTAGTGACCCGCTCAAATAAAACCACAATTATATGAAATAAAATATCACAATTGCGACAATAAACGGATATTTTCCGCAGAAGACATGCTATTTTATCTGAAACCCACATCAGTTGTGAATTTAAAACGGTAATTTAATGCGAAAAGAGACATTTACCTCAATGTTTACAATTTTTTTAAAGTATGCGAACTCGGTTGACCTCGCGAACTGTGTTCGGCATTTTCCGTTGAAAATATTCCGTAGATTTTGGACAACAACGCAAATTACGATGAATTCTCCATTGTAATCGTAATTATGTGTGTCAATAAATAAAATAATAAATAGATTAATTAAACATTGGAGATATAAATGTAATACACTAAATAAATGAACCTTAAGTTTGAAAAGTCCCACTAAAACGGAAGAACTATATTTCGAAACTGTGTGATTCGGTTCTCCGATTATTTTATCAACACAGATGTCAAAATGCACATCACACGCATGGCAACTTGGCAAGTCAGACACAAGAGTTCTAATTTGCTCCAATTTTGACAAGTTGCTTGCGAAAATTGTCAACAAAACTACCGTTCTGATCCTCCATTATGTCATTAAGTTTTTAGTGCGGGAATTGTTCTGAAAGCACATAGAAAACTGGACTTTCGGGCGATCGGTTTTCGCCATTTTTGTTCGGAAAACCCGCGCTATATATAGAAACGGAAAGTAGAATTCCCAGAACAAACACCGGATTATGCCGAACTTATTCGGACCACTTCGGCTTTCGGTTAAAACGTAAACAAACAGAGAAACAAATCGATGTTTGTGTCAATCAACCGGAATATTCTATGTGTAATTTAACATTAAAGTTAGATTATTATACACCATTATGACCATAAGATGTAAGCCTTTCCGATGTATATAGCATCATGTATTGATTTGCTAGGTAAATCGAGTAAAATACACCACAAATTCCCGCCACAGATCGTGGGCGTAAGTCGTGTCATAGGATTGGTATACAAGCGGTCTTGGACTAAAGACCGGCACCTCCATCCCAATATCTTAGCCGGTTTTAGTACGAGAAGACTTGGACTACAATTATGCCTGACTTCAGTAATACATGTGTATGCATGTTAGTACCTCGTGTGCATTTATGGGTCATGTCGTGACTAAAGCGATAAATCGATGGTTTAAATTATATTGACAATGTATGGCAACATATCATCGTTCGAATCCGTTCATATTGGACCTAAATATTTACATAGGTTCACGTTGAACTGATCTTATTCTGAAATAAGCAGATAGTGAGATTATATCCGTTATTCCGTTAACTGGTGCGGACCGCAGTGTAAACACAATATAAAGCAACATATCCACGTGCAAATAGGTTCATATTGGATCTACATATTCACATAGGTTCATATTGGACTGATTTGATTCAATAAGCGAGGCTATATTCGTTATTCAGTTGAATGGTGCGGACCGCAGCGAAAACACGTTATAAAGAGCGTGCGTCTGCTAAGTCGTGTCCATGAAAAATGGTAGATTACATAATGCCAATATGGGCTTATTCCGTAAGGAAATAGTCCCGTATTGGACAGTTTCAAAAATATAGAGCGTATGTTGAGGTTAAATAATACAAATATGAGCTTATTTCGCACATTACAATAAACCAGTTATGTGCTTGGAGTACGTGCATATGTACGCCCACATTTCGGTTCAAATAATCGCCTCTATCTGTCTATGTGGTAATGATATATGCGACGAATTACGACTGATGTTGGATAGTGTTTAAAGCCATATGGTGGTGTTCGCTCCAAAAATACACCTAATAATAATCGCCTTTGAATGTTTCCAGGTATCGAAAGAGGTATATAAATACTTGAAATATGGCCGAAATATATAGATTTAACTGGCTGATTCAAGACATATGTGACCCGCCATATCAAATCCAGTCGTAAGTCGGGATTTTTTTTACCCTGTGCCAATGCATTCTCTTATATATGCGAGTCGACCATAGGTCGCCTCGCATATATAAAGAGAATGCATTGGCCTAAGAATTTTTTATAATTTAAAAAAACAAACAAATTCTTACAATTTTTAGGACATAAAATAAAAAACATCCATTACCCTGCAGGGAGCCCCACACATATATAGAAGCATATAGAAGAGTGTCCTCTGCTCATGTTTGTCTGGGGCTCTGTATGGGTGAAATTATAAAATTGTTAAAGAATACAAGACAAAATTATTAAAATTGTAAAAAATTGTTAGGCCATTGCATTCTCTTATATATGTGAGGCGACCTATGGTTGACTCGCATATATAAGAGAATGCATTGGCACAGGATAAAAAAAAATCCCGACTTACGACTGGATTTGATATGGCGGGTCACATATTATACACAGACCTGAGGTATACGATCTAGGGTAAAAACAGATAAATAACTAAACTTGAGATCAACAATTATAATCAGCAAACACATTATATGTGTAATATCCCAAAGTGCCCTGCCAAAAGCTGCTTTGAATCGGAGGTGTGGGGCCATTAGACACACTATAATTAATAATAACAATAGTTATTTGATCGAGTTATTTACATTCATTTACACCGAATTGTAGATTCTATTTTTGTCTGTATGAAACGGATATCATCCAATATTATTCTATATGTGTATATATAGGAGATGGCTTAAGATAAGCATTATGATTTCTGTCAAATCTTTGCATTCCATTATCATATACGGTGAGTTTTGTACAATACTTTGGCTAAATTAAATATGTTTAAACCAAACAACAACCATGTGCACGGCATGGACCAGAACAGAGCGTTCGCGTTAGTCTATTCCTGATAGGTTAAAGAATAACAATAAAGAAATAAAGAACGTTTGTTTCTGTACGAACATCTGAAAACAGGTGGGAAATGGCTGTGATCGTGGACAATATTTTTCAGAACATATGGAGTCAGTATAACAGTATTTCCTGTATTTGTCAACTGAATTTGCTACCTCCTTCCAAATGACGAATACACAATTTTGAAGCTCGAATGAGCCTCGTCCGTTTAAAAAACTTGCCGGTCAAATACGTCGACATAATTTAATACTGTTAATAGTCTGTCATTGTTGATCAAGTACCAAACTAAGCGAAGTGTTTAGCTTTAAGCCAAGAACAATGTTACAGACCCTTTCCTTATCCATCAGACGGGTCCTTGTGTTATTCAAAAAACTCCTGAAGCATATTCCTGTTACCATACATTACGCACACTTGCACCAGGCTCAATTTAACATGGATGTTACTAGCAGGCGAGTTTGTGATGCAAGCGCGGTAACTGTATTCAACAAGTTAATACTTTGGAACATATATCTCTTGGTATGTGGCCAAACCACTGTCTTTCGCTGTGGGTGCATGACGTTTCGGCACATGGACGTTTCGGTACCTAGTTTTCAAGATGTTTCGGGTTTTCGGCAATTGTTATTTCGGACCAAGCATTTGGACGTTTCGGCAAGTCATCGAAGACGTTTCGGCACATGATTTAATTACTATATTTAACATGATTAGTATGAAGTTGAGCATTGAGCTTTGTGTTTTGAAAAGTGCGACTAATTTCACTACATTTGGCCTTTATATATTTTTTTCTTAGTACCCAGATTGTTTACACAATAAACTATATAGGTAAAAATGATACATTTGTTATTGTAATAATGATTTATCAGAATATAATCCTAATACTTGTGTTTGTCAACATGTTAATTTGATGTAGACTATAATCCGAATACATGTGTTTGGCAACATGCTAATTTGACGTGTCAGCAGACACTGTTGAATTCGTTTTGTCATCAAGTAATGTTAGCTTTAAGTTTACTAATGAAGAAAGCCTCTGGGTTTGATTAAAATTGGTAAACATTTTCAAATGTCGTTCAATAGGCTAATGTCTTGAAGATATACAAATATATCTGGTAATGCAAAAGACGTTGATAACGAACCAAAGCCGGACGCTTGGTCGTATATAGACTATATCTGTTTTTTGTGACGTCACCAATTATTATCTAATACGACGCTGTTGTTTTGAATTTCGGGAGCGCGAATGTCGCTCAGTAGATCGGTGGGCCAACCCAAATCAGTCGACGTGCAACATTCTCCTATTTATATAAACGTCATACAATCATTTATTTGTTTTTATTTATAAGGGGAAGTATGTCCATAATGAATTTCTAACGGGTCCACTTCGGCACTGGATCAAATCATAAGCCTTATGCATGTGAATCTTATTTGGTGGGAATCTATAAAGTGATTTTGACAATAATTGTTTTAAACACTACGCGCAGAAACCCCAATGTGATTGTTTTAGCTTTGGTTCGACATATATAACTATTTTTATTTACCCCACCAAAATTAAGTCTTATGCATGTGAATCTTATTTGTTGGGAATCTATAAAGTGATTTTGACAATAATTGTTTGAAACCCCAATATGATTGTTTTAGCTTTCAAGTTGGTTCGTTAATTACGCTTGCGTATGATTATATTATACACCATTCAGCTGTCGGTATTTTTATGCTGACTCGTGTTTCCCTACACAAATGTCAAGGGGCATAATTTCAATTATTTAGTTGCTTATAACCAATACAAAACACGGGCATTCTTTTTAGCAGCGTCTACTATCACGCGATAACGAATTATCACAGTGAATTCAAACTCTCTACGTGCTTTAAATTAGTGTGAATAGATCGATATATATATATGGTATAATACAATAAAGTTTGAAAGTAACTTTTGATAATATTCGTGAATGTTTTCCATTAGACATACCCCATTAAATGTTAATATAGTGCGCTGTGCTTCACGTGACTGTTTTTTATATAATGATGATATTGCATTTTATATATCTGTGCTTGCGTTCAGTGATTTAATTGTTATCTGTGTGTACTTTAAAAATATTCGTTTGATTATAGATGAACACATTCTGCGTGCTAAATCGGTGTTTCCTGTTGCCTGGAGAGTTGATATAATGAGTAACGAAATAACTTCCCGGGAGAATGTTTTGAGTGGTACACATGCCGCTGATATATTTCTCTTATTATCATATTGTGTACTCATTTTGTAGATATTACTTATTACCGACGAGGAAGTAAGATTTTATGAATGGTTGGTAAATATCGCATGATTTCCACACATTATTCGCCTGACAAATATTGATACAAACTCATGACGAAGCTGTATTACGTTACATGCGAATGAGTTCCAATTGTGCTGATGCATTGACATATTTCGAGATCTTCGCGTGTAAAAATATTTATTACACGCTTGTTCCTAGACGTACAGCGTTATTGCTTTTCCATATTTACAAATCCGTATGGAACGTACGTTCCATACGCATCTCGTTGACGTAAAATGACGTACATGACGTTTGCTTCAACCATGAAACAGGAACTATTAAAATAAAAGAATCATCACACATGACAAACACGCCCTGTATGAGCCTAAATAAACCTTCTAATCCTGTATTTTTAATGCACGGATTCTAGGACGCGAAGCGTGTAATAAGCACAGAACGACACGGTGTGTAAATGAGTTTGTCGATACGGCACTCGTGCTGTCGCGGAAGGATAGGACTCGAGGCGCAAGCTATCCTTCCGCGACAGCACTCGTGCCGTATCGACAAACTCATTTACACATCATGTCGTTCTGTGTATATATTCTTATAGACTGGTACACGTCTCCGAGCGGTATCGTTAATGCTGACCTGAAACAGTGGTTTCGTGTGATGATATAGCATTTTGTTAGATTAGTCCCCGTTCTGGTATATGTGTGTGGTATAATATGATAATATGCAAGGCATATAGAACGACCCCACTATATGGGTAGAAGAATGGAAGATAGCGGACTAAATGTTGTTAATGTGGTAATTCTCATTCACTCATCCAAATTAAACCAGAACTCTTGCAGCAAATTGCACAAATGTTCAGTATACCGTATAAGAAACAGGTGCACCCACAAAGGTGGCTTTCCACTGAGGTTTATATATATAAATATATTTCTTTCCTCATTACATAAAGAGTTACGGAAACGAATACAAGAAACAAAGATAATCACATGAAATAATAATGCAATATACATGTATACCGGTATGATAATCAACTAACACAATACAGAACATTCTATTCAAACTTGACTACATTTGAAGGAGCGAAAACAAATATTAATTAAATAAGAACAAGGGGTACGTATCTAAGATGGTTTTGTCGAGTTTTTTGGCAGTCGAACCAAACTTCTGCCAATAAGGTGCACAACTCCGGGAAAAAAAGTTGGACGGTTGTATATTATTGCAATAGACCTATATACCAAATATCAATTGAATCCGTTAATATTTCATTGAGTTATCGCGCTAACAGTGATAAAATTGTGATTAAAATAGACAAACTAAGACCCATAACTCCGGGAAAAAAATTCGGACAAACCAGGTTTTCGAACTCTTCCGAGATATTGTTGCAATAGACTCATATACCAAATATTGTTTAAATCGGTTAATATTTCATTGAGTTATCGCGCTAACGGTGATAACATTGCTAAAAATAGACAAACTAAGACCCATAACTCTGCGAAAAAAAATTGGACAAACCTGGTTTTCGAACTCCTCCGATATATTGTTGCAGGAGACTCATATGCCAAATATTGTTGAAATCAGTTAATACTTCATCGAGTTATCGCGCTAATGGTGATAAAATTGCTAAAAATATACAAACTAAGATCCATAACACCCCGAAAAAATTTCGGACAAACCTGGTTTTCGAACTCGTCCGAGATATTGTTGCAGGAGACACATATACCTTTTAATATTTCATCGAGTTGTCGCGCTAAGGGTGATACCATTGCTAAAAATAGACAAACTAAGACCCATAACTCCGGAAAAAAAAATTCGGACAAACCTGGTTTTCGAACTCGTCCGAGATATTGTTGCAAGAGTCTCATATAAGAAATATTGTTGAAATTGGTTAATATTTGCGTGAGTTATCGCGCTAACGGTGAAAAACTTAACTATCGACGGGATCGACATATACCACCAGTCATTTTTACCACGCACCACCTGACAGTGGAACAAACTCTCAGAGGGAACCTGCACACCAGAATTCGACACAAAGAGCTTCAGAGTGGAGTTGGACAAGCTGCCGGCCAGCCACCCAGCATTCACCACTGACAAGAAAAAGAATAAGTAACTCCGGAGCTGTTTTTAACTGTATATACACATTTCAATTGTTTTTATCATGCATGCGCCAGGCTTGAAAGACTCTAAAATGAGATTTGCCTTATGCGGAAGAAGAAGAAAAACCATCTAAGACGGATAACTCTTGTCAAAAAGTTCGGACGTGACCCATTTTGTACAGGCAGTAAATAGTCATTGGGGAGCAACTGACATACCAATTTTTTTTTTGAATCCGTTCACAAATGTCAAAGTTATAAGGCAATCATTAGGTCCGCCCGTCCGCCCGCCAACCGTCCCTCGTCAAACCATAAGTCGAGTTTTTGAAAACCTCGACTAAAAAGTAATTAAAAGTATTACAGTCCAATGGAGTGATTAGGAAATTATCAACACGAGGAGATACAGGGGCCGATGGGGTGGGGGGGGGGGGGATCGTAGTGAAAAATATGCAGGAAAGTATGCCGGGGTGGGTGGGTGGCCCAAGAGGCAAAAACGAGTTTTTTTACACCCTGATGCAAACCTTTTACTACAGACCTTTTGTGCCCTTATATGACATTTGTAACAGTTTAAGACATTATAACAATTTATAACTGCAAAAATACTACATTTATATTACTCGGACCTCATATGGGCCTTAGTAGAGATGACATTAAGCTACAGTAATGCTCTAAGTACCTTACTCATATTTAAATTCGCGCAGTAATATTTTTCGCTCAGTTTTGAATTCGCACACTTTGAATTCGCGCACCTAGCTGCGCGAAATCAAAACTGACAAAAATATTTTCGTAAATGTCTTGGATCTCATGACAGTTTCAGTTCTTAATCATTCCGGTGATATATGTTTGTATTCGACACCATCAAAATGGATTTATATAATGTAAGACATATCTGCGTCATCAATTTGTTGAAAAGATGGGTGTGTGAGCATGTGCTCTAAATAATTATTCTGACATTGAAATATGTATAGACATCATTGACATGAACTCGAAAGAAGTAAAACCATAACCGCGTATAGACGCAGCTGTATGTCTTCAGAACAAAATCAACAATTGTGTTCACATAACTACAATCCAGGATGTTTGGTCACTCCAAGGTTGTCCAGAGGACATGCTTTCGCGCATCTTCAGTCTGGAACGTATGTTTTTTAAAATTACAAGTACATGTATTTCAACATCGACGATGATATATCGCTTAACATATTAGTAATGTTTTTTATGTTGTTTGCCCGTACGTAAATATAGTCATACAAGCAGGCCTAATTGTCTATTCAGTCTATAACCTCCCGTATTGTATGTGAATCATCAAAACAGTGCTTGTATTTTCCCTGTTATTTTGTATATAAACTCAGGAGTCGTACTATTTTTCGCTCAGTTTTAAATTCGCGCACCGAAGGGTGCGCGAAACATAGTACTGCGCGAATTTAAATACGAGTAAGGTAATCGACTTCTTAACCACAGCAGAATTATGGGTAACTTTTCAGGATTTAGTGGGAAATATGGCTCGTTGCCATTCATTGGAAAGCTCTCGGGGAGAGCTTTCCGATGAATGGCAACAAGCCATATTTCCGACTAAATCCTGAAAAGTTACCCATAATTCTGCTGTGGTTAAGAAGTCGATTACTTAGAGCATTACCGTACTAGTATATGGCATGTTGCATATGGGACAGTTGATGTGAAAAAAATCCTCCACGAAACCCTTCAAAAAGGAGCCTCAAGATATGTATAACTGAAATACATAAACTTGTCTTGATGTGACTAAAGTCAAGATCGTTGTGTGAATGGAAAAAGAGCAAACAACTGTCTCAAACATTAGTGTGACTATCAATGGGTAGAAAATATCTATCATTACGCTGTTCTTCAGGGCATCAAGCCAATCAGTGAAATATTTGCATTATATCAACTCATGATATGTTACTCTCACAACACCTAAAAATAAATATCCAAGTCTGGCATAGTGACTGTTTGTCATTTATTAATATGATGATATCCTTGATATTTAGATATTCAATTAGAATATACAATTAGATTATAGGCCTAGGTGAATAATAATTGTACCCCACACAGATTGATACTTTGAAGTATATAATTCTCACGGTGCATTAATTAATGTGCCGATTTAAATCTGGTATAAATGGTACTGTATACATGTAGATGTTTTATAGTTCATGGACATATACCGGTATATAACAATATGAGTCAGGCCCTATATATCAGCCATTTATTAACTATGAAATGTTTTAAAAAGTAAAACATGTATGATCCAGAGAGACTTATGGACAAAACAAGAGCACTGCCACTGATGGTTATTTAAACCGAATTTACTACCACCTTTGACCATATTTCTGAAAACTGAATATAACCTGGTATAAAATTGTCTACTATGAGGGTTTACGAGCAGATAATTTTACCCATTCACAATACAAACCGTTCATAGCACCATGCATACATGTACATGTACATGGCCTCAATAGCTCGAAGACGAGTGTGACTCGCCACACAGTATTTCAACCAGGTTCTACTCCTGATTCATTCCATGTACTGAACATTACATGCACACTTCGGCTACGATATGATAGGTAACGCTATTTTGCTGAAGATAATTTTTGAAAAATTATTGAAATTTCGACACACAGTGACGAATGGTGGCAGGGCATATATTTTATCTGATTTTGCGAGAATCCATACATACTTTTTCACGATAATACAGGGTGATTTGCGAGAATATTTACGAGAATCTAGATTTGGATTCTTACCGAAATATAAGCCCTGTGTGGCCTGGTATAAGATAATATAATAGCAAGCTATTCCATGTCTGAGATAAAATAGCCATTCTGTAATAAATAAATTTGGTGACCGAAGAAGTTGGGCCCGTTATTATTATTGAATATATGGTGCATAATACATTACAAATAATGTGAAGTATAGGTATAGATGTAGAAATATTCACCTGAAGCACCATGCGATTTGCCTGAAAGTTCCACCAATTCTAAAAAAAAATGCCAAAATTTTATGCTTGCAAATCGTTCAAAGGGGGTGGGGTGTTGCTGCCCCTAGCCCCGTGTCCCATATAGATGCCAAAACACTTAACGCGATCGTAGAACTTACACACACTAGATATTAGATGCCTAAATATAAAATTTGAACAAACCCTTACCCGATACAGCATGATATCCTGAATAATCCAAACTTATTTATGACAATTTTAGTTGCGAAAAGACAATGTTGTTAATTGACTTTTAAGTCAGAAGAATCACTTCACTAAATTTAAAGTGGTACTATTATTCTGACCGCATTTCGGGGTATGACAGTGAACTGAGTATCTACAATTGCAATTAGAATTGAAATTTGAGCTAACAGTAACACATATATTAATAACACATAATATTAATGTGAATAATTTCACACTACTAGTATATCTTTACTTTGGTCAAAATCAAGACAAGAGTTATGTTACTTTTACAAAACTAGTGCTATTCACATTCAAGTGAATCTAAGCTGAATGTACCTATACTGGACTTGTTTAATTCACTATGTGTAAAACATGATCACGGTATTCAGCTGCAATCTGGTAATCAGAATCAGATAATTTTTAACCAACTTTAAACTTTCGCTCGAGCTGTTGAAAAGACGAAGTCAGAATAATTCCTTACGTCCAAGATGAAGCCTAGTAATTACCAATATACTCCTTTACTAGTACTACTAAACAGTTCTCATTCTACTGTTGTTGAATCATAAAGTCACACACATGCTACCCACATGATAATCTTCCCATTTTGTATTTCAATGTCAACGATTTTTGTTTTGAGAATTAAATGTGCTTTCACTGCTTTGATTCTTTTTTTGGTCTTCGCTAATGGTTATGATACCACAGTCTATTAGTGGGTCGTCATAATTCTATACCTGCACAACTCATTCCAATCAAAGCTGTATAATTGCACAACTCATTCCAATCAAAAGGTCTAGAGTGATTTCCCTGCAAACAATCTTCTGATGTGAACCCATCCCCTCGTGCCGTATCGACAAACCCATTTACACTTCGTGTCGTTCTGTGTATTTATGGAATTTTCAGGTTCAGATATATCTGAATGTTCTGATACCGGGTATATATAACCATGGTTTATGAATATATATAGGCTATTAGGCCTGAGCATTGAGGTGCAAGGGGGGGGGGTGTGCAAGGTGCAAATGGAATTATGCAAAACTTGTGTTTTCGGTCGGAATCAAGGGGGAGGGGTGCAGTGTTGAAATTCCCTGAAGTGGACACCCACAATGGAGACCCTCTGGTCACATCCCAGACCAAACGGTACCGTAACTCCACCGCAGTGACCATCTTGATACCGCTGTGGATACCGTATACTACCAGCAATACAATGGTCTTTACCGGGGCATCACCCCGTTTTTCAAGTCAATTACTTCGATTATAGTGGTACCTCTGTGTTCAACCCCACAACCACGGGGATGTTTGTATGCCAACAATGAAAACTAAAATGTAATCTCCCATCTAGAGGTCACCCCCAGGATCCATATTAAGTTTGATGACAATCGAATGAGGGACTGAGGGTTGTAGCCTGTAGGGTGTTCCAAAGAATTTAGTGATGCAAAGAGTAAAATACAAGATGCCTGCCAGCGCCAGTAGCCATGTGTTTCATAGAAAATCGTTCAAATTCAATAGTTCCCATCTAGAGGTGACCCCAAAAATACATGTATCCATAAATTTTCAAACCATTTCACATCAAGATGTCACCCCGAAGATCCATATGAAGTTTGGTGACAATAAGATGAGAAATGCTTCATGTAGGGTGTGCTAAAGGATTTAGTCAAACAAAGAGTAAACACAAGACGGCCGTTGTCAGCTAGAGCTTCACGGTCTCCACCTTCACAATACCGACTACGGTATTAATTTCCATACCGCGATATGACTAAATACCGTCAATAACAAGAGGTACGCTGTCGCGTGGCAATTGCCCCCGACCGTAACAATAACATAAAAAAAGAAAATTTCCCTACCTACCCTAATTTTTTCGCCCCGTTACCGGAAACATACCATCTTTTTGGCCTTAACACTTTTATTAATCTATATCATCTCTCTTGGACCGTTATTTGCAGGTACAGTGTAGGAACATGTTTGGAACTACGTTGGAACTACATAGAAGAATTCATAATATGATCCCGATCTCTGAGCTTCAGGTAGAGTAGTTCGATGTTCGTACTAAGAATTAAAGGTTCAGCATCATACCCACATGTTGCATCTATATACATGTGTATGTACAGCAGGAAATTCTCTAACGTGGTGACCAGGATGAAATTCATACAATGTTCCGCTTTCAGTAAGAAACCGCATCTTTGATTGATCGGAGAGTCGTGCAGCATATCCCATGTTTACGCCTGGAGCCATCAAAATAACGGAAACATGTTTGGAACTACATTGGATCTACAAAGAAGACGTAACATTGAACGTCACTCGACTGTCAGCACAAATGTGAGACTTTACACAGGAACCTTCAATATCGGGCACACTACAATGTCATATAATGTGAGTGGAAACATCAGGAAATGAAACAATTGCCTGCGCCTTTCTATGTGCAATTTGTTTAGTTTAACACATTCCCAATCTTGCATGCATCCCTCATTATGGACTTCTTCTGTTCTTGGCCCTTGCAGTTTGATCTCGTATGCAAAGCTCTGATCTGGTATAAATTAGAACTCATTTCGTGAGTGATTTTATCCAGAATTTGGAGGGAACGTGTCACCATTCTATGTCAACATTACCGCGTAAAAGAGTCCCATTAGTTGTATTGTCACATTTATTAGAATACCTAATATGTTGAACACTTATGTATTGTTCATGTTCTGGGAGACTGGGATCAATAAATATCCGGAACCATGAGTCAACCAACCGATTTGAACCTCATTGCTATCACCGACCCATGTCCTCTGTTATTGTGTATTGTATTTGGGGCGGGCAACCAAACCATGCCGTCAAATCGGTCGAAATCCTTACCGTTCTCGAAAATGGTCCATACCTCATTTTCACAACCCCTCTGGGGTGGTACCCGGGAGTGATGGGTGGGGGATCGGGGTGCTTCTATGTGGAATTTGGGGCGGGACACCCACCCATGGAGTCAAATCGGTCGAAATCCTTACCGTTATCGAATATGGTCCATACCACATGTTCACCCCACGGGGGTGATGGTGGGGTCGGGTGTTTCTTGGTGGTATTTGGGTCGGGCCACCCACCCATGCCGTCAAATCGGCCGAAAGCGACATCTGTGAAAATAAGGAATAAGGAATAGGGAATAAGTTCCAAATGTCATGTTCGTCCGATTTGAACCTCATTGCTATCATGATAGCACCGACCCACGTCGTCTGTTATTTTGTATTATGTGCCTCTAAAATGGCACATCGTAACACTGTTTTCATATCACAATACAATTGACGAATCTCCGATTATTTACAAACGGAAGTAATTGACAAATTTTTGGCTGGTATATTTTTTTTATTTTTATTGTGTGCAGACGTGTCCCTGAACATGAATTGAGTCAGTCCGAAATCATATCAAAACATTTCATTGTTTCCGTCCTTTGTAATAGTATTGTTTTAGTTATTTATTTTATGTCCAAACGATTCTGGCAATTATATAGCACCATGCACTCGCTCTAGCTTATGAGCCACCCAACCGCCAGCGCTTGTAAGAGTTCGCGACAGTGACCAGGAAGTTCAGTCGGGAATGATATTTGTCAATTGTGCTATATGACGTGTCTAATACACAGAGGTGGGCCACTTAAATAAACAGAAGTGGACCAATGAGTAACATTCTTGAGAGACCAATTTTGTATCCAGGAAGTAGGTAAATGCCCATACTCAAATTCGAGATTTAGAAGTTTCATTTGCTGGACAGGATGACTATGCTTGGATGTTTTCATCTCTTGTTGATTCTAGCAGGCGTTTTAGTTCCTGGGACATTACTCGCATTATACGAAGGTACAAACTTACACCACACGCGTATGTCATGTGATCGATCTGCATGACTTCTAAAAGTTAGCTCACCTCTCGATGTGTGGGTGCGCACTGAACTGACTGTTGATTGTGGTTAACCGTCGTATAAGCAGCTATATGCCGTTATTATATTGACGGTTTATTGGTGGATAAAATACCACACAGAGGGTTGATTTTTATTTGGACATGATACATCATTACTCGTAGAAACTACCGATCAGTGTAAGCAGTGATCCACTTACCGTGATACACGAAGCCGGTAATTTGTGAAAGGATCATTGTTGGGGTTCATCGTCATTTCATCCGTTATTTTGTCAGCTTTATTGGTAGACGATATATCTTGAGAAAAGAGTGGATAAAATACATCAAGTTATCTATCTGCTGACTGTATGTCACAATCAAATCAATTAAAGTCCGTTGTTTTGGTCAGCGGTCGCGTAATAATTCCAAATGTAGACCATTTGGAGAAAATCGCGGGCTATCGTCGCTCAAGTGCATTTTATGTGACATTTATTGTTGATATTGAAAGTTAGTTCCGGTATTTATCGACATATCTCGATGTTTGCTATTCTGTGCGAAATCCAACAATCACAGCCTATTAAAGACAACTTACATGTAATCCCCCAAAAAAATGATTTACGTTATATATAAAATAGTCGCGTAACATTTGAATGTGACAATTTAGGCCAAACTCACACCACTTATATATACGTGAAAATATGACAACCAAACAATCTTTCGCGAATTAAACTATAATTTATTCACAATAGATAATCATTTATTGTGCACAACAAACATTAAATCTGCTGTTTTAATTATTTTCATATCTAAAACAGACTATCACATGCGATACAGTTTAACCAAGTGAGACTGTGACGTCACAAACTATAAAGCGAGTTATTTGCAGGATGAACATAAAATTAGAACCATATGCAAACTATCATGGGTTGGTTGGTTTGTTAGTTTCAGCCACCATAGGCCGTATCACGGCATTGTGAGTTTTAAGGGGGAGTAAAGACAATGTAGATGGTTCATTTTAGCGGGTAATCATCACCCTGCGTGTAGAAACCACATATCCTCGGGAAGCAACTCGCAACTCACATGAGTGCTTAAGGGTTCTAAGTCCATATTACCCTTTTGTGGGAAATTGAATTAGAAGTTTTTGATACCCAGTTCATGTGTTTCGGTTAATAGCTAATGGACCGTTGTCTTATATTTGATTCAAGAATGCGTAATAAGCACTATATAGTGTAGTCATGGGTGTTCACCGTTATGGGGTTGATAAGTAATATTGATTTTTCCGTTTGGACATAAAACATTCTAGTCACAGTCTCGCCATTTTTGGTGCGCACATAGAACATACCAGCACACATGAACAGGAAGCATCCATTTGCACAGAAAGCGTGTAACTGCTTAATTATGTCGTGATTTCTTTAATTTATGCAATAGTTGATCCCAGTTGAATGGCAGATTGAGAAACAAGAATATAAATATAATTCCAACATCGTCAAACACACAAAAGAAAACAATATTTACTTTATTGTCAGCTTGACATCTTAAAGATGCGCAACTTGTTTGGTCACAACATTCAGTCACCCACGGTGTTATTTAAATGGTTGCATTGGCATACATATACTACGATAGTCCATAAATCAACCGGGGACAAGCTATAAGCTTACATTTAGAACCGATGTATAATAATTTGAAAATTCGTGAGTTCTACATCAGTGGCATTTTGACACCTTTGTCTTTCTGTTGACAACTATTCAGGAAGATGATCATGTATATGAGCACACCTACATGTGGTTCACATTAAAATGCCGAACAATAACATATTGTGCCACATATAATTGGGCACTTTTGTCACACAATTAGTGCTATTTTGCGAGCAAATTTGTATTACTACAACAAATAAACATATGACATACTCTGGTCTTGTGGCACATTGAGTACTTAATGTAACGAACACGCGATCTAATCATGAATTAAACAGGAACTAATTTATAACTAACTCATCTAAACTCGCCCACCATAATACACCCAAATATATCCATTGTCACTAATTTAGTAGTAGTATAAAGGCGGAAGGTTTTTCCGCCTTACACTATAATACAAAATTAGTGACAACTAATCGTAGTATTTCGTGTAACGTTTATTTGTAGATTGAAATGTATCATTATCATGTTAACTTCGATATTTCCAAATAATTGTACACTGCCCATCTAAGTATGAAATATCTACACACAGCAAACAAATAATGAACAGAATAACAAACGATTTCTAGCTATCACTTACAATAGTATGATCCATGTAACACTGTCATCTATCGTGTTACTCGCAGAGTATATCCAGTAACGAAAGCACCATTTAGTACGTCTCCCATTTAAAAGATGTATGGTATATTATCATATGTGTTTGTTCATATCACAATAAGAGCACGAAGTCGACAAAGGGACTAAAAGCCGATTTTATTCAAAACCAACGGCGTTTTAGGTAACACTGTTATATTCTGTAACAATTCAAGTATTTTTTGTAACGAGATTTCACATGATACACCATCCCAGCAAATGATGTCTCACAGAAATATAACTTATTCACTAAAAATCAAAATAATAAGATACCCAACAGTTTACACGTAATTACACATAAAGAGTCTAATCTCAATGTAATGTTTTTCTTCGTAACAGGAGGAGCCAGTTATAGGAGATATATGCTGGCTATCAGAAACAAAATATCTCAAGTATTTCTCCCTTCAGCGGGGACATATTGTGGCAATCAAATGACTCAGAAACATATCTTGAAAAAAATGAATTAGAGATACTGAGGTCCCTGGTTATATCCATTAAATTCACGGTACGCGTTTGAAATATACGGTTGTGGGTGCACTTACCTGATACGTATTGTTTTCGCGACTGTTTCTGAAAATGCCAAATCTGCGCACATTTTTGAACATACCATGTATTCTCACTTTTAAAATGAAGGTAATGTAAGTAACTTGACAGGGAGGGCCAATTTTGCTCTTAAACCACTTCGCTACAGAAGGAACATTGAGTTGAGAGACAAGATGTAACGAAAAAAAATCATCTGGAAATCTTGGATATTGATGGCCTACGGTTTATTATCATTAAGAGTAATGACCATTATTCATTATTTATTTTGAACAATATCTACAGATGGATGAGCAAACACGAAATTTTGAAATTGGGACATGAGTTTTAGTGGAAATTCAGCTATAAAATGATGGGTGGGGAGTGAATATACCGCTACACGACAATTATACTGTGTATATTTATAGAACTCATTGAGGGCCATATATAAAACCATAATTTGTCTGGAAGACGCTACTGTCAAAGGACAAAAATGTGGGCCAAAATTGATAATGACTAAAAAGGACATACCGGGTGACGTTAAACCCTTCTACCGTTCACAAGATACTAAATAATAACACACCTCGTTAACCCTTTACCCAACAAAACGGCAAAAAAACGCCCAAATAAAGCTTCAACAGCCTAAAATATCTTCGGTCTGTCTCAATAACACCATACAAATATGGATATCATTGGAACCGGTTCATTGACCACATTGTGATGGTTACAGTTATGCCCTGTGCCAATGCATTCTCTTATATATGCGAGTCGACCATAGGTCGCCTCGCATATATAAGAGAATGCATTGGCCTAAACAAAATTCTTTTTTAACACTTTTTACCATTTTTTCTTACATTCTTTAACAATTTTATAATTTTTTCTTACATTTTTTAACAATTTTTATAATATTTTTCTACATTCTTTGACAATTTTATCATTTTTAATAGGTGTTAAGCCAATGCATTCTCTTATATATACGAGGCGACCTATGGTCGACTCGCATATATAAGAGAATGCATTGGCACAGGCCCGTTCTGTTGGGTAAAGGGTTAATTGAACGTCTTCATGGGGTACGACCTGTTCCATTTTTGGTCCAGTTCACCATCGATCCGTGTGCAGTTCAATCGTGAGTTTTCAACACAAATGACGACTAATACAATCATGGCGGTGAGTATTCGTCTAAATCGACATATACATGCATAGACGTAGTTTTCAAACTATTCACATGGGGAAACAGACAATAAACACTACAAGTTCAAAACGCTACAGTACCAGTCAGAAGAAGTGGTATATTGAGGCTCGCCTTTATTGCGATATTGAGTGCGCTTAATTTCGAAAAAGGCGCGATTATAGCGCACTACCAAAAATCTATCGCGCTTATTATTGCGATTCTGAACTCAAAATATTGCGCTATTAAGCGCGCTCAATTTCATACAGATCCGATAGTGTTATATTTATATTAGATAAATAACATATAGTGTACATATAATTATATACAAATCTAAAACATTGTCTCTATGTATGCAATATAGAAGCAATACATTGATTTAAATGTCACAATTTTTAGCGCAAGATGTCGCAATATTAAGAGCGAAATATTGCGATATTAAGCGCAAAATATTGCGATAATATCGCAAGCGACGCGCTTATAAGCATTTCCACCTGCAATATTATTGCGATATTGGGCGCGAAAATACCACTTCTTTTGACTGGTACTGTAATATCGACAAATAACAGGGTTTCATGTTCGGGAAGTGCACTGGAGCTATTTCGGCACATTTCAAATCTAAATATCTTATGATTCCAAGGTCATATATTTACTGCACGGCAGGGAGACAACACCCTTTGGTATATTTAAACGTTACATTTTCGTGTCAGTATCGAATGATAATTGTGCCAATTGAAATTTGACACTCAAAGGTCTACACCTAATTTGTCAAATTGGCGCACTATTTATTGGAATGATCAAATCTCCCGGACAGCTGGTGTTATGTAGGAGTTTTATTTAACACAAAAAATGGTATATTATCTTAAAATTGTGAAGCAAATTGTAAAATTCAGCGCGGTCAAACTTAAAAAGATCACGAGTGAACTGGAGCACGACCATCGATATATTACGTGTTAACCCTTTACCCACCAGAATGGCCCTGTGCCAATGCATTCTCTTATATATGCGAGTCGACCATAGATCGCCTCGCAAATATAAGAGAATGCATTGGCTTAACACATTAAAAATTATAAAATTGTTAAAGATTTTTTTTAGGGCCAATGCATTCTCTTATATATGCGAGGCGACCTATGGTCGACTCGCATATATAAGAGAATGCATTGGCACAGGGCATAACTGTAACTATCACAATGTGGTCAAGGAGCCGGTTCCAATGATATCCATATTTGTATGGTTCTATCGAGACAGACCGAAGATATTTTAGGCTGTTGAAATTTATTTGGCCGGTTTGGTGGGTAGAGGGTTAAGGCGGGATAACGCTCAGGGATTATGATATACCTTGTCGACGAGAGTGGGTTAGGACCGGAGGCTCGTTCTTGACGAAAACTGCGAGTTGAGACTAACATTATATGTCAAAATGTCAAGGAGCCGGTTCCAATGATATCCATATTTGTATGGTTCTATTGAGACAGACCGAAGATATTTTAGGCTGTTGAAATTTATTTGGCCGGTTTGGTGGGTAGAGGGTTAAGGCGGGATAACGCTCAGGGATTATGATATACCTTGTCGACGAGAGTGGGTTAGGACCGGAGGCTCGTTCTTGACGAAAACTGCGAGTTGAGACTAACATTATATGTCAAAATGTAGGTCTCGGTTTGGAGTATCAGACACAGGTGGCATTTTCCGAAACAATTTAAGCTAAGTGGCAGAACATTGCCCTCAAAAGAAGCCTTTGGCATTCGTACGCAAACAACGAAAAACCCCATTTTACCCAAAACATAACTTGGCGACATGTGGCCACGTGTCCCTACTACAATTCCATTTGAAAAATATTTAACGTTTCCCACATGGACGACCCACAGAAACAAATTCACCGAACGCACTAAACACGTGGTTTCGGTATCCATTATATCGATTTATTTTCTGCCTGCACACGGTTACATAGGTCAATCTCGTATCACTACCTGTATGGAAGCCCATAGTTGTCACTTAACTTTTGTCTCTTCAGTGCACGGCAATTGTGTCATGATTTATATCCTTTTCAAATATTGTGTTCGTTGTGTGGTTCCGTGGCAGTGAACGTATTATTACAGGCTTGCTAATGATGCATCCAGGGTTCCAAACCTCCAGTTACAACAACAACATACATTAACCACATTCGCATTGTGTCACTGCAGTTAATTTTGAAGAAGTGTGGTTCCCCAAATGGAATTTATTATATACTTTCAGCATTCCTCGAGACCATTTGACCCATATATGCGATATTTACCCAATTACGGCACAATGGTTTTTAATTTGTTATTATTTGTGGAGGGGTAGTGATGCTGTGACGTCCGTAAATTTGCATCGGTTAGGCATATTGTTGTCGCTTTTATTTTTCTCGACATCTATCAAAGTTACATGTATATATATGCAAAGCCCCGTGTCCGTGACCTATAATGTGATGCGTACCAGTGTTTAAGTGTTATTATCTCAGATATTGATATTATGATTGTCTAATAATAAATATATATTATTTATCATGTACATTCATGGCCAATCATGTTTCGATCGGAATGGCTTATTGAGATTCTCCTCAACTCAAATAAAGCTATTCCGGAGAATAACAAAATAATAACAAAAGTCAGAAGTTCAAACGGTCAGTGGATGGATGCGAACGCGTAAGCTGGTGCATATAGTACGACATGCCATCCAACATTTGTTCAACGCGTGCATGCTCTTGGTCTTAAGTTCAATATCATAATATATACATGTATATGAGGACACCCGAATGTGCTCAGAACCCACCCCATACATGCACAAGATGATAATTCCAATTCAAAAATTCACAAAGTATGTAATTAGATAGGTAAGATTAAAAACAATATATTATTTTGACACATGGTATATGTAATATTTGATTTTATATTCTCTATGTAAGTTTCAGTTAATTCTTGCAAGTTTATGTAAGCTGTATTAAACACAATACAGTATACATGAGAAATGAACCCATTCTATAAGACATTGAGAATATTCTTACATAATGCCTATATAAAGGGATTGATATAGGGTCGGTAAGGAAGTCCCAACCACAAATATTTTCCGTTGGCCAGAATCGAAGGACATCCCATTGCCATTCCGATATTATACAAATTCGCTAACATTATTTTCCGCACAAGTGAACAATGATCGAATTACAAAAGTCACGGGGCAGCGAATAAACTAACATTGGACGGGAAATTATATCGCTATATACCAGTGATTAAATTATTAATCTATATGTGGTCTTGAAGTGCATGCAGTTCTGAGAGTGTATTTATGCACTTTGTCGCATTTCACGAGGAAACGCGCTAACTCGCAGCTCAAATCCAGTTCCACTCTACCTGGGCAGTTACGTCGTAGACACTTATAATACGTATAATGCTACCTTCCATAACCAGAAGTTAACAGCCGAAAACCAATAAAAAAAAAAATCAGCCCAATCTGATCAAAGTGTCGTAACTCTGGTAAAAGTGAACGGCCGGTTTCCAATATTGAAGTCGATCTGTATTTTTGGTACTGAACTTACACACCATATATCATTACATTTAGTTCAGTAAAGTTGTCATCAGGAAACGACATATGAATAAAAGTGCACAGTCGATCAACGGACACAAACGAAAACCTGAAGTAGCAGAGTCCGACACCGTTGTAGATGCTAATAAACACATTTAGACACCATGTTTAAACAGTTTAAGGTAAGTGTATACCTCGTTACTAATATTCGACCCCCGACGATCAGTTAGAATCAGTTGTCAGTGCTCTACCACGGCAAAAATGCAATTTAGTCATCGCCGCGCGACGATTTCTTCCACAAAATATCCCAGAAAATGTAACATTTAACACTCATCTCAGTAACTTTTCGCCACAAACAATATACCGATCGAAGCGCCTATCTTCCTCCCACAAACGTATATATTGAGTATTGTCATGGAATGTCTCTGTATTCCAAATTTCTCATTTATATACAGGTACCGCTTCAAAATTACTGTCCGGTTAGTCCTGTACACCCCTAAATTTAGTCGCGATCGATCAGACCCGGCGGACAGTTACTAGTGTTCACCCCAGAGTCGAACTGGGGTATTTGGTTGGCTGCCTTTTGCCAACATTGACACATTTGGCCTACGTTTTCTCTGTTGCAAAGCGTATTTGATGTTTTAGTTTTGTTACCGAACACATTTTGCTCATTTTTTTCTCCAAACAATATAGTCATAATCATAATAATCATAAGAAATAAAACAGAATGGGTCAGATAGATCCGTAGTCCCGGTACATACGTATACCTACACTTGACTTTAGAATAATATAATATAACTAACAGTATGATGACGGAAGGTCGGAATTGAATTAGATGTCATTTATGTAGCAATCTAATTATAGTATCTTAAACATTCCCTCAGATCACATGTAAGTTCATCGATCACAGTATTTATAAGGAAATAATTTAAGTACTATACAAGCTACAATGTCATCCCCAACCAGGGCTGCAGCTACAAGATTGGTTGGGTGTGGTCGGGATATATTTTTAAATAGTTTGATATTTCAAACATTATTTTTGGAACGTTTAGAACAACATTTGAATAATGGTGTACGTTTAGTCAATTGTCTGATTACAATGGTAATCAGTTGAAAAATTCCCACCATAGGGCGGTGTTATGTTGGAACTTTTCAAAAGTTGCAAACTTTGAAAATTCAGACTGGTTGGGTGCGAATGGAATTTGTCGTACTTTTGAAGCTGGTCAAACATAGACAATCTAGCCTCGTCTCTGGCATCGATGCTTACATCGATGCATATTCTGAAAAGGAAATGAAATAGAAACAATGTAAGAGATTTGGGATAATTAGCATATTTGACATATGTTATCGCTCACAGTAGGTGCAAAACGCTGAATGAATGTGGCTACATGCGAATCGGTGTATCAAGCTCGACATGACTGCATGGTCTTATTTACGACCAATTATGTACGTTGAAGTTATTATGAACTGTTGACAAAATTTAATGTCAGCCCAATTCCTCACTATTTTTGAAAAATTTGAAATTCCTATATCTACATTAATTAATATGATTATTTTTAAACAATACATAGACAAATCCTACTTTCAGTCAAACAAAGGGCTTTTCCTCGTTGGGGTTCACATTAAAAGTTAACGCCATATTAGTTAAATGGGTGTAGTTTAGTTTATGCATGGCCTTGTATTAATTTCGTTAAAATAACCCTTCCTTATAATGAACATTCATACAAAACATGACTCCTATCCGAAATCGGTAATTATATGGCATTCATAACTCGTTTTTGTTTTCCCACTGAAAAGTTTATTGGAATACATAACATAGAAAATAGAATATCAAATCACTTTATTCGTAAATAAATCGGCATAATGGCAACACAAATTCGCGCACATAGCACATTGTAAAAACTCATAAATGTAGTCTCTCTTCCCATTAGTTTCATGTCATTGTGAATTACAGGCTGTACATATAGTACCACACACGAATCTACAAATGTTCGACTAAAAGATGATAGTAATTGGTATACCACAAGTGGGCAACGCATGTACAAACTGTCCAGGTACCAGCCGAAAGAAATACCAATTTATTGATATCAAATCGGATAATGAGGACAATTTTAAATGGCTGTCCATAGTTATAATTAACTGCAAAACCTGTTTCATATTGATATAGAATCAATATAATATATTTCCCTTACCCCAATTGCGAAAGGGAAATCGTCCCATTGTTTTAGTTGGATGTCCGTGCACCCATCTGTCTGTTAAGCTACGTTCATGCAGATGGCAAAAATCGTCTGGTAAATTGTCATGAAATTCCTCGTAGATGGCTATCTATTTTAAATGTTTGGCTTACATATTTTGGAATTACAGAGTATGTGTTTATTGAAGATTGTGTTATCACTTAAATATTAGAGCAGTGAAATACATGGCTGATTCTTGACAGATATATGAAAGTTAATTTAGAGCAATTAATAGTCAGTTACATAATCCCCCTGAATGCTACTGGTAAATGGTAAATTACGTAGTTTATCGTTCATATCCTAGCATACACCATCCTCCACGACGAAATGTCCATACAAATTTGGTGGTGTTTTCATGATTTGTTTCGCGAACTTTTAGTTACAAACGTTCACTTGGATGTTATAGAATTCTATAGCCAATTGTCTCATAAATGCCGCAGCCTATGTCTCACAACGGTGACATCTAAAGATATGTGGGCACCTCGTCAGAAGTATATAGCACTTGGAATGACAAAATACTGTCTTTTTCTTGCACTGGAGATTGGGCCAATATCAAAATGGCTATACATGCATAAACAGTATATACACCCCATATACCCGTTTTAGTCCCCTCCTGATTTTGTTTCTTTGGATAATTTTGATGTAAACTTTTTCTTATGCCGTAATCGTCAAATTGCGTTTCAATGACACATTAATCAGTATATTATTATAAAGAAATATCTAGAACTGACCATGGTCAGACTTCAGGATTGGAAACCAGTTTCAGTGTCGCGTGTATAAGACACCGCTTAAATATCATGTTGTAGCCGGGGGAATATAAAGATCCTGGACACCACAACCGTCATCGCCACGCAAAAATACAATGAAGAGCATATATAATCTGCGAAAAGGTGTTTTTTCCACAATTAATTGTGCAGGGTACTCTTCAGTTGAATCACGACTAAGCGGACTGATATTTAGCGACTAATGATAAAACTTTTTGGGACTAACAGGACAATAATTTCGAAGCGGGTCCCTGTATATAAATTGGAAATTTGGAATACTGAGACATTCCATGACAATACTCAATATAAGCTTCAATCGGTATATTGGTTGTGTCCAAAAGTTGCTGAGATGAGTGTGAACATTTACATTTTCTGGGATATTTTGTGGAAGATATCGTCGCGCAGCGATGATTAAATTGCATTTTTTCGTGGTAGAGAACTGACAACTGATTCTAACTGATCGTCGGGGGTCGAATATTAGTAACGAGATATTCACTTATCTTAAACTGTTTAAAAGTGGTGTCTAAGTGTGTTATTATCAGCAAAAACGGTGTCTGAAAACTTTGACAGCACACATTCCTCGCCTCGGACTCTGCGACTTCCGGTTTTCGTTTGTGTCCGTTGATCCACTGTGTAGTGATACACTGATGGGCGGACGGCTCCATACGTACTGACTGACGAACATACATGTATCAAAAATGTCCCGCCTTTAAAGATGCATGCATTCAGCGTACCAGGCTTATTTTAAGAAACTTCTCTTAATGTGTATTTAGTTTCAAGTGTATAACATAAATTTGTTAATAACAATACTATCTTATTAGATATTTTTAGGTTTAGTTATATCTGTAATATTTCGTGTTCAACATTTTTTTCAACAGAATGAAGCAGCTACAAAACGGCGGAAATCACATTATTTTAATGATGTTGTTGTAACTGGAGGTCTGGAACACTGAATTCATTGTTTAAATTGGCGCATATAATGAGATATGTTTAGATTTAATTATGTAATATTTCTTCTTCAACATTGTTTTCAACATTACGAAGCATGCAGCTAGAAAACGGCGTTAAATCACATTGTTTCTGTTGTTGTTGTAACTGGAGGTATGGAACCCTGAATACATTGTTTAATATAACACTCGACGCATACAGTGAGATTGCCTCATGCGCATTACGAAGCAAAGACTCACACTAGGTAATTGGTGCCTGATTCATACATACTACACATAATTCCACTCCTCAATTGCGAAATTACCACCTGAGCTTCATGGATTTATATATTCACAAGAGACAGTCCTTTAGTGGATTATATAATCTTTGTATTATTATAAAGTAAGTGGTTTGACGTGGTACATCACTGAATTATTTCGCTCAAACGAATTATTACAAGGAGGTGTTAGTGTTGCTTCTTCAGATACATGTGTATCATTGCTAGATCTGTCTTCCTTAGAAAGTCACGTGTGTAATCTTCGTGACAACGACCACCGAAACCACGTGTTTGGTAACATTGTTTTAGAGATACGATGACCATACATCACTAATTTGAGATGTATACTCGGTTCTGTTGAGCTAATCGGATACACATACATACAACACCGTTTTATATAATTAAAACTTTAGAATCGGTATAGAATAAAAATTGTAAAGTCTGGAGAAATTGTCCTAAAACTCCATTCAAATGTCGAAATAAGTAGAATGGTCTTGTCCTAAGATAAGATAAGATAATTTGAATTGGAAAATATTCAAACTGAAATATTAATGTGTTAAACATCGCTGAATATAATTGATATTTTAAATTGCTCAACAGTTCACTATGTATAGAGCTTTTACTGCTTGCATAGAAGAAGTTGAGTCTTATAACTATATCCCCGTAACGAGTTGTGGGCGGGGGGCTACACTGGAATCAGCTTGTCCCGACGTCTCTCTGTCAGTGGACACAATTTTGTCCGAGCTTTTATTCGTACATGTTTCGGTCAATCGGTTTAGGGTTAGGGTCTATGGTTATGGTTACCTGTTGACATAATTTCAGTTCCCAATAGATGGTAATGGCTACATCATGTGAATAACATGTTGAACGATTGTGTTCATTGGTCCCACTTGGGACAGGCCTATATCAAGTTTCTAACTGACTGGGGCATCTGGAAGTCTATTGATTTATCGTGGACAACTACCCTGTTTATAAATAGATGTATTGGTCTTCATTATTTTGTACGTATTCCTTTTACAGACAATATTTCTGTTGAAATATCCCTGCATTCGAGGATGAAGCGATCGACGCATGTCGACCACAACGAGGCAGACATCAGCTTTTCATTTAGTAAGGGCAAAGTTCAACTGCATTTGACTCTGAATGAACACATCAGTGGAGATGTGCCAATCGGGATACTCAACAGTAATGGTACGCTAGAAGATGCAATCCTGCTGCGCAGTCAGGTAAGAATACCACGAAGACGTTGTCACTCCAGTATCCATCTGACGGATGTTATGGGGACATTTACTGGAGTTGTATGGATGTCTCGAGATGTTACCTCCCGCTTGTTTAATTGCTACAATTAAAATTTTGTAAACATTGTTGTCAGCGGTTTCAATGAAACTGAATGTGGCAATAAAACCGAAACATTATTCCGCTTTGATAGACTGACAACGAAATGAAGAATCACTTTATTAGTCATCCATGCCTTATTGCGATCACCACCGTTAACTATATATAATTATAATAGTTTCGTAGAATATATGACTTTGAGTTTCAAACAATTTAGTTATTATAGTTAAATGTTAAAATGTGTATATACAATCTAGTTGTATGGACATAAGTGGACGTATATATTGTATTTTACTATGGTATTATCCTATTATTCTATAGTATGTATGTCGGTTTACATTCTGTCCTCTCCGCCACCGGGTCATTTTGTGGATATTGGGTGGGATTCGAACCCCGGTCCATGACGGCGAGCGCGCCTTGTGATTCAAAGTCCAACGTCAATACCACACGACCACTAAATCGTCCACAAAAAAGGAAGCTCATGGGCCTGGGTTCGAATCCCACCCAACCCCCAACCCCAATACAAAAACTGTGCACTGTCTCACAATTACATCTGCTTCTAAAAATAGGCACATTGTGTGCTGCATAGTCTATCTTATATTGCATATAAATGTTGTCATTGTATCAAGGGATCTGTTCGAGCATACCAAGATGATGTCAACGGAGCCGCCATCACCATCGTGACGACCGATGACGTAGAACAATCGGATGTGGATATTGTGAGTAGATGTATAACTATGTCAAGTACCAGCTGGTACACATGTGAATTTCAGTGAAGCTATTCGCATAAGTTGTGCGCTTAGATTGTTAGCTTAAACGCACACCAAGTCATAATATGTTGTCCTGAAATTGACCTGAACAGGTGAGTCCATGTTCGCCTAGAGGTCCAAATCAGTTACAATGTAGCATCCACAAACTTCGTGACGATACATTGGCCTGATACTTCATCTCAGGTTTAAACCACATAGTCGGTTGGACTATAGGTCATTATAATAGTAACCATTTTCAACGCCTAGCAATCATAAAATTGGTAGCGATACATTGGGTTGCCATGTACAATTAATCGACGATCCGTAGTCGTGAGCATTGGTTTTGGCTACATGTGAAAACGTAATAGTAGTAGAGACCAATCAGGTTGTAATGCCATTGTTAACTGTATAGATGACGAACACGCTCGCCAAAAGCATTCCTTGTACAATATTGTATCTTTGTTTCGGCCAATATACATGTAGTGAGAAAATGTAACTCACCAAGCGTGTATCTTGTTCAAAATGCTTATAATTTAATTTGTATATATAGAGAGGGCTCTTTTAAGTTGGTATAACTTGTCCACTGTAAATTTAAAGTATAACAGCTTATGTCAAGTTTGTAAGGAACGTGGCTAGAGAGTCCCTATTGCGGTATCCACATTGGCATTTCCAACCGCACCTACCACAACCAGACCCTATTCCCAAGTTCGGGAAATATTTTTGCACCGTCACCTCATTGGGTTTGAATTTGTCAACTGTTGGAAATTTGCAACTCTATCACCATATAGGCTTGTGGAGTTGGGAGAGTTTGAACTGATGACAGTTTCAGTCAAAACGTTTGACCGCAAGTATAGGCAAGTATTGGACATTGGGTCCCGAAATAACAATTGCACACTAAATAGTGGTGGGACAATGAAAATGTCAGAATAATTTTAACTTACTTTTGGTGTGAAATGTTCAACTGTGTCAGTTTACAACTAAAATTATTGACCAAAGTCGAATACAAAGACCCTGCATCATTTTGCCACGTCCCTGGTTATTGCGACGCAATTGCTAAGCATGTTGGAATCTTAAGTCTCCATTCTAAGACATACGTGTATTTGATTTCAGCTCGGGACGTTTATAACAGACGGGGTCGAATACTCTATCACCAAGGCCGAACCGTCATCATCGACAAACTCATATGTCGTACAGGAGATAGATGAGGCGATCGGATTCGATGACGTATTCACAGGTCGGTTATAGCAAATGGACGAACAAAATGATCTTAACCGAATCACCGTGTACCTGTAGCCACAAACGCGTTACAGTTTACACTGAACCGTTCGAATAATAATACAGATCGATAAATTCACAACATGCCATACACTGACTTGATATACTCTGAAATTTCCTACAGACGTTTTGCGGTTGGATTCGATGACAAATGTACAGGTTGGTTATGCTGAACTTTAACGATCACACACATTCCGAATCGAATGACTGTGTACGTCACAAGAAAATATTCTTGGCAATAAAAATGCGTTAATTTTTACACTTTATTAATATAGCCCGACCTATACGGAATTGAAATACACTGACATTATCGATGTTCAGGTGTTTTCCAAATTGAAGTGAAGCTAACATTTCCAGAAATTACCGCACCACGAATATATAGCACTCCCGTGTTGCAGTTCACTGAATAATAATTCTCAGATATTATGACATTTATTCGATATGACAACACACAGTAGCTACAACGGGTACAACATCTTTCAGGGATGCTACTCGGTCTCTATTCTCAAAGCAAGTCCCAAATATTCTCAACACGAATCATTCTACCAGAAACTGTTCTTTGTCAAATATTAATTTCTGTAATTGGTCAACGTGAAATATATATAAAACTGAAATTAAAACAAGAACTATTTATTACGCGCAACACAAAACGTACACAATACTCAGCACGCGACGTCATGGGAAGTCAAATTCTGAGAAATTCACGTCACGTGACTATCCAACTTCGCTTTGGCTGGAATCAGATTCAATGATGAGGCGACGATATTTCCGTTTCGAATGTTAGACATAATTGTCACTTTTCACACGATAATTGTAATATTTTATTATGCAATCTCCTTGGATGGTAATAGTGTTGGCGAGAGGCATTGCAGGAGATGACTGTCCATTGACAGTTTAAATGAATTTCGAAGTTTCCGACACTTCATCAATCGATTTCTGACTCGCACTGTCCGTGTCACGTGTATCAACAATTCTAGTTGGAGCGGAATTCAAATTGTCAATGGGATCAGAGGTTGATGTTCGTTTCGGTGCTATGCAAAGAATATCCGATATTTGCCGTTGCATTTCCACTGACGCAACAGAATAATTATTGACACCGGAATATTTCTGTGTCCCGAAAGCTGTGCTTTTGTGTTCGGAGTAATGTCATTATGAAGGAGTCGAGTACAGGTTGTTTTCCGGACGCAGTTATTTGTCTTTTTACCAGGAAGTTCACTTTTCTCTGCCATGTTCTTCATGATTTTGGCTAATGCGTGTTCACCCATAGGTTGAGCCTTATACCAGATAGGTGAATCTGGTTTCCGATTATGATTCACTTGAATATAGAATGGTGAATCATGCTGCAACGAGTGCAATGGACGCTTTGATGCAAAAACCTTGTAGGCTGCAACTGGACATTCTGTAGATGGAACTCCAGGGATGGCAAATGCTTTCGGAATGAATGCTCGGTGGTGAGTATTGGAACTTTCTCCTGTTCGGGTTTTTGTCGACCTTTCATTATGTTTTAAATATTCAATTCCATTTGCGTCCTTTTCAAGCACAATGGCATTCCATCTTAAACTATGCTGTTCCTTTCCAGTGCGCATTCCGAACAATTTCACATTGTTATACCACATTAGATTCAGCAATCCGTATGGGCAGTCAACGCTTAAAACACCTCTATCCACGAGAAGAACTTCCTCACTTTCTGTTATTGGTTCAGCTGCATTTGGCCGATACCCTTTCCAGCTTCTGTTAAATGCTTCCTCTTACTTACCAATACTGTCTTAGAACTTTCGAATTCGCGGTCCATGCATATTAGATATGGATACTTCTTCTCCCTCAAATATCTATCGATACCGCGGTGGTAGGGTGTCAATGAGTCCGGCTCATAATCAGATACATCTGCTTTCCTGACAAACAGTATGAATGACCCTATATAATTGTCACCTAATGCGCATAAGATTGTCCACTTATAAACGGACAATCCTTACCTAAAATGGTCATTAATAAATGGACAATCCAACCACGCGTGGCACGCGAGCTTGGGATTGTCCACTAAATCACGACATATATCGATAATCCTGCATGTTAGATTCATATTAAATCTGAAGGGTAATAACTCTATAAAGAATGTAACTTTACTATATAACGGAGATTTGTATGAGAAATTTGCAACACCACATCAGATCAACTCTTGTGAAATATAAGTCAAATTCTTCCCTTGTGTGGGTGGGTTTGGGGCACGCTCTTTAAAAACACTTCTTCGAATATTTCCGTTATTTCGTCAAAAACTCTTCTTCAAATATCTCCGTTATTTCGTCAAAAACACTTCTTCTCATACAAATCACCGTTATTTAGTAAATTAACATTCTTTATAGAGTTATTGCCCTTCATATTAAATATGAAGCTAAGATGCAGGATTAGCTATACATGTCTTCATTTAGTGGACAATCCCAAGCTCGCGTGCAACGCGTGGTTGGATTGTCCATTTATTAATGACCATTGTCCGTTTATAAGTGGACAATCCTTGAAGAATTGCCTGATAATTGTTCATGTGAATTGGATCAATCGTCTCAATAGCCGACATTCATTCCTCTGGGACAGAAATCTTGTAAATGGCCTTATTACAACTTGGGTTTTCTTCACCGTGTTTTCATTCTGCATACTAGATACAAAGTCATCTTTGTCAGAGTCCGGAACATTAACAAATGTTGGTGCTTTGGATGTTGCCATTGTTGGTCTCTGCTGAGCACTTACTTCTGTCCGTGGTGATGTAACAACAGTAGTATTAGCAGTTGAAGTACTTGCAGTTGTATTGTTAATGTTGTTATTTTCACTGTTCTTCCTTCGCCATCACCATAATGGAACTGAGGACCCATGATAAGAAACACTGGCGGAGATAGTGGCATCTGCAGGCAACATTTGAGAATTTGTACAGTGACTTTCAACTAAAACATTTCTTTCACTAGTTTTAGAACTGTTTTCTTTGTCGATTCTGCTCAAAACATCATGCAAATAGTCATCTTCTCGAAATAGCTGCATTAGTTCATCGTGTGATACCTCGTTAAATTCCATATTGTTTTTAATTTACGTACATGTACATTCGCAAGAATTGATCGATTTACGTTGTGTACTCTGCAGAAATTGCAAATGCAGACGACGCTTTAAAAGCATCTAAATCACCCATTAAAATTAATTCATTGGAAATGCAATGAAATTACGGACTATTCGTAAGTCATCTCTCTTGTATCCTTAACAAAATATAATTTTATTTCAATTTCCCTTCTGTATTTTATCGAATAAAAATGCCGTCAGCAGCTTCTGATCAAGACCGTACTGAATTACGGGGAATTCCCTATGTATACTTCGTTTATAATAGAAATCGTCGAAATAGTCCGTATGCGACTATTCGTGCGCGGTCGCCGCCTGTAAACAATGTGTTGCTTTTTTAATTCGCAAACATTTTGCGGTGCGTTTTTTTCGGTCCTGTCCTGTCCTCTCTCCACATTCTTTCCACTTAGTTAACACAAGCATTTATTATGTTACGTTCGTAGCGAACGCTGATGTTATTTTACGGCTTTAAATTGGTTAAAAAACGCTTTGTTATGAAAATAAGCCAGTTATCAAAACGCACATGCACTCGTTGTTGCCATCCACGATATACTTGTTGCCATCCAGGATATAAGATCTGAAACCGCCTAGGCGTTTTCGCGTGTATTTGAGGAAATATAGCTAAATTGTTAGATAAAATAGTGAATCGTGCGGGACGAAAGGGTGAATAAATGAATCCTCATGAAATGAGATTAAGGAGTATTGCGTTGAACAATAGCTCATACAATAATTCATTAACCATTATATTTCCTCAAATTACGAACAGCGTCCCAGAGTCTGTTGGGAAATTAAGTTAACCCTTTCAGTGCCAAGTCCGATTTTTGTATCAACCCATATTTCCTTGATTATTTTTCAAATTTATTGATTATAATGTGATACATTGATGGAAAGAGCTCTAAGAGATGGAAAGAGCTCTAAGAGCTCTTTCCGTCAATGTATCACATTATTATAATCAATAAATTTGAAAAATGATCAAGGAAATATGGGTAGATACAAAAATCGGACTTGGCACTGAACGGGTAATTGAAGTAATATAATATTGGCGGACATCTCGCTTATCTGACAGTGGTGGCTTAATTTAGAATGATTAGCCAGATGTTTTGTATTTCTGACGATCTGAAAGTCTTGCAACTCAATGGACAACGAACGCTCTTTATTTGTTCATGCTGAAGAAAATGGATCCATTAATTCGTTTGGGGCGGTCGAGTCTCTGAATGGAAAGTGGCGCGCTCGGTTTAAAATTATCTACTTTCTAATTTATATTTACTTGTTTTAAGGACACGCCCCTGTGTACCATACATTTAATGGTTATACTGCAGAATTTGCAGTAGACTATATTGCCTTATACCACAGTATACCACATATTTAACTTTTATAGCAAGAAAGTTACGTTCGACCGTCACAGAATGTCACACAACTTACTCTCGCATATGTTTGAACCACATTTCCATAAATACAATGATGGGTGTAAACCACGTGGTTTTAGGGACCAAGGCTCGGTACTAATGGCTCGGTACCAAGGGCTATAACGATTCATCGTGAATTCAATGCATCGTGATAAACTTTCGAACGATACACGTTCGTATCGTGTCACGTGTATCGTGATAAAAGAAATAAGATAATTTCTAAATATGGAAATGTCTACAACTGCAACGTTCTCTCACCGAATCGTCTACAGAGGGTCAAAATCGGCTGCGACCTATCTGATTGTCATCCGTTGGAGACATGGTTTCCCCTGGGGCCTATACTATAGAATTACAATTGCCGTGTTTCTCCACGTGGACAAACTGTCGAATACTATGGATACGATAATCTACAAGTGTGTGCGACTCCCCGTCATTTACAAGAACAGACAAAATCCAGTACTATGGATCTTCGTTTTTTACGCGTGGAGGCGAACGCTTGTTAATGGGTAAAGGGAACTTACTCTAATATTATACATAAATGGATATAGTAATGCCTATATATATTTGAGTCATTTGGCGAGTGGTTTAGTGGATGTATAAAGTCAATGTTATGATAGGCAATGTGGAACACGAAAACTACTTGCGTGCACCATAATCCCAATGGCACATGCAAGCATCGCGAAAATACACAAACGATTACAACATTTTACGCTGAACACGAGTACAAAATATCGTAAGCGAAAACGCTCTTTATAAGAGATAGATGTTTTATTGACCAACATCATAGAAGACAATATATAGTTTTCATGACTTTCCTTGTATTTACATGGTTCATGGTCAAATATATTTAACGATGTATGTACGAACACAAAGGGATAGAGACGGATAGAGTGATCACAAATAAACCCCATCGATAGAAAAACCTACACATGGTGATTATAGTGTCAGATTGAGCAGGGAAATTTTAACTGGTTGTCGTATACGTACGATTTCGATACATGTACAATGTAATTGAAAACAAACTGAATTGCCGGAGATAATAGACTGATAAAAATATATCCAAGTTAAAAGGGTGAAAATATATATTTCAAGTATATTTTCCAAAGGGTCGGTGTAACTTTTTGTTTAAGTAGAAACTTACATTTAACAACCAAAATTACACTGAATGTAGGAAAACATCATACTAGTAGTATAAATTATAATTTGCAGTTACATTAGCTGGAAAAGTTAGTCGTTGTAATGATTATAACCTATTCTCCAGTCTTAATTTTTAAATTCAGTGCCAATTTCTACCATGGAATCGCGGTAACATTCACGTATAAGGTCTCCGCTGCCCGAGTACACCTCCTCCCTGAACCAGAAAACTATATTTGCACCCCATTTGGATGAAATTCTGCAATGGGTACTCAAGATTTCCAACTGTTAGAAATCCCCAAACCAACAATTCCAACCGATTGAAACTTCTGAACTAATTGCCATTTACCCCATAAATCAATCATCACTAACTTTGGGACGAAGATTATTGTGATGTGCCAACACCCATTGAACTTCCCTGCGTGACATTCCCAATTGTTGAGTATTTTGATGAGAATCGCCCCCGTCACAACATAATTTATGTGCAAACCCTTATTTATCAAAGCATGAAGCCCATCTCAAAATATATCTATCTACGGCCATGCGTAATTTGAACCCATCATCTCAATATGACTGCGATTTTATTGACCCGGTGAAACTTCGCACGTCGAGAAAGGGTTAATGCATGAGTGCGCAATACACAGAGCGATAATCCGACATATCGACATTCGCACGCGTTTCATTGCGGTGACAGCCACTAATTCAGCCTCGTATACTTGTAATGTTAACACCGTGTTCTACCCGATTTGTGTTATGTCTGTACTATGGAACTCCCTAAGTTGGTAATTTATCAGCCCGTCAAGCGAGTTCTTGTTTTCCCCCAAGTTAGACAATTCGAGTACTATAGAATAACAAAAAGATGCAGCGTTGGGACACTCCAAACACCACAAAAACCGAACATCTTGCTGCTGAAATGAATCCCAGTTACAGAATGGCTCTCCCAGAACATTATATAAGTCAGTTCACAACGATGTATGGTATGAAAAAGGGTAATCGCCTATTGTTAAATTCCAATATCCAATGCAAGGAATTTACAAGAACACAATTGCTCGAGTACTATAGAACACAAGTCTAGCTTTACAAGACTGGGAAATTACCGACTAACGCTGTCCACGTGGAGAAACACGGCAATTGTAATTCTATAGTATAGGCCCCTGGTGTCTGTTCTGGGCCCCGTGATGTTTTTAGTCTACGATAGCGATATTTAACTAGATTATTTGACGATGATACATGCTTATCGCTCTCATGTGACAACGTTGTTGATTCACAACTAGTACTAACATAAGACCTCGATCAATTATCAAAATGGGCAAGGACTTGGCTAGTAGATTTCAATCCACAGAAAACTAAAGCATTATTGTCCATACGATCAAGTTCACGACCGAAATCAGAACTTCATTTTGGTGACTCTAACTTAAAATATACCCACGCACATAAGCATCTTGGTCTCAATCTCCAAATTTTTTTTTATGGGACGAGCATATCGCATCCATATACAATAAATCGTCCTCAAGGTTGCCACAATTACGAAAATTTAAATTGGTACTAAACAGAAAAACGCTAGAGATTATGTACATATCATACATACGTCCACTATTGTAATATGCCGGCCCAGTATAGACAAATGCACCAGCTAATAAACTACAAAAATTGGAAGATATAAACATTGATGCCGCTCGTATAGTTGCCGGGTGTACGCGTTCAGTCACAAATGAATGTGTACTAACATAGCTCGGTTGGGATACTCTGTTTAATCGCAGACTCAAAAGGAAAATGACAATTTTCCACAAAATGTAAACTGACACGCACCGCAATATCTTAATGCCAAATAAGCAGGTATCCTTTCAGAAATTCCGTTGACCTCGTAACAACAAGATCCAGTCCTTCATACAAAGCAACATTTCTTCCTTCGTGGGTAAATGCCTGGATCTCAAATTCTCAAATAGACAAGGAAAAACGATCCAAATCATGTGAACACTTCATAAATAATATCTTCTCACCAATACCTACACCACACAAGTATTTTAATCACGGAACTAGAAGTGTAAATGTTATTCAGTGTAGAATGCAATGCAGATGTAGTGACTTAAACGGCGATAAATACTTTAAGCATATTGCCCAATCGCCTATGTGTGTCTGTGGATACCCGGTCGAAAATGCACAACACCTCTTTTTTGAATGTAAAATATACAGTGGTCGACGAGAAATTCTATCCAATTCTCTATCACAATTTGGTAGTATATCAGTAATAACCATTCTCTTCGGCGACCCGTCATACACTCACAAGCAAAATACATTAATATTCCACGCAACCCAGAAATTCATCCGTGATAGCAATCGTTTCACTTGATTTATATACGTGTCACCCCTTTGACCTAAACACATATACTATGTTGTTTAAAACATATAAATATCAAACTCTATCGCAACGACAGCTCCCAATTATGACAGCTCACTAAATGTATATATATATTTGTAGACATTTACTTTATATATTTGTTTTCGTCTATGATTAATTGCCATGATTGAAAATTATATTAATGTATATACTTTAATGTGTGTGTATTACTATGGGAGATTAGCAATACAAAACATGCCTCTAACATGCATATATATGCAAATACAGGTAAACACTGTCTAGCCCTATACCAAATGAGACTGAGTATTCAAATGGAAACACAGTTCAATGTTTCACATGGGAGATGATTTTCACCATCTCATGTCAGTCATCGTATAAGTGTATTGATTATACGAAATAATGTATCCACGAACAGCTCTGCCTGACTTACACAATCACATATTGAATGCGAAGTTTTGAAATTCGTGCGAAAAAAACATGAACATTTGAAAAATTAACTGAAATTAAAATAAAAATGATTTTTTTTTCAATTCTGATCGCATTTGTTTCATATACAAACACATGCTCACTGCCAAGTTGCTCTTATGCGAGCAATACCATTATATCGAGCATCTCTATAAAGTAAATGGTTGGTTTCAGCAAAACCGTGATATAACGAGCGTTCACCAATTCAGTATGTCCTTGTATACGTACTTGATAGGACAAACTTTGTGTGCGTAATAGATACGACAAAATTATTGTAAATCATGATCTACATGGACAGTTTTCTAATATATTTTGTCGATAACACATACAGTAATGATGATAACTCAGTTATGAGTTAAAAACAATTCTTCGAATTTAGAGAGCGTTTATCCATGCATGCATGCATATACTATATCTCCAGCAAGAACAACGTTGCCGCATTGATAGGGCATACAAATCGGATGCGTGTGCCATTTTCTTTCGATAGACTGTCATTCGCAGGCGTTAAGAAAAACAATGGAATAATTCCAAACATTTGTCATTACAGGGCAAGCTGTAGTTGCAGAATGCATATTTTAGGTGAATTATCAGTATCAAATTCACGGCAAAAATCGAATTTTAATATTTTATAAAATTATTTTGCTACTTATTTATGTACATTGATACATTTTTTGGGAAGTATAATCAATTTGCTACACAACAAGACCATTTCAATATTAGACATTCCAGGAGAATGACATGGTATGACCAAATTACTTACCCTCACCCATCAACATTTCTACCTAAAGACAAGAGGCATATTGACATTAATTTCTGCCCATTATACTTTATTATAAAACTGTCTTAGCCATTATTCTTTACATAACATAGGACAATAACCATATATATCGACATTAAGACTATGTTGACCCTCAGAATACTGCCAGTGTGGCTTTTTCAGACTGTTCGCAAAATTAATTTTGCAAAATGTAATTAAAATTTGCGAAAAATACAATAATATATCCATGTTTAATTTTAATGTATATTACTATTATATAATAAAACTCCTTTAAATTGAAACCAACTGCACTTCGATATATGTAAGACTGTGCCCAGTATTATGAGAATTATTTACCCCTACCCTCTCATAAATGTACAATTTAGACAAATACGATAAAAACATAAAAATTGCCATATAATTAGATTGCGACACTTTCAGATGGCAAACATGCTTTAAAAGATGCGGAATGTCATGCTCTATACCAATAATTTGGTCTTCAAAATTCCACAGAGTGGGAGGGCTTCCATGTGTTGGCTCAGTCTATAACATGGTTGTTGATGATACAGTAATATTTGATACGTTTTATGGTGCTGCCGTTGTCAGCAGCCTGTGCTGTCTATGCAGCTACTGGGCTCACCATTATGAATGCTTTAGGAGAACGCAGTCATCCCTTAGTACTCTTGGTATCAAAAGATTGGCATATGCCATGAAGTGTCCATTTTCCACTGATAATAACTGGGGGGGGACATTTATTTTTTAGATTGTTTGTCATTTCGGCATTTTTTCACAAAAAGAAGAGATATACCCGCAATGGGCTTATTTCGGAAACACATAGGTCCCATATCGACATATGTGATTGTTTATATAAACCTATTTGCACGAGGATATGTTGACCTACTGTAAGCAGATATATAATACAAGACTTTAGAGTGCAGTAGAGCCATATTAATTGAGGGAAATGTTCAGATAATAAGTTCAATTTAGTATACAAAGGGTTAACCTACGCATACCAGCCATATGGGAAATGTCCAGTAATAGGCCGAGCAATGAACTCTTAACTCCATAACGTATTAATTGTATTGTAATCATCATTTCAATTAAATTCTCTTTTATATTTATGTATACTATATCTTTGGTCTAGCCACGGTATATTTTTGTCTTAACTCTATGATACTATCTTTACTTGTTGGAAAGTACATTCCAACACATTCCAACTCACACAACAGCCTATTCTCCCGAAAACACGCACATTATCTGCTTATATTATAAAGGGTAATAAAATATCTTTCTACGTATATATGAGGCGCTTATTTAACAAATATTATTAATGTGTATTTTGAACCAGTTTGTGGACGTTGAAAAATTGTAAAAATTGACATCCCTGAATAAGTTGGAAACCTTTCTATAGGCATATAATAATACGCAAGGCATATAGAACGACCCCGTCATAATATTAAGGGTTATATTTTATTTAATACGGGTGCTTTAAAAAATCATTATGCATGATATTGTTAAATCGTTATATATGAACACCATTGCTATGAAGTGAGAAGAAGTAAACAAAAACATCGTAATGGGCGCGGACTTCAGAACAAAATCAACAACTCGCTGCATGTACATTTAAACCTTGATGTGGTATTATAACTAACTCAGATTACATGTGTATGCTAATGGCTTGAGTCGTGGTTTGTGGATTTGGTAACATGATTTTCTGCTTTCATTCTGGTATATATATCAGTGATTCTTACAACCAATTTCCATATCCTTTTTTCCGAGTGGAAATACGGTAAACTTTGAAGTCGAATTATTTTCCACTCAGTTTTAAATTCGCGCACCAATGAGTGTGCGAAAAATAGTACTGCGCGAATTTAAATACTAGTAAGGTAGCTAAAATTTAATACAGTACTAAATCAAACCGGTATAATATAACTAGTAATCGAAGCGCGTGTCTGCGTCTATATGTCCAGTATGGTCGTGATATATGGCATATAGCGGCGAAAACGACGTTAAACTCTCAATCAATAAATCAATTAATATATTTCTATCTATAGTGAAGTGAAATCAGTTGTCCGCGAAGACATGACACTTTCAGTCATGCCTGGATTCTGGCTGGCAGAGACAAATGACGCTTTGACGTCATGACGCCGTAACTGCCTTCATTTAGCTAACGAATGCAACTGATCTAATATTAACCTATGCAGGACATATTCATAACAACTGACTGTTATAAATAAATAATTACCCCAGTTGTCCATTGCCACATATCGGAAGCTGTGAAGTAGCAAATTCGTTTCATTGCTGATTCCGCGATGTTGTGAAATCACTGCCGGAAGTCACGTGATATTTTCACGAAAAAGTTGTCTCGCTAAAAATTTCACCTACATGGTATACTGTTAATGATGTGTGACGTCACAAGTACGTACGCCCGCCTGTTACCGATACACGACCCGAGTTGGGTCGTTATTATAAAGTTATTATACAATGTTGTGTACAGTATGTGTTTTTCTTGTACGAGTCCAGGTTGTGGTGAAAAGTCATATTGGACGAGAAACGCGTAGTACAAGAAAAACGAGTACAAGAAAAACTCATACTGTACACAGCATTGTATAAACGCATTTTTGTTATCCATCTGTATGTTTATTCAAATTTTGGGAATAAAACTTTTGTGGTTATTTTTGGTGTTTGTCGGCACTTAATTCTCTATAAAAGCCTGTATTTTGATCACCAGAAAGCATGATTTGGAAAAGTAAACACGGAATTGAGAAAAAAAACTCAATGCGGAAGTGAAACATCTGCTAAATCCATCAGTGTTGCGCGCGTATCACAATTTCACCGATTCATTTCGCAATAGAGTTAATTCGTGACGTCACGGAGTCCCAATACAAAACTGATATTGTACAGTCGGGAGTCCAACATGACTTTTGGGAGTCCATTTTGACTTTTTCCAGGGCTATCATGTGGCGGATTTTGCCCAATCGGAATTGGTGTTAGTTAATGGATGGATAACAATAAGTATTACTGTGGTGGAGTCAATATTTGTTCTGATGACCTGTGCTTGAAATGCATATAATGCGCACTTTCTATTTTTGCTCGGCTTCTCATTTCAGATCCGACCAATGGTTTGAGAAGGAAGAGAAGTACTACACCAACGAACATTGTGGAAGTGCTGGCAGTGCTCGACTACACTATATATCAATTGTATGTGCATCTTTGTCTCTTTTCTTGATGTATATTGGGTGCGGTGACAATATATACATGTATGACTAGATACCAATTTGACATTTTTCGAGCAAATGTCATTCCAAAGATGAGGGTTAATGTCACAAGCAATGACAAAATGAAAACATCCAGAAACAACATAAATGGGCATCCACGCATATTATTTATATTGTTAGAATCTAACTGACACTTCAGATTAAGTATGCAAATTAAATGCGAATAACTCCAAACTGATATGTAATGCAGCAGAAGCAAAATTCAAAAACGAATTGATGCTATAGTGATGTAAATGGTCTATGCAATGTTAGAACTTCACGATTTAATTATACAAAGATACATCTTATTCACATTGGCGTCAATGACCCCTGCACAATATACTATGATCGACACAAAAAGAACCTTGAAATTGTAGTGGGCGATGCACTCTGATTGATCGAGAGTTGCTAAGGTTAGTTGGCGATTCACCGGCATTTTGTTGCAAAAAAAAACATGCATTCCGATTGGTCGATAGTTTCTAACGTTTAGTTAGCATCAACCGCTGATCGGTAAGCACATTCTATATGCAGCACGGTGTAATTGATAGCGTGCATATAAAATACGTGACCGCACACACGACAGGGCAGTTGCGCAATCGAATAAATTGACAAGTTGCTAACTTTACGTACGACTGACCAGAACGCTGTTCTGGGTGGACCCATATATTTGATCACAGAAGAAAAATAGCTCACTTCATAGAATATACTACCGATAAAAGGTACTTTCATGAATTTCTTTGGTCATATTGGAGTATATTGGATTATGTGGGGTTCATAAACACTATGTAGACATATTATCTCCTATACGAACAGACAGGAAATAGAGTTTGACTTGCATGTGATTCGGTGTTCAATCACAAATGCTTGCAATAACCACAAGAACATTGGAGTGCTTAAACTTTATTCCTTATACACCACTTTAAAACCCAGCTCCTTTGTTCTACCTCGAATTTCTATTTTCCGAATGGGCACTTTATACCATACACTATACCACATTGTCAAGTCGACATTCGTAATCTAGAAAGTCCATGTCTCCTAATCTTTGCACAATGAGCTCCCACGTATACATCTAACAGATAACCAGTTCGATTATATACAGACACCCACAACAGAAAACAAACGTCTACATAGTGCTTATGAACACCCTACATAATCCAATATATGGTTTGAAGTGGCAGCACGCTAACTTGCATACCAGGGAATATCTATCATACTCAAACATAGTACGTCATCATGATATATTTACTGTTCTTCATATGTACAGAACGATCATAATGCTTTATTTCGAGTAAATAAAAGTCCTAAAATTCATAGGTGCCACACATACAGATAATTGCGTCGAAGATACGAGTTTGTTATATCTTTGCGTACATCGACGTTTAGGTTCGACCAAAGTTTTACTGGGCCGGTTAATATGCATATACAATTGTGTACATGAATATATACCACGTGCCACTTCCAATCAGCGTACGGTGTCGGTGGTTTTGTCCTCAGTCGATGACTATCTTTTAGACATTATACAGTTATCGCATTGTTTCGAGGTTGATATGAGGAATTGTCTACCCGAGGAAGTCAATATTCACCAAGGCCATAGGCCGAGGTGAATATTGACTTCCAAGGGCTGACAATTCCTTTTGTCAACCAAGAAAGAATGCGATAAATGTTTTATTATATGAAACGTTCGTTGATTGGACAAGACGTTGTGATGTTGAACGTTGCTGGGAAAACCTGATAAATTTTCAGGTCTGATAATAAGTTATGTAACCCCTGAAGTATCTGACGTCACTCATAACTGTTATTAACCTGTTGTTTCATTAATGAGGGGAACGTCATTAGATATCTCGATGTTGTCATTACGTTTTAACATAGGAATTGGGGAAAGAAACTTATGATCATATAAGAAATGAACGGCGGTTTCAATGTGGTCATGGGATTTTGACCGCGAGAAAAAATCAGCAAACTGCATGAACCCCGAAGGGGTTCATGCGGAGTTTGCTGATTTTTTATCGCGGTCAAAACCCATGACCACGTTGAATCCGCCGTTTATTATTTATATTTATATACTTACGCTCTTTAAAACACTTTTCCAAATATGTCCGTTATTTCGTCAAAAACACTTTTTCAAATATCTCCGTTATTTCGTTTATAAAAATATTTTCCTATTTCTATATTTCGCTCTATATTTCGCCCTATTTCGCTATTCGTTGTATTTTCCTATTTCGATTTTTCGTACTATTTCGCTGTATTTTCATATTTCGCTTTTTCGTTGTATATCATATTTCGATAATTCGCTATATGTGACATATTATGGGATATGGGATTATATGATAACCAACATTATGATAGTCAATCGAACATCTGGTGCCACCCGTGCTCGCGATTAGATACCACTAGCCATCCAATCGTGATCTTTCGAACCTCGATTACATATTGTTTGCTATCAAATCCTTGGCGTATTGGCTGACTAGATACCCAAGCAGTCGGTAATGTCCGACAATCTCCGGTGATTTCCGGGACCAATGTGTTCATAAACCTATGAACGACATTGGAAGTGACGTCACGTTACGTTCATAGGTTTATGAACGCATTGAATAAGGGGGCGTGTCTACCTTAACGCTATGGGGAAATCGGAAGAGATATTAGGGGTATGTAAATATATAATAATAAACGTTCTTGTATGTCACATTTATCGCGATTTATCAGAATTGTTCATCGGTATGAAAGTGTAGTTCACCCCTGTATGTTTAAAACTGTGATTTAAGTTGGTTAATGGACTCGCGACTGGACAATCGGAAACTAATATCCGATTGTCCAACAGCTCGTCCATTAACCCTGACATAATGGCCAGACAGTATGTTGAATATTGCAAGACTTCTCGGAGGCCTCATTTGAATTCTCAGTGTGATGAACTGTAGACGGTCCAGCGAAAGGCGGCTATACCTGTTATACAAAACACTCTGGTGAAAGCCAGTAGTCTGGTCGTTGAAGCATTGGACCTAGAACAAATTGTTTACAAGCTGTTTTTGGTGTCATATTGTCGTGCAGAATGTAGGGAACAACATATCCAAAATCCGATAAAATCCGCTTTGGGGAAAATTCTCTATTGAAGATAATGTATGTTGTTATCGGAAAATACTGAATTCTGCGGCAAGTGCTCCAATTAATGCCAAATTCGTAATAAATTGAAATATACACAAACATTGCTTAGTCGTAAACCATATATGTAGAATATTTTTCCCAAAATGGCCACCAAAATGGACAAAATCGAATGAAATTTACATTTAGTGCAAAATTGAATAGCTAGTCCCATACGAGTGAACAAACGCTCGAATATTGCGAGGAAGAATGACTATAAGTATAAGAGAAACTTTTGATTATAGATGTACGAATTCTCTCTGATGTATCTCACGAGAGAGCAAGCGAAATCAGGGTCTTGTGGAACGGTTAAATCTGGACTTTTGGGTGTCCAGAAACGGAAAAATGACGCAGTTTTATCTGTACCGCTAATCTTGAATCGTGTGATATATGTGTAATTAAACAGCTAAACGGGATTTATAAGGGATGTATTGACTATGCGGCCTTTCTATAGCAGCAGAAATATATGTATTCAGAGCAGTCTCACGAATGAGACCGATCACCATTTATTTTGATATCTACGGTATAAAACCTTAAAAAATTAATTGCTATAAAACGGTATGAATTATGTTCATATTGTACTGGGGAGAATGCGTAGATCCTATTGAACGTTTCTCAAAATAATAGTCATAGTTGCCTCAGATCAAGTGATAAAACAAGAATATTTCACTTTTATCACAAGGATGCGTGATGGTGTACCATGAACTAAATTTATTACATCACACATGAGTACCATAGACTGTCTTCAATAAATTCAAAACTTGACCAAAATTGCCTACATAATCTGTGACAGAGACTGTGTTTATACCTGGAAATTATATTTGGTTGAATTCACCAAGGCCATATCTACGCGAAACTTACTACGTTGTCTTCAACCGCATCATCGCGTTTACCCATTTTCCATAATGTTACACATGTCTGTTGCACACAGAACCACAACTAACAATATTTGGTGAATGTTCAACGTTGGAATAACATATTAAACGATGATCACCTGATATTTAGCACGATTACGTGGGTGGTAATGGTAATATATTTTCAAACAAAAATATACTGAAAACTAATAGTGTGCATTGCGCTGTAGCTTATTCTAGTTGTAAAGTGGCCACTGAAGTAATTTTAACAAAATTGTCTAAGAAACCGGGTTGGTAGCAGAATGAACATTAGTCTTACATACAATGTACTATGTACAGTCTCTTTGACCTGGTGAGATTCGGTGCAAATCATTGAAGATATGATTGTTTATTTACAGTATAATAACCATTGCGACATACGTGTATCGTTTATTATCACCGGGAGTGTTGACAATTCCGGAAATATAACTAGTATTTATACCTCTAGAGTATGCACTTAAATTTCGGCGTTGCATTCAATATTTAATCACCATGCCGAATGAAACTACCATGCACTGTGAGGCGAAACATTAGTTCGTGTGTTGCATGCACGCGCTATTTTTGTTTTGCCCAAGTGTTGGATGTTGGATAAGCAGAACACCCAAACGTTAAAGACGTAAATCATTTGGGGTTGACTTGCTGTGCAGTGACCGATGATCTTTCATATTGATTTGTTTTAATGATTTGTGTACCTTTAAAGATATTTAACAACAGATTTGTATATTGCCAATACGTATTTCACTCTTATGTAGTTACCCAATATGTTGCTTTCTACGTGGTATGGTTTGTAGTTGCGGCCATTTTGACAGCCATTTCATGGCCACGATTGTATAATTTTCTGTCCGTGTCACTCTACTCGCTCTAATTTAACACAAACTGATATAACGGCATAATTCTGATCCCACTTTATATCGTATAATGACTTATATCGAGAACTGTTTCCCCAACGCGGATTTTTGCGGATTTTGGATATGTTGTTCCTGATGCTTTTCCGCGTCGAATGACACAGAAAACAGCTTGTAAACAATTTGTTCTAGGTTTACCTCAAAATCGAGTCTCAGCGACCAGACTACAGGCAAACCATGGTTTACCAGGCCCTTCTCTGGTAAAATGTGGTAAAGTCAGATTTACAATAAAACACTCTGGTAAATATCCAATAAACCAGGATCGTGGTTTACCAGGCTCTATTCTGGTAAAGTCAGGATCACAATGATATACTCTTGTAAAAGTCATGTGAAAAACCCTGTAACAACGATATACCCTTGTAAATTCCAAGTAAATGCATGATAAAATCAGGTTTACAATGACACACTCTGGTAAAAGCCATGTAAATGGACATACAATTTCCAAGTAAATCATGGTAAAGTCAGGTTAACAATGATATACTCCGGCAAAGGCCATGTAAACATCATGTACAATGGACGAAATTTCCAAGTAAATCATGGTAAAGTCAGGTTAACAATGATATACTCTGGTAAAATCCATGTAAAAAGGACATTCCTTTGTAATTTCCAAACAAATCATGGTAAAGTCAGGTTAACAATAATCAACTCTGGTAAAAGCCGTGTACATCCATGTAAAAAAAAAAAGACACGCCCTTCTAAATTCCATACAAGTAAAGGCAAGGTGTACCCCACTTCACTCTCCTAAATTTCTGGTGAAGCATGACAAACATGAAATTCAGATTTGCTATCGATCTCTCAAACGAGGGGCCAGCAAACGTGGTTCAAACTGTTGTTGGCAAGACGTCCACCACAAAACATGCCAAATGTGTGATGGGCGCAAGTATAGGCTGCTCCATTGAGTGCATTCTAGTTTATTATGTATTTAGTATACATGGAAATACATAACGATCTTACTATAATATGCATGGTGATTTATATATATCTGTTATACGCGGAAATACATAAGGATATTATTATAATATGTATGGTGATTTATTATTCATATGTTATACATGACAATACACACTGATAGTACCATAATATGTATGTTCATTTATTATGTATATGGTATACATGACAATACATAACGATATTATTCTATTATGTATGGTGATTTATTATATATACGGTATACATGAAACAACATAACGATATTATTATAATATGTATGGTGATTTATTATTCATATGACATACATGAAAATACATACTGGTAGTATTATACTATGCATGTTGATTTATTGTGTATATACTATACATAGATAGAACCGCATGAGTGTCTGGATTTTGACGAAATTATCGCACGATATTTGTTGGCGGAGCGATACCTCGAGTGCGGGACGCCAACAAATCTCGTGCGATAATTCGTCAAAATCCAGACACTCATGCGGTTCTATTTTTATTACATATCTCCGTATCATAGAAAGTTGACTCACAATCGTACATCTCCGGTACAGAAAATGTGAATTTAATTGAGTTTTAACACTGAGTGAAATAGTTCCGTCGACAGATTGCACTAGTGCGATTCTGAGAATTATCACACGCCTGGAAACTTGTGCGATCATGCGAATTACGTTGATAGATATGTAATAAATAACGATATTATTATATTTTGAATGGTGATTTATTATGTATATAGTATACATGGAAATACATAATGATATTATTATAAGATGTATGTTGACTTATTATGTATATGATATACATGAAAATACATAACGATATTATTATAATATGTGTGGTGATTTATTATTCATATGGTATACATAACAATACATAACGATATTATTATATTATGTATGGTGATTTATTATGTATATGATGTACATGAAAATACATAACAATAATATTATAATATGTAAAAATGTACATCTAATTCTTCCGGGGATTTTGCGTTAACACATCGGGGCTTGACAATATATAGATAAAGCGGTTATTTCATGCATGGGTTCTGAAATATATAGGATATTGAGAATAAGCGGAGAGTTCAGGGGTAGAATATATGGCTGGACATAAAGTTAATACATCATGAACATAATATTCAGTCAGTCCGATGGGAGAAAGGCGATATAATTGAAATATTACGGGAAACTGAACTGTCAGTGCCTGCTACCATAGCATGCATGCTATCTTCATGTTATATTCCAGTTGGAGAGCGCGGAGTGCAGGCGGAACGGAAGTAGAAATACACACGCATGCACTTGACTCAATCTTGCAGTATTATGTTACCGTCTTCAATGGAGTGAGTAAACATAGTTATACTATTGTAATATAGAAGATACTCTTTCTTTATTGTTTTTCCAATCCGTTACTTGCATCGAGTAACCAATAGTCATGTGCAATAACATGAAATACATTGTTTATGACTGGATGTCTGGAACCTAATACACTCCCTGCCAAATGGTTTTGCTAACTTGCTATGATGTTGGTGGTACCCGCTAAACGGTTATTGCGCTGGTAAGGCACACTTATGATGATAATAACAAATATCGTTATTTTATGAAAACTTTTAATTTTCGCGGTGTTTTTTTATTGTTAATCCGATCGAATAGAAGAGAAGCAGTTGTGTGTATAAGGCATTCAAATACATCAACGTTATAACAATTTAATGATGGTTGTTTTGATCCGACCATAATCAAGATGGCAATTTCAGTCATTTTGCAAGCACCAGCGCAACTATTGTTGAAATCTTTTAAAGTAAATTGTTGAATGTTTCCATCACCGCGAAAATGACAACAAGTCAATTAAATTTAATTGAACAAGTATTCAGCAAGTTAGATTTTTACAGAGCTTACGACTGATTACAGATTAATACAACATAATTTATATAATAATATAGAGTGAGCTATGCATGAGGCTTTTTTGTGGATTAATTAAGTTTATATTATGTTCGTAATAATACAAAATGTAGTGCAATATTTCAATTCTATTCAATTTAACTACTCTTCGCGTTGCCCCAACGTGTCTGTTCATATAATGACCCAGGATAGCCTGAATGATGGCATAACACTTTTATTAAATATTGAAAGAGTTTGTGTTCTCGTTCCCTTTCCTGAGTTGAATAATTCATTCAGTTTAATAATACTCGGGTTTCGGTAGAAGTCGGGCTTTGCATATCTGCCTCGTGGAATTACATGGAACGCATCACCGAGTTATAAAGTACATATATTGCAATTTCTGAACATATATACCCATGATCTAGATTCAGCGATTAATGCGATTTATCCGTCTGTTTCAGATCGATCTGCGATACAGAGGAATTACTACACTATCCATTGGTGTAACGCCAGTGTATTTCGTTATAGCGACGGTATGATCACATATTTACTTACAGCGGCACCACTACTGGTTAAGTGCACTGTTAAACAAATTTCCGTTCTCATACGGTACAATGATCCGGAAAATTGCTGCCGGCACAATCTACCGCGAGGGCATCGAACAATGTACCGTAAGGGTTGCGGAACAATGTACCGTAAGAGTCACGGAACAATGTACCATAAGGGTCACGGAACAAGGTACCGTAATGGTTACGGAACATTGTACCATTTCATTACGGCCATATGTTCTGTGCCGCTATAGAACAAAGTTCCATATTCACAAGGGACATAGAACCGTAGCAAAACAGGTAAATGTTCCTCAGCTTAACAGGACTATGTGCCGGTAGCAATTTTCCGGAACTTTGTACCGTATGAGAATGGTATTTTGTTAACAGTGCATTTCAGTTTAATTTTATTGCTTAGAATGTTTGTTTCCCCCATAATAAGCAGATATCTTCATTATATTTCATCCTTAAGTTGGTCCTGCATGGATTCCATGCCATTAATAACCCTTTCATGACTGCAGCTTCCTGATTTTTTTGCAAAAACCCTGTGCCAATGCATTTTCATTTGCATAACAATATTTACCTTGACCTTGTAAGTCAGTGTATTCTCTTATATATGAGAGGCTCTCTAAGCGATTCTTACATATATAAGATAATGCATTGTCAAAGGGTCTTTAATGCTGCACCTGCGTGGCCCCGTCATACAATGGTTAAGGTTGAATTCCGGATTTAAGCCGGTCTGAAAATTAATTATTCTAACATATTCCAAAGTTAACTATTTACTAACAAGAATAATTCATAGCATCAAAGACCCCAACTATGGTAAAGTTGCATTCTTTGAAGCTATAAATGAAATGTGATTAATAGTTTGGCTTTTTGGAGCTGCATGTAGAAATCAATTTCATGTACACATTACACACATATTATCGGTATATATTATAGGGAAAATTGAACGCTCACAGAATTTGGTACAAAATTAAATTTTATATTACTGTATAATAAAAGAGTGTACACTATACATGTACCTGTATGGCAATGCACATACCGGTAGCCATGCCGTGATGCATGGTATACAATGTAAATGTTTCATGTACTTGAGTACACATTACTCGTTAATACCATGTTCAATGTTTTAGTGCTATGCACACACATTCTGTGTATGAAGTAGAAGTAATATCAATCGTACAGGTACGTCCACTGTTCCCAGAGTACTGTATCTGTATATTTAATGAATATCTTGACTTCATATAGCTGCACAATCAACAGAGAACATGCTATTCTAATGTCTATAGTTGAATACACAAGTATGGTTCATCGTCTCTTCTATTCACAATAATCCAGAAAGAAATGATATTCCACAAGTGTCACACTTTTCATGTACCAGGATAGAGATACGGTTTGTCATCTACCTTGAAAAGAAAGTCATCTTGGCATGTTGGAGCTATGTCAGGCACATGCATATCATCATACATGCACATGTATATGTGTATGTCCAGTAACACCACTTTCCTGCATTATTGTTCAATTGTTTATGCTATGATACATCTCTTCATATGATATCAGATTTCCACCGCAGTCCAGAAAATATAGACATATGTCATAAATATACAATTACATATACCACATCACTATCTTTTGTCTTTACACCAGTATCGGTTCATGCACGCTGTCAGGGTTTGAACTTGCATCCCCACCTGCAAAGCACACAGCTAAAAATAATTATGCTGATACATGTGTTATTTGTATATTCGGATATTGTTCCTAAACCCAAGGAAAGAATTATGGACAATTACAATTGTAGATCGTTCTCCAGATACGGTTACCTCTACCTTTTTAGTTGATAACAAACGCTCTTCATTGATAATCAGTAGTGTATCTTTAGGTCATCTGCACCTATGTGTTAAGCCAATGACACCCCGTGTCAAATTACCTTAATGTTCGAATTTGCCGACATATCTTCTGAGCTGATAATAAACGCTCTTCATTGATCATCTAATTTATGTTAATATAATTTAGTAGTCCCCGATTAAGTCAGCTGAGGTCAATAGTGCCTGTGTCATGATATTTGCCTGGTCAGGTGACCTATGTACCAATACTCCTACGTATCATCTAAGCTGATAAGGAACGCTCTTTATTGCTCGTATATGATAAATATAATTGTTAAGTCCCCCTTTAGGGTTAATGGCAGACCCCGGTCAATTTATCACTGCATATCAATTTCCAGCGACCATTTCATTCACACACACATTATTGATAGTCTCGTGCCACTAACAATAGTCTAATATGCCCTAAGGCTGTTAATCATTCCTGTTGGCAATTACTAAAACACGACACACTCAAAACTCATATTGTTGGTATATTACATGTATATTGGTATATACATAAGTCTACACAGACTTGTTGGTGATATGCATAAGTTCATATGTATCATATATACTCACCGACTCAGGCTGTACATGTTCCTATTCACACATTCAAAGATGTTGGGCAACTTCCACTGGTGGTAATAATCTGTCTTTTACTTGAGATGGACTCACACATCATCCACATGTATATGTATCAGCATATATATATATATGTCAGTTGTGTTGTTAATCGATGGATCCTTCCTATTGTGTTTGTACTGTTCTGCTCGCATGTGTGCGAGGTGGATGTAAGTGTAACATTCACCGGTATTACTGAACCATCTCAAACACTACCACTGATTCTCGGAGGCCACATCATCACGGTGACTTGGGTTCGGGACCCGTCATAGAAGCCACTTCACATTGACAACATCTAACTAGTATTTAGATATAAACATAAATTTAAAAATACAAGAAATGCTTATACAAACTTTAACCGTGTGCATCCTGTGACGTCGGGCATCCAAACACGGGACTAAAGCCCCTCCAATCGAAACTACATAACGCGATGTTAAACACGTCTCCAGATATTAAATTATAGAACAGTTTACCATGACCCCTCTTCTCAGATCCATGATGGCTGTGAAAGACCGATCGGTCTATTTTACTCTTTAGCCCTGGCCAATCGGGCTATTATAGTAATATAGATCGATCGGTGATTCACCCATGCAGTCCCAGACCTATACATGTACATGTAGCTGATTTTGTTTTATACATAGGGGCCATACTAGTAATCACATGATATGGATTAAATGTGTGTGCGTTTGTGTCAGAACTATTGTACAAATACACATGTATGGTATCATATTTCGCCCCCGTACGTTTTTCGCTTCCTTCGTTTGTTTCGGTTCCTTCGCGGCAAAGCAAGCGAAATAATCCAAATATTTCGGTTCCTTCGCTTGCTTCATTTGTTTTTTTTTTTCAATTTTTTCGGTTCCTTCGTGCGACAATTTGTTGTTTTTCAACTGTCGGTTGTTCCTTCACTTGCTTCGCAAAGTTTTTCTTAGTTCTTTCGCGAAGATTCCGCCGAAAGCGAAAAACCAATTGAAGCAAGCGAAATAACAATTTACAGTAACTTTCATCGTTTACTTTTTTCACTTGCATCATTTTTTTCGCTTCCTTCCTTGGGAAGGAATCGAAGCAAGCGAAAAAACCAAACGAAGGAAGCAAAACAAGTATGGGGCGGAAACAAGACACCATAAAAATACAACAAATTGATATAGGCCCAATTGGAATTGCTACAGGTGATAATGAAAATTTAATTTAGAAAGTTAAAACAAATCAAGAGATCAACGATTTTTAGTAATTTTACACTTCACCTGTTTTATTTAACGTTTGGTAGCTGATTTAGTGTTATTGTGCATTCTACCATCAGCAGCATTGACTTATCATACACTACACCTGTTTGGGCCATATTGCATGAATATAAATTTAAATATATGCAGGCCTAGGCGTATGTCTAACTGAAAGGGCATTTTCATAAACTGTAATAATAAAATAATTTATATATTATAATTATAACTCTGTCGTCAATGCAACTCAAACGAAATACAGGACAGAAACACTTTCTGTGGACTATAACAATATATACCGCCACAGTATAATATCAATCTAATATCGGTAGACTAGGGGCACATGCATGAAATAGCAATTTAGCTGACCAAGACAACACACACGCATTTCCCAAAGACCATGTATATATTTGAAAGATATCAATTTACGTTTATGACAGCTCAGCTAGACCCAACGTTGAATAGATCCTTAATTTAGTCACATATTTATGGCATGCACATGTTAAATAACATATGGACACAGAAGACGCGCGACTGATTGTAGCTCATAGCAGATTTACGACCCATGCACCGGTGTCCATGTATATATTAATTTGGACACCCCCTACGGATAACTATTATGTATTTATGTACACTGCATCGGTGTGATTCGCAATTATTAGATTTACATTTAACTGAAACTCCATGTCAACTTGTATCTCCACGGGTGGAACACCGGCGATCATTTTCATACATATAGGCGATGTCCGATTGTGTTGATTTAACTGTATATCGTGCTGAGAGCTCGCAAAGCTGTTACAGAAAGTGGCGTTATAAATATATCAGAATCGGATGAGACAGTATTTAAAATAACAACATAATTAAACTCAGATGCCCGAGGTGTATAATGCATGTATATATCATCAACCAGAATGAGAATCGAACAATATAGTTACAATATAGATGTTAACTTACCTGAAAAAGTCATATATTCCAACATATTAAGTGTCATCTTGTATGCCGATTCTCTAGTTATCTTCTTGAGATATTCAAATCAAAGAGCCGGTAACCACGTGACTCATTACCCAGTGTTAAAATTACGGTACAAAGTTCCATCAAGGTGCTTACAGTGAAAACGGTACTATGGTCCGTTTTCAAACGGAAAATATTAACAGTGTGGTATCGATAAGCTTCTATAATGCTCGTGCATGCACGGGTCCTGCTGAGTTGCTATTATGTGTATGGGGACAAACTCATGTTGTTAAGAGAAGGTATACTGTTATTTTTCTAAAGTCTGTTTCGCGGCCTTTGACTGATCTGCACGAAAGAAGGTAAAGCTATTACGTTTATGAACCATTCATAAACGTATTTGTATTGTACACATAATGTTTATAATGGCTGCATTGGTTGTTCTAGGTCGACCATATGATAGCCATTTCGGTCGTTTTCCAAACGGCTATATGATTACAATAATTTTTAAATATATATATTTGAGAATGTTTCACACGTATATTGTGGAAGCGAGCAATGCGAAAGTGACAACATTATGGCAAAAGGTATATTTCCTTAATAACATTAGTCTGCCCAACCAGCATCATAGCAATTCAGCATGACCCACCATCAACATAGCATATTAGCAGGACCACTTAACCCGGGGTGGGAACATCATATTGTGTATTTATGAATTAAGCGGACATGGCTCATTTGAAATTCCGAATCACGTCCAAGTAATTTGGAAGGAGGTATAAACTAGGTCGATACCTTACTGGAACTTATTTTCGAAAAGTACTTTTTTTTGCGAACCTATTATTCTAGGCGTAGATGGAGTGGATGTCGTTATACAAAGGAAGTATTGTGACTAGTGTTTTCGTGGTCACGCCTCCGAATTTAACGACGTTGTTTGTCTACTACCGCGGAGAGGTTAATGCGTCACACTCTTAAAACAATATGTGCTCCAGAGTACCTACATAGGCACTGAATTTGTCCAGTGGGGAGTACAAAATTGTTGGTACTCTGGAGTAGCAAATATTGTACTCTGGAGTATGAAGTATTGTTGGTACTCTGGAGTGACAAATAGGATACTTTAGAGTACCTAATAGAGTTATCTGGATTAACAAATATGGTATCCTGGAGTACAATATATTGTTGTCACTCTAGAATACCAAATATCCAGGTACTCTGGAGTACCTGTCCCGGTACTATGTGGTAGGATATATCAAGACAGGTTCCCTGGAGTACCTGTTTGGGTACTCTGGAGTACCAACTAGCTAGGTACTATGTTGAGAACATGCCCAGGTACCAAACCCTCGAAATTAGGAAAAATGTTCGACGGCAAATTTAACGATGTGGCATGTTATATTCCAAATGTTATCAAGGCGTTTAAACATCGAGTTAAGTACAAAACCCCGTTCGAGGTTCTTTGAGATAATGTTATCAGTTACCTGGACTTATTATATTACTTTTATTAGTATAGAACCTCGATCGTGTTTTTGTACTTAATTCGATGTTTAAGACCTCGATTTCAGGATTTCCCTGTCTTGTTCCCTGCACGTGGAGTAAACTGTGTCTGAATGACTGTAATAGTCGGCCAAATTGCTTAATTTGGGTGTAATTAATGTAAACATAAATCAAACATATTTTAAACAGGTCGGGGTCAACCACCAATCAATCTATAATATCTCGATAAATAGCAAACTACTTTGCAATAAATCGCAAACCTTTGCGAACAACAAATAACTTTTCGATAAATCGCAAAACAACTTTGTGTTCAATCGCAAATATATATGTGATAAATCACAAACTATTTGGGGATTTATCACTAAGGTTTGCGATTAATGGCAATGGTTTGTGATTTATCACAGATATATTGTTATGCGTTGGCAGTAATGGGCTTGAACCGTTTAAACATTACAAATCAACATCTTAAACAGGTCTGAGTGAACGACTTATCGATCTATTAATATACCGATCGGTCTACAATAGCCCAATCAGGTTAAAATAGACCGATCGGTCTTTAACAGCTACCGTGTGTCTGGGATAAGGGGAGTCACTCTAAACGGTTCTGTTATTATCTTTCAACCAATACTTAATCTTAAACAAAATTATTCTGATTTCTATTGCAAGACACTGAATAATTATTTACGGAGAATATTCAAAATAAACAGATATGCAACTATTCAATCAAACCTATTGCATTGTCAAGACGTTTAGAGTTCCCTCTCGTACAACAGTGAACACTGTGCCAGGAAGACCGCCGGGTCTTTTTAGAATGTAATTGACAAGTTTGTGTGCTGTGTTATGTGAATGAAGCCAAATTATATTCCAGAACCAGTTGTACAGTGCGTAAATAGTGTGCGATAAGTAAAATGCTCAACAATGGGAAGGCCTCACTAATGAACTTTGGTTAATTAACACTGACACCATGTTGTTTGCAACATAGCGTTATGGCACTCACTAATCATCGCAACAAGATTTCGGTGATGAATGCGTCAAAGGGAATCACTTTCCCAAAATAATTAATGCGGAGTACAGGGGTCCAACAAATTATTACTAGTACTGCAGTAAGCTTTCACGCGGATGCCACATGCCAACCACTTGACCGTTGAAAGGCGGTATGGTATAACCGCTGTCATTAACGCCCTACTACCTTGTTAAATGGATCGATTAATTAAAGCATGTACGTGGCAGTGAGCAAAGTCAACTTATAACAACAGCTTGTGACTGATTCAGTGATATTGGGTGTCCCAAAATTGGATCCGTGTCTCCGAAATTATCCGTCATTCCATATGTAAATCACAACAATATCACAGCGTCGCCGACGGTCCGATCAAAACAATAGCAGACTCCGTAACTGGGCGATATGTTATGGCGACATGGTTCTCAAATCACGTTTCGTCTCGAATTGATGAATACGATCCACCCGTTCTTTGTACATGTACTTTTACGTTGTAGCCAACACACTTGTGACTTACTCATCATGGGTCATGACTGATCTGTGACGTCATAATTGCGACTAATTTCTACTTTGTTGTATGCCTCGTAACCAGTGGCTGACACTTGTGAATTAATCGAGCGGTTTATAATTTTGTGAAACTTAAGAATCTGTCTTTTGAAATGCACAACACCGTCGTGCAAGTGTAACCTCCCTGGCCTCTACCTGTTGCTAGTTGCAGTTGGTCAGCTGGTCAGATCACTGCATATTGCAGCTTTCTTGTAAAAGGAAGATATTAATGATTAGTCGTCGGTTTATTTTCGGAGATTATAACATCTTGTCCGATTCACATACACGCATAAATCAGACAGTGATAACAATATTCCTGGTTTATAAGAAGAAAGTTAGGTTCTATGTAAAGACGAATATATTGAGAAAACACTTCCTTATGCTTGAATACCACCCATTCAGCGTACCTAATTAGTTTAAGCCAAGGACGGATCCAACATAAAATGTTTAAGTCGGCTAATACATGTATGTTGTTATATATTATAAATAGGCGATATTATCCGATGCCGCGATGTTTTTTTCATATTCACTGTGAACATATATCGTGGACCACTTGATCGCCACACCTAATCAGCTTGGGTAATCAATTTGGTATCAAGCGATCTTTGGTATTCAGACTGTTAAAAAACGTTGTATGACTCTGATACAAAAAGCTTGGCACTGAGTCGCATTTTTGGTACTCTACAGAACCTAAACTGATCATTATATTTAACAGTGCACTAAATGTTCATTGATTGCCAAACGTCGAGCAAATCACCTTACAGTAAACGAATGCACCGTGCACTGATATCATATGTTCTTAATGTAGTTGTAGATTTCTCTAAACTGCCATATCGTAGGATATTTAGCTTATCAATTTAGTCAATAGAGAAATATACAATGAGAGATTCAAATTCAACGCAATGCTATATATAAATCACTGTTTGTTTTGTATCTCAGTTTAAAACGGGAAATTTCGTGATGTGTTACTGCATGGGCCATCACCAATACCACATGCACTCTTCCACGTGATTCGAACTCGGCCCACCCACACAGTGCATTTTAGAGTAAACTTTACACACAAATTTGTTGTTCGCTTTGATGTCTCTTTAAACCTTTCGATGATAACACGAAACAAACGTTGGCGTGAAGGTATCAGACAAGATAGCACCGAACCAAGATAGCCCACTCATTTCAATCATATATATAATTATAATCATAAAAAATTCAATAAAATTTACTAGTTTTGTTACCATGACATAATATGAAATTCGATTGTAAAATTGTAAAATAAAAAACATGGAGGACATGAGCAACCGGTAGTAGTAAAGTTTAGTCAGATCGTTTCTGTTTATACAAAACCTGTCGTATTAAATGACTAGTTGCGCCACCAGAACTGATTGCAAATCCAAATCCGATTATTGTGTGCAATATCACGGGGATTTGGCCATTGTGTGTCCCTCAAAATCTAAGTTCGAAGTAGGTGTACTACATCGCTACACAAATTAGTAATCTTGATTTTAATGTCCAGCATAGAGCACGCGAGTGTATAATACTTAGTACTAAGTAAATGTCATGTATGGACAATCATGTACATGTGAGTAGAAATTAAGCCACCACTATCCAACAATAGCGGATGCAACGGCGAAAACAAGTTTTCACTAAATTTCAGCAGGTCGTGACCATTTATACGAAAACTGAAATTACAGGATTTCCACCTTGTCAACAGCCATACAACGAGTATTAACAAGCCACTGGGTTCCCAATATATACATCCAACGGTTGCATCAAATAATACAAAGAGTGTCCTAAATGTTAAACAGCGGGTGTCCCAAAAATTCCTAAACAACCGACTGGTGTCTAAAGCTACCCAACTAATATTCCAAACCACCAGAGTGTGCCCCATCCATCCAACTAGGGTCACACATCATCGAACAGGTGTCCGATAAATCACGCGAGTACCCCAAACCAACCAACGATTGCCCCAAATCAACAACGATGTACTCAAAGCTCATAACGAATAATTTACTTCTTCAAAAGAGGGCCCCGTGTGGGCCCGGGGTAGAATAGGCCTACCGCCCCACTGCGAGGGGTAATTTCCCTTATGTGGCACCCTGTTTACCGTGGGGTGCATCCCGCGAGGTGTGGCGTAAGCGTCCTGGTGGTACCAGGGCGGTTGTATCACGTGAGACATCGACCTGCGGATACGACTTAGTTACGACACGGTTCTCTTTGGTCCTACATCTCTTCAAGACTGGTGGTTGAGTTGACCCGGCTCAATCAATCGGCAAGTCACGCCTCTCCACAGTGTTTAAGATTAAATGTGTTATATGTTGTATTGCTCGTCAGATGTTTGAAGTATTGTTTTCATTTTTTTCGTGTATGATTGTTGAGTGTTGAATCCTGTATTGTTCACGCCTGTCTCAATGTGGAGAGGTACCGGCAGGCTGTTATATGCAGTGGCTGAACGGGTCACCGCTTCAGCTAGCTATGTACCAGTCTTTGGCCCGACCATAATTTGAAGGGTAGTCCACGCCGGCTGCTGGGCTAGCTGTCGATTTGTTTTGCTTTTCGTATGGTAACTCAAACAAAAGAACAACGTCTTGCTCGTAAAAATGGTGACTCGCCAAGTTCCACTGATGCTGTGGTATTCCCTCAGTACTTGGTTCTTGGCTTTGACCCACATGTGAAACAACCTTCTCTCTGTGTTATTGATAAAACGCTACAAAGCATAGCTGGACAATTGGAATATGTTAAACCAATCAGGATTGGGCCAATAAGTGGCTCTCTCTTGATTGAATGCTCAAAGAAAGTTCAATCTGATGCTCTGCTAGAGTTAACAACTATTGCAAAAAAATAAGTATTGCTTACTCATCACAAGGCATTAAATAGTAGCAGAGCTGTGTTGTGTACCCGCGATATCGCTGATTCTTCTAAATCAGATATATTGGCGGAGTTGGCACCACATGGAGTTACAGAAGTCCGTCGATTTACAAAAAACTGTTGATGGTATTCGAGTTCCTCTGAACAGTTTTCTTCTGATCTTCAATCGGTATGAACATCCACCGACATTGAAGGTTGTGTAGATATATAGATCTAAGTACCTATGTTCCAAATCCATTACGATGTTTTAAATGCCAGGGCTATGAACATTGTAAAAGTAAAGAAACCATTTGTGCACGCTGTTCTTTTTCTGGTCATGATCATAATGATTGTACAAATACTAAAACATGTTCGAACTGTCAAGGTTCACATGCGGCAATGGATCATTCATGTCCCATATGGGACTATGAATTCAGGATACAAAGATGTAAGGCTGAGAAACATTTATCGTACATGGATACTAAGAAATTAGTTGGTGCCAGACCATCAATTTCTCAAGTCACATACTCGGCTGTCGATTCTAAGAAAAGTATGTTAATACCAGCACTCAGACTATTTATCCTGTTCCTGAACCTGTCTCACAGACAATGGATACAGCTACTGCTGTTTTTACGTCTGCTCCGAAACCAACTAAGGGTGATGATCCAGTTGTTCCAAAACAAAAATCTCAAATGTCTGTCAAGTATTTTGACTCTCAGAACCAGAGGTTGAGCATTGAAGTTTTTAAGTTTGATGCGATGCTTCGAGAGAAGGGGTCATCTTTGTATGGGTACACCATTGGATTTTTGAATGAGGCTGGCTTTTGGGCGAGGGATCACATACCGGTGATCCAACCCCGAATGTCAACTTGAATTAATTAAGACTCACGCCAGATTCATCAGATATCATAAACATCTTCTCAACCATCCCGCAAGCGCGTGTGTCAGCTACTTAAAATATTTTGATATACGAAAGAATTAATGCATTATTTATATTTTATGAAAACATTTCATGTAGTTTGTGATGTGTTTTGATATTCTGTTTTTATATTTGTTTGCACAATGGTCAGTTTCTTACTGGTTCTGGTCCCAGTCGAGCACTCACGCTCTGATTTGGGTGTTTTTATTTATATATATTTCGTTTTAGTCTAATTCACTGTCCTTTTTAATCATAGTTGCTTCACTCGATTTTGATAATCTGTTTCTTCTCGACGCGATATGGATTTGTTGCTAAAACGACGTTAAACCCCAGTCAATCAATCAATCAATCAATAATCAAAGGAGGTACTTTATTTGACTTGACGTGGCAGGAAATGGAGCGTTTATATGTTTCTGCCCTCTGCTGAATATACAGAGCGGTTGCTGACATTGCGAAAGCGGTGCAGTTGGCAGGCGCAACATGACAAAATAAAACATAATAATGTATTGCTCAAGTTCAACTTCCAAGTTGAAATAAAGCATTTTATAAACATTTTTGATCCACGGAACAGGACTTCGTTTTAACAAATGCGAGCATCAATATATCAAAGCCATAGTAACACCGTGGCACCTAGTAGCCACCATCGTGTGCGGACGAACTTGAGAACAGTTTTAAATTATGAACATCGATGAATGACGCTTAATATTACCATACTAGTGGAACACATGCCGACATTTTGCTGAAACTACGACATAACGTGTATATACGCTGCTGTGTGTTCAGATAACTTAAATGTTGAATAATGTTCCATTCAGGATCCGCTAAGCTCAACCTGGACGGTTGGCATCAGTGTGGCTGGGACACCACGTGATTCGGTAGACTCGGGCGTGGCACTTCCTGATTTCCGTACCTGGATTCAATCTGAAGTAGCAATACCTCACGACCATGCTATGCTATTCACCAAGTGAGTAAAATATAATCACTACGCCTCTCTGAAATAAAGGAACAGTACTCAATATCATCGCAATTATTTTCGTCTTCATAATCAGCATATCATCATAATATTTCCAATCACAGTCTTCGTCACTTTCGTAATTAACAACAACACTGAGAACCGCGATTGGACGACGGACCCACAGGCGCCCTTTATCTGAGTCTACCATTGTACTTTTTCCAAGGCTGACAACCGATATAGTGTTCTTATATAGAACACATACAGATGTGGGTTTTATTGAGTCAAATAGGACGTGACATCTTTTAAACGGACATGGCTCATTCGAATCTCATTTTTCCTGCGTAGTTCGGAGCGACGGATACAATACGATCATAAAACACGAACTATTTATTTACATCTACTGGCTTCATATGCTATGAAAAACATTTTGCCAAAGTCACAGCCATTTTTCAACTTTTCGCCAGAAGTCAGACAAACGCTCTTTATTGCTACCATATCAGGAACAGACTATCGCTGAACGCTCTTTTCTGTCCCATGTCGTGCAATGGTTGTTTTTTGTTTGGGACCCGAACACCGCATTTGCATTTTTCATTACTTCAATGCGTATTTTTGGGTTACAGAATGCTCATAGAAAGGTAGATATGTATCGACCTATTTCGAAAGCGAATACTATGATGTGTATTTTGGGGCCCAAACTGCCATGTGACTTTAACGATTCATACATGTGCAATGTTGTAAACTATGTGGGCTTTTTATTTATTTCACACTAACATACATGTACCTTCGAACAAGGCAAAAGTGCATTATGTATATTGGATTGATAAATTTTAACCAAATCATTTGAATATAGCGAGCACAATGTCGAGAGTTCTTGATGTCAAATACAAACTTCGCAGTTCATCTGCTGTATGTTAGAAATTTCTAAATTTGCTGGCGAATCTTATGCGTCCAATACCAAGCGTGAACAGTCGTGGTGGTAATATGTCATGTATGCATAAGATAACACCCGCAATGCTTATCTTACTCAACCGTGACTGGTACTGTCTGCATGTCAGGCATCGTTTGCTATGATGTAGCAAAACCAACCACATATGGGACAAAATAACCTCTCAGAGCACGTGGGAATGTAAACACATGTAGGTGCATTGTTTCTGATTTCACAAGTGATTACATTTGAGCTACATCTTGATTTTGTTTTTTTTATCTTTTTTCTTTCAACGGACGTAATAAGTAGTCCACACAGAGATCATTCCAGATGTCCTGAATATAACTGATTAGTCGTAACATCATTCGGTTGTACTGAATATAACTGATTATTCTTATCATCATTCGGTTGTACTGAATATAGCTGATTAGTCGTAACATCATTCGGTTGTACTGAAAGTCCACATCCATCCTCTAGTGCTACCAGATTATGGAGACACATAAAAGGCAACCTATTTTGTGAGACAGTATATATCACTTATACAACGATGACGCCAATATATCAAGTCCACGTAAACTTAAATAACGTTATATGCGTATATGTATGTATATACACATTGTTTGATTTATTTTCAGATACAACCTTTTGTACGATGGTTCAGATTCAAATGCAGGCAAGTTGACTACCATCGTGCCGTATATACAGTACGCACCACAAGCTTGATTATTTGTTGAACACCAGCTAACTGACGTCATCTATCCATATGGAAGTCGTGTGTTTGTATGTGTGTGTGTGCGCGTGTGTGTATATGTCTGTAAATCTGTCACGATTTGCACGTTTATAAATATATCACCCTCACGCCCGATGGCGCCCAAAGTTTGACCAAGCCATGCGGCAACAGTTCAGGTCAATCGGTGCAAGACGACCTGAGATAAAACGCGTTTCCCAACGGTTATCAAGGCAATATTATAACTGATATAAGGTATTTCTCCGAAGACGAATCTGTTTTCAGCAGCGTCCGTCATTATAAAACAACAACGCCCAGTTCAGGACAAACTCCGCCAACCGTTTGCCGTTTTTATAGCACTCACTCCCATGTTTCTATTCACAAAGCAAGAACTCTTTGTCAACATGTTTATTTGGTACATGTAAATGTATATGAGCAACTACGAGCAATCACATCTATCAATGCGCTATAACTTCTGCAAGTATGATGAGAGAGAATGTGTTTTCGTTTGGAAACATGGGAACTCGTCCAAACTGATTTCCTTTGTCTCGGCGTTCAGTCATGCTGATTGGTCAAGCCAGGATAAATGGACATGTGCCCATGTGTGTCATGATCCAGTATGACACACGCTGATAAAAATGCGCCTAATAAGTTAATGTGTCCATATTTATATATATATATATAGAAATAAATAGTATAGTATCAAAGATAATCAAATAATTTCTAACTGAAATACAATATGCTTTTGGACACATTAATAAGGAGATATGATGGTTCCCGAAGCTACAAAATGAATGAAGCATGTTTTACTCACGGCGGCCAGACGTTAGAGTGGTATACGTTCTTTATATGTGACCCGCCATATCAAATCCAGTCGGAAGTCGGGATTTTTTTACCCTGTGCCAATGCATTCTCTTATATATGCGAGTCGACCATAGGCCTAACAATTTTTCATCATGTTTTTTAAATAAATGTTTCTTACAATTTTTAGGACATAAAATAAAAAAACATCCATTACCCTGCAGGGAGCCCCACACATATATAGAAGCATATATAAGAGTGTCGACTGCTCATGTTTGTCTGGGGCTCTGTATGGGTGAAATTATAAAATTGTTAAAGAATACAAGAACAAATTATTAAAATTGTAAAAAATTGTTAGACCAATGCATTTTCTTATATATGCGAGGCGACCTATGGTCGACTCGCATATATAAGAGAATGCATTGGCACAGGGCAAAATAATCCCGACTTCCGACTGGATTTGATATGGCGGGTCACATATCGTTATCAGCTGTGGCGATATTTCCCTGCATGTCATGTTTGCCACCCGTCATTTGTTGACGGCCAATTCACTATTAATGAATATTGTGACATGGATTTCTAGAATTTGCCCATGCAGTTAGGTACCTGGGATCACCCAAATGTATAGCCTGGTTACACAGTATTGGTTACCTCAGTAGGCGCACTGTGAATCTTCAGGATTTGCGGTGATGTGGAACACTCCATATGGAAACTTCATGGGAAAATAGAGTACTTTGGCTGAAATTGGTTATTGTCCCCCGAACAATTTCTATTTAGAATTAGCAGTTATTTGGATACATCCGGGAAATATAACTTGAGCAATATTTAGTAGATCACATTAGAGACACAGGTGAAGTTCGATTTTGATCATTGTCTGATATTTCTGGACGGAGTTATCAGCCGCAGTTATGCCATTTTTTCCGTTGATTTTTGACGGAATTATGTTCGACCTAGAAATTGTGGGTTGTCTGAATGAAAGCTCGAGCAATATTAAACACTAAGGGATTGCCCGTAAAAATGATGGATAACAAAACATGACATGCAGGAAAATATCGCCACCGTTGCACCGCTGATAACGATATAAAGAAAGCTGACAGACGGTGAGATTAGTTTGTCCTGAATTTGGCGTTGGTGTTTTACAATTAGTCTAGTCCACTAGTGCCAGGGAAGGGTCTTATCACGACAGGCCGGACAAAAGTGCTATTATATGATATATCATTGACAAATATCAATTCTTCAACAATTTGTTCAAGTAAATATTTCAGTGTTTTTCATTGTTTTATCGGTCAAAAACAATTATAGTGTTTGATTTTCGACGTAGAGTTGTATCTTCCAGCAAATTTGATAGATCCAAATTCAGACGTAGCTGTGATGACTGTATGGAACAGCTGTAGGGTAGTCGATTGCCTATGCTACATTTTACCTTTTCATTGTAGACTATATATACACTTTAATAATTGTCCCATATTTGTGATATGTTACTTTGGCCAATGAGGTTTCTGTTCTGTGTTAGAAATGTTCTATTTTTACCATATAAAGCTATTTCTAAAGAATAATCTCGATTTTAAACCGAAAATATTAGCCAACTGACTTGTATTGAATTTCATTATACACGTACCTGTGATAACAATAGAATGTATCTACTGTACCTATTGCATTTTAACTGCAGTAGGTGGCCCAGGTGGGTTAAATTATTGGGCATTTGAAACAGTCCTTTGAAGCTGTACTCAAATTATTAGTGGGATGTGAATACACGTCTCATGGTAACAGTACCTTTACTGCTCTGGTCGAACCACTTTTATTCATCATGAAACATTTGATCGATAAAAGTAATTAATAGTCTTATGTACAGTTTATTCGGTGACACATTACAATGGAGCCAATATGTAGTTACCACCATACAAGTAGTTTAGTAGTCACACACCGCCAATGGCGATGAAATACAATTATATCGATTACAGAGTGAACTCCTAAATACCAACTTAAAACGAAAAATATTACTGAGATAATTATCTGAATACATGTATATCCACGAGAAGACACAATAAGGAAACGTATACGTTTTTGTCTTTTGCAGGCCTGGCATATGTTGGTGCGACATGCACACCTTCCAGTCAGTCGATCATCGAGGAAGAGATAAACTTCAAGGTGGAAACTATTGCTTCTCATGAACTTGGACACAGGTCAGTGCGACGACTGGTGTAGAATAGATGTTATGAAGTTGTACTCCGAATGGCCATGCCCATATTAGTTGGGCAGCTAGGTACACCCTTATGGACCCACAACAGGACGCCTCTGGACCGATTTTTGTATATACCTGGACACCTCTAGAGTAGAATTCCAGATGTTAACAAGCCGCATATGACGTAATCCAAGATGGCGCCCATGAGGGTCGGAAAATTTAGCGATTTTACCGTATGTCTCTTTATATGACGATTGTGGGAAAACTAATTTAGATATGACAATGCAGTTTGTTCCTTATATAATTATACGTTAACTGATATCAAATTTGTAAATCAAAATCCAAAATGGCAGCCAGAATATGGATCAAAATTTGAGAAATTCGATTTTTTTTCCAACAATTTTTTCAGAAAAAACACAAAAACAATCATAATATGTCCCAAATATTTGAACATAATGATGTTTATATGACCGCAAATAATCATCCACTATCATCTGATAAACAAAATCTGCAATCGACTACGCAGTGAGAAAACAAAATGGCCGCCAGTGCGAACACCCGCAGCAGTCGGTACATTTCGCGATATTACCCTATGTCTAGTTATATGAAGATTGTGGGCAAACCAATCGCTTTATTACATCAAAATCACATGTGGTGTATTCCTCGAACATCTCTGCGTATTATGGTGTCAATGATGCGAGTATAAATCCAAAATGGCCGCTATGATATGCCATAATTTAGAGAACATGCCTGTTTTTTAAACATATTTTTGATTATAATTATATACATGTAGTCAGGTAGCGTGGTTTACTTGATATGGAATCCGAGACTTCTCATGACTTATTTTCGTATATACCTGGACACATTTAAAGTAGAACTTTGAATTTTAACAAGATATTGTCTTCAACACCCATGATTTAATCCAAAACGGCCACAAGAGGGTGAGCAATTTTTGCAAATTACCCCTAAGTTATATGACGATTGGGAAAAAGCTACTTGAGATATGAAAGTGAGGTAAATTGCGTTTTGTTCCTTATACCAGTCCACGTATTGTATTATCTGTGTTCGGTTAAGAGTATAAAACCTTATCCAGCTCCAGGAGGAATCAGGCACCAGGGCCATTTTTTGGTGCAAAAATAACGAAAATAAATCATGTCACGAATTTGTGATAATTTGTATGTAAACGTTACTACAAGTAGCTCCAACCGCAATATTATTCATCATGAACAGACGCTACGAGTAGTATGTGGAAACAAAGACGGGAACTAACTCGTGTTTTTTAATTCTGATATGGTCGGATTCAACATCGTCGTCAGAGCTTTCGATGTTTCCTTCGACAAGCAAATCTTGGAGCGTTGGTGGAAGAATGCACATTCGGGCCACAGTCGTCATCAGTCCATCCATTTTCCAATGGTGACGGAATAGTGGGTTTATTCACATGCGACGGTTTCAGTTGACCAACACGGAAGTTCACTCGTTTTATGTGATGCGTCAGCGACCTCTTACGTGGTGGCATTTTGGATAAGTCAACTTTTTGTGACTTGGTGCTGATTAGTTCACCTTTCCCAACCATCCTTGTCAGCATCAAAGATCTCACCGTGTCAACATTCTTCGTTCCCGGAAACCCATACATTATGCATGTGAACTCTTCCAAATCAGTGACAACGTCATTTGGAACGTCCCAACTGACATCGAGTTTCCTAAATTAACTTGTTGGAGGTTTTTTTTTTTTTTTTTTTAGTTTTTTTCAAGGGATTAACCTTTCCTTTTCCTTTGAATGGAGTTACAATCTTCTCCCGTGAAGCAATGGAATCCAAGGATGCAAGAGTAAAACTCTGACCCGAGACTGTCGGCAATCTCAGTGAAGTCCATAAGGCGTCTCTTGTTACCATGCCCGGTATCGAATAGTATTTTAAGTGGATGTAACTCATGTGCGTAATAGAGGATGAAGAAGAAAATGTCCGTGTCTGGATTTCGGACAATCGCATTCTCGTACCATATATCACGCGTATACATGGGGTACAGTACAATATGGCTGTCAGCTTACGCTTGTGTTGATGCGAGCGATTCAGTGACTTGCATTGAAACGTCCAAGCCATCACTAGAAGTAAATTACATTGCTTTTCCTTCCACAATAAGAACTGTTCTCTTGTTAACCAGATGGGAAGCAGCAGCATCATCACTACCCCAAACATTCTGCATCAGGAATAGTTGTTATTTGTTATTGGTGTTTTGGAGGAACGATTTAAACTCCGTTGGTTTCCTTGTGGCTGGGTCTCAAATAATTATTCCGTCGCCAGTACCACGACGAGAACGCTCTTTGCCTTGACAGATGATGGGTCATACAGATCAGTGGAAAATATAAAATTTGGCTCCATGCTCTGTCGAGAGAGAATTTTTAAGGCAATTTTGGGATCTAAACCAAGGCGTGAATATGAGCATTGTCGTCTTCTATGTATAATGTTTTGTTTGGATCAGGCATACCCACGTCACTGGTGTTATCGGTTAGGAAGCCAACAAGTGTGGCTTTGTTATAACCGTCTTCAAAATACTGTTTTTCCAATCGTCATATGACTATAGACTGAGGGGTAATTTGCGAAAATAGCTGACCCTCATGTAGCCATTTTGGATTAGTCTATGGCGCCAAGACGATTGCTTGTTAACATTCAAAGTTCTACTCTAGATGTGTCCAGGTGCATACACAAATAAGTCCTGTGTCCAGGTGCATACACACATAAGTCCTGATAAGTCTCGGGTTCCATACCAGGTAAACCACGCTACTTTACGATTATAATTATAAACTAGAATGAAACTGAAATTGCACAGCAATTTCGATACTTCGATGTTTGCCAATGACGGAAATTGTGTCACCTGATAATGCGTAAGTTTTCAGGAGACACACATCAGTATGGTGATACTATAGCTCATAGTGAAACTCGGCAACCACCGATTATATCCACCAAATTCCATCAAAATCTGCACCAAAAACAATTTGAGATACATACCAAAACGCCATTTCTCCCAAACCGGAAGTCAAATCCGTAACCCACAAAAATATACATCAGCGCAGAATCTGATGCACCATAATGCAAAAAGTCCAAACTCAATTTCTTAAGCCGTTCTGGATTTTGTACAAAGAGCGTTCTTTTATTCTTCGACCAGTAGCCAACTTTTAAACCTGAAGTGCGAAATCACTATTTTAGAACACATTTAATTGCGCAAACAATGAAAACAGTCTGAACCCGATATCTACAGCCGTTCGGAGGAGATACGCTAACAACAATAACACATAAAGAGCGTTCTTTCCAAAGGTCAAGGTCATACGAAGTTCCCTTCTAGGGCATGGACTACATATGCTCAATGGCTATGCGGGTACAAAACTTGAAATCAATTGGCTGAGCCGTTTTGACGATATAAGAAATTAAACCTCGATTTTGCAATTTTGCAAGTCATTTTAAGGGCGCAGAAACCCCAACATATAAGGTTTTTAAGCAGCCATAACTCCAGAAGTTTAAGTCCGATTTAAAAAGTTCGAGTGTGATAGTGATCAGCGGCAACTAAAGATTATGTCCATTTAATTTCGTCAAAATCTGCGCCAAAGTATTTTTGAGATACATACCCACACGCCCGTTCTCCAAAACCGGAAGTGATATCCGTAATCTATATATATCAGTGTAGAGCGTAGCATCTGATGCACATAATGCAAAAAGTCCCAACTTAATATCTCAAGCCGTTTTATTCTTCGACCAGTGGTGAACTTTTGACCGGAAGTGCGACCCCTATCATGTTTTAAATGTTGCATGACACACACACAGGCGTAAATATTGAAACAAGTCCGAACTCGATATCTCAAGCCGTTTTGGAAAACATTCGTTTACAACAATACAACACATAAATAGCGTTTTTTCTAAGGTCAAGGTCATACACAATTTACTATTAGTGCCTCGACTGCATATGCTCAATGGCTATGTAGGTACACAATTTCAAAACAATTGGCCAAGCCGTTTCGAAGATGTAAGAAATCAAACCTCGATTTTGCATTTTTGCAAGTCATTTAAGGGGCGTGGAAACCCCAAACTATAAGGCTTTTAAGCAGCCATAACTGCAGAAGTTTAAGTCCGATTTTAACAATTCAAGTGGGCTAGTGATCAGCAATAACAAAGGATTATGTCCACCATATTTCGTCAAAATCTGCGCTAAAATAGTTTTGAGATACATACCCACACGCCCGTTCTCCCAAACCGGAAGTCAGATCCGTAATCTATATATATCATTGTAGAGCGCAGAACCTGATGCACATAATGCAAAAAGTCCGAACTTAATATGTCCAGCCGTTCTATATTGCCTATAAAGAGCGTTATTTTATTCTTCGAACAGTGGCGAACTTTTTGACCGGAAGTGCGACCCCTATTATGTTTCAAATGTTGCATGACACACGTACAGGCGCAATTAATGAAAAGAGTCCGAACTCGATATCTCAAGCCGTTTTGAACAACATTCGTTTAAAACAATAAAACAGATAAAGAGCGTTGTTTCCAAAGGTCAATGTCACACATAAATCCATATTAGTGCATCGACTGCATATGCACAATGCCTATGCAGGTACCACATTTCAAATCAATCGACCAAGCCATTTGGACGATATGAGAACTCAAACTTCGATTTTGCAAGTCATTTTAATGGCGCGAAAACCACCCAAAAATCAAGAAAATGGCGATAACTCCGAAGGTCAAGGTCGGACGAAATTCTCAATATGCTATTTTCAGAGAACTTTCAAAGTTAAATACTGAAAATGAAAACAGCAGGTGAATCGGTCCAGCCGTTCCCGAGATATAAGCATGCTATTGGATTAAGAAAAAGGAAAATAATAATAAAAGCCAGAAGAATTACAATATCCTTCCATGTTAAAACATGGAAGTATAACAAAACTACGTAAAAACAGACATGTTCTCTAAGTTAAGGCATATCGTAGCGGCCATGTTGGATCTTTACTGGTAACATTGACACCAAAATACGCAGAAATTACAAGGAATGTACCACATGCGATTCCAATGTAAAACAGATAATGGTTTACCCACAATCTTCATATAACTAGACATATGGTAAGATCGCGAAATGTACCGACTGCGGGTGATCGCACTGGCGATCATTTTGTTTTCTCCCCGAGTTGTCGATTGCAGATTTTTTGTAGATGATATTTCATGATTACTGACGGCCATACACACGTCATAATGTTTGTGACATATTATAATTGGTTTTGTGTTTTTTCTGACAACATTGTTTGGCAAAAAATCAAATTTCTCAAATTCTGAGCCATATTCTGGCGGCTATCTTGTATCTATATTTACAAATGTGATATCGGTTAACGAAGAAATATATAAGTAACATAATTCAGTTCATTGCAATGTCATATCTCAATTAGTTTTTCCACAATCGTGATATCAATCGACATATGGTAAAATCGCGAAATTATCCGACCCTCATGGGCGCCATCTTGGATTACGTCATATACGGCCATGTTGATTTCTTGTTGACATCTGGAATTCTACTCTAGAGGTGTACAGGTACTTAAAAATATCGGTCCGGAGGAGTTTGTCGGAGTTCACATGGGTGGGCCTACGGTTTGCCAAACGCAGAGACTTCCTGAATTTTCGTGTTGCGTCTTTATACTCGACATATAGGAAGCCACTTAACACGCGTGTGGTTTACCGTCAGCTGTCCATTCGGACCGTTTGATTTTCAGAATGCAATGTAGTATCCGTAGTTCGTCGTTGCAGAATGGTTTTCTAAATTAGTGATTTGACGTCCTATGAGAAGAAGCGAAAGCAGCATAGGTAACAGCATCAACGATATCCGCATACATGTCTTGCAGTTGAGTTCTGCTTACAACTGGACATATAATACCTGACAAGTAGTATTCTAGTGCAGATTGGTAAGCGTTAATGTCTATTCTATACCAGTCAAATAAAAGTTTATCGAATGTCGGAGAAGTTCTTAGACAAAGAGCTATTGCGACGAAGCACGCCACGGGCATGTGATTAGAAGTGTTGAGTTAATTGTCACCAACTATCGAACAGTGAGTCACGAGATCTTCAACAATAGAATGCACAGTGATATGATCAATTCGAGATGCCGCAAGGGGAGGGATAGAATGTGTGGGTTGGTCCCTTACATCAAGTTACACGTCGGAGAGCATGTGATTTACTAAGACTCAATACAAACGAGAAACTCATTCAAGAGAACCATTATATTGATGTGACCAGTATGTACATGGCATTCAGGAGGACGATTCAGATGCAAATGAAAATCACCCATACTAGAACATGTCCACAATCCGAAAATATAGATACGTGGTTTTCGACAGAAGCTACGCATTCGTCAAAGTAGTCGTCAATGTAATTCGTGCTCGGTAGGTATACTTGTAACAAGGTGAGCATGTTCTCCGAATTTAGTTTGACTTGGATATGTACGAGTCATATAATTTTTTTTCAGGAAGTCAAGGTTATCGTCACTGAGCCAGTGCTCGGAAATTCCAACAATGTCATCGAGTTGTCTGTCGAGTATTGATTTTAGGTACAAAGTGGAAGTTACTCCAGAAGAGTTTCATGTGATAAGTTTGATGTCATCCATTATTGACAGGGGTGGTTTCGGTGGGTCCTTATTCCATGGCCTAAATTCGATGCCTGGCGACAAGAAGTCATTCTCGTAGAGTCTGTCCATATCACTGGATACGTGACGAATGAGTATCTCTGCTGTTACTCCACATCAACCTCACGCCTGTCGGTTTCACGCCCTGTTTCTCGCGGAACCCCCATATATCAACTTCGGTCGGTTTCGTTGATAATTCTCGCAGTTCGAGTTCGTCTGACAATACAAGGCACGCCAACAAAATCGCTCTGTTCTTCATCTCTCTGTCGGCTTTCGGTCTTTATATTAAACGTGTTGTCGTTCACGGGACAATTGGGTCGATCAACACGTCATTATGTTGATACATATGGAATACTATTAGGGCCACTAGGGACAAAAAGTGCGCCGAAAGCGCCGAAAGCGCCGAAAGCGCCGAAAGCGCCGAAAGCGACAAAAAGTGCGCCGTTACGGCGCACTGTTTGTCGCTTTCGGCGCTTTCGGAGCGCGCCGAAACATACCATAATGGCGCACTGTTTGTCGCTTCCGGCGCGCGCCATTATGGAGTGGACCTAATAGTATGCCTGGTGGCAAAAAGTGCGCCATTAGTAACGCGCCGAAACATGCGATAATATCGCACATTTTGTCGCGCCGAAAGCGCCATTAGGAAGTGGCCCTAATAGGATTCCATAGATACATGTGGTCACGTGTCCCCATAACTTGGCGACACAGAAATACTAATGATGCCGTTTGTGTGTGAGGCAGCAACGTTACATACATGTGTATGTGATTGTCTGGCAGAAATTGTGTCCTTTTTCGTACTTGATTCTGCAACATTGGGATTGTCAGCATTACTTTCGTTGAGAACTCGCGACGTGGTGGCATCAGAACGTGGTGCGACTACGGGTACACGGTTACGCCTGTTTGCGTGCGAGATAGCAGAATTAGTAGTATGTGTGTTTCTAGGGGGGGGGGGTGATTAGCAGAGAACAATTCACGTTTTGTAACTAATTGGTACGATTGTCTGTATTGGTCGTGTTGTGTTTGATTGGAGACGATGTGACGATGTGCCGATGTGAGATCTAGGTAATGTTTGTTTACCAGAATCCAGCAATACAAAGGCGTTGATGTCAGATGCAATACTACTCAGTTTGGAGGTGTACCAGGGAATGACACATGATGATTTTCCGGGAGTGGATAAACACGAGCAGACGGCGGAGTTTGTGGCGGCAAATATCGCTCAATGTTAAAACGCATTTGGCTGAACTTCTCTGTGATATCGCGCGCGAATAGACCAAACGTGGTGCTGAGCTTACGCTCCAAGTTTTCAAACAAGATGTCTGACGGTTTCGCCGCGTTTTTCCAAAGCTGCCTCGTTGCATCTTTCAAACTATTTTTAAGACTGTTCGGTTTAGAATTTAGACTAGCTGATTTGACTAACGCTATATCCTTTTCACGCGATTTAAGTTGAGTGGCGACTTCTTCTTGACTTACGCCAATTTCACAAAGTTTTTCTCAACAATCTTCAGACGATTTTTCATACTGACGACCCCTGTGCACTTGTCGTCGTTGATACGAGTAACAGATTGTTCCAGTGAAACACATTGACCCAACACATTTACGATTGAAGCCGGATTAGACGCACATTTCACTTTCAGGCTTTGTTCAACTTTGTTAATACGAATCCCCATATTTTATAAACGGTTGTGTCAATGCAAACAATAGCCACACACTCATTATAAATATATGTACATGTATACGAGCGTGAACAATATCCACACTGAACAATAACACAAAACATATTAATCGTGAGTATTGTCATAAGGCAGTTTGGAAAACAAGTCAGATAGAAACATTATTGCTAAACAATGAGATACTAAACATTTACATGTATAGCACGTTATGCCAACAATGCTAATAACGTGAAATGGGATGCCCCGATAAACAAATTCGCTGTTGTCGCTTTTGTAGTCACCTTTTTCAATATCACAGGTCAAAGTAATATGAGGTGTATAGTTCATTGTTGAGGCAAATTATTTCCTTTCTTCTGTATTTTAGTTTGGGTTTGCCGCATGATGGCGCGGGTGGAAACACGTGTAATGCGACGGATAAATTCATAATGGCGTCATCAATCAGCATACAGCGCAGCGACAAAATACTCAATCTCTGGAAGTTTTCAGCATGTTCTCAGAATGAGATGCTAACTTACGTCGACAGCCTCGGATCGTAAGTACAGGACTAGAATTATGTGAATGTTCGTCGAATGCAAGTATGTGTTCAGTCTCCTGACTCACATCGTGTGACGATTGCTTTATCGAGGAACACATATATGTAGATATTGCCTACACATATTACTTAAATGTATATATTTAGTGCCAAATGATAACACAGTCTGTCACATTTACTCTCCCCATTTATTTGTCATATCATAATGAGTTTAATTGTTGATTTAGTTACCGGTATGTGTTTTGTTAGGAGGAAACTCCGCTTAATTGTATCTACCATGTGCGGTCCTCGAATCGCAATAAACAGTCTGATTATGATTCATAGACACAATTTCATAAATTAGGAACACACAATCTTTTCTACAAAGGAATTAACATGATTGGTTAAACTGATCTAAACAGAAGTGAGTTGACACACATGTTGGGGTGCTTCCCTTGTGTGTACATCACAAACATTCGTTCGTCGGGAATCAATCTAACTTTATGATCACTGGACAGATTATGGCGGCTTAACGGCCAATGTATTTTTTCGACACAGTCCACTGGTGTTTCCATACTTATAGTGACGTGAAACACTACGGTATGCTTAGATATGAACTTAATGCAGATACTTAAGTGGCGAAATCGTGTTGGTTAGTTTAGCGAAGATAGATGCGTCCCGGGAAGTAAATATTTACAATTGTGCACACTTCAGAGATTTTTTTCGATGGAGTTGTAAGGTTTATTTGCTTGAAATTGTATTTTGGACGATGTTAGTAGAAAGCTACATTCCTCCGATATAACGCCTGCATACTAACGTATGAGTTTCAAGCACCGAACAAGTTCTTAATATGACATGCATTGGAATAATATACCGTTGTAACTTCTAAATTGTGATAATGACGCACACATTCCCAGCAAACTACTTATATTTATTGATGTTCGCCAATTATTTCAGGGCCGGAAAGGAGTTAACGAAATTGTCCAGTCCGTTTTGGTCATTCAATTAATTATTTCCTTGGTGCTTGTAGCATACATGTGGGTATTTCACATCAATTCAAACAATAGTAAATATAATAATGCATGTATACATAAACCGATTTATTGGAAAGGGGATTAAACAACACGCCCAGTGACTTATTTTAAGTTTTGTTCCCATTCTATTGCGCGCACATCTCTGATAAGTGAGGGACCGTGAAATAATGTCGGAGAGATACATTGTGTTCATAGCGTCAAGAGAGACGACGAGATAGAGAGGGTGAGAAGGCGCGAGCGAGAAAGGGTGAGGAGAAGTTGGCAAAGGATTATAATCTGTTTACCGAAAAATGTTATACTTTATGTACTTAGACTAAAGGCTCTGGATCTCAGACCTCTGAACCAGCTTTGTTTTATGATAAGCCAACAACTGGAAATGCGTGCCAGTAGGATAGGATGGATAGGATATTTTTATTTACAATACACATATGAATAGTACAATAAATTAACATAAAACTAGAATAATTCAGTATATTGCTGGGGGAACATAGCCCTGCCGGGCTGTCTTCCTGTTTCCCCCATAACAAATATCATTATACAAATAATTTATCAGATATCGTGAATATTATTCATATTCATATCCACGTAGACGTACAGACTAATCGTATATATATAACAAATAATATAAGACAAAATGTTCAGGGCGTTATTTTTACAAAAGTGTGTATATGTTTGTAAGCCAGTCCAGACGAGTGATCACTATATCGCTTTATCTCTCACCGGAAACGTTACGTTCTTGTCACATGTTCTAAAGTATGAGAAGTTTCTGCATGTCTTAGTTTCAAACGAAGATTGAGAGAATAGTATTCAGATTATAGAGAAGTTCTCATGATGAAATCTCAGAACACAAGCTCATCACGATGTCTCATCCGACTCAGAATTATTATTGCATACTCATTGATTCATAGGATTATGGGGAGAGATTATGCAACTTTTATAGTAACAATAAAAATAAATATGAATTTATATGATTCGCCGGAAGGGCTTTTTGTTGAGTGAGGTTTAAGGGAGAATGTTAACTAAATGTGATAATTATGTGTGTGTATACCATCATAGATTGGATGAGCAGACTCGGCATGAGTGTCCATTACTTCAAATATGCTTGTTCACCTTTAATGTGTCGATATTATGACTTGCTTTGTAGTCATCGTGGTATTGGTATTGTAACATTTTATATGATCGAGGACGCGGTGGTGGAAATGAAAATGGTAGAGTAGAACTATGATTGTGCTAAGTGTATACATGGTGTTTATTTTGAGATAAGTATTCGTATTATGTATCGGTACAGTCGGGACATCCTGTGTTTTTACAGCGTACATTTTTTAGATAATTACCAAGTATTTTTGTCTGTAAGCGTTTCTTCAATATATGCCTGCTTTGTATGCATGTGTATTCAGCTTCAAGGTTGTTCCATATTGTGGGGAATGCGTGGTGTGGTAATCTTCCAGAAAATTTAGTTCTAGGTTTTTCTAGTAGCAGGGGATTAGGGTGTCTTGGAGTTGATTTTGCTCGTTTGTTGTACATCATTTTAAAAGAAGCCGGCAGACGGTCATAATACCAGTCATGCACGAACATTGTAGAATTGATGGTGTGTAAGTCATATATTTTCAAGATATTTTCTTTTTTAAAGAGCGGGTCTGTGTGACTCCTATACTTCTTATTGCATATTATACGCATTGCTCGTTTTTGTAATAGAAAAATTTTCTTGACTTCTGGAACATGTCCCCATATTTGGATACCGTAAACTAATTGGCTTTGAATCAATGCATAGTACAAAGTTTTCAACGCTTTACTCGGGAAAAAATGTTTCACCTTATTGATACAATATATTGCATGTGATATTTTAGACCAGATTATGGATACGTGCCTTTTGAACGTCAAGTTCTCATCAATATGGATACCTAAAAATTTTGTTGAGGATTCGTGCCCAAGATTCCCTATTCGATTCAATTCATTGTGATTTAACTTTATTTTCAAAGTATTCCATTTTTTGTCATTATTCGGTGGGTGTATGAGCATATAGTTGCTTTTATTAATATTAATTGCAAGTTTATTACAGCAGCACCAATCGAATACATTGGCTAATTCGTTGTTGACATAACTTTGTACTAATTCCCAATTGTTACCGCTTGTAAAGAGAGTGGTATCATCGGCATACGATAAAAAGTCCATTGTTGTAGAATTTGCCATATCATTCACGTATATTAAAAAGATTATTGGCCCAAGAATTTAGCCTTGTGGGACTCCACAGGAAGTATTCATAAGGTTTGAAGCACACCCGCAATATTCAACATATTGTCTCCTGTTATATAAATAACTATAGAACCACGACTTTGCTACACCCCTAATACCATAGTGGTCAAGTTTTGATAGCAGTATATTGTGGTCTATTGTATCGAACGCTTTAGATAAGTCAAGGAATAGGGCCAGGGTGGAATCCCGTGTCGGTTTATCATTATTATTAACGAAATGATCTAGAAGATGCATAATAGGATGAAACGTTGAGTGGTTTTGTCTAAATCCATATTGGTGTTTATATAATATTTCATTGTCTTTAAGAAAAACTACAAGTCGTTTTTGCATTAATTTTTCAAGCAGTTTAGAGAACGATGGAAGGATACTGATTGGACGATAGTGTGTTATTTCCTTGGCGTTGTTTATTTTGGGAATGGGAACTACTTTAGAGATTTTCATGTTCATTGGGACTATTCCCTGTTCAAACGAAAGATTAAATATATACTTAAGTGCTGGGGCTATTATGAAGATAGTCTCTTTCATGAGTTCAGTCGATATGCCGATGTAATCTTTGCTCTTTTTTCCTTTCATAGAATAACATGTTAATATTATTTCCTGAATGGATGTGGGTTCGATTTCTAATTCGTTTGCTTGTCTATTTCGAAGGTAGTCAGTAAAGTCTGCGTCTGAGGTTTCAGAATGAATAGAACTGCTAGTGTTTTCACCGATTTTTGAAAAGTAGTCATTAAATGTTTTGGCTATTATGTTTGGGTCAGATAGCTCTATATTGTTATCATTAAATATCTTAGGATAGTTACACGATTTTTGATTTTTATTGATGGCATTTTTAAGAATTTTCCATGTGTTTTTTATATCATTTTTATTTTGTTCTAGACAGTCAGAATAATAACTATTTTTACTTTTCCTAATTAGTTTATTATATAATTGACGATAATTTATGTAGGCAATTTTATTTGTGTCCGAAGGCGAATTCAGTTTATTACAGTAGAGTTCTTGTTTGGTGATTGATGATTTGATTAGTCCAGATGTCATCCATGGTGCGCGTTTGATATATTTCTTGGGTACTTTCCGTGTTACGAGCGGAAAAGCTAGGTCGTGCGCGGTCATGTATATTTCTAAAAAAAATTCATATGCCTTTTCAGATGAGTTGCAACTCAGAACTGAGTCAAATTTACACGATTTTAACAAGTTTTTGAATATATGGACATTATTAATATTATAGTTCCTATATGTAGCTTTTTTATGGGAGGGGTTTAAGGGTTTCTGCTTGTTTGCTTCAGAGATGAATATACCGAAATGATCGGAAACATCGCAGGTAATTATCCCTGTTTGGTGACTATCTTGCATTTTGTTGGTATAGATATGATCAATTATGGTGGCAGAGTGTTCGGTTAATCTTGTAGGTTTCGTAATCATGGGCATGAATCCTCTTGTAAAAACATTATTTATGAAATCGTTAGTTTTTGCATGCGTATCGAAATTGAGAAGGTTAATGTTGAGGTCTCCTATTATGTAAGACTTGGCTTTTTTCAATTTCTCTAAGATATTATCGAATTTCAACATAAATTTGTCCAAGTCGGCCTTCGGTGCTGTATTTGGTCTATACATACATCCTATTATGTAAGTATCGTTCGCTCCTCGGTGTATTTCTACAAATATTGTTTCTATTACGTGGGGTATAAATATTGTCAAGTCGGGTCTTAGTTTGTATTGTATATTTTCCTTGATGTAAATACCAACACCGCCTCTGCCATCGTCGCCATCGGGTCGAGTATTAAATTCTAAGGGGTGATATCCTGGAAGTGAGAAGTCTGAGGATCTATGCACATTGAATATTTCTGTTAGGGCGATAATATCAAACATATATTCTTCTGAATTCAAATCACAGAGTAGGTTTTTCAGGTTTTCATAATTTGCGTTAAGGCTTCTGCAGTTTATGCCAAAAAGAGAGAATTTTATGTTATTTGAGAGAAATTCTTTACCCTCTGTGGGCGAGAGATATTGGCAGGTATTTTGATTCCAGAGTTGGATGCTGTCGGGATCAAATTCGTCTCCTTCTATTTGAGACCATTTCGCCGCGAAGTCATGCGTACGCGCGTCCCTTACCTCACTCAAAGTTATGTTATTTGCAGACATAATGGGGGGTTTCTAAGGTGTTGTTATGTGGGCCCCTGATTACGACCATTTGGTTGTGTCGTAGTACTGAACGTCTGTACATATACATGGAAACTAATATGGATATCATAAATTAATTTAAGTTTAACTTTCAATTTCAATTTTTTTGTCGCGGCCGCGGTGTAAATATAGAATGCCGATGACTTCGTTACACGAAAGTTATATAGGTCTCTTGGTCACAGTCCGTATATAGGCTTGATACATAATACCCCACCTACTAGTAACAGCCCTGATGGAACAGTCGATGACTTAAATGCACGGAATGTTCGTAACTAAATGTCCGTGTACTTTTAGCTTTAGATATTTGGTCAGTTGGAATGTCTTATTACATAAGTCAAATTAGTCTTCATATCGTTGCCTGAGAACGATAATGTCGTAAGTCCATTTTGGCTGGATAATGAGATATTGGTATGTTTGGAATCGCCGCGAAATTGTCACCTCACAGTCCCCACGATAAATGCTGTGCAATTGTGTTATATGTCCATGTGTGCAAAATTTCTCTGTGATGTAATGTCGTATCTCCTTGACAAATTACAGCACCCAAAATCATCACGTGCAAAAACTTTGACTCAAATAAATATGCTTGTTTAAACCATGCTATGAGATATGAAGCATCTTAATATGTGTGATACTGGAGATACAACATTCATGCCCTGACGTGAATGCAAACTATCGATGGCTCGTTGTGATGTTATCGAGATACGACATTAAAGCACATATGGTTTTGTCCAAGATTTTCTTATATATAAATTATGTATATTTAGCTATATTATAATTGGTTGTTGGGTCATCCAAACGTCCATCTTCACATCATTGATATCACGAAAATTCATATTCCAATCTTTGCATTTAACGTGATTTATTTTTGATACATTTAAGGCAGAAACGTTATCAGAAAACTATGTTAAAAATAATGGGACGTGGATGATTTTTGTCGGGTATGGGGTTGGTTTCCAACCAAATAATTTCCAATTGCACCGCCTTGAACCAGACCATACTAAAGTGTTCTAACTCTGGGAAATTTGACCCCCACTGTTTTAAATTTCTAATTGTCACCTCACGCTTTCAAGGATTTCGCTACCAAAAGCAAAAATATTTAACTTTTTCTAGCAAAATGAAGTTGACAATATTTAACCTGATAGCGCATTGCTCTGTCAATAAAAATGCGAATAATGGTATGCTTTGCGGTAATAGTTTTGTTAAACTATGATTTTTGGTCACAATAACAAAAGTTATTACAACATTATTCAGTTTTTAAATAATATTGTATTAATAATCCATTTATCGCATGCATTTCTTCGAACAACTGTGTTATAATCAGCTTCCAACACACATCGATGTCATTGAGTTGCTGATTTTCAACTTTCTGGTCGGTGTTTGTGCTGAACTATTTACTTTGAATTCTCAATCATGGGTAAATTTGGTTCTACTTCTCCGTAAAAATAACTAATGCATTTGCACATTTCATGAGATCGAAAAGAACAAAGAGAACGGAACACACACGTAGTGATACTGTATACAACGTTCAATGTATCTTTAGTCCGTTTGTGCATTTGATAATTGTATTACAAATACAATACAACATTTTTGAGTTATATACTTTTCAATCACAAAGCAAAGAGACCTGAGGCTTTAATTCGCGATTGGTCTGAAGGTTAAAGTTTGTACTTTTATGGAAAGAACACGACGATATAGGTCTACCCTGTTCTTAGATTGAAAATTTCCAGCTGTGCAATCACTGAGGGAATTATAAAGTTCAGCGGTCAGATGCTCGTAGCTCGTTTATATATAACCATGCGTATATGCGAGAAATACACAAGGAAAACACATTTCACTGTTTGGACCGATAAGCCTTGCTTGTGTATTTTGATGTTGCGTTTTTTGACGATCGGTGTTCCATATAATGTCTACAATGCAATTATCGTCTTACCATACAACAAGACGTTACCGTGTGATCGACACGGAAGCATTTTTATTTAGAGTATGGTCAATATATTGCCGCCGGTGCAGTGTATTCTCGGATACACAAAAAATATGCCAATAGCAAAAACCTAGTCGCTGGGCACCACTGGTTGAGTCTGGGATATTTGGCACTCGGGACGTGGCTAGAGGGTTTGCGTTGGGGTGGAATTACCAACTGCACCCCACCCCTTGAATCAAACCAAACTCACAATTTTACGTAACCCAGTTTGTACTCATCCCCTGGGGCTTTGATTTTTTCCAAATGTCCCCTCACAGACTATAGGGTATCCTATTTTTAATAGACCAACAGTCTTGTGGCCACTAGTCATGCAGGGGGATGAAAAGGATGAGAATGATTTTTAGATCTGAACCTGAAAATTAAAAATACCCTAACATCTAGTGGTATGACACCCCGATTTATTTTTCTTAAAGTAATTATCAGGTAATTGCTGGCAAGAGCACAGGACACACGGGTCGGATGATGGTTCGGCCCGACGTGAGAACATTTTGAAATCTGAACATGAATATTTTACAATCCTGTCAACTAGACTGACCTCAATCTTTCCAATTCGGGGACATTTTCAACATTACACCCACCATAATGTTTGGAAATTGCAAACAGATGGGCATTTCAGTCCAAAATAAATGTTGCATTAGGTTTGACTACAGTTAGGGGGAAAGACCCATGCATAACCACCCTGCTTGGCACCCCATGCTAACAGTGCGGTCTTGCGTTCTGGTCAAAGACCAGAAATCGTCGGTACTAAATTATGTTGAATAACAAGGGTGGAACCCATGGAGGGGTCAAATAGTATAGATATTTTAAAGGAGCAGACCACAGAGAGCAGAAATCAGGGGGCAATGAGCTCTCACAACCACCAAACTATACTTGAGATATCCCAATCAACCCAAATTGGATGGTATCATTCTGTTGGCCTCTCTATATCATAAATATTCGGCCTCTAAAAACCCTTAAACCAACTCGACGTGCGATTTTCCCGCGCTCCTATTGCGCAAATTCTAGTATAAAAAGTGCGTCTATTTCAGACGAAGTTCAAACATTAAATCTGACCAGACAAGACATAGACACAGCTAATCTCATTGCATTGGGGACTTTAATACCACTTATTCATATGTTATTCGGATAGAAGCGATTGTTCCATCAAAGTTCTTCGGGGAGTACAGAGGGCGGCGTTTTATTACATAAAACTGGTCTACATTTTAATATATTAATAATATTTTAATAATATAATCGTGATGTATATTGCCATGAATCGTTTGGTTCATCGTAATAGGGCGTCAGTTCTGTTTGTTGCAAGCCGTTTACTTCATATTGGCCCGTGATTATTTCAACTGATGCATTTATCACGTCACTGCAAATCTCATTGAAGTTGACTATCTTTTCTCGATGTGATTCTCTAAGCTTGCGGCCGTTCATAGTGAGCCATTCTGGGTCGTTGTCGGTTTGTGGTCGATTGTCGTTGTCGGGAAGCGCGGTGTTGTTGATATCTATGGCATCGGTTGGTAAATCAGCGAAGCGGGTGATGGGTTCTTCCTCAATACTGGGCAGATCTATAACTAGCTTTTTGGGCAACTCGAATTTGAGACGTTTTTTTAGTTTTCCTTGTCGTTGATAGCAGCGCACCGGATACTAGTGGAGATGGACATGACGGGGTGTTGATTACGGAATCTGGGGCGCTTATAATTCATTTCTCTTCGTTCTCTTGATATATGGGTCTTGGCCTTTTCTTCACTGCGTTTTTGTTCGGCTTCTTTCTGTTATTTCGTGTGAGCTACGTGAGGTTGAAGAGTTTTTCTCTCTTGGGGTTTCTACTCCAATAGCCATCTTAGCAGCTAATATGTGCCAGCAATCTGCTAAGGCTGGGCAAGCACATTTCTCAGTTGGTAACAAGGATACGGCATATGTGTTGCCTTTCGATCCCGTGACGACAAAGGATGCCTGTGGGCAGTGAAATACGATATTATGTAGCACTGTATTGGACGCCATGGCTCGCTGTGATGACCCCGTTGGCATTGAGTCAGTCGGCTGTTGTTCTGCTTCTACTGCTAGTTGTGGCTCGGGAGATTGTTCGGTCGAATCGGTTGTTGTTGGCAATTCAAGTTTTCCCTTGACAAAGGCAACTATGTCTGACGTTTTCATGACATTCTTTGGGAGAACAACAGTTTCTGGATCTTGTAGATAACAACAATATCCACGCTTTAATTCCAAAACGTGGAAGTTCTGCAGGTAGTTTTAAAATAGCACCATATAATCTAGTGGGACACGTTTCCATTCTATGAGGTCCTTGTACACTTTGTTGGAATGACTCGGCTATGTTGTTTGTTACTCCCGATAATTCAGCAAAGTTACCAATCTGTTCTAGGACAAAATGACTGCTATGCTGTGTGATGACGTTTTGATGTGTTGGTTGGCATAGTCATAGAAAGATTCGCTCCAATTGACACTAAGTCTGTCGAATACTTCCTCGAATTCGGTCTCAGTAGAGGTTTTCATGATCCGGTCTATATTGTCACAGTATACTAATGTCTTTATATTATTTTATGCACTGTGATTAAATTTATTGTAACATGTATTTCACTTTCTAAATTATTATTTCCCCAAAAACCTGAAATGATACAAAACACCCAACACTATTAGTCTAGAGTCGTCAATTAGTTAATCCGATTACATATACCGCTAAGAACATAAGCCGTTTACACCTTTTAATTGGAGCCGACCTCTTACACGTTTTAGTGTGTTCCAGAACGAAAAAGTTGAATCAAATCTACACATTTGTGCATTTAAAAACAATTCAAACGGTAGTGTATTCCAAGTCTCAACCCGGACAATTACACCAACTTGAATTCATATACATTGAAAACAACGGACCAAACGCCACATAACACCCCGCTCACACCTTTAATTTTGACTCGGCCTCGGCTTACATGTTATAGTGTGTCCCAGCAGGAATGAGAATCCCCGATGGAGAACATAAACACTCGATCAACGACAAGAACAACATGAACTTAATAGCAACTATTCAATTCGATATATTAACACTGACTGATGATGATTCGTTATAAATGATGTTCACATGTTCATGATAATAAATTTATGTGAATATAAATGTTGTTCATTGTATTCATTGTAGTATATAAAACCCATTCTGAACTTACTACACTAAGTTCCGATTCACCGCCCGACGTTCCTGGCCAAATTATATGCCTAGTTCTCAAAAGTAGTGTTTAAATGGTGCAATATTAAAGAAGGGGAGATGCTATGTTTTCGAATGATTATAACAGGGATCTGACGAATGATCCTATGAAATTAATAAGCAAATCTTCATGGCAGCTCAGAAATTATGAACAAATACTACGTTTTATTTCCTTGAAATTTGTTATTATATATCTTTTTGGTTTATTTGAAATTAATTATATGCATGTTCAGATATATAACTAAACCTCACACTTTGTACTTTCTGATCTTCTCTCTAAATTCTGACATTATCTTCTGTCCCTCTGTCTCGTCTCCACCTCATATTTCTTCTTTCTGTGGATCTTGTTATGTCTCTATCATTTACCCCTACTTGACCTGCACTCAAGTAGGGCCGCGCCAAATGTCAAGAGGTAGGGCTTCAAATAAGCTTATGGCTTGTTGCCTAATCCCATTTTTCTTCTAACTTTGTACCTATTGTAATTATTTATATGAATGTCCATAGAGGGACAAATATATAATGTTTATACTAACACGGTGGATCTAATTCTCCATTTTCTTCTTTGATGGTGATGTTTTACAGACTTTTGAAAATGTTTGCACATTTACACCCTGCAAGTGTATTGGTCCTTTTAAATCGATGTTTTTCACATTCCGAGACTCGTCGGTTTGTCGAACTGTGGTATACATATACATGTGCTTCGACGAAAAGCTCTGGATTTCAGATCTTGGAACAATATTTTTTATGATACGCCATCGGCAATTGCGTTCATGATATTCCTTCTGATATGTTTTAGTTAACAGTTTACTGACTGGGATTTCGACATCTAAAACATGCAATTCCAGTTATTGAATACAATATATACATCACCAGTGAGCAGTAATACAATATCATTATTTATTGAACAGGAACAATTGTATAATAGTGCAAGACAACAATTCTCCTGAGAATTTGACAGCATATAATATTCCGTTCGGAGATAATTTGGACATCCATGAACAGTGTCAGCTGGCGGTTGCCAACGATTCCGGAGCTTGCTTGGTAAGCGACTGTAATGTACCGAAAGAAAGCGACATCACTAACATATTGTTGCAATATCTCACTGAAGTAGGAAACATATTCACAATCACAACATGTTATGAATTAAACAAGTAGTTAATGCATATATTATGGAATTAATAAAATTCGATCACCCGATTCAAATTGACAGGTTCTTGTTATACGGTTCAATGTCATATACTTGGGCATGGCATACTAGTGTGCATCGTATTGTGGAATTGTTTTGAATAAACATATATATTGTTTGGATTGATTTTTATCAAATGTCCAGGCGTCGTGTGTAACACTACTACAATCAATAAAGCTCAACAATGGCTAATGTATAAATAGGACATATCGGGATAGCAATCTATGTTCTGTGTGTATTCGAAGAAATTTCAGAATTGGAATGAGACTTGCAAATGTTTTAATATTTGTTTGAGTAGTCACATTTTAATAACACGTTCTTGTAAAAGTTGGAAATATAATTTCACCCATAAAGTAATATGAATCTGGCATATAGTTGTAAAGCGCGACAACAATCTTTCTCAAAATCTCCAAATATATTAACGAAACTCTGCAGCACAACGGTAAACGCATTCGTTTGGCAACGGTTGTTCACAATTAATTACAGAATGGTATAGTGAAGAAACTAAATGATTAGCAACCAAGGATTTGTTCACACCTGGCGAATATCTACAGCAGTGGTTGGGGAGATTATTCATAGTACGTGAATCACACATATATATATATTATACCTCCTATTATACTATTAGTTGTATGCTGCCCATACAACAAATGGTTGATCAAATTTTATACGTTCGATGCACTGTACCTCCTTAGGTACGATGCCATGATAGTCCTCTGCATCGAATTGCCTACATGTCTAAGGTATGTGAGCAAAGTTTTATTCAGTCAGAACATAATCCATATAAAAAATTACCATTGCCTATCGATGTCTATCCATGGTTTTTTAACGTGTTTTGTGTATTTACTGGAATTGAAAATGAAATAGTTCACATATTATTTATGTACATTATTCATGGAATTCTGTCACATTCAGGAAAGACGGTAAGACTGATAATTGGCCTCGTAGCTCCAGACAATACATATGTGAATATAAATCTGAATATATTGTGACGTTATGTATTTTGTACTCTAAAATAAAGTATTATCCTAACTTCTATTGCATTTCCTTTAGAGCTTGTATAAAGGGACGACAGACGGACTATGTTCGGGGCTATGGTGTTACATGGCTGGACGAACAGATATATGCACTACAATCCTCCCTGGAGATGGAACTCTGTGTGCCGATCACAAGGTAACCTAATGATTTAAAGGGACTCGAGGCAATCGAAGTGGTTCATACGAAATAACATTAAAGTATGTAAACAACCACCACAACACATACATGAAAACTATATTGACGTTGTTCTTAATTTCGGTATTAACCCTTTACCCAACAGAAGGGCCCTGTGCCAATGCATTCTCTTATATATTCGAGTCGACCATAGGTCGCCTCGCATATATAAGAGAATGCATCGGCTTAACACATTAAAAATTATAAAATTGTTAAAGAATGTAAGACAAAATGGTAAAAAGTGTTAAAAAGTGTTTTTTTAGGCCAATGCATTCTCTTATATATGCGAGGCGACATATGGTCGACTCGCATATATAAGAGAATGCATTGGCACAGGGCATAACTGTAACTATCACAATGTGGTCAAGGAGCCGGTTCCAATGATATCCATATTTGTATAGTTCTATTGAGACAGACCGAAGATATTTTAGGCTGTTGAAATTTATTTGGTCGGTTTTGGCCGTTTTGTTGGGTAAAGGGTTAATAATTATCCAATACTACGATTAAACCACTGTTATGTAAACATTAATGTTACAGTGGAATTGTTGACACAAGTCCACTTAGTGCAATAAGATATCAAAGTTTAATCAAAACCTGTCGATGAGTATAATGGAAAAGGAAAACTGTTCTGAAAATAATATTCAGACTAAAGTATTCGAACCTACGACATGTTTATCGATATTTATTTGACAAATCACTGTAACAATTGCATTTACATAACAATGGTATCAACACGCAAAAGTTCGTTATTGGAGAGCAATCAATAATAAATAAAAGAACACAGTTTGTCTATTTCTCCATGTTATTCTTAGTGGTGATGTTTTGCAGACTTTTAAGTTTTGCACATTTACCCACTGTGAGTGCATTGGGTGCATTTAAAGTCCAACCGCTCCGTAACCATTGCTAAATTTAATTACTTCTATATTGCATTGTGACGGGAATTTCTTTCGTCGATTGCTGTTGAATCAAATGATTATATTTTATAGCCGACGGAAACAACATTGTATCACAGCATCTATTATATATTTTGGAACTTCTGTCTGTATGCGTGTATGTGTGTGTGTATGTGTGTTATAGACTTGAAAACTTCTCGACCGATCAGACTCAAATTTTACCTGCGACCGTTTCCTTGACATTGATATCGCTCATTTACGCTCATATAGGCATGGTTCTGGGCCTCGATCGAACCGACTCAAATTTGGTATGCAGGCCTACTTTGATCCCGAGATCAATATGGGCGGGTCCAATTTAACGTGCGACCGTGTCCTTGACCTCGCTTATATACGCTCATATGGGCATGTTTCTGGAAAAGAAATCCCTAAATAGCCCGGACGAAGTCGGGAACATCAGTTAGTGTTTAATATTTAACCAAATTACTTGGAGCAATATATACTAGAAAACAGCGTACCACTTAATGTCTGAGTATGGTGATAAAGCTATCTATTCTCGAATTACGTTGGCTACCCGTTGAGTCAAAGCTAAGTCACCCGTGGTTATCATGGTGACAGTATGATTGGCGAATACAATGCCTACACTGTATGATAAGTAACTGCAGTAAGGTATCGCATACATTTGAAGTGGCTGCGACTAGACGCAGGCGACTGCCGATATGATCATCATCATTTACTGATTGATTAATTAAGGCTTACCGTCATTTCTGCCAAAAACTATCGCAACGATGACACTGTATATAAAGCAGGCAGTGGATAAGACTACAACAACGAGTTATGTACCAATACAAGAACACACAGTGACATGTTGAATATATATTCAAGAACTGGCTAGCATGCAAACATGTAATATAATACGCATAACGTCAGCACAAGAATATATGTGGAATACATACTCAACACAAGTAATCAAATAACATTCACCATATCATCACTTAAAAACATGTAGATCAGTTTCTAATATCGGATTCTATAGTGACACGATATTTATGGTATCTTATTAATCTGACTAGAGCCTTTATCATTGCTTCAGCTGACCGTCGGTGTGTGACACAGATTATCGTTCATCTCCCACCTGGAATCTTCGATCCATAAATACTGTTTGGCGTCATTCAAAGTTGAACGTTTCTCTTGAAGTGAAACATCGCGACAAACTTAGCCAACTCAAATAATATCAACAAGTTCTGAGAATCAATATGCTTGAGAGATTTTGGCGATTGTTTTGGAGCAACATTTTCAGAATGAGTAGAATATTTTGGAACAACTGGCATGGCCCAGCGTTAGTAGATTGTTCTGGAGCAACTGTCGGTAGATGTCCTTCGCCTGTGATGTAGGTTATGGAACCGGAAAACAACATTGCAGATATAAAGAGAATGCACTGGTTTATAAGGTCAAGACAAATAGTGTTAGGCCAATGTATTATATTATATATGCGATGGTTCACTATGTGATACTCGCATATATAAGATAAAGCTTTGGCACAGTGTTTTCGAAAAAGAACAGGAAGCTCGTCACAAACAAACAAACAGCGTCAGCATGAACTTTCTTCGAGGGCTCAGAAGACAGGCACCTACTGGTCCAATCATGATTGGTTTGAAAAAATTATATTTTCCAGCAATGGTTTGGAGCATTTAATCAAAGACAAATATAAAGACAGTCTCCTGACATTCGGCTCAAGGCTAATATCTCACTAATGAGGATATACATCAGCATATTTGGCACTTCGCGAATCTTCACTTTTATGTGAAATACGTTGATTGTTTAGGTTGAGTTGCCATATAGAACATTTAATAAGATACAAGATGGCGGACAGACCTCAGACACACTAAACTTCGCTGAGTCTTTCTTACAAAACGGGACGAATTTCAATGGTTTCTGAAACTCAACTACTTGTTAACCAGATGCAATAAACTACAAAGCACAATATTAGGAACTTGTTGGCGATCAACACTCAAATAAAGTAAGCTTTTTCTGCGATTTTCTCGACCAAAAACTGAATACCGACAAGATGGCGGACGCCACTGAAATTCAAACTTTTCAAAATTCGACAAAGACAGGTCAACAGCCGGATTCTCAAATCAATGGCATTAATACCCATTCAAGCCCAAATGGTGATATTACACCGAGTAAAGTTAACAAAGATGACTTACCTCGAATAAAGGTAACCCCAGAACCGACACAGCAAACTATGGATTTTGAGGCACAGAGTGGAGAAAATTCAATTTTAACACCAGATACAGTATTAGAAACAATAAACCTAGTAGCTAATGAACAGTACACCCCTTCAAGTCAAGACTCGCCACTAAATTCTCCAACAAATTCCCAAGCTAATTTCCTTCAAGATTTAAATACCACATCACTCAGATTCAAACCCTGAGGAAAAGCAACTCAAAGAAAAGAAATATTGATGACCAGTCTCCCATTCGAACAACTAGGAGGAAAACCGGTGTTGATGAAAGTACCGAAGAACTAATAAATAATTCAATAAAAGAACAAATGTGTAAATCACTAAAATAAGAGCTTGGCTTGATCAAAGATCAGCTGACAAACCAACTAAGAACCATGTTTAGCAGCTTAAATGTCACTGTTGAGGATGCCGTGGATAAAGCTGTGAATAAAAGCATAGCTGAAACAAAAAAGGAGGTCCAAGAGGTAAAGGCGGAAATAAAAGATGTCAGATCTGAATTCATCACATTAAAGGCAGAAATGAAGAAGCTAACAGATGAGAATAATGAGCTGAAGAAGCAGGTACAACAAAGTACACAAAAAATTAACATTATACCTGATAATATTCTTGACCTAATAGATTCAAAGTTCAAGGAAGCCAAGGACTACACCGACACTCGAATCGAAGGAACCGAGCAATATAGTAGGAGGGACTGCCTACGTTTCCACAATGTCCCCATTCCAGACAACCTCAATGTTAATGGATTCAAGAAATTTGACTGGATTGGTTTGGTTAACAATCTGATAAATACAGATGTTGGACTAAAGCTGCACCCATCAGATATAAGCAGAGCACACCCTTTAGGAGGAATCAAAGTCATACAATTAAAAAAAACCCTGCAAGTCAACCAGTAACAATCAGAACAGTCCAGATCATAGCCAGATTTAAACTGTGGATAACAAAATTTAATGTGTTCATGAATAAAAAGAACTTGAAAGGTAAAGGCACAGTTTTCATCACTGAAGACTTGACGAAGATGCGTCAGTCAATTGTCCAGGAACTGTCCAGTCTAAAAAAGGACAAAAAAATCAATTCCTACTGGACATTTGACGGACGAATCTTTTACAAGAAATCAGAGGATGGGGCCAAACTGACATTGAATACCCTCGAGGAGGCAGAGCGCCTTAACTAATCCACTTAAGATACCATTTCTCCTTGAAGCTGAATATCATCATGTAAATTCAACTCAGCTTCACCATCTTTGGATTTTGCAAGACAACATACTTCCTAAACTCAACTGTTCATTATGTTGAGTTCCCTAATTATTTTCTTAAACAACTTAATTTACATTACCTGATCATTGATCAATCCTGGTCAACAAAACAATGCTAAACACCTCATGTCACTGTTATAATGATATTCTCTGAATCTCATTACTGTTCTTTTCTATATAAGTGCTGATTCCTCAATATGGATATATGTTTATCCCTTTAATATATAGATGAATGTAAGTGAACAATGGTAATACCTGGTCAAATACAATAGTTCACAGTAATGTCTATTGACAACTACATTCACAAACTAAAAACATCTATTGAAATGAGAACAAACCTCTCTCTTCCATGAGTATTCAATGTCATTTAAAATTACCAGAGCCACACATGTGTTTCACAAAACAATTCTCAAGCTCGGAGCCAAAGATAAAGGATATTTTTATGTGTATATGTCCATATGCATGCATATAGGTACATACATATGTAAGTGTGTGTGTACATATATGCATATTTATAAGAATGTGTCTTAATGAGTACATATATGCATATTTATAAGAATGTGTCTTAATGAGTACATGTATGTCACCTACACTCAAAAAAAAAAAAAAAAAAAAAAATTTCATCGTAATATTACGACAGAAACTGTTGGCAGCAATTGGACCATCAGTAACTGTTGTAAAACTGCGATATCAACGTAATCTGAAATTTACAAATTTGATCGTATATTTACAAAATGATCGTAATATTATGACAGAAAAACCATCGTAAAATTACAACATCATCGTAATGTTAATTTAAGGTTTAATCGTAAAATTACATGGCCAACATAATCTGAAGCTGGGAACCTGGTGTGAATTAATCTGTGGTGGGGTCTCAAGCAATCTACCCCTACACATTATAAACAAATGCCAGTAAATGACATAATTAGCTCGAGGATGGATGTGATCCATCGAACCACAGAAAAATTCAACCAGGTCTACAGGTGCTAAATGTCTGCATTATACATTTACAATTATAGATAAAAATCAATGTCCAACACCTACTCTCATGAAATCGACATTTCTCGATAACCATAGTATATTATACAAAGATAGAATATCAAATGGTAATAATAATGAATTAAAAACTTCAAGCATATATTCCGACCCTAAATTTAACACTCCTTGGTGTAAACCATGTGTGGCTTAACAGTAATGATATTTGTACATTTCAAAGAACGTTGAAATATATTTTCCTATGCATATTTATGATAATATGCTTGTGCACAAGAAAACCCATGTGTCTTGAAATGTGCATTGTGCAATAACTATTTGTAGGTGTACTATGCTTCAGGGCACTAAATATACTTATATTAAATGCAAATTTGTACTTACAAGTACCCCTGGAATCCAAATAGAGGATGGAATTACTCTTGTTAAACTGCAAGCTTCTTTTCTTTTTTCATATAATGAAAAAAGTAATTAATTTTTAGACATCATTAGAATCTGTCCCATTTTGGAAGAAAGACTCCGCAAAGTTTGGAGTGCCTGAAGTCTGTCTGCCATCAATTACAAGTGGAAAGAACAATGAATTAAAACTTCTGGCATACATTCCGACCCTATATTTAACACACTTTGGTTAAAACCATGTGTGGCTTAAAACTAATGAAATTTGTACATTTTAGGGAATGTTGAAATGTATATTCCTGCATGTTGAAAGGTATATTCCTACATTTACTTATGGCAATATGCCGTCTATAAGAAAACCTATGTGTCCTTGCAATGTGCGTTGTGCAATAACTATTTGTAGGTGTGCTTAAAACTAATGAAATTTGTACATCTTAAGGAATGTTGAAATGAATATTCCTGCATGTTGAAATGTATATTCCTGCATTTACTATTTGTAGGTATGCTATATGCTCAAGAGCACTAAATATACTTATACTACAAATATGTAAATATGCACTCGCAGGTACCCCTGGTATCCAAATAGACATATGTCTATTCTTATTAAACTGCAAATTCTTTTCATGTTTCATATAATGAAAAAGCAACTAAATTTTAGAAACCATTAGAATTTGTCCCATTTTGGAAGAAAGACTCAAAGTTTGGTGTGCCCGATGTCTGTCTGCCATCTGGCATGAATCAAACTAAAAGTGAAAGACCTATGAACTAAAACTTCAATCATATATTCCGACCCTAAAAGTAATGAAATTTGTACATTTTAAGGAATGTTGAAATATTTATTCCTACATATACTTTTTAATATGATAATATGCTTGTGTACAAGAAAACCTATGTGCCCTTGCAATGTGCATTTTGCAATAACTATTTGTAGGTGTACTATATGATAAAGAGCGCTAAATATACTTACACTAAAATGCAAATTTGAAATTACAAGTATCCCCGGAATAGACATATGTCCACTCTGATTAAACTGCATGCCTCTTTTTATTTTTCATATAATGAAAAAAGCAATTAAGTTTTAGAAACATTAGAATTTGTCCCGTCTCGGAAAAAAGTCTCAGCAAAGTTTAGTGTGTCTGAGGTCTGAAGAAATGAGTCAACCTCAAATCTACTGAACATCAAACTATTATATCTGAATTTATAACTTATATAATCTGTTTTTGCTGGTACATGTAGGTATACACAATTACCAATGGCATAGTATGTATTATTTATATTAACTTCACACACACTGATTATTAGTCTCTTACAATTGAATTTATATTTTATTTCATATGTCCAGTTGGTAGATACACACAACTGCCAAAGAGATATTATATATTACTCATATACGCATGGATAACTGCCAAAGCCGGATCAGTCCTGTCGGTGTATCTATTGACAATCGCATATTTCAAGGTAAATGAAAGGTGGAGATCAGATAATTACACATTATACTAAATAAATAAAGTTAACCATCAGGTGTGATCCGACTTTGGTAGGTGTTCATGTCTTGCATTTGGAGTTCCTGACAGCATAATTTAAGTATGTTTTTATTATATATCAGGAGAAAACCGATACCAGGGGACTTTCAATTGAAATTTATTCAGCCAGAAGACAGCCCAAATGCTGAAAATTATCAATTAAAAACAAAAAATAAATAAATAAATAAATAACAACAATAATAATAAATAAATAAATTTAAAATTAAATATGAAAATTAACTAAATAACAAAACAAATGTATAAATAACAAGAATAAATAAAAACATATCTATTTTCTGGCTGTTGACTGGTGACGGTTTATCTCCTGTTTTCCTCAATTTTGCTTAGAGTACATCACTAATTTCAAATTTGATTGGGCAGGAGGGGCACTATCCCCATCTGCCACCTATCTTGGGACACCCCAGACTAATTTTAGGAAGTAGATTCATCCTTGCATCTGGACATAGGTGAAGGTATATTCATGCTGTTGCATACTTGGACTTGCACTACTTGGACTACATGTTCATGGTTTTCATGTCACACAGACAATATGAATTCCACACAATACTCAAATAGCTGATTGCTAAATGGAGGATTTGGTTCGCATCCTGAGAGATGTTTATTATATCTTGCATTCAATGGGATATTAGATGGATACCACTGTAGTTTTTATTGAGAATTTAATAGTATAATAGTAAATATAATTTATCCATTACTCACAGGCTAGTATAGTTCAAGATGTACTCAGGGATCCAAATTAACTCTAAATTGCCTTAGACTGCTACACAGAAGGGGCAACGCTCTATTCATTCCCACATATAAGGTCTATTGTTTGAGTGTCAGAAATAGTCATAAGCTTGAATATTAACTTACCAAATGAAATATTCTAAATACAACAGGCTCTGACTTATCATTTATTTGACTACTATGCAGTACCTTACCAGTCACATACATATGACACAACTCCATCAAATGTCAATTACATTATTTACTCTTTCACATATCCCTTGAGATTTCATTTTGACCCATGTTCTAGGATACTAAAATAATAATTCAGACCTATTACTGAATATAATATGGCAAGTTGATCACTTGGAATTCTGAATACATCTTTACCATCTATAAGAGCACAAATGTGGCCCTGTGTGACCGACGAACTTACCAGTGACTAACTTCACTTCACTGATCATCGTAAATGTATTATTGTATATATTAATATAATTATAGTGGTAAATGGATCCTGAGACCTGAAAGTTTTCTGAAAAACATAATATTAATAACAGTCCATACACATATTCTATATGAAAATCCCATTTCTATGCTGGTTATTTCAGACAATCCAGTCACATATATGGTTTATATAATAACGACCAAATTCATTAAATAAAAAAAAAAAAAAAAAAAAAAAAAAAAAAAACAATAATAATAATATTTCAGTACTTTCAAGAAAACTTTGAGGTCTCCCGACCCTTCCCCCACTATTAAATTTTAAACTTGCTTCATTCATTCAATCCCATCTCTCACTCCTCAATCAATCACAAAATCAATACTGACATCAGCTGATTGGCAAAGATTGATTGACCTGCAGCTGACTACAAGTCACAACACCCCCGCGACAAAGTCACCACGCCAACAATTTCCACTGCATACTGTATTCATGCATTTTCTATCGCACAGAAACCTACAAATTTTAAGTCGCTTTGGGCTCTCTAACATATAATTGCTACAGAGGCACACATACGTGTGAGGTCAGCAATAAACATTACTTAATATCCAGGCCTGAATTACTTACTCGACCTGAGCTTTTTTAACATTTCAAAGAAATCCAACAATGGTCCAGCACTCGTGAACTTTGAAATCACGTGGTTAAAGCCACACCAAATTAACGCTGACAGTAGGATCTTGCCACACTACCAACTTTCAGACACGTAAGATAGAGTTTTTCCCCTTGGTACGGTATAGTGATCGAAAGCAAGATGCAAAACAGAGTTCAGTCCCCTCGCCACGTGAGCTTGGATCGAAAGATCAGCACATCAATTAGTACTGATCGACAACTTTGTCTTCAATGTTTGTCTATGCGTTTGAAGCATGGCATATGCTGGAATACCTAGTAATACTTTTTGCAAAACATTAAATCTAATATGTGAGTGTAATTCGGCACTCTATACCAAGACCAAGGTCGTTGGCACAGTGGTGTGGCATGATCACTCTTTCAGCCAATTTAACAGCCGAGTAGACAAAACTACGGGAGCCCAGAAGCACAAACAAACACTAGCTTCGTCAAAATGGAATGCTCATGAAAAATTATCTTCGCGGTCTGAACTAACGTATGCTTTGCGGACAAGACCGGGTAGGCCTATGCATATTCATGTATTCTGCCATACTCGGCCGCCTCTGTACATCGCATTTTATATATCAATGGCTCAGCATATGAAGCTCAAGTATAGGCCTCGATCTTTCAAAATACGAGACCCAAAGCGACACAATAACTTTCTCCTTCCCGTTCCAAAACGAAATACTCGACCCGGTCTATGCATACTTCACATGTTATTGATACATCTTCACCTCATAATTCACACCATTATTATGTACAGTTATCATTCTCATGTTTCTCTCATGTTTGTTCATGTTTTCATAATGTTTTCTATCAACAATAGGCCGATACTGATATCCGACAATCACATTTTCCACTTTGCGCTGTCATCCTCCCATCCGCTCCAACATGACATATTTAAATATTTGTATCCAATGTACGCCAGTCTCACTCCGGTGCCGCCGAAACTGTTCCTTTTTCCAACCTAAATGGGAATATCGCCACTGCAGCACCGCATCGCGACTGGCGTATTCAATTCAGGGAGCCTTTCTACTCGCCACTCACCATTAAGTACGAAAACCCATAGAATTTATAAGATACCTCAAGGATTAAGAATAAATCTCCCTCTAATTCTTCTGGTCATATCAATGCTTTTGTTATGCTCCGGATCGGTACACAGCAACCCAGGGCCCAGCCCAAGCCATAAAACTGTACACGAAGGCAACATATTAACAGTATTCCATTATAATGTACGGAGCATAAGACATAAACTGGAAAAGATAGCCGATATGATAAATGACTTCGATATCCTATGTTTCACCGAAACTCACCTTGACCCCTCTTACCCCTCCGATAGACTAGAGATTGATAATTTCAGTCCCCCTATCCGACTTGATCGAGATTCCTACGGCGGTGGACTATGCGTATACGTCTCCTCTCATCTGGTCTTTAAAAGGAGAAACGATTTAGAAACCGATACTTCTTCAATGCTATGGTTTGACATTGTCTCAAAATCACAACATATTTTGCTATGCTTATCGTATCGATCAGATCAATATTGCCGATCGAACTATTGGGATCTGCTAGATTTGTCCATATCTAAGGCACTAGATGTCTCCCAAAATATAATTCTACTTGGAGATTTTAACTCCAATCTACTATGCCACACTTCCAAACTCAAAAATATTATTGATTTCTATACACTTAAGGACGTAATAAAAACCCCAACTAGAGTTACCACTAGAACCAGCACCCTACTCGATCCTATAATCGTGAGTAATAACTTGAGTGTCCGGGACGCTGACGTTCTAAATCTTGAAATGTCTGATCATTACGCTGTTTACGCGACAATTTCATTTGATCAATTGCATGCGACCTCTTTCACAAGAACTATCTGGAACTATAAAAATGCAGATTTTCAAAAAGCGAATATCTTAATAAATGAGAGCAAATGGCATGAATTGCTGCAACCAGTAAATGACATAAACGATGCAGTAAGCTTATTTACCGAGAGATTTATTAAAATAATGGAACAATCAATCCCCAAAATGACAGTGACGATAAGGACAAAGGACAAATTCTGGTTTAATTCCGACATACGGAGAGAAATGCGACGTCGCGATAGACTCAGATCAATAGCACTCAAACGAAATTCAGAGCACACTTGGAGAAAATACAAGGATATTAGAAATAAAGTTAACAACATGAAAAAGTATGCAAAATCGCAATTCGAAACTAAACTTGAGGAGAAAATAAATGAAACCCCCACTCCCCGCGATTTCTGGCATATTATGAATTATCTACTTAACAAAAATAAATCTACGAATACCCCACCTCTGTATAGCCCCAATGGCAACGTATCAATGGAAGGGAAATCATATGCAACCGATGATTATGAAAAAGCTAGGTGTCTCAACGCAAGATTCATTTCTAATGCCACTATACAAGACGATGCCAAAAATCTCCCGTATTTCCCTCGTAGATCCAATAACATACTATCCGAAATCCCAATCACATATCAAAGTATCGTGTGCGCTATAAAATCATTAAATTTAAATAAGGCGTATGGTCACGATAGCATCAGCCCAAAAATGTTGCATAGTACTGCCGAAAATATCGCAATCCCCCTATTAATAATTTATAAAAAATCATTGGATCTTGGTAAGTTTCCAATGACCTGGAAAAAGGAAAACGTCACCCCTATCTTCAAAAAAGGCGACCCAGCCGATTCCGCAAATTACCGTCCAATATCTCTCCTTCCGACATTAGGCAAAATCATCGAAAAACTGGTCATACAACATATTATGACATACTTCACGGAAAATAATTTGTTATATAATCACCAGTCTGGCTTCCTCCCTGGTCATAGTACAACATACCAGTTAATAGAACTATATCACAACCTGTGCCATAGTCTCGACAACAGCCTCTATACAAGTGCAGTATTTTTTGATATATCAAAGGCATTCGAGAGAGTATGGCACAGGGGGCTGCTATATAAATTGGAACAATATGGAGTCTCTGGAAATCTCTTAGAATGGCTAAAAGATTATCTGTTCAATCGCAAACAAAGGGTCTTAGTGAACAACTCCTTCTCAAATTTTGAAGTTATCCCAGCGGGTGTCCCTCAAGGCTAAATTATTGGCCCTTTCCTATTTTTAGTTTACGTAAACGACCTCCCTGACCACATTAATGCAACCACAATAATGTACGCGGACGATACTTGCCTTATGACTACCCATTATGACATCGATATCCTAACCAAGAACATGAACGATGACCTTGAAAGAGTCGCAGACTGGGCAAATAAATGGCTAGTTAAATTTAACCCAACGATAACTAGGGCAATTTCCTTTTCCCTTACAAATAACAACGTGACCCCGAATTTAAAATTCGAACAAGAAAATGTATTATTTACAAACTCACACAAATATCTTGGACTTGAAATACAATTGAATCTAAACTGGAACACTCATATAAATACAATAGCAAACAAAGCAACATCTCGTCTCTCACAATTAAGAAGACTGAAGTACGACCTAGACCGAAAGTCGCTTGAAAAAATATACACAGCATATATATTACCAATTATAGACTATGCCGATGTAGTGTGGGGCACTTATTAAAAAAGTTCGATGACATACACAAGGATGCTGCAAGAATAGTAACAGGATTAACGCGTTCCGTAGATATAAATCGCTTGTTTGACGAAGTAGGATGGTCAAGGCTTGAAATTCGACGAGAACTCCACGAGTTGCACACCATGTTTAAAATAATAAACAACCAAGTCCCCAATTACCTCACGCTCATGTTGCCACCCCGATCAAGACAAGTTGCCAGTAATCGATATGATATGCGCGAACCTGACAAATTCTATTCATACCGTTAGCATACAGAACATTTCAGAAACTCTTATTTACCTAAAAGTACGTTATCTTGGAATAAACTACCAAAGCCTATTACAAATGTAAGTACTCTTCCTGAATTTAAGATGAATTTGAAATTAATTGACCCGCCCACGAAACCTCCCCAATTCTTTATTAATGGTCCAAGAAAACTAAGCATTTTACACTGCAGAATTCGCAACTATTGTAGTGAATTAAAATCAGATATGTGCAACAATTTTATCTCTGATACCTCTAAATGCACATGTGGATACGAAGTCGAAGATGCCTTCCATTATTTCTTTGAGTGCCCCTTGTATGCTACCGAAAGATGCGAACTCTTCAATAAGATTGCAGCCCACCAATTTATAATATCTAACATTTCCTCCTTACTCACAGGGATATCATCAGAATCGAATCGACACAATGAAATTCTTTTCCATTTTGTTTATTCATACATTTCATCAACGAAACGCTTTAATTAGGCCCCCTCCGCTAACAAATATAGGCGAGATCCTCCTTTGCGTTACAAATGTTGACTACCTCAGATGAAATTTCAAAAGCAGGATAGGACTGACAGCAATCACAACCACACCATACATCATCCTGTATATATGTTATGTTCGTCATCTACTTTGTATTTGTTAAAATGTTTATGGGAGAGGGGCGGATTTAAGTTGTTAAAACTTGTGCCCCGATCCCTTGTGTAATATTATATTACAATAAAATATGTTAAAAAAAACAAAAAAACATTTAATAACTATCTAAGCAGGCGCATCGGATAACCCTTAAATTTTCTGACCAAAGACTGATACATGACTCAATAAGTTACCAGTTTCGCCACTGAATATAGCAGCCCCGGTACCTCCCCGTAGTGAGCCAGGCGTGGTAGCACTAGATTTAATACACTCCACAATAATGAATTGCAAAGATACGTGAGACGACATAAATCACACATAACAGGAAAAATAATACAACAGATGACATAATTTTTATCTCAAACACCGTGGAGAGGCGTGACTACCCTGTTGACTGTTCAACTCAACTACCCGTATCAGAGCAATTCCGGACCAACATGTACCATGAGCTAAGCCGTACCCGCCGGTCGATGCCTTGTGGGATACGACTTCCATAGTAGCACCATGACGCTCACACCACACCTCATGCGATGCGCCCTACGTTAAACATGGTTCCTCATCTAGGGATTCTTACTCCTTGCAATAGGGCGGAAGGCTTAGTTTTACCGGGCTCACAATGGTGACTGATCCATGATTGGGGGTTAAGCTACACCGGTTTACTTCTCGTGAACGGCAAACTGTCTGATTACTTACTTTGAATAAACAGACTAATATTCGACAATTGCTCCATATATTACACATTTCATCATTCCACGATAAATAGTTGTATTTGATCAGTTGTATTTTAAATAAGCGACTAACCATTTATCTTTCCGGCATGCACAGTAAGCTGCCATTCGGCATATCTGGAATACTGACCACAAAGTCGGATCAGGAAATCGGTAGATTCGTGGCTGTGTATGTTTAGAGCCCTTCCGCGCGGCATTTCCGGTGCGGCATTGATGATGTCATGTTATTTTCTATAATCACTCCGCTTATACATATGTCACTTTTTGCTTTAAACTCGTCTTATCTTCTTATTTGTCTTGATTGTTTTGTAACTTTTAAAGTTTGTATTCGGTAATATTGTATCGTGTTTTTCATTTCCATATAGTTACACCGTTTCGGCAGTGATGAACCGGTTTTTGTATACCCGTGAACCACAAATTGCGTCGTACGACTGAACTAGCTCAGTTTCTGGTTTGTAGTCCCGTGAGCTCGCAAACCAGAACTGAGTCGGTGTTTACACGCACAAAACAAAACATAATATTCCTTCGATATTTTTTGCAGAGATGTGTCGCTGGTGTATGTACGGAATCACCGGGTGCCCCTGCTGCAGGCAAGTGTGTTTATACATGTCAGATAATGTAGCGACGATTCGAGTCGGATACCAATAATGTAGATGATAACGTAGACAATTGTAAACTTTATTTCGAAACGTAACACATTACTGTATCGCGCATGTGCAAATGCGCGTGCGCAATAAGTTACACATGAACAAGATAAATCCATAACAGGCAACTATATTGACATGTGGTGCCGCCAGTGTGGATTGAGGTGATATGTGTGAACCTTCGACCCATACTGATGCCTCCTCCAGTTAACACCATACAACCACAGTTAGGTTGTTTTACATACCAGCAAATAATGTGACTAGACCCATCAACCCATTATATGAGGTTTTGATGGTCAGACATCGCCTTGCAAAATAGGAAGTTTTAACACGTCTTGAATATTGATCAGCCAAGCAAAAATTCCAATAATCGCCTCTTATAAAGAGTATCCATGTTCACGATCGCGAACTCTTGTGGTGGTTGTCAACTTATCGCTTAGTTAAGTTAGGAAGTGACTTGCACATTGATTGGGGTCATTGGATATTGACCGGAAGAGTAATTAAACAAAGTATGTGAATCCCGAATGAATTCACACGACTTTTGTTTTATTATTCTGCCGGTCAAAACTATTGACCCCAATCGATCTGGAAGTCATTCCTTATAATCATATACCAGTACATTGCAATATAGCATTAATAATTTGCACACTTTTCAAAACTATCAAAATAGTTGTAAGTAACATGTTATTCAAATTCCAACACAGTATCGCAATAACAACACGCACATGCTCGGCTTGAAGTTAGGTGGTTCATAGCTGTTTGTGAAATATACACCACGCGTCGAGCGCGTGTATTTGACCGGCTTGACGTATATCTTCATATCTTTTTATGAAGTGTTCAGTTATTGTTTGATGCACATCTAAAACTTCCATGTGGTGATTCACACGGGCGCTAATTGTGTGAATGTAGAGGTTGTGATTATGTATAGATGATGTTTGAGAATATTTCTCAATGCTTTGTTCTTTTCTAATATTTAATGTCAAGATTGCTAACACACGTTAGTATCTAGTTGGACTAATTATATATTGATTAGTAATGCAACTGTAACAGTACTGTTTACATAACATTTTGTATGGGAAATCCTGTCATAGGAGAGTTATTAATAATGAAAAATAGATCATTGTAGCTAATGCATTGTGATAAATGTCACTGCGCATGGCTGCTGTATATCGTAATTATAATCGTCTTAAAATTATCTGGGAATAAATGTTTTTCGTTCCACATGAATTTATAACTACGACTAGTTAAATGCAGTCGTAACTCTATCCGTGAGTTTCAAAACCACCATAAGGCCAAGGAGCAAAAACGAATAGTGATGTTTCCGGTCAATGAAGGAAAAAATAGTATGTTTGGGCGGGCATAAATATATTTTTTAAATATTTTTCTGAATTTCTGTATATATGCTCTTTGCACAACCGATGATATAACAGGACACATCGAGCACTTTGGTTGATTGCTTGGTATTTAATATCTCTTTCAGCAACTAAGGCCATATCACGACATTGGCAGTTTTAGTGGTGGAGGAAATCCGCACACTTACGGCTAATCTAACAGTTATTTCAATTGGTTGGTAAACTCGTCGACCATGTGCGCAAACCACTGACCATCGGCGAGTAACTGGCAACTCCAACAGATAACGATTTCGAGTTAAACAATCCACGATGGAAACATGTGGATTTGAAAACTCACCGCCAGGGCTGGAGGGCGAAACGGCTTGGAATTGAACCCCTAACTGATTGAGCCATCGAGCCCCTCCCAGTGAGCGCATTACTGTGGATTTGTATTGGTAGCGATAAATAAGCCGTGTCATTAATTTTGTACCCCGACTTCCAGTGAAAAATATGCAGATCGGCCACTGTTTAGCACTATTTTACAAGGGTTAAAGATTGATAAACGTTATTTGATGTTGTTTCGGTTTGTGTGTTTGTTTAATTTGTTCACGGTGTCGATACAGTTACTAGGGGCGGACGTCTGAACAAGGGGCGGACGGGTCACCAGAAACATCATACCTAATGATACTAATTACGACCAATCTCAAACATGTGAATCAGGTTTTCTCTTCTGAAGAGATGAATGACACAACTATTGCAGTTGAATTCATATTTATGTATAGGAAATTCAGAATCACTGTGGAAATACTTACATCGATGCCATAATTAAGCGACCCCCCCCCCCCCCATTGACGAGGTTGACCAGTGGTATAACCGCGGTACTCGACCGTGTTGAAGCGATCAACTGCAGTCAATTATTCCGTTTGTCGCCGGCATCGCGTTCGTGTATAGACTGTATTCTTCATGCTATGTTTATGTGTATTTTATTATTTTTAATTCCGCATTGTAACCACAAGAGATAATATATTTTTATGGCGTGGCGTGGTGTGACGCTGCATTGGTGATACAATCACAAATGGCGGTCAGCGACCGACATCATGTGTTGAATAAACCGTAAACAATTTATTAGTTGAAATATTGCTCTGTGCGTAGATGGTGCCGGACGTCGAACGTTCATGTGTTTCAATATTTCTAGATTGAACTCACCGTTTCCGTGGCCGAAAAAAAAATGAACGCGACGGTAATTTACTTGGTTATCATAGTTAAACATATTACCGCCGGATACCGCATGTCACCTTTTAGCATTCGCGGTGACACAACTCAACCGCGGTTCACTGGCGTCCTTACCGTACTTACCGCCTTACAACATCATAAAAGTGGTCGATTAATTATAGAATAGGTGTATTTTGTGTTATACATGTTAATACATCACTAGGAATATGCACCGACACTGTTCGCACACATTATGTCTTTGGTGTGTACAGTCGTACAATAATATAAGAGGGTTGTATCTAGGTCAATATGATCGCTTTCTCAGATTCCTCTTCAAGTAAAAAGCTACGCAACACAACCACTGCCTTCATAACTGAACTAGGTTGTACATTGTCAGTGTTGATTCATCTTTGAAAGCAATAAGTGCTCATTAAGTCAATCACATATACATGGTCGCAATACGTATACCGACATGTGCGTATTCGATTCATGGCTCTGGTATTATTCGTAACCGATTTCATGATGATAAGCAACGCAGCATCAAAATGAGTCAGATTAATGACTAATGTGGTTTTATGGTTTGTGTCAGCATGGCAAAGGGGGTGTCAAGACCTAATGACGTCAGACTGGGTGGGTAGCACCACACCGCCCCCCGGACTAACAGGAAAATACTAGTATGAAGGGTCGACTGGTAACCGAGAGTGACCCCTCGGCTATATCTTAGTCAACAAAGGATATAGAATAGTAAAATGACTCATAATTATGTCGCTATATATATAATTTTTCACGTGATATGTGCATAAAACAGGTGTGTGCATATTATGATGGAAAAGAACCGTAGCTGCAAATATTAATTATATGGGGTGGGTTATGGTCCTGTTGCCCAATTTATACAGATACAGGTTTCCTCGTCCATCATGATACAAGATTTGTGAGGCATGATCCAGGAGCGGTTTACATAAATTTGGAAAATATTTGGAACGTACTTACCAAAGTAAAGTTAAATAGCCAAAATATATAATTTTGAACGTTAACAAAGAGTTCCCATATTTTGGAAAGGCTGAAATGACACCGGAAGCGTCATCCGTTGCTAGAGCTTGATTCATGACTTCCGAACCGGTTGCCAAGTTGATCCTTTTCGGCACTTAAAATGAGTCAGATTAATGACTAATGCGGTTTATTTTCCATCTCGATTCAACTAACTCACTCGAGTCACTGTGCTATTCGCGGCGGAAGTGCGTACAATTTCATCATGATTCCATGTGTCTTACCCATGTAGCTGGGATTAGTGTAGTATGACACGATCAACGTCACAATGACCACAACATAATATTACAACGTCATTAATCAACGGGCGTGCTTGATTCGCGACTCCGGCAATCTTCGGAAATCATCTCAGACTCACGAGTCACGACACTATTCATTGCACTCCCCAACTGCGTTCCAAGTCCATTCCATTGAAATCATATAGTAAATAGTAATTCGGCACATCTATTCATTTCCCAACTTGAATCATCTAAATTTACAAATTGTCGTGACTCATTGACTGTAACTGTGTCCACTTTATTCAGGGTGTTTTATTCAGTCTTCTGCCGCTAGATCAAGCCAATTTGTCAACAGTATAACAACTGGCACAAATCTGAATAGCCAGCACGAATACGTATTTATTCTATATGATTTCAGAATCAATTATGTAGCAAACATTTGTTTTTTTCGTCAAAATTGTGCAGAAAGTCAGAATTGATATTGCTAACGACGTTCACGTTAGTTTGTTTCCTCTGCGTAGATGCTAAATGTTACAACACCGAAAATATACGTTTGACAAACAACAGTTTTTGTGGGCACCAAACTATTGTGAACTTGAACAAGGAAAATTATACGCACTTTCATGTCTCACAAATGAACCGAGTCGATTAATTTATCATACACCATTTTTTCAAACATGGCTAAAATCTTCTGGTCTTCTATTGGTTAAAATGCGGTCACTTGGAACATGATTGGTTGAAACGTTTGCTCCCAATTATGGTGGAAGAATGTTTACCCATATGTTGTGAGCTGTGCTCGTATATAGTTGGTAACATATGCCCCTATTCAGCGGCAATATGACCAAAATCTGCCCCCTTCCTACCCTGCCCCACGCATGTGTTTTCTGTTTATCGCACCCATTCGGACTAATTGCAAGAATAGCGGGGGTGTCCATTCTCTGACGAAGCGTGAAATTCTTATATCTGCGTTGACATTTTTAGTGTAATAGAGGTGTAATTGTTGTCCTTAATTGAATATATATGAAACATCGTATATCTGCATTTATGGTACTTGTATTCATAGTATTATCATTGCTTAATTGGTAACACATTACATGCTTCGTGAAACTATGCGAAGTAATTTGTTACTTGACGTTACATCAACAGGTTGCATGGGGGACTGGTATGTGACATACTGCACGAACTTGTCACCCGGAGGCTGTTACAATGACTATTACAGCTGTTGTAAAACATGCGATACACTCAAGAACTCATCTCTTCCGGCGGGTAAGCATGTGATGCATCGCGTAATTTATTTTTTAAAACGCCATCGTTAATAAGTCCGTGTGGGCCTGCACTATATAATCGTATTTGAGTTTGGGTTGACAACGTGTATGACGTAAACGCCACACGTATGTCATAGATAGTTTGGTTTGGATTATTTGTATAACAAACTGATAACCATAGCTAAATCATATTTCAAAAGTATTTTGCATATTTCATTTGGGAAAGATTGTGAGTGACAAATCTACGGAGCCGCGTAAGTCCCACTTGCGATACTATTTTTTTATCTCGTATAAACGAGATAATATCTTGCATATTTTTTTTTTATCTCGTTTAAACGAGATAATATCTTGCCATACTTTTTTTATCTCGTTTAAACGAGATAATATCCCGTTTTAACGAGATATTATCTCGTTTAAACGAGATAATATCTTGCTATACTTTTTTTTATCTCGTTTAAACGAGATAATATCTTGCGATACTTTTTGTTATCTCGTTTAAACGAGATAATATATTGCAATACTTTTTTTTATCTCGTTTAAACGAGATAATATCTTGCGATACTTGTTTTTATCTCGTTTAAACGAGATAATATCTTGCCATACTTTTTTTTTTAAAGGCCGCTCGGCCACAGTGTCCCCCGAACCGGTGGCTTCTTTGGAGCGGAGGCTTTGTAGAAGTATACTATATGGATAATACACTTGTGCATTGTCTCATTACTGACATGCATACAAATAACCAAATCTTAACAAAACTCTTAAAGTCAAAATATAACCTCAAAATGGCACAAAATGAAGAAAATTACAAGAAAAATTGAATTTTCTAAGTCGAAAAGCCCATAACTCTGAGAAAAATCATTCGAACTTGACCGTATCGTGATATGACTGATCCACATAAAAACGGTATTTGCAATTAAAGGATCCAAACTTGAGATATCATCCGGAAACCGAAAAAATGAGAAATTTTCTAAGTAAAACAAGTCGAATAAAAGGTCGGTAGACCTCATGTCCGCCTCTAAGCATCGGCTTGATACAACCGTTGTTTGCGCATAAGAATTGGCATGGCGGAACACGAAATCGAATTTGATCTGTCTTTTGTACTAGTGAACCTACATATACCAAACGATATAAAAAAAAGTATGGCAAGATATTATCTCGTTTAAACGAGATAAAAAAAAGTATCGCAAGTGGGACGTACAAATCCTCTCAATTAGCAAATCGCTTAATCTCAAGATGAATACCTGAGTGTATAATATGTACCGACTGGAAGTCCCTGTGGTTTTCAGACAGAAACGGGTGTTTCTGAAAGGATTCAGAGTCTGTATATCCAAGTTGCATTTCCGAACCATAGAGCACTGTTAGAAAAACCGTGAATATGTAAATTTGACAAAAGCTAGCCGGTGTTATACCACCCGAATAGAGACCCTTGTCAGGGAAAGTAATACCATGTCTCCAATCACCAGCTTGATTATATAAATATAATATAAAACATTATAATTAATATATATGCTCATGCCCTTCCTGCATGTCCCTGGTATAAACGACAGTAATGTGGCGTCTTTAAACCACAGGATTATATTCTGCGCGTCACGGAGAAGAATATGGTGGAAGTCGGTTGAAATCGGCGATAAAATATTTGATCAATTTTGGTGACTCCCCACCATATCCTTGACTCTTTGATTATGTGTAAGTTTAGTGGAAATCGGCGTCAAATATGTCAACTTGTGATGCCCTCTCCACTGTTATGTCCACAGCATCAACAGCGTCACTTTTGAACATTTTAACCTGCACACATGTCGTAAAGAGTTATCCATTTTATACCCATTTGGAGAAATCTAGATGGTCCCGCGTTAATTCAAACAGACAATTCCGTAAATATTTATTATAATATAATCCTATATTTATTAGCAATTATTCCTATATCAAGTGATGAATGTGGGCGATAAAGCGTCCAAATTGGCCATTAAAATGGATATTAAACTTTCTCAACATGCTGTTAAAACATATTGAGTCTCGCGAATGCTTTTTCTCTGTTAGATGGCTAACTACATGTATACTATAAGCTTACATTAGATAATGTACACTTGTGTCAATCAAGTTATTCTCAATAGTCTGACGATCAAAGTGGTTCCTGGTGTTGCCCAGATATAATCTTTCAGCTTTAATGAACGGTTGCGTCCTCCATAAACATTGGAATTCCCGCGTTTGTGATGATGATTCGGTTCACCTACATTGAACAAATTGAGAACGACCCGTAATACACTCCCCAGAACCACATGTCCCCTGGAGTACCTACGTAGGTACAATACGTGGGGTGTGTCTTTTTACCGGATCCCGGATTCCGGATCCCGGATTTCGACCCGGATTTAGGTGTCTTTTTACCGGATTTGACCCGGATTCGGGTATGAATTTCATGCTTGTTTTATCACACATTTAACCCATTAAAAGCCGTTTCTGACACGCGGAAACTGGTTAGGAGGTGAGATTAAACCAATATAGGGCTGTCGTGCTCATTCAACCCGATTAATCGTATTTAAAGGTACATATCGTGCCCGGATCAGCATACTTCTTATTTTTTCATATAGACACGGCGGTTGGATTGATTTTACGTGATCATGATGGTATTTAAGGGAACACACCATGTCCGGATCCGAATTAATTATCTCGTAATTATTGATCATATTTAAAGGTAGATATCATGTCCGGATCCGGTTTTTTTCTCTCTCTTTTTTTCCATATAAATTATCGTCTTTTTGATATATTAAATGTCACGTGGAACAAAGTTATAAGTTGATTTTGAGACGTTATACTATAGGCTGTTGGATTGATTTCACGGAATGATTATCGCATTTAAAGGTACACACCATTTGCGGAACCGAATTAATTTCCACGTATTTACTGATAATATTTAAAGGTACAGATTATGCCCGGATCCGGATTTTTCTTCTTATAAAGTAATGCTTATTTAATATAGAAATAAATTGACTTGCTTTTGTGAAGATTTTTTGTTCTCCAGCCCACAAAAAAACCTGGTGCAGTTTAAATGGTTTATTGTTTTAGTTCGATTATATTTGTGATACTAGTAGTATTACTATTGTAAATTCGATATTTAAGCCGGTTTAAGTGAGATAGATGTACGACTTGTATTAAGCGTTTTATGTCACGACGCCCGAATCGTTATAAAAACACTGCTAGCATATATCCATCCCGTTGCAGCCAGCTGCAGTTTATACAGTGAGCATCTAGTTTAAAGGTACAGACCATGCCCGGATCCGGTTTAAAAAAACAAATCTCCATATAAATTAACGCCTATTTAATATATTAAATGTCAGCTGAGTTAAGAGGAAGTGAGAAGTTGATTTTGAGAGGTTAGACCCGGCTGTTGGATTTATTTCACGGATGATCGCATTTAAAGGTGCATTCCATGCACGGATCCGAATTAATTATCGCGTATTTATTAATCATTTTTAAAGGTACAGATTATGCCCGGATCCCGATTGTTCTCCTTTCACTTATAAACTAACTCCTATTTAATAGGGATTGACTATTTCGAGTAACAGGAACGGAACGAGGAACAGGAACGACTTCCGAGTAACAGAATGACTATTTCGAGTAACAGGAACGAGGAACAGAGATATAAGCTCACATTTCTCGCGTTTTGCGCTATGTAACGATACATATTATACATCATTCGAAAGGTTAGCATCTTCTCTTCATTAAGATTGCAACATTTATACACTAATATTGCGAACAAAGCGTACAATTGGCCAGGAACGGCGAGCGTTGAATAAGAAATTAGCTAAAAACGGGAAAAAATCCGAGTACCGGGAATGAGGAACAGAGATATAAGCTCATATTTCTCGCGTGTTACGCTATGTAAAAATGCATATTATACATCATTCGAAAGGTTAGCATCTTCCCTTCCTTAATATTGCAACAATTAGACATTAGTTTTGCGAACAAATCGTACAATTGGCCAGGAACGGCGAGCGTTGAATAAGAAATTAGCTAAAAACGGGAAAAAATCCGACTAACAGGAATCAGGAACAGAGTGTAAGCTCACATTTCTCGCGTTTTACTCTATGTAAAAATGCATATTATACATCATTCGAAATGTTAGCATCTTCCCTTCATTAATATTGCAACATTTAGACACTACTTTTGCGAACAAAGCGTACAATTGGCCAGGAACGGCGAGCGTTGAATAGGAAATTAGCTAAAAACGGGAAAAAATCCGAGTAACCGGAATCAGGAACAGAGATATAAGCGCATATTACTCGCGTTTGACGCTATGTAACGATGCATATTATACATCATTCGAAAGGTTAGCATATCCCCTTCATTAATATTGCAACATTTAGACACTAATGTTGTGAACAAAGCGTACAATTGGCCAGGAACGGCGAGCGTTGAATAAGAAATTAGCACCCCGAAGAACGTAACTTATTCTTCGTAGAAAGTCGCAGATTTCTCACGAATTACGCAATGTAACTGCCAAGTATTTACAGAAATGGAAAGAGTATCATTCACTGTATTCATTTCTGTCGCATAAAATGCTTTTTGTGCAATAAAGTTCAGACAAAGTATGAAAATGATTGATATCTTTTAGGTGAAATATCTGTATATAGGATATATGGCTCAGCCAATCAGAAAATTCAGTAGGCGGAGTTATCTCAAACCTGGAATAGGAACAGATTATATCTGTATATAGGATATATGGCTCAGCCAATCAGAAAATTCAGTAGGCGGAGTTATCTCAAACCAGGAATAGGAACATATGCTTCCATATTGCAAGAACTTAGTTACATGTACAATATTTATGTTGTGACATCGGCCCCGTGTGGGTGTAATTGTCAATAAACTTATCTTATCTTATCTTATCTGTACTGCGGTAAATATGTGTTTTATAATTCAATAAACGCCGTAATATATGGACAGCTTATTTCGTGTGTTCTGTCACTTGTTGATCTTAGAAACAAACACAATCTATCGCGATTAAACTGGTGTGACATGACGTTACTATCGCTCTCGTCTCTTGGCTTACAGAAGCTATGTGATGTATGCAGCAATTATTAATGAAGGGAAGATGCTAACCTTTCGAATGATGTATAATATGTATTTTTACATAGCGTAAAACGCGAGTAATATGCGCTTATATCTCTGTTCCTGATTCCTGTTAGTCGGATTTTTCCCGGTTTTTAGCTAATTTCTTATTCAACGCTCGCCGTTCCTGGCCAATTGTACGCTTTGTTCGCAAAAGTAGTGTCTAAATGTTGCAATATTAATGAAGGGAAGATGCTAACCTTTCGAATGATGTATAATATGCATTTTTACATAGAGTAAAACGCGAGAAATGTGAGCTTACACTCTGTTCCTGATTCCTGTTAGTCGGATTTTTTCCCGTTTTTAGCTAATTTCTTATTCAACGCTCGCCGTTCCTGGCCAATTGTACTATTTGTTCGCAAAAGTAGTGTCTAATTGTTGCAATATGAAGGAAGGGAAGATGCTAACATTTCGAATGATGTATAATATGTATTTTTACATAGCGTAACACGCGAGAAATATGAGCTTATATCTCTGTTCCTCATTCCCGGTACTCGGATTTTTTCCCGTTTTTAGCTAATTTCTTATTCAACGATCGCCGTTCCTGGCCAATTGTACGCTTTGTTCGCAATATTAGTGTATAAATGTTGCAATCTTAATGAAGAGAAGATGCTAACCTTTCGAATGATGTATAATATGTATCGTTACATAGCGCAAAACGCGAGAAGTAGTATACGTATGGGGCGGTTGCACACTCGACTTCCGGTCGACTCCAACGCGTCACTTCCGGCATACCGGTAACGTAGGGTAGCACACCGACACATCCACCCACTTCCGGTCGATTATGTCAACACTTCCGGTCGGACGAACGGGCAGGTCTACAGTCAAAGCCGAATCGTAAACGGTTCGATCGAGGTGGACTCGTTCAGCGAACAGTGCCTGTCGTGAGATTTAGGAAAGCCTGTCAGTCACCAAACTCCATGCAGAGTTCAGCCTCCAACGCAGGACTTATCACAACGAAGGGACTGAACTCTGTTTCCTCTGAACTTTTGTGTTTACATTTTATTGGATATCTGTTTTTAGCAAACACATGTTTACACAAACATGTTTAAAAATATGCGGCTATATGTATAACAGGGTTTGTGGGAGGGAGACAATTATATCCATCAATGTAAACACAAATGAGTTCAAACAACCCAGTATTATCACTGGCTATTATTTTTTTGTTTTCGATTGTCGCCGGAGTAGAACGAAGTAGTTTAATCCAGAATACTCAGGAATACTGGGAATTCCCAATCTATTTCGGTATGAATTCACGCCAGCAAGCTGTTTGTATCTCGATTCGTGAAACCAGTCCTTGGCCATTATAAATACATATTAGTATAGTTGTACTAATTAAACAAGCAATCGGAGTAATTCTCGATTTACTACATGTAGCACAGCTTACGGTGTGTGTTATATTTAGCAATTCGCTCATCAATATTGTATCAGGGTTTTGACCAGGTAACATTAATTTCGCAACAATCTACGCCGGGCGTCAGGCTTTTTTTACACACTATAGAAGGTAGTGAAATTGTATCGCATAACGAGTAAGTACATGCAGTCATAGCGTTCGGTATTGTTTTGTTGACACGTCATTCATCGACATTCAATATACATGTAGACCAACAAATTTGAGATTTGTTCTCAATTAAACTACATATACATGCACGAGTATGTAGTTGTTCGGTACTCACATGTTGCATGATATGCGGTATAACTCATACCTCCAATATTCACAAACAGGCCGACAATCCCCTCATGCCACATATAAATAAATTGCTCCTGCACTATGCAGCGTTCGAAGTAATAATAACTATCACCCGTCTATGCAATTCCCTTTTGTAACACTCATCAAAATGTTGTTTATAAGGTTCATATTAAATTTTCGATTCAAATTAACATAAATCATTATGTCAGATCACAAGATTGAGGTGGAATCGTTCAGCTATCGATGCCATTTATATTTAGAAAAGCCCACCAGTCGATGGCACATCCTACCGTTTGGATGGTTATGTTACACGTTGAGTCCTATAAGTTTTATTAACGGTATATGCTAGCTAGCCTCTCAGAAATTATATCATGTTTTTGTGTTTACTTTTTTTTATTTTAGAGTTGTCTTTAGCAAATGACTGTTTGCACAAACATATCATAAAGATATGTGGTTATATGTATTATTCATTACGTTTTGTGGGAGGGAGACATATATATTCCGGCAAATAGGGAATTCTTGACAATGCTACTGATAAATCCGCCCACTTCCGGTCGACGCCAATGCGTCACGTCCGGTAAATCGACAACGTAGGGCAGACCATCGACATATCCGACTCTGATTACATTTCTGCTCAAACGGATAGACATGTCCAGATTTTGTGCACGAAATATACGTTATGCATTTGTAACCGGGTTACAGAGGTTACAAATAAAAATGCGACGTGTTTTTGTTACAAATGGTTATCAGAGAATAACTCCAACTAGAAAAATGAAAATATTTCACCTATCCTTGTTAAAAAAGGGTTACAAAGTTACATTTGGAAGTCGTTTTAAAAATGCGATTTGTTTTTTGTTACATAGTTACAAATGCTTATCAGAGAATTACTCCAACTAGGAAAATGAAATATTGCATCTGGACATGACTCATGTATAGTTTACTTAGGTTTAAACAGCACGGGCTCATATTTGGGGTTCACAAATTTAAGGGCCCATCACAGAAATTGTTATGTGCCTATATCTTTGGATTCTGGGCATAAAATATGGATATTGGGACATATATGGACCATCCTGCAACTGGACATGACTCGGTATAGTTTACTTAGGTTTAAACTACAGGGGCTCAAATTTGGGGTTCACCATTTTTAGAACCCAACATGGAAAATTGTCATGTGTCTATATCTTTGGATTCTGGGCATACAATATGGATATTGGGACATATCTGGACCGTCCTGCATCTTGACATGACTCACGTGTACTTTCCTTTGGTTTAAACTGCACGGGCTCAAATTTGGGGGGTTCTCAATTTTATGGACCCATCATAGAAAATTGTTATGTGCCTAAATCTTTGGATTATGGGAATCTAATATGGATCCTGGGACATATCTGGACCCTCCTGGATCTGGACATGACTCACGTATAGTTTACTTCGGTTTAAATTTGGGGTTCACTAATTTAAGGGCCCATCATAGAAATTGTTATCTTTTGATTCTGGCATATATATGATATGGATAATTGGGACATATCTGGACCCTCCTGTATCTTGACATGACACAGGAATAGCTGACAGATGTTTTCACTGCATCTGGACATGACTCACGTATAGTTTACTTAGGTTTAAACTGCACGGGCTCATATTTGGGGTTCACCAATTTAAGGGCCAATCATGGAAATTGTTATGTGCCTATATATTTGGATTCTGGCATATGATATGGATATAAACAAGGATGGGTGAAATATTTAATTGTCCTAACTATGTAACAAAAAACACGTCGCTTTTTTAAAACGACTTCCAAATGTAACTTTGTAACCCTTTTTAAACAAGGATGGGTGAAATATTTCATTTTCCTTGTTGGAGTAATTCTCTCATAACATCTTTAACTATGTAACAAAAAACACGTCGGATTTTTGAAACGACTTCCAAATATAACTTTGTAACCCTTTTAAAACAAGGATGGGTGAAATATTTTCATTTTTCTAGTTGGTGTTATTCTCTGATAAGCATTTGTAATTATGTAACAAAAAACACGTCGCATTTTTGAAACGACTTCCAATTGTAACTTTGTAGCTCTTTTTTAACAAGGATAGGTGAAATATTTTCATTTTTCTGGTTGGAGTTATTCTCTGATAACCATTTGTAACTATGTAACAAAAAGCACGTCGCATTTTTAAAACGACTTCCAAAAGTAACTTTGTAACCCTTTTTAAACAAGGATGGGTGAAATATTTAAATTTCCTAGTTGGAGCAATTCTCTGATAAGCATTTGTAACTATGTACCAAACACGTCGCATTTTTGAAACGACTTCCAAATGTAACTTTGTAACCCTTTTTAAACAATGATGGGTCAATTATTTCATTTTCCTAGTTAAAGTAATTCTCTGATAACATTTTTAACTATGTAACAAAAAACACGTCGCATTTTTTGAAACGACTTCCAAATGTAACTTTGTAACCCTTTTCTAACAGGGATTGGTAAAATATTTTCATTTTTCTGGTTGGAGTTATTCTCTGATAACCATTTGTAACTATGTAACAAAAAACACCTCGCATTTTTAAAACGACTTTCAAATGTAACTTTGTAACCCTTTTTAAACAATGATGGGTCAATTATTTCATTTTCCTAGTTAAAGTAATTCTCTGATAACATTTTTAACTATGTAACAAAAAACACGTCGCATTTTTGAAACGACTTCCAAATGTAACTCTGTAACCCTTTTAAAACAAGGATGGGTGTAATATTTTCATTTTTCTTGTTGGACTTATTCTCTGATAAGCATTTGTAATTATGTAACAAAAAATACGTCGCATTTTTGAAACGACTTCCAAATGTAACTTTGTAACCCTTTTTTAACAAGGATAGGTGAAATATTTTCATTTTTCTGGTTGAAGTTATTCTCTGATAACCATTTGTAACTATGTAACAAAAAACACGTCGCATTTTTAAAACGACTTGCAAATGTAACTTTGTAACCCATTTTAACAAAGACGGGTGAGATAGTTTCATTTTTCTAGTTGCGGTTATTCTTCGATAAGCATTTGTTACTTTGTAAAAGAAAACACGTCGCATTTTTGAAACGACTTCCAAATGTAACTTTGTAACCCTTTTTAAACAAGGATGGGTGAAATATTTAAATTTCCTAGTTGGAGTAATTCTCTGATAAGCATTTGTAACAATGTAACAAAAAACACGTCGCATTTTTGAAACGACTTCCAAATATAACTTAGTAATCCTTTTTAAACTAGGATGGGTGAAATATTTTCATTTTTCTAGTTGGAGTTATTCTCTGATAACCATTTGTAACTGTGCAACAAAAAAACACGTCGCATTTTTAAAACGACTTCCAAATGTAACTTGTAAAATTAAAAAAAGTAAACACAAAAACATGATAGAATTTCTGAGAGGCTAGCTAGCATATTCCGTAAATAAAACTTATAGGACTCAACGTGTAACCTAACCATCCAAACGGTAGGATGTGCCATCGACTGGTGGGCTTTTCTAAATATAAGTGGCATCGATAGCTGAACGAGGCCACATCAATCTTGTGATCTGACAGAATGAGTTATGTTAATGTGAATCGATTATTTAATATAAACCTTATACACCTTATATAAGCCGAGTACGTCTATATATTGCCGACGAACTACTTTTCACTTTAATATCCCGATTGTCGCCGGAGTAGAACGATGTAGTTTAATCCAGAATACTGGGAATTCCCAATCTATTTCTGTATGAGTTCACGCCGGCGCGTTGTTTGTATCTCGATACGTGAAACCATTCCTTGGCCATTATAAATACATATTAGTATAGTTGTACTAATTAAACAAGCAATCTGAGTAATTCTCGATTTACTACACGTAGCACAGCTTACGGTATGTGTTATATTTAGCAATTCGCTCATCAATATTGTATCAGGGTGTTGACCAGGTAACATTAATTTCGCAACAATCTACGCCGGGTGTCAGGCTTTGTTTACACACTAGAAGGTAGTGCAATTGTATCGCATAACGAGTAAGTACATGTAGTCATCGCGGTCGGTGTTGTTGTGTTGACACGTCATTCATCGACGTTCAATATACATGTAGACCAACCAATTTGAGATTTGTTTCTCAATTGAACTACATATACATGCACGAGTATGTAGTTGTTCGGTACTCACATATTGCATGACATGCGGTATAACTCAGGCGTCCAAAATTCACAAACAGGCCGGCAATCCCCTCATGCCACATATAAATAAATTGCTCCTGTACTAATAACTATCATCCGACTATTCAATTCCTTTTTGTAACACTCATCAAAATGTTGTTTATAAGATTCATATTAAATAATCGATTCACATTAACATAACTCATTATGTCAGATCACAAGATTGAGGTGGACTCGTTCAGCTATCTATGCCACTTCTTATATTTAGAAAAGCCCACCAGTCGATGGCACATCCTACCGTTTGGATGGTTAGGTTACACGTTGAGTCCTATAAGTTTTATTTACGGAATATCCTAGCTAGCCTCTCAGAAATTCTATCATGTTTTTGTGTTTACTTTTTTTAATTTTAGAGTTGTCTTTAGCAAATGACTGTTTGCACAAACATATCATAAAGATATGTGGTTACATTTATTATTCATTACGTTTTGTGGGAGGGAGACATATATCCCGGCAAATAGGGAACTCTTGACAATGCTACTGGTAAATCCGCCCACTTCCGGTCGACGCCAATGCGTCACGTCCAGCAAATCGACAACGTAGGGCAGACCATCGACTTATCCGACTCTGATTACATTTCTGCTCGAACGGATAGATATGTCCAGATTTGGTGCACGAAATATACGTTATGCATTTGTAACCGGGATACAGGGCTTACAAGTAAAAAATGCGTCGTATTTTTGTTACATAGTTACAAATGGTTATCAGAGAATAATACCGACTAGAAAAATGAAAATATTTCACCTATCCTTGTTAAAAAAGGGTTACAAAGTTATATTTGGAAGTCGTTTAAAAAATGGGACGTGTTTTTTGTTACATAGTTATAAATGCTTATCAGAGAATTACTCCAACTAGAAAAAATGAAAATATTTCACCTATCCTTGTTAAAAAAGGGTTACAAAGTTACATTTGAAAGTCGTTTTAAAAATGTGACGTGTTTTTTGTTACATAGTTACAAATGCTCATCAGAGAATTACTCCAACTAGGAAAATGAAATATTTAACCCATCCTTGCTTAGAAAAGGTTACAAAGTTACATTTGAAGTCATTTCAAAAATGCGACATGTTTTTGTTACATAGTTACAAATGCTTATCAGAGAATTACTCCAACTAGGAAATTGAAATATTTCTCCCATCCTTGTTTAAAAAGGGTTACAAAGTTATATTTGGAAGTCGTTTAAAAAATGCGACGTAGTTTTTGTTACAAAGTTACAAATGCTTATCGGAGAATAACCGCAACTAGAAAAATTAAACTATTTCACCCGTCTTTGTTAAAAGGGGTTACAAAGTTACATTTGGAAGTCGTTTCAAAAATGCGACGTGCTTTTTGTTACATGGTTACAAATGCTTATCAGAGAATTACTCCAACTAGGAAATTTAAATATTTCACCAATCCATATTTAAAAAGGATTACAAAGTTACATTTGAAAGTCGTTTTAAAAATGCGACGTGTTTTTTTGTTACATAGTTACAAATGGTTATCAGAGAATAACACTAACTAGAAAAATGAAAATATTTCACCAATACTTGATGAAAATGGTTACAAAGTTACATTTGGAAGTCGTTTCAACAATGCGTCGTGTTTGTTGTTACATAGTTACAAATGCTTATCAGAGAATTACTTTAACTAGGAAAATGAAATAATTGAGCCATCCTTGTTTAAAAAAAGGGTTACAAAGTTACATTTGAAAGTCGTTTTAAAAATGCGAGGTGTTTTTGTTACATAGTTACAAATGGTTATCAGAGAATAACTCCAACTATAAAAATGAAAATATTTCACCAGTCCTTGTTTGAAAACGGTTACAAAGTTACATTTGGAAGTCGTTTCAAAAATGCGACGTGTTTTTTTTATACATAGTTACAAATGCTCATCAGAGAATTACTCCAACTAGGAAAATGAAATATTTAACACATCCTTGTTCAGAAAAGGTTACAAAGTTACATTTGGAAGTCGTTTCAAAATTGCGACGTGTTTTTGTTACATAGTTACAAATGTTTATCAGAGAATTACTCCAACTAGGAAATTGAAATATTTCACCCATCCTTGTTTAAAAAGGGTTACAAAGTTACATTTGGAAGTCGTTTCAAAAATGCGTCGTGTTTTTTGTTACATAGTTACAAATGGTTATCAGAGAATAACACTAACTAGAAAAATGAAAATATTTCACCAATCCTTGTTAAAAAAGGGTTACCAAGTTACATTTGGAAGTCGTTTAAAAAATGCGACGTGTTTTTGTTTGTTACATAGTTACAAATGCTTATCAGAGAATTACTTTAACTAGGAAAATGAAATAATTGACCCATCCTTGTTTAAAAAGGGTTACAAAGTTACATTTGAAAGTCGTTTTAAAAATTCGAGGTGTTTTTTGTTACATAGTTACAAATGGTTAACAGAGAATAACTCCAACTAGAAAAATGAAAATATTTCACCAATCCTTGTTAGAAAAGGGTTACAAAGTTACATGTGGAAGTCGTTTCAAAAATGCGACGTGTTTTTTGTTACATAGTTACAAATGCTCATCAGAGAATTACTCCAACTAGGAAAATGAAATATTTAACCCATCCTTGTTCAGAAAAGGTTACAAAGTTACATTTGGAAGTCGTTTCAAAAACGCGACGTGTAATTGTTACATAGTTACAAATGCTTATCAGAGTATAATCGACCTGCCAATCTCGACCGGAAGCGCCGCCATTTTGATATGACGTATTTGTCCCCCGCATGTTTTTCCAGCGTCGTTATCTATTTTCGATTCGCGATGCCTGCGTTTCTGTTATATTTTATTTGTCCCTGTGAGAACAATGGTCCCTGCATGTTGAAAATACTTTGGTGGTTATTTTAAAATTGCATCTATAGTACAAGGCGGGGGGGGGGGGGGTGTTTAGACAGGAACATAATAATAATATAATAATAAATAAGCCTACATATGGTAGTAAAATGCACGATTGTCTGTTTCCAAAGCATGTTCTGAATATATTTCTCTCTCCTATAGAATATAGGAATGGTCGACAACTATTAAACCATGTCGTTAATATCTACTCTGGCTACGCACGTAGAGATTATATACCACACGGTTAAAATATGGGAACTTTGTTATGTTCTGACGGGGAACTAATTCGTAGCATTCAACACACACAGCAGGGAATATATTCCGTTGTTCCTTAATAATCTATTCCACAGTAGGGCCATGGTACCAATTCCAGATTGCATGATTTTTTGCCACGTTTGTGAGTCGATATCGCAATAAACATTGCATTGATTACCTGGAAGAAATTCCATGACTGTAAGGTATGCAAATCAGACTTGGCTCAACAATTTGATATAGTTCATGCATGCAATCTCGGACTATTGAATTCCTTTTTGTAACACTCATCAAAATGTTGTTATAAGGTTCATATTAAATAATCGATTCACATTAACATAACTCATTCTGTCAGATCACAAGATTGATGTGGCCTCGTTCAGCTATCGATGCCACTTCTTATATTTAGAAAAGCCCACCAGTCGATGGCACATCCTACCGTTTGGATGGTTAGGTTACACGTTGAGTCATATAAGTTTTATTTACGGAATATGCTGCTAGCCTCTCAGAAATTCTATCATGTATTTGTGTTTACTTTTTTTAATTTTAGAGTTGTCTTTAGCAAATGACTGTTTGCACAAACATATCATAAAGATGTGTGGTTATATTTATTATTCATTACGTTTTGTGGGAGGGAGACATATTTATTATATGCTTCCCCATTAAATAGTGGGAAATTGCCGTGGCGTAGAGCGTTATATCCATCGCCTGGACCGACTCGATGGATAACACTGACCGACTCGATGGATAACACTGACCGACTCGATGGATAACACAATAGTATTACTTTTGCAGAGATTACTTCCGGTTTATAGCGGCGAATCACATTAAGTTTCAAAGCGTATCAATAACAGCCGGACTATTGTTTTAATTATTGATTTTCACGGTTCATAAACTGTTATTTAATTGTTATAATGTTAACTCATTTGTTTTAATATATTCTTATCATTAAATTATGTATACATTAATTTTCTCGCATCATTTCAGAATAAAACAATGGGGACTATTTCTTATGGCGGTTATGCTCGATATTTGTCATTCGGTGGTGAGCAAATCAATTGATTGAATGTAAACAAAATGCAAATGTCGAAGCTTTCTAACAATTTGAAGTGAACTGTAGGACAAAATTAGCAGTTTTGGTGCGGTTTATAGCGCATATAATAAAAAGAGAACCTACGGGTTTTGGTTGAATACCCGGATTATGTCATTCGTGGGTGCAAGGAAGTACAGAATTTCCACTCGCGGCTTGTAGCCGCTCGTGGAAATTCTGTACTTCCTTGCACCCACTCATGAGATAATTCAGGTATTCAACCAAAACTCGTAAGTATTCTCTATATATCCCGGCAAATAGGGAATTCTTGACAATACTACTGGTAAATCCGCCAACTTCCGGTCGACGCCAATGCGTCACGTCCGGCAAATCGACAACGTAGGGCAGACCATCGCCATATCCGACTCTGTTTACATTTCTGCTCGAACGGATAGATATGTCAAGATTTTGTGCACGAAATATACGTTATGCATTTGTAACCGGGATACAGGGGTTATAAGTAAAAAATGCGACGTCTTTTTGTTACATAGTTACAAATGGTTATCAGAGAATAACTCCAACTAGAAAAATTTAAATATTTCACCTATCCTTGTTAAAAAAGGGTTACAAAGTTACATTTGGAAGTCGTTTAAAAATGCGACGTCTTGTTGTTACATAGTTACAAATGGTTATCAGAGAATAACTCCAACTAGAAAAATGAAAATATTTCACCTATCCTTGTTTTAAAAGGGTTACAAAGTTACATTTGGAAGTCGTTTCAAAAATGCGACGTGTTTTTGTTGCATGGTTACAAACGCTTATCAGAGAATTACTCCAACTAGGAAATTTAAATATTTCACCCATCCTTGTTTAAAAAGGATTACAAAGTTACATTTGGAAGTCGTTTTAAAAATGCGACGTGTTTTTTGTTACATAGTTACAAATGGTTATCAGAGAATAACTCTAACTAGAAAAATGAAAATATTTCACCAATCCTTGTTAGAAAAGCGTTACAAAGTTACATTTGGAAGTCGTTTCAAAAATGCAACGTGTTTTTTGTTACATCGTTACAAATGCTCATCGGAGAATTACTCCAACTAGGAAATTGATATATTTAACCTATCCTTGTTTAGAAAAGGTTACAAAGTTACATTTGGAAGTCGTTTCAAAAATGCGACATGTTTTTTTTTTTACAAAGTTACAAATGCTTATCAGAGAATAAGCGCTACTAGAAAAATGAAACTATTTCACCTGTCTTTGTTAAAATGGGTTACAAAGTTACATTTGCAAGTCGTTTTAAAAATGCGACGTGTTTTTTGTTACATAGTTACAAAATTAATGCTTATCAGAGAATTACTCCAACAAGGAAGTTGAAATATTTCACCCATCCTTGTTTAAAAAGGGTTACAAAGTTACATTTGGAAGTCGTTTAAAAATGCGACGTATTTTTTGTTACATAGTTACAAATGGTTATCAGAGAATAACTCCAACAAGAAAAATGAAAATATTACACCCATCTTTGTTTTAAAAGGGCTACAAAGTTACATTTGGAAGTCGTTTCAAAAATGCGACGTGTTTTTTGTTACATAGTTAAAAATGTTATCAGAGAATTACTTTAACTAGGAAAATGAAATAATTGACCCATCATTGTTTAAAAAGGGTTACAAAGTTACATTTGAAAGTCGTTTTAAAAATGCGAGGTGTTTTTTGTTACATAGTTACAAATGGTTATCAGAGAATAACTCCAACCTGAAAAATGAAAATATTTCACAAATCCTTGTTAGAAAAGGGTTACAAAGTTACATTTGGAAGTCGTTTCAAAAATGCGACGTGTTTTTTGTTACATAGTTAAAAATGTTATCAGAGAATTACTTTAACTAGGAAAATGAAATAATTGACCCATCATTGTTTAAAAAGGGTTACAAAGTTACATTTGAAAGTCGTTTTAAAAATTCGAGGTGTTTTTTGTTACATAGATACAAATGGTTATCAGAGAATAACTCCAACTAGAAAAATGAAAATATTTCACCAATCCTTGTTAGAAAAGGGTTACAAAGTTACATTTGGAAGTCGGTTCAAAAATGCGACGTATTTTTTGTTACATAGTTACAAATGCTTATCAGAGAATTACTCCAACTAGGAAATTGAAATATTTCACCCATCCTTGTTTAAAAAGGGTTACAAAGTTACATTTGGAAGTCGTTTTAAAAATGCGACGTGTTTTTTGTTACATAGTTACAAATGGTTAACAGAGAATAACTCCAACTAGCAAAATGAAAATATTTTCATCTATCCTTGTTAAAAAAGGGTTACAAAGTTACATGTGGAAGGCGTTTAAAAAATGCGACGTGTTTTTTGTTACATAGTTACAAATGTTCATCAGAGAATTACTCCAACTAGGAACATGAAATATTTCACCCGTTCTTGTTTAGAAAAGGTTACAAAGTTACATTTGGAAGTCGTTTCAAAAATGCGACGTGTTTTTGTTACATAGTTACAAATGCTTATCATTGAATTGCTCCAACTAGGAAATTTAAATATTTCACCCATCCTTGTTTAAAAAGGCTTACAAAGTTACATTTGGAAGTCGTTTTAAAAATGCGACGTGCTTTTTTGTTACATAGTTACAAATGGTTATCAGAGAATAACTCCAACCAGAAAAATGAAAATATTTCACCTATCCTTGTTAAAAAAGGGTTACAAAGTTACATTTGGAAGTCGTTTCAAAAATGCGACGTGTTTTTTGTTACATAATTACAAATGCTTATCAGAGAATAACACCAACTAGAAAAATGAAAATATTTCACCTTTCCTTGTTTTAAAAGGGTTACACAGTTACATTTGGAAGTCGTTTCAAAAATGCGACGTGGTTTTTGTTACATAGTTAAAGATGTTATGAGAGAATTACTCCAACTAGGAAAATGAAATATTTCACCCATCCTTGTTTAAAAAGGGTTACAAAGTTACATTTGCAAGTCGTTTTAAAAATGCGACGTGTTTTTGGTTACATAGTTACAAATGCTTATCAGAGAATTGCTCCAACTAGGAAATTGAAATATTTCACCCATCCTTGTTTAAAAAGGGTTACAAAGTTACATTTGGAAGTCGTTTTAAAAATGCGACGTGTTTTTTGTTACATAGTTAGAACAATTAAATATTTCACCCATCCTTGTGTATATCCATATCATATGCCAGAATCCAAAGATATAGGCACATAACAATTTCCATGATTGGCCCTTAAATTGGTGAACCCCAAATATGAGCCCGGGCAGTTTAAACCTAAGTAAACTATACGTGAGTCATGTCCAGATGCAGTGAAAACATCTGTCAGCTATTCCTGTGTCATGTCGAGATACAGGAGGGTCCAGATATGTCCCAATATCCATATCATATATATGCCAGAATCCAAAGATAACAATTTCTATGATGGGCCCTTAAATTAGTGAACCCCAAATTTGAGCCCGTACAGTTTAAACCTAAGTAAACTATACGTGAGTCATGTCCAGATGCAGGAGGGTCCAGATATGTCCCAGGATCCATATTAGATTCCCAGAGTCCAAAGATTTAGGCACATAACAATTTTCTATGATGGGTCCATAAAATTGAAAAACCCTAATTTGAGCCCGTGCAGTTTAAACCAAAGGAAAGTACACGTGAGTCATGTCAAGATGCAGGACGGTCCAGATATGTCCCAATATCCATATTGTATGCCCAGAATCCAAAGATATAGACACATGACAATTTTCCATGTTGGGTTCTAAAAATGGTAAACCCCAAATTTGAGCCCATGCAGTTTAAACCTAAGTAAACTATACCGAGTCATGTCCAGTTGCAGGATGGTCCATATATGTCCAAATATCCATATTTTATGCCCAGAATCCAAAGATATAGGCACATAACAATTTCGATGATGGGCCCTTAAATTGGTGAACCCCAAATATGAGCCCGTGCTGTTTAAACCTAAGTAAACTATACATGAGTCATGTCCAGATGCAATATTTCATTTTCCTAGTTGGAGTAATTCTCTGATAAGCATTTGTAACTATGTAACAAAAAACATGTCGCATTTTTAAAACGACTTCCAAATGTAACTTTGTAACATTTTTTAAACAAGGATGGGTGCAATATTTCAATTTCCTAGTTGGAGTAATTCTCTGATAAGCATTTGTAACCATGTAACAACAAAAACAAGTCGGATTTTTTAAACGACTTCCAAATGTAACTTTGTAACCCTTTTTTAACAAGGATAGGTGAAATATTTTCATTTTTCTAGTCGGAATTATTCTCTGATAAGCATTTGTAACAAAAACACGTCGCATTTTTACGTGTAACCTCTCTAACCCGGTTACAAATGCATAACGTATATTTCGTGCACAAAATCTGGACATATCTATCCGTTCAAGCAGAAATGTAATCAGAGTCGGACATGTCGATGGTCTGCCCTACGTTGTCGATTTGCCGGACGTGACGCATTGGCGTCGACCGGAAGTGGGCGGATTTATCAGTAGCATTGTCAAGAATTCCCTATTTGCCGGAATATATATGTCTCCCTCCCACAAAACGTAATAAATAATACATATAACCACATATCTTTATGATATGTTTGTGCAAACAGTCATTTGCTAAAGACAACTCTAAAATAAAAAAAAGTAAACACAAAAACATGATAGAATTTCTGAGAGGCTAGCTAGCATATACCGTAAATAAAACTTATAGGACTCAACGTGTAACCTAACCATCCAAACGGTAGGATGTGCCATCGACTGGTGGGCTTTTCTATATATAAGTGGCATCGATAGCTGAACGAGTCCACCTCAATCTTGTGATCTGACATAATGATTTATGTTAATTTGAATCGAAAATTTAATATGAACCTTATAAACAACATTTTGATGAGTGTTACAAAAGGGATTTGAATAGACGGATGATAGTTATTATTACTTCGAACGCTGCATAGTGCAGGAGCAATTTATTTATATGTGGCATGAGGGGATTGTCGGCCTGTTTGTGAATATTGGAGGTCTGAGTTATACCGCATATCATGCAACATGCGAGTACCGAACAACTACATACTCGTGCATGTATATGTAGTTTAATTGAGAACAAATCTCAAATTTGTTGGTCTACATGTATATTGAATGTCGATGAATGACGTGTCAACAAAACAATACCGACCGCTATGACTGCATGTACTTACTCGTTATGCGATACAATTTCACTACCTTCTATAGTGTGTAAACAAAGCCTGACGCCCGGTGTAGATTGTTGCGAAATTAATGTTACCTGGTCAAAACCCTGATACAATATTGATGAGCGAATTGCTAAATATAATACACACCGTAAGCTGTGCTACATGTAGTAAATCGAGAATTACTCCGATTGCTTGTTTAATTAGTACAACTATACTAATATGTATTTATAATGGCCAAGGACTGGTTTCACGAATCGAGATACAAACAGCTCGCTGGCGTGAATTCATACAGAAATAGATTGCGAATTCCCAGTATTCCTGAGTATTCTGGATTAAACTACTTCGTTCTACTCCGGCGACAATCGAAAACAAAAAAATAATAGCCAGTGATAATACTGGGTTGTTTGAACTCATTTGTGTTTACATTGATGGATATAATTGTCTCCCTCCCACAAACCCTGTTATACATATAGCCGCATATTTTTTAACATGTTTGTGTAAACATGTGTTTGCTAAAAACAGATATCCAATAAAATGAACAGAGTTCAGTCCCTTCGTTGTGATAAGTCCTGCGTTGGAGGCTGAACTCTGCATGGAGTTTGGTGACTGACAGGCTTTCCTAAATCTCACGACAGGCACTGTTCGTTGAACGAGTCCACCTCGATCGAACCGTTTACGATTCGACTTTGACTGTAGACCTGCCCGGTCGTCCGACCGGAAGAGTTGACACAATCGACCGGAAGTGGGTGGATGTGTCGGTGTGCTACCCTACGTTACCGGTATGCCGGAAGTGACGCGTTGGAGTCGACCGGAAGTCGACTGTGCAACCGCCCCATACGTATACTACTGCGAGAAATGTGAGCTTATATCTCTGTTCCTCGTTCCTGTTACTCGAAATAGTCATTCTGTTACTCGGAAGTCGTTCCTGTTCCTCGTTCCGTTCCTGTTACTCGAAATAGTCAATCCCTATTAAATAGGAGTTAATTTATAAGTGAAAGGAGAACAATCGGGATCCGGGCATAATCTGTACCTTTAAAAATGATTAATAAATACGCGATAATTAATTCGGATCCGTGCATGGCATGCACCTTTAAATGCGATCATCCTTCCGTGAAATAAATCCAACAGCCGGGTCTAACCTCTCAAAATCAACTTCTAACTTCCTCTTAACTCAGCTGACATTTAATATATTAAATGGGCGTTAATTTATATGGAGATTTTTTTTTTAAACCGGATCCGGGCATGGTCTGTACCTTTAAACTAGATGCTCACTGTATAAACTGCAGCTGGCTGCAACGGGGTGGATATATGCTAGCAGTGTTTTTATAACGATTCGGGCGTCGTGACATAAAACGCTTAATACAAGTCGTACATCTATCTCACTTAAACCGGCTTAAATATCGAATTTACAATAGTAATACTACTAGTATCACAAATATAATCGTTTATAATCGAACTAAAACAATAAACCATTTAAACTGCACCAGGTTTTTTTGTGGGCTGGAGAACAAAAAATCTTCACAAAAGCAAGTCAATTTATTTCTATATTAAATAAGCATTACTTTATAAGAAGAAAATCCGGATCCGGGCATAATCTGTACCTTTAAATATTATCAGTAAATACGTGGAAATTAATTCGGTTCCGCAAATGGTGTGTACCTTTAAATGCGATAATCATTCCATGAAATCAATCCAACAGCCTAGTATAACGTCTCAAAATCAACTTATAACTTTGTTCCACGTGACATTTAATATATCAAAAAGACGATAATTTATATGGAAAAAAAGAGAGAAAAAAAACGGATCCGGACATGATATCTACCTTTAAATATGATCAATAATTACGAGATAATTAATTCGGATCCGGACATGGTGTGTTCCCTTAAATACCATCATGCTCACGTAAAATCAATCCAACCGCCGTGTCTATATGAAAAAATAAGAAGTATGCTGATCCGGGCACGTTATGTTCCTTTAAATACGATTAATCGGGTTGAATGAGCACGAGAGCCCTATATTGGTTTAATCTCACCTCCTAACCAGTTTCCGCGTGTCAGAAACGGCTTTTAATGGGTTAAATGTGTGATAAAACAAGCATGAAATTCATACCCGAATCCGGGTCAAATCCGGTAAAAAGACACCTAAATCCGGGTCGAAATCCGGGATCCGGAATCCGGAATCCGGTAAAAAGACACACCCCAATACGTGTCCCGTACGGATTGCCTACATGTTGGTACTCTGGAGTACCTGTCTAGTTACTCTGCTGTAACAAATATCCAGGTACTTTGTGTGACATATCTATGTATACTCTGAAGTACATGTCCAGGTACTATGGAATACCGAACAGTCAGGTACGATGTGGAGTACCTGTCCAGATAATCTGGGGTACCTTTCCGGGTACTCTTGATTACCAAATATACAGGTACTATGTCGAGAGCCTTCCCCGCGTACTTTTGAGTTAAAGTGGAGTACCTACCAGGGTACTCCGGAGTACTTGTCCAAGAACCCAGCCCTCGAAGTTATGAACAATTTCCCACGGAAAATTTAATGTTGTGGCATGTTAGATTCCAAATGTGCCACGGCGTTTCCCATATCATTGGTTATTTCCGCGGCTAAATTCTATGACTGAGGATCCTATACTATGGGGGTCCCTAATTGGGATATCATATTTTTCGCCAGGTCGGAGGAATCTAGAAATGGAGGCACTAAACCTCGAGTTAAGTATAAAACCCCGATCACGGTTCTTCGATATCATGTGATAAATAACTGGACGCCCTTGTATATTGTGTAAAATGAAATATTCCACATTATATTAATTTTATTGGTATAGAACGTCGATCGTGTTTTTGTACTTAATTCGGGGTTTAATACCTCGATTTAAGAATGTCCCTAACACGTTTCCTGCACCTGGAGTATAATATGTCTGAATATCTTAAATAATTCGCAAAATGTCTTAAACGGGTCTGGGTTAACCATCTATCATAGCTATAATTGCACGCGTACATCTGGGATAAGGGGAGTCACTCTAAACTGTTCTATAATTATATTTTAAACAATACAAAATTAATTCTGATTTATTTTGAAAGACACGGACTAATTATTTACTGAGAATATTCAAAATAAACATATACAAATCTTCAAACTAGCATCATTTCCATGTTCAAGCCATTTAGAGTTCCCGCTCTTAAAACATTGCTCACTGTGCCATGAGACTATTTTAGCAAGAATAACACCCATATTTTAATAAGTTGGTTAATCGAACGCCAATTTTATAAAACCTGGATACCGATTGCAAGTGTCTATTTAAAAAAGCTGGCTACTCAGGTGCTCGAAAAATAGTGACAGTGAACAGTTCAGCTTTCATAGCTCGATATAAAGAATTTACTACTTCCAAGTGGCTGCAGCAAAAAATACGATCAAAGTCTACTCTATGCGCATTAATCTGAATATTCCAGAAATACAGACTCAAACTAAAGAATTGGTCGCCTCAACCAATTTAAACAAGTTGTTGACAGGTTTCGCTTTAAAAAAAACATTAGTCAAATCGTTGAATAGAAATAGTTTATTCAACACTTGTTGCTTGGAGCTTAATTACACCGACGTGAGTAATTGCTGAGTACAAGTGAACGATATTTTCAGTTTATGATGACTGAATTCCATTCGAGTGATAGACCGCTCCGATTGTTTCAAGATGGCACACAATAACGAAGGTTGAAACTGGAGTGTGCAGATTTTGATAGCATACATTAGGACAACATAGTTTACTAAATTTGTCAGCAAAATATATTCTCACCCTCATTATGTCCGTTTATTTCAAGTTTGTTGTCTTCCCACAGGTTGTGAGTACGGAGACAGAGCATCCGGGTGCTCAACACTGACTGCGGCTGGTTGTTATCTAAACGACGCTAAATGTTGCCAAACATGCCACGATTTCAGCAACCCGAATCTTCCAACAGGTACGCTTTGTGCGGACATTTTAAAACAAACTCCATTTCGGAGAAACCGAACTCAGATATCATGCGAATGGAAGGATGTTTTTGTTGTTAATCCTATAATAACAGACCCAATGATTGACCTCACAAAAGACAATCTGGTTATGCTTATTGACGAAAACATGCGTGTTTGATAGCATAACATAGGACAACATAGTTTACTAAATTTGTCAGCAAAATATATTCTCACCCTCATGGTGTCCGTTTATTTCAAGTTTGTCGTCTTCCCACAGGTTGTGAGTACGGAGACAAACAATCCTGGTGCTCAACACTGACTGCGGCTGGTTGTTATCTAAATGACGCTAATTGCTGCGAAACATGCTACAATTTCAGCAACCCGAATCTTCCAACAGGTACGCTTTGTGTGGACATTTTAAAACAAACTCCATTTCGGATATACCGATCTCACATCTCATGCGAATGGAAGGATGTTTTTATTGTTAAATCCTATAAAACAGACCACATGATTGACGCCGCACATGACAATCTGGTTATGCTTATTGACGAAAACATACGTGCTCTGGTTATATCGATGACACTCGATATTTAGTTATCATGTCTGACGCATTGCGTCAGAGATTGGCTGGCTACAGTGCACATATCATCGCCACATTATATCACATTTGTATAACAAATTCAACATCATGAAATTGCTGAGAGTAATGACTAATGTTTGGATAGGCGGTAAACAGACTGTGGTAAATATGCAGTTCAGTCGCTGCTCTGATTCTGAATAAGATTTGACATGATTCGCTGTTATACTTTTGATTGATCTCGTTTTAGTTGTTATGTTTTGATTAAATCAGCTGACGACTAGCCGAGAAACGCATAAGGGCACCTAAGTGATGTAGTGCGGGCGTGTTCACTATCAGTCTGACCATGTGTGTTGATCTGAACATATCCTACACCAAGCTCTCACACGCCGTGGCTAACCACTCTCGGCAATCGGTAAGAGACAACACTGGTAGAGATTGATCATACACAATCATACGTAACAGCCAAGTATTTACACGTCACTGATACTATTGACTTGTCGCGCTTCACTAAATGTCGTGCTTTTCAGGTACGTGACATTTCATTGAGTCCGCTATGTGCATGGTGGTGAGGCCCACTCGATGGCACTTGTAGCGTGCGTTCCATTGACGACATAGTACACCTGACTTACGTGAACATAGCAGCTACATATGCACTGTCAAACCAACGTGTAGCTTACCAAAGCTGTTGCGAAGAGGAATATTCATGACTTATTTTATTCAAAATGAGCGATCACCGCGGTGCAAGCAGAAATTTGCCTATGCGGAAAGATCTTAATTTGATTGATGTCAACTATGCGTATCGCTGAACGCATTTTGGCACTTGATCTCGCCATCCGACTACTATTTAGTTTCGCTAGTTGTTCCCCAATGCATATAAACGCGTATGTCTGGTGTCATCAAATCAGCAAACGAAGTAGAACTCGACGATCGAATGTTTTAACATATATGCAAACATAATTTAATCATATGCTGTCAGTACACGGAATGTATACACTAATTGGTTGTCAAATCTTTAGCCACTAGGGGGTTGCCCGTCATCAATGACGGGTGACAAACATGATATGCAGGGAAATCGTGTGAATAATTAGTAAATTATTAGTGCCCCTTCAAGTAATATAAAATAAGTATTAGTCAGCTGAGGTAAACAACGCGTTTTGCATGACACTCACGCGATAAAATTACCATCTATCTTTTAAGGCGATGGAAAAGGCCTTTTATTGGTAATATTGTTAGGGCCCATTTAAGTCATTTGGGGTCAACGGCACTTATCCCGTGACATTCACCCGTGTCATGTTACATGTACACTGTTAAATCAGAACCGTGATTTTTCACGGACATTTGCCGGCAATTTGGGGACCGGTTGGACCGTGAATTTTTCACGGTTTTGCCGTTAAAAAATTTACAGCCAATCCGTGGATTTTTCACGGTCTGTCCTTTAAAACATTTACAGCCAATCCGTGAATTTATCACGGTCTGTCCGTTCTTGACTTTACAATGGAACCGTATAATTAAACGGTTATGCCAGACCACATGCTGATTAGTAGTGACGCCTTGTTCGTTATAACACTGCTGGGAGCTGTAAACTGGTGGTGAATGGAATCTGTGTGATAACAGGTGTTTTTCTACAGCTAGGAACTGTACATTGGGGCCCAGTTTACAGCTCGTTCTATGAGTATACGTGTGCACCAATTTTACCACATATTTAATGTGCTGATGATAAACGCTCTTTATTGGTCGTGCAATTTATTAATCCCCCTTTAAATAGTTAGCTGAGGACAACGGCGCCTATCCCATGATATACCACACAAAACAATATGGTTATGCGTATGATGACTGCATTCCATTCGTGTGACATTCCGCTCCGATTGTTTCAAGATGGCACGAACGACGGTTGAAACTAGAGTGCACTGATTTTGATACATGTATCATACATTAGGACAACATAGTTTTCTAATTGTGCCAGCAAAATATATTCTCACCCTAATTATTTCAGTTTATTTCAAGTTAATCGTCTTCCCACAGGTTGTAAGTACGGGGACAAACAATCCTGGTGTTCAACCCAGACTGCGGCTGGTTGTTATCTAAACGACGCTAATTGCTGCGAAACATGCCACAATTTCATCAACCCGAATCTCCCAACAGGTACGCTGTGTGTGGATATTTTAAAACAAACTCCATTTCGGAGATCCCAAATTAGAAATCATGCGAATAGAAAAATGTTTTTGTTGCTAAATCCTATATCACAGACCCAATGATTGACGCCACACATGACAATATGGTTATGCTTATGGACTAAAACATACGTGCTCTGGTTATGTCGTTGAAACTCGATATTTAGTTATCATGCGTCAGAGATTGACTATAGTGTTCATATCATCACCACATTCTATCACATTTGTATAACAAATTCAACATCGTGAAATTGCGGAGAGTAATGACTAATGTTTGGATAGGCGGTAAACAGAATGTGGGAAATATGTCGTTCAGTCGCTGCTCTGATTCTGAGTAAGTTTTGACATGATTCGCTTATACTTTTGATTGATCTAGTTTTAGTTGTAATGTTTTGATTAAATCATTGACTGGCCGAGAAACGCACAATTGCACATCAGTTATGTAGCACGGGAGTGGTAATTAACAGTCTGAGCTTGTGTGTTGATCAGAACAAATCCTATACCTAAATCATTCCATGAATCTCTACTCTGGTAACGCGCGTAGAGATCATATTCCACCAGTATAAAACCTGGGACTTTTTCGAAGTTTTGACAGGGAACCGTATAAAGTCAAAAACATAACGCGGGGAATATATTTGTTAGTTATTATGTGTTCCTTTATAATGCACTTCACTGTTGGTGGAGGTCCCAACTCGAACTTTTACGATTTAAATAAATCTGTGAGCGCTTTTGCTTGCATCGCTTACAATTTTGCAATTTATCCTGGCTAATTGATTGCGATATAGGCTCACAAATACCAAGGAAAAGCATGCAATTTTGAAATGGGACATTAACCTACAGTGAAGTACATTATTAAGGAACATATAATAACTAATAAATATATACCCCGCGTTATTTTTTCGACTTTAAAAGGATCCCTGTCAAAACTTAAAAAGGTTCCAAGGTATTGTACACGATTTTGAGATAAACCGTACACACAATCACAATCTTTGACATCTAAACTGTACACTTTTTAACAACACCACCTGTTGAAAAACAGGCACTATATCACGAAAAATGTATATTAAAGATAAGTGAAACTTCATACGTGTCAGAGAAGGTTCCTAGTTCGCGATGGATGTTTTATTTGGTGAATTGCTTTGCTGAAACATGTGAATACAATCCTAGATGATTTATTTTTCTCGATTTTTTCTTTTTTTTCACTTTTTACTTGGCATAAACCACGATAGTATCGCCGTATGAAATCATTTTGCGAGCGACTTTCAGTGTACATAGAAACAAAATAATACAGAAACAACAACTGACTACATTGTCAATCCAAAAATACACGCATAATGTATTTATTAAGCAAAAAAGTGTGCCTACTGCGACAACAAAAATTCGAGATGCGACGAAACCGGAAACGTCTAAACATGAGTCAGCCGTACTGATACCAGACAGTGGACCATCCAGGCATTTGTCTTTTAAAGAGCGTTATATCACTCAACCGGAAGCGATGAGTCTGAATGTCAAAAAATGTGTACAATTTGATAAGATTATCAAATAGAGTTAGATCCCATTTTCCGTTTATATATCACTAGCAGGTTAGCTCGCCACTGGCGTGGTTGGTCAGAAACATGACATTGTTTTTAATTATTTATTTTTGTTATTTTTTCAATTTTTTTCAATTTTTTAATATTAATTTAATGTTTTTTTAATTTAATTTATGTTTTTTTGAATTTTTTAATATTTATTTTATTTTGTTTAAATTGAATTTAATTGAATTTTTTGTTTTTATAATTTAATTGTTTTTTTATTTTAAATTTTTTTTAATTTTAAATTGTTTTAATTAATTTTTTAATGTTTTTCAATGAGTTAATTGAGACTTTTTCTGGTGGAAAATTGACCCGATGAAATCCTCCCTTCCTAGGAACGACAGACAACGCATTCTTTGTTTTTCAATGAGTTAATTCATGGTACCCGTCCTAAACTTCCCCGTTCCTAGGAACAACAGACATTTTAATCAAGAGAAATTATGATACCCGTCCCTAAAAGAGGTATAATTTTTTTTAACCTGCCCGTGGCCATTGAGCAGCCCCTGACAGAGGTTGTCCACCCTTACGAGATGGTCAATAGTCACCGCACAGAGCGAACAGACAAAGAATTGTAAATCAACTGCGTCTGATCCATGACTTCCAATAAATCTCTCCGCATAGGAAAGCACTCAAAATATTGTTCCCATATATCTCTCTGCACCACTCCCTCTGAAAACGTCCCTTAAACTATTCGACAAATTAATTAAACCCATCATCTTATACGGAAGTGAAATTTGGGCAACAGGAATAACTAAACAAAATTATGACCGCTATTCGTGTGAAAAAATTCATGTATCACATTGCAAACATATTCTCGGAGTTGGAAAATATGCATCTAATTCTGCTGTTCGAGCTGAACAAGGAAGCTATCCTTTATATATTGATGCATTGTATAGAATGGCTACCTACGCTGTTAAAATTACCTCACGTTGTACGAGCAAGTTATTGCAAGACGCGTTGAACAACTTAATGGAAAAACTGGTAGTTCAATCTTCAACGGTTTAGAATCGTATGGGTTTACTCTAAATAGCGATGAGAGTAGTAGCGCCATTCTGAGTAGTCTGATTTCGTTCAAACGCCAGCTTAAGAAAAACCATGTTATAGATTTTCGAGTCAGTATGCTTGATAGCGCTTCTAAATCAGGCAAAAACAAGCTAAGAACATATAGGCGTTTCAAAAGAAATTTTGAGTTAGAACCCTACCTTATTCACACAGCTTCCCAAACTGATCGTACAATGTTTACGCGACTGAGAATAAGTAATCATTCTCTTGCTATTGAAAATGGTAGGCATACGCAACCGAAAAAGACACCGTTACCATTACGGCTGTGTGTTTTTTGTGAAGACAAAATCGTCGAAGACGAAAGACACTTCTTAATTGACTGCCCCATTATTCCACCCAGCGTAGTGAATTACTAAAACTAATGGAGGGAAATTTTATTAATTTTCGACTGATGAGTAGATGGGACCAACTGAAGCATGTATTAGATAATGACCTTACACAACATTGTGCGAAAGTTTGCAACATAGTCAGGAGGTTTTTCGAGTGCAGATTGAACAATACATAAATATTATTATATAATGTATATTAAGTTACTTGACTGAGTGATGTTATTATTATACAGTTTATATATGTTCATGTACCATATTAATATTATATATATGTATGGCAACCTGTCCCAACCCAGGGACGTATTTTGCTTAATAAATTCTATTCTATTCTATTCTATTCTATTATAATATTTCGAGCGATAACGTTGCGTTGAATTGTAAACAAACGCTCTCCGCATAGGAAAGCACTCAAAATATTGTTCCCGTATATCTCTCTGCATAATATTTCGAGCGACGCATAAGAAAGCACTCAAAATATTGTTCCCATATATCTCTCTGCATAATATTTCGAGCGATAACGTTGCGTTCAATTGTAAACAAACGCTCTTTTATAGCGACGCTTCATATACAATGATATTAACCACGAAGTGCCGATTGCGGTGAATTTGATGATTGGGAGTGAAGAATGGGTGCTCAGATCTTCTCCAAAACGCGACAACGACGGTGTCCGTGGGATTTTACCCTCAGATAGGAAGTTTGAGCTCAATCCGCGTAGCCGTTTTCGATTCTATGAAGTACCCACACACACATATATATACGGAAGTCTCAAATTATATAGTAGACTAGCAGGTTAGCCCGCCACCGGCGGCTTGTCCGAAACATGACATTTTTACATATATTTTTTTAATTTTTAGCTCCACGCGTTTCAATAAGAAAAATTTGTACCTGGTAGCTCCACCAGTTTCCGAGATCCGGTCTGCGCATGCGCGAAGCTGGCGTCGCACGGGGTCGGCGACCCGATAAAATTTGTACCCGGCGCAAGATACATTCACATGCCAAATTTCAAGTCGATAGCTCCACCCGTTTCCGAGATCTCGTCTGCGCATGCGCTGCACGGGCGTCGCATGGGCTCGGCGACCCGATAAAATTTGTACCCGGCGCAAGATATATTCACATAGCAAATTTCAAGTCGATAGCTCCACCCGTTTCCGAGATCTCGTCTGCGCATGCGCTGCACGGGCGTCGCACGGGCTCGCCAATACGACAAAGACCACCGCCTGGTCAAACTACACACACGTACCAAGTTTCGTCCCGATCGGTCGAGAATCGTAGATTTGTATGAAGTACAACACACACACAAACATAAATATATAAGAGAGATATGTAAATTAGATAGATTGTATCAAAAGATATAGGAGAGATATGTAAATGATCTACACACCATTACTGGTGTTTGTCAAAGTTTAGTGGGGTATATCAATACTCATTCACGATCATATCATTGCGGTCCGGAGGGTGTGGGCTATCTCTCGAATACAAGGAGTTCTCAAAATATATAGAAGAGACTAGCAGGTTAGCCCGCCACCAGCGGCGTTTGTTCGAAACATGACATTTTTGTTAATTATTTAGTTTTTATTTATATTTTTTAATATTAATTTAATGTTTTTTAAATTTAATTTATGTTTTTAATATTAATTTAATGTTTTTTAAATTTAATTTATGTTTTTTTGAATTTTTTAATATTTATTTAATTATTAATTTAATTTAATTCTTTTTTATAATTTAATTTTTTTTATTATGAAAAATCCCCCCTTCCTAGGAACAACGCATTCTTTGTTTTTCAATGAGTTCATTCATGGTACCCGTCCTAAACTTCCCCGTTATTTAATTCCCCGTGGCCATTGAGCAGCCCCTGACAGAGGTTGTCCATCCTTACGAGATGGTCAATAGAACTCGATGAAATCCCCCCCCCTTCCTAGGAACGACAGACAACGCATTCTTTGTTTTCCTTTTTTTTTAACACTGATTCCCGGAAACGACTCACATAAGCATTCACGCTTGATGTCGAATCCGGTATTGCATTGAAACCAAACGCGATAACATTGCATTGAATTGCCCGTTATACAGATAAGTAGGTAGCGAAAACGACGCTCTTTATATAGACACTTCGGAAAACTGACGCTCTTTAACTATCAACGCGATTAACCCCCGCCGTGCCTTTGCGGTGATTTTGAGAGTGGAGAACGCGTGCTCTGAGCTTCTCCAAAACGCCGCGACGACGATTCCCGTGGTATTTTACATTTAGATGGGAAGTTTGAACTCAATCGAGCGAACCGTTTTCGATTCTATGAAGTACACATATATATATATACGAAGTCTCAAAATATATAGTATAGACTAGCAGGTTAGCCCGTCACTGGCGTGGTTGGTCAGAAACTTTCGCTTTTCAATGAGTTAATCGTGCCTTTTTAAGAGAAATTATTGTACCCTCCCTAAAAGATGTATGATTTAAGGTACACTGTGCAGAAAAAAACTGACCCGATGATGTCGTTGTTGGTGGCATTCATGGCTTCGGATCGTTGTTGGTGGCAACACGGCTAAGGGCTACCCGAGAAATCTCACATTGCCGTATAGGGAAAATAGGATGGCGTGTATTTAGTAATTTTAACTAATTATTTTCTCGCCAACAATGTCGTTGTTGTTGATATTTACGGCTTTGGGGCTTGTCGTTGTTGTTGATATTAACGGCTTGGGGGCTATTTTCTCGCCAACAATGCGTTCACGGTTTTGGGCAGTGGAAGTCCTGTCAGATTCGGGACATATCGCAGTGCCTCGGATTCACTTAAAAACTGACCTGGTGATGTCGTTGTTGTTGGCATTCAAGGCTTCGGGTCGTTGTTGTTGGCATCACGGCTCCCCGAAATATCTCACATTGCCGAAAAGGGAAAATAGGATTGGGTGTATTTAGTAATTTTAACTAATTATTTTCTCGCCAACAATGTTGTTGTTGTTGATATTTACGGCTTGGGGGCTATTTTCTCGCCTACAATGTCGTTGGCGTTCACGGTTTGGGGCAGTGGAAGTCCCGTCAGATTCGGGACGTATCGCAGTGCCTCTCGATTGACTTAAATTTCAGCAGCCATATAGCTGCGTCAGTTAGCAGGAATTGCGGTGTGTAAGTTTATACTTTAAAATCTGAATGTTTCGGAAAGATTTTCAGCCGTAACAAAAAATGTATACATCAGAAAATGTAAATTCTATATTTTGCGAGGTATTAGCAAGTTTTGGCTCAACGGGTTTACCAGTTTGAAATTTGAATATGGATACAAAAATATACATATACAGATATAAAAAATGTAGAGTTACTCCAGTTGGATCGCGAGCGAATATCAACCCGATTAACCCCCGCCGTGTTTGCAGTGATTTTATTGATTGGGAGTGTATAATGAGTGATCAGAGCTTGTCTAAATTGCAACGTCGGCGATCTCCGTAGCTTTTTACCCTTATACACGAAATTTGAGCTCAATCCGTCCAGGCGTTTTCGATTCCATATATATATATGCTTTATACAACGACCTCTCGGGTGTCATAATCAGCATTGTCAACATCGCTTTCATCATCACCAGTTTCTTCCTCAAAATAATAGTCATCATCATCATCATCATAATCATCGTCATCATCATCATCATCATCATCATCATCATCATCATCATCATCACCACCACGTGTAATCGTTGTCGTCGCGATCATATTCACCGTAGCGTCGACGTTGATCATCGTCATTGTTTTCATAATCACCATGATCATAATATTCATAATATGGTCACCACGTGCCGGCTTCAAAGTGGTTGTTAAAAAAAATGGCAACAGTAGCGACTAAACAACAACAACAACAACAACAACGGATTAATCGTTGTTATCCAACTTAAAGTTAATCAATCGTATAAACGAGCAAAGTCTACGTAAAAAAGTTACATCATTCAAATTTAGTATGTCGTCTAAGATATCAATAGTCGCATTTTGTATACTTGTAAATTGTCGGGGCATGAGACGATTTCTAGCCTCGATTAAACATTCACATTCCGTCAAGTAGTGCATTTCATCTCCAAGTTGACGTTTATTACACAGAGGACACAATCACGAAGAACAGTGGTGTCGTTCCATCGGACTGTCTCTATTGGCAGGCGATGATTACTCGTGCGGAATTGACAGAGAGTTATTCTATTCTTGGTATCCAAGCAATCTAAATATGTTTCGAAATTTATGTCATGTTTGAAAATTTTATATGTGTTGCCTCTGCTAGATTGTTCAATATCAGACAACCAGGTTGTGCGAAATTGATTATTTAAACTGCACTTGAGGTATGACATTAATGTTTCTGGACATGTGATATTTTCCATGTTCCAAAGATGAACCTGTCCACAATTTGTTAGGATGGTCTTTATTTTTTCCATCCACTGGAATTTTCCTGTTGGAACTTCACATACTTTTATGGCTAGTAAATACAAAGTCTTAGAAAATCTGCTCTGATTCATATTCTTAATTTTCATCCAATATTTCATAATACGCAGGTTGATTGTATATTCAATGGGCAATCTCCCACTCTCACCATATAACATAAAATTTGGGGTGGATGATTTCAAATGTAGAACTTGCCTTATAAATTTTCTGTGCATAACTTCAAATATATCATTATTTCCTGATCCCCATACCTCACAGCAATACAACATGACTGGCAAAACTTGGGTATCAAATAATTCAAACATGTTTTTAACTGACAAGCAATGTGTTCTAGATTTTGAGATTATTGAATACATCGCCTTAGTTGCTTTATTCATCAAAGTTTTTTTTGTATCCGAGTACGAGCCTGATTTTGTATGTACAATTCCAAGATAGTTAAAGTTCTTGACAACTTCAATTGTTTGTCCATTGTATGTAAATATTCTATTTTTAGGCAAGCATGCAGAATTAAACCATGGTTTGTTGTTCTTTTTTCGTGCTTTCCGCTTTCTAATCGGAGGTCCAAATGTGTCACGTGACGATTTAAGAAGAACTTCTGATATTCTGATGACGTTCCCACATACACACACATATATATATATATACGGAAGTCTCAAAATATATATATAGACTAGCAGGTTGGTCCGCCACTGGCGTGGTTGGTCAGAAACATGACATTTTTTTAATAATTTTTTTTTTATTTATTTATTTATTTATTTTTTAATATATATTTTTTTTAAATATTAATTTCATGTTTTTTTATTTTAATTTATGTTTTTTTTAATTTTTTAATATTTTTTAATTTTTAAATTTAGTTTAATTTAATTCTTTTTAATAATTTAATTCTTTTTTTATTTTTTATTTTTTTTTATTTTAAATTGTTTTAATTATTTTTTTGGTACCCGTCCTAAACTTCCCCGTTCCTAGATACCCGTCCCTAAAAGAGGTATGATTTTTTTTAACCCGCCCGTACCCATCCTAATCTTCCCCGTTCCTAGATACCCGTCCCTAAAACCTGCCCGTGGCCATTGAGCAGCCCCTGACAGAGGTTGTCCACCCTTACGAGATGGTCAATAGTCAATTAATCCCGTCGTGAAATCTCTCTGCATAATATTTCGAGCGATAACGTTGCGTTGAATTGTAAACAGGAACGACAGGCATAAAAATCAGACTCCCGTCATACAGATATACAAAATGTAGAGTTACGCCTCTTGGATCTGAACCGATACGCTCTTTATGTAAACATTGCGGAAAAGGAACGCTCTTTATCTATCAACGCTATTAACCATGAAGTGCCGATTGCGGTGATTTTGATGATTGGGAATGGAGAATGGGTGCTCAGAGCTTCTCCAAAACGCGACAATGGCGGTGTCCGTGAGTTCTTACCCTTAGATAGGAAGTTTGAGCTCAATCTGTCCACACGTTATCGATTCTATGAAGTACCCACACACACACAATATATATATATAGACTAGCAGGTTAGCCCGCCACTGGCGTGGTTGGTCAGAAACATGACATTTTTAAAATTATTTTGTGTTTGTTTAATTTATTTTTTATTTTTTAACATTTAACATTTAATTTTTTGTTAATTTTTTAATATTTATTTAATTTTTTTTAAATTTAATTGAATTGAATTTTTTTTTTTTAAATTTTTTTTTTTTTTTAAATTTTATTCGGCCTTTTTCGGGCGGAAAAACTGACCCGATGAAATCCCCCTTCCCTTCCTAGGAACGACAGTTTCACACAACACGCATTTTTTGTTTTTGATGAGTTAATTCATGGTACCCGTCCCTAAAAGACTGACCCGATGAAAAAGTCCCCTGTTCCTAGGACATACATATGTAGAGTTACGCCTCTTAGATCAATTCTGCCTTTTTAATCGAGATAATTGCATTTCGCGTTATTTCGTACGCATGGTGGTAGTCGTTTAGCTATGTCGATTGCAATAAAGAGCTTTCGTCGTTAACATTTCCGAATATGGTCAATATAAAGATCGTTAATGACTTAACCCCCGAAGTGGCGTTTGCGGTGATTTTGATGATTGAGAGTGGAGAATCAGTGCTCAGAGCTTGTCCAAAATGCGACGTCGACGATTCCCGTGGATTTTTACACTTATATACGAAATTTGAGCTCAATCTGTCCACGCGTTTTCGATTCTATGAAGTACCCACATACACACATATATACTGAAGTTTCAAATTATATAGTAGACCAGCAGGTTAGCCCGCCACTGGCGTTGTTGGTCAGAAACATGACATTTGTTAAATTATTTAGTTTTTATTTATATTTGTTTTAAATTTTTAATATATATATTTTTTTTATTTTTTAATATTAATTTACTGTTTTTTAAATTTAATTTATGTTTTTTTGAATTTTTAAATATTTATTTAATTTTTATTCTAATTGACCTATTTATTTAATTTTTATTCTAATTGACCCGATGAAATCCCCCATTCCTAGGAACGACAGACAACGCATTCTTTGTTTTTCAATGAGTTAATTCATGGTACCCATCCTAAACTTCCCCGTAGTCCCCGAAAAGAGCGGACAGTCAATAAATCCCGTCGTGAAATCTCTCTGGATAATATTTCGAGCGATAAGGTTGCGTTGAATTGTAAACAAACGCTTCTTAGATCAATTCTGCCTTTTTAATAGAGATAATTGCATTTCGTCCCGCATCCGTATTTCGGACGCATGGGGCTAGTCGTTTAGCCACGTATATGGTCAATATAAAGGTCGTTGATGCCTTAACCCCAGAAGTGGCGTTTGCGGTGATTTTGATGATTGAGAGTGGAGAATTGGTGCTCAGAGCTCGTCCAATATGCGACGTCGACGATCCCGTGGGTTTTTACACTTATATACGAAATTTGAGCTCATCTCGACCAGCCGTTTTCGATTCTATGAAGTACCCACACATATATATACATACACACACACATATATATACGGAAGTCTCAAATTATATAGTAGATTGGGAAATGTCGAGCCGCATCCTGATAGTAGTTTTACCGGAAGTGCAGAAAATCGTGTGTTGTTATGAACCATGTATATCCGAAAGGGTGTCATTTCTATATATCGGTATAAATAATGTTCAAGAAATTTAACGTTCAGTTATTGTCCCCTGATAAATCATATGTCAAATGTGTATAATTTGATAAGATTCTCAAATAGAGCTAACTCCCATTTTCCGTTTATTATTATTGGAAAATTTCGAGTTGCACCGTGACAGTAGTTTTGCCGGGAATACAGACAGTCTTGTGTTGTTATGAACCATGTACATCCGAAAAGGTGTCATTTCTATATTTCGGTATAAATAATGTTCGGGTTTGGTGTTCAAGAAATTTAGCCGATATGTCAACGTTCAGTTTATTGTCCCCTGATAAATTATATGTCAAATGTGTATAATTTGATAAGATTCTCAAATAGGGTTAACTCCCATATTTCTGTTTATATGACATTGGTTAATTTCGAGCCCCACCGTGACAGTAGTTGTATGTGTCTTAGTATTTCTCTGTATACGTAACCTGACACCTGTTTGTCATGAATGTCAGACTACGCTGTCAAGTCGGATTAGCTTATGGACGGAACGCTCTTTATTGTTGTCGGGTTTCAAGTCAGTAAATAACAATTCATATTCTAATGTTTCTCGGTATACGAAATCTGACCCATGTTTGTCATACACGTCATATTATGGTGACGAGTCTGACGAAATGAAATAAATAGAACGCTCTTTATTGTTATGTCAGACTCCCTTTACTGTATTTTATAACCTGTTATATTCGCGTTTTGTCCTCTTACCTTGACATACGTTTATGGAGACTTCACTACCTGATATTGTAAGAAATGTAGGCACCTTTTTAGTTTCAAATAATGTCATTGGACATAGGAAAAACATATGACAGTGACCCTGATTTATTGTTGATGGAGGTAGTTGTTATAATGCAAATGTTTTGTTTATAGTCATACATTAGTACCGATTAGAGAGTAGTCGTTATCGAAATGTTGTTAGTCATGCTTTATTATTGATGGGGGTTTACTTTAACATATTTATTTTAATTATTGTGTTGGTGGATGAAAAGTTATATATTTTTTTTTATCTTTGTCATTCCGTGGTCGTATTTTGATGCACATAGGTCAACCATTTATGTCCGATTATATAATGAAACTCAATGACTATGCACCTATGATTATCATGTGGTGGGCTGAGTTTGGTTTCCGGGATTTAGGGATGTGCATTTATTTCGGGGCCCTTACTCAGTTAAACCCCATTCTTTTAAAAACATATGCACCTATGCTTATCAGGGAGTGGGCCGAGTTTGGGTTTCCGGGATTTAGTGATATGCATTTCTTTAGGGACCATAACTCGGTTAAGCTCTCTTTGTAAAATTTGATCAAACCTGTAGTCTAATTTAGCATTTATTGGGTGATCTCACATACTATGAATATTTAGGCTTCACCTCATTGTATGACCACGGGATCTCAAACTAGAAATAACCATTATATTGGAAATCATTCATCCTTGACATGCAATAAATCACATCTGTTTTTAGTTCTGTTTTTTTTGTGTTACCCCCTTTTTCATCAGCCTGTGTATATCCTTATCAGGGTCCATCAGTTGTAGTAGTCTAGAAAACGAGCCACTTAGTCAGCACATTACCATGAAAACGAGACCCTTTTAGCTGGTTGTTTTTTTGAAACTATATTTCAGAATCCTAAGTCTGATATTCGCATTTATAAAGTATAGTAACTTATTCCGAGTGGTGAGCTGGACACAAGTTCCGACTTTAACTCATATCACGACTGGGTTATAGGTCATTATTTTGTTGCCCTGTCATCTTAAGTTAATGTATAAGTTGACACAGAATAGCACATGATATCTACACATCACTTATAATTGGTTTTATTTACATATAGTTTATTACATATATAGTTTTGGGCTTATAACTGACTCCGAACTTTCCGAAATATGGAGTTACATCTCTTAGCACGTTAATTGTATAAATGAACATCAATATATTCTTAATTAACGGTCCTCCCATTAAACAAATATACATGTAGCTTGTTTATACACATTGAGTAAGATTCGCTATACTTGTTGCTTGGAGCATAATTACACCGACGTTAGTAATTGATGAGTACAAGTGAACGATATTTTAATTTTATGATGACTGAATTCCATTCGTGTGACATTCCGCTCCGATTGTTCCAAGATGGTTGAAAACGAAGGTTGAAACTAGAGTGCGCTGTTTTTGATAGCATAAATTAGGACAACATGGTTTACTAAATTTGTTAGCAAAATATATTCTCACCCTCATTATGTCCGTTTATTTCAAGTTTGTCGTTCTTTTCACAGGTTGTGAGTACGGAGACAAAATTCCCACGTGCTCAACACTGACTGCGGCTGGTTGTTATCTAAACGACGCTGTATGTTGCCAAACATGCCACGATTTCCTCAAGCCGAATCTCCCAACAGGTACGATTTTTGTGAACATTTTAAAACAAACTCCATTTCGGAGATCCAGAACTCAGATATCATGCGAATGGAAGGTTGTTTTCGTTGTTAATCCTGTATAACAGACCCAATGATTGACACTAAAAATGAAAATCTGGTTATGCTTAATGACGATATCATGCGCCCTCCAGTTATGTCGTTGACACTCGATGTTTAGTTATCACGTCTGACGCATTGAGTCAGAGATTGCACTGTTAGAAATAATACGTCGCTTTAACGGTCTGATACCGCGCAACATCGCTGCCAACATTTGACCGTTAAACATATGACAAGGCCGTAACATGTTCCACGGTATAAAACCGTTTAAGTAACTGGCAGACCGTAACCAGTAACTTTCAGACCGTTATATTGTTTACAGTTCAGCACCGATTAATTAATATCAAGACCGTAACTAATAAAGGTCAGACCAATGGTATTTTTCATGGATCAATACCAATTTTTTGCTCTTAATTTGCTAATTTACCATAGAACTAGCCAGGTTCCCATGGCGACAATATGATTTTCCAGTAGGCATTACGATTCATAGGTTTTTGAATGTTCGAAACAAGGATTATTCGTAACTGAAAAATGCATCTTAGTTCTTATGTTACGATCATAGTTTTGTTGAAAGGCAAATCCTCAATAGATAAAGTGATAAATTTAATCCGGAAAAGACTGCACACGCGTAATGTGTTCACCTTTCACTAACTACTGTATAAATATGGCTGTAAATACAAAATGATACTGGTAATAGCTGATAAGCCAACACATCACTATTCAGTTATGAGTAATACTAATTTCGACCATTCTAATAAATAAATCGCCATGGCCTTTTAAGCCACAAAAAGAACAACAAAGCTCCATGTTTCACAGTGAAAGCTCAAATTTATGTACATGTAAACGTAAAATATCTTAGTGGCATACTTTTTTGTAACATGTAAGGCGTGAAATTGTTCAGTCACTTGCAAACACAGTTTTTGTTTTAACAGGTGAATCCGTACATCATGACAATACAGTACCATCAGAAGAAGTGGTATTTTTAGGCCCACCTTTATTGCGATATATTCTTACAAACTGAGGAACATTGAATCGTCAGAGGATTGCACATTCGAATGGCGCATGTATATATTATAACACAATTGAGTCTGTCCCATTCAATATAGTTTCCACAAAATAAGTTACAATTGTCAAGATATATGGAAATGTACAACAGGCCGGTAAAAATAGTGGTCGCAGTGTGCAGTCAAATATAGTTACTTCTGAGATAAAAGAAAACGCAGTCAGTAGTACGTGACATTTCAGGATCGTCCAATAGTGACATATGACAAGGGTATATCTGCCAGAGAGGATTTATTTCATTTTTTAGAACAGACTCACCGCCTAACATAAATTACTAAAAATCCCGCTATGTCAGGCTCATGTAGCTGCTATACTTGCATAGCAATAATTAGCCAGTATATAGCGCCAGAACAGAAGAGCACCTGGACATGTCTTTAAGAATCTATATCTGATGTGATAACCAGGTGTCCTCAAATTCTTTGTCTAACCCACTAGATTTATTGACACTTATGTGTGTAAACACAATTGTCTTCTTTTATTTTCGCGAACTAATGTGTTCATGATGTTCATATTTCATGCTATAACGTCTGAAATATACGTAAATAAATAAATACTTCTTTATTGGTGGGACGGTTTAAACGCGATAAACAAATTGACAATTGCTCCGACCCGACAAGGTGAGCCACTACTTATATTCCATGTGTAAGACGCATGATTTGTGATGCCATGTGTATACCATTTATGAGAATACGTGTATTCTCTATTCCCACCAAATATCCACAGCATGCAGAGGGTTTCACATCACTTTAGCCCCGGCAACTCTCACACGAGTTTATATTTTATACCGAATTTATCAACAGAGTTCACTAAGTTCGATTTGAGCCGAGGTGTACTGAGGCTCAAATAGAATTTAGTGGACGAGGTTGATAAATTACGTATAATATAGAACGAGTTTGAGATACCCTTTATCACATGATCAAATAAAGGCGAAGCAACGCGAAGTATTCATCGAAAACAACAATAATTAACCTCAGCAATCGCAAGTCATTTAAATAATTGCGTGACGCCATTGCACGCGGCAATATTACACGTGTATCTTACCAATCATTATGAAGCTGGTTTTGTGGGTTAATTAAGTGATAAATACAATTCTGGACGACCCAGCATCGAACAGATCACATATAAAGAAGAGAGTGTATGCACGAACGCTCTTTGTTATATTTGTCAGTGCTTAGACGCCCGCCATCGTTAAACACGGGACAAGCTATAACTTTTGTGGGTATATATCTTATCATGGAAAGTCAGAGGAAGCGTTACTAAATACTCTTTGTGTTTATGCTTAAAGAAGGGAGATCGGATGGGAATATAGCATTTAAAAAAAGTTATTTTGCATAAGCATGATCTTCAAATTGGCAGCCCGTAGCATTATTTTTATGTATAACTTATATATGTAAGCCACTCTAATTGAGGGAATCATTTCCGTTTGTGTATCTAGAAAATTCTACCCGAGTTGAGTATATGTTTACAATGTTTTTTTGTGTTAATATTAGTTGGATTTAACATTCTTTCAGCATCAGATAACTAACATATCAGTTCGATTCACTGGAATAAGTATGTATTGCATCAATCAGACAATATTGTAGTAACATACCAAAATATAAGTCGGTAGACAATACTAAAGTTCCTCTAAAAAAATTCGCGTTATATATTTTTAAAAGCCCGAAAATATAACGTCTAACTCCCGAGGCTCATGATTCATTATACCCACCATTGCCTGTTTTTTTTTATCCCATTATCCCATTTGACCCGTTCAAAACACTGCCCAGACAAAAGTACCCGACAAAAGTACCCGTCGAAATCAATCCTGTTTTACCCGATTTGACCTTGAATTGATCATTTTGAAGGTCAAATTCAGGTCGGGGTAACGGGATAAACAATCAGTGGACAAAAGTAACCCTATGTATCAAATTTCGTGGAAATACCATCAAATTCGCGATTTGACCTTGAATTGATCCGATTTCAAGGTCAAGGTCACATCGCACGTGCAAGTTAATAGGTCTATGCCACTTCCCGACCGAAAGTACCCCACATACCAAGTTTCATCCAAATCGGCTCGGCCGTTTTCGAGTTCATCGGGGCGTTTGACCTTGAAATTACCAGATTTCAAGGCAAAGGTCACGTCGCACGGGCACATTAATAGGCCTATGTCACCCCGGCCGAAAATACCCCCACATACCAAGTTTCATCCAAATCGGCTCGGCCGTTTTCGCGTTCATCGCGAACACACACACAGATCTTCCAAAATATATAATAGACTAGCCGATGAGCCCGACGTTGTCCGGGCTATTCAAAAAACAAATTTCAAATCGATAGCTCTACCCAGCCCGACGTTGTCCGGGCTATTCATAAACCAAATTTCAAGTCGATGAGCCCGACGTTGTCCGGGCGACGTTGTCCGGGCTATTCAAAAACCAAATTTCAAGTCGATAGCTCTACCCGTTTCCGAGATCTGGTCTGCGCATGCGCGAAGCTGGCGTCGCACGGGCTCGGCGATCCGATAAAATTCGTATCCGGGGCAAGATACATTCACATAGCAAATTTCAAGTCGATAGCTCCACCCGTTTCCGAGATATCGTCTGCGCATGCGCGAAGCCGGCGCCGCACGGGCTCGCCAATACGACAACGTCCACCGCCTGGTCAAACTTCACACACGTACCAAGTTTCGTCCCGATCGGTCGAGAATCGTAGATTTGTATAAATGACAAACAAACAGACAAACAGACAAACAGACAGAGGTCTTCAAAATATATATGAGATTTCGACTGAACACATATGGCTACAAAAGATTGAGTGAGACTTACGTTATACAGAACGGTAGTTTCATATTTGTGCCGCGCATGTCGGGCCAGTGATCACAACTGACTATAGATACGGCATTACATGCGCTCCATATTGGAAAATAGGTTTAGCATGTCATCCAAAACGGCCAACAAAATCGAAATTTCTCACACTTTCCGTTACAAACGTGACTGAGTTCGTTATCAGGGGACAAGGGTATTGTTAATCATGAAGTCACTGGTAACCGTAAACAAACCGAAGAACACTACTATTATTTCACTTAATTTAATTTAAGCTAGAGTAATTGATTGTCTTAAGGATTATAGATATTCATTTATTGGGGGAATACTTGATAAAAGTCAATGTGTAGAAAGATTAAAACAATCATCACTAACCTGTGCCTTTTGGATCAGTTTAGATAGGTAATATAAGGAAAGTGTATACCACTACGACAACAACACCAATTACAACAATAACAACCACCCCAACTGAAACCACACCAACTACAACCACACCGGCACACCAACCACAAAAAAACACCAACTGCAATCACACGAACTACAACAACACCAACTACAACAACCACACCATCAACAAAAACATTAACTATTGGAACATCTACACCAACTATGACAACATCAACTACAACCATTCCAACTGCATCCACACTATTTACAACAACACCGTCAACCAGAACAACACACACTACCACAACAACCACATATACTACATCCACGTCCACTACTACAGAACCAAATACACCCACACCAACTACAACAACGCAAACTACTACAACATCAACTACAACAACACCAACTACAACAACAATCACACCAATTACAACAACACCAACTACAATCACAGCAACTATAAGCACACCAAATACAACCACAACAACTACCAAAACACACATACATACTACACCGCACCGAATACGACAACACCAACTACAACCACACCAGCATCATCCATATCTAAAGCCACCCACCTACTACATCAACAGAAACTACAAGCACACCAACTGTAAAACACAAACAGCTACAAAACAAACTACACCCACACATACTCACCAACTACAACCACATCAACTACAAAAACACCAAATACTACAACAACCATACAAACTACATTTACACGCATTTACACGACAAATACACCAACTACAACCACACCAACTACTAGAAAGTCAACTACTACAACAACCACAGCAACAATAACCACACCAACTACTACAACGCAAAGTGCCACAGCACAAACTACATCCACATATACTCAACAGAACCAACTGCAACAACAACCACACCAACTACAGCTACACCAAATATAACCACACCAACTACAACAACACCACATACTACACTGACAAGCCCTACCACAAAAACTGCACCAACTAAAATTACAAAAGCTACAACAAAATCAACTACAACAACCACACCACTACAACAACATCGATTAGTACAACAACCACATCGTGGACTACAACAACTAACACCTGAACACCACCTACAACCACACTAGTTACAACAACTACAACAACTAATATTACAAAACCACACCAATTACAACCACACCAACAACCACAACACCCAAACATACTACACCAACTACAACCACACCAACTACGTCCACACCTACAACCACACCAACTACAGCCACACCAACTACTACCACACACATACATACTAAATCCGGACAAACTACTCCAAAAACTACTACAACCACAACTACAACAACCCCAACTAATATAGCAACCACACCAACTAAAATAAAACCAGTACATACTACACCCGCAACAACGACTACAACATAAACTACTACAATACTACCACGTCAACCACGCCAACTGCAACCACACCATACACAAACACACCAACTACAACAACAACAACAACAGTACCAACAACACTAACACCAACAACCAAACCAACTACATCGGCTACAAAACACCTACTACATTTACAATCACACCAACTACAGCATACCCGTACATACTACATCCGCAAAACGACTACAACAGCAACTACTATAATAACACTACCACAACAACCACATCAACTACAACAGCACCAACTACAACAACACTGACAACACCAACAATAACATCAACTACAACAAAAACACCGACTACAACTATATCGACTACAAAACACCCACACCTACTACATTTACAATCACTACAACAACACCAAATACTATAAGAACACCACTAACTACAACCACACCTACTTCTAGAACAACCACAACTACTATATTCGCAGCAACAGCTACAACAAATACTAAAACAACTCCAACTACACCAAATACTACAACACTAACGCCTACAACACTCATACCAACCACATCCAATACCATACCAACTACAACCACATCAATTAGAACAACACCAACTACTATAGCAACCACACCAACTACAAATACAACAACCCCCATACATACTATATCCGGACCAACTACAACAACAATTACTACAACACCAGAACAACTACAACCACAACTACAACAACACCAACTACTCTACTATAACATCCACACCAACTACTACCACAACAACTACTACAACACACATACATACTAAATGTGGATCAACTACAACAACAATTACTACAACACCAGCTACTCCAAAAAAACACAACAACCACGCCAGCTACAACACATCAACTTCCACAAAACCCAAACCTATTACACCAACTACTACAGCTACCACAACACCAACGACAACCAGACCAATTGCATCCACGCTTAAAACCACAACAACTGCAACACCAACTACTATAACAATCACACTAACAACAACAACAACTACTCCAGCACACAAACAAATTAAATCCGCACCAACTATTACAGCACATACTACATCACCAACTACTTCCACACATACTACATCCACATAAACTACAACCACACCAACTAGAACCACATAAACGACTACGACACCAACTACAACACCCACACCAACTGCTACAGCACTCGCAACTACTACATACACATTACCGACAACCGCACCAACTACCACGACACGAAATACTACCACACTAACTTCTATAACACCCACACGAACCAGGAACAAACACAAGTTGCAGCCAAATATCTACCTTCATTGACACGTCTGATATGTCGCTACGCTCCAGTCGCAATGCTCTTATTGTGCTATTTCATTAACTCCATTGTTAGTGAGGCCAATTTTGGACAACGTTTTAAACGGATTGCAATATGCATCCAATCCATACAAGAGTCATATGTAATGCAAGGTATAAGTGTTAACTAAGCTAGATTTTGGGGTATTATATGTTATAATTGATATATGGTAGCACAAAATTGTAGACATACGTTGTTTCTATTCATTGTTGAACCAGCTAGCTCATGTAGTATATTGTGTTCTGACAATAGATGTATGTTTGTTACAGAATGCAAGTATGGTGACAAAGCTGATGGCTGTGATGCAAGCTTGTGTGAACTTTATATCGCTCCAGAAAATTGTTGTGGTACGTGCTGGTGGATGTTCACAACTACTACTACTACAACCACACCAGCCACAACTACAAGACACACTACTACACAAACATCAACTACGACAACAACACCAACTACGACAACAACACCCACAACTACAACCACACCAACTACTACAACACCAACACCTACAACCAGACCAACGACTAACACAACACCAACCACAACAACACCAACAACCACAACAACGACGACGACGACAACAACACCGACAATGACGGCGTCAACGAGGACAGCGACGCCAACCGGAAAGACAACAACACCGACGTCAACAACGCCGACGACAACGACGACGACGACAACGACGACGACAACACCGACGCCAACAACGACGACGACAACACCGACGCCAACAGCAACGACGACAACACCGACGCCAACACCGACGACGACAACAACAACACCAACGCCGACACCAATAACGACAACAACGCCGACGCCAACAACGACAACAACGCCGACGCCAACAACGACGCCAACAACGACGCCAACAACGACGACGACACCAACGACGATGACGACAACGCTGACAACAACATCGACGCCAACAACGACGACGACACCAACAACGCCGACGCCAACAACGACGACGACAACACCGACGACGACGACAACACCAACGACGACAACAGCGACAACAACATCGACGCCAACAACGACGACGACACCAACAACGCCGATGCCAACAACGACAACAACAACGACGACACCAACAACGACAACAACATCGACACCAACAACGCCGACGCCAACAACGACAACAACAACGACGACACCAACAACGACGACAACACCGACGACGACGACAACACCGACGACGACGACAACGCCGACAACAACATCGACGCCAACAACGACGACGATACCAACAACGCCGACGCCAACAACGACAACAACGACGACGACACCAACAACGACGACGACAACACCGTCGACGACGACAACACCAACGACAACAGCGACGCCAATGTTCACTACAATCACGACAACAACAGCGACCACGGCAAGGAAGATAACCGCCACTACGACAGCCAACATAACGACTCCGTTAGGCAAGGGTGATGATGAAAACGACGAGTTAGGTAATACATGTACTAAGATTATAAAACGAAAACGCGTTATTTTCTATGCAAACCTCAAATTACATAATAATTTATTATAGAAGAGAATATGGAGTTTTATTAAAAAAAAGGATATGAGATTACATAATACGCACATACATCAAGTAAAATAACTGTACTAACATGCAACAAGAACGATGATAAACAGATAAAGAATAATAACAGAAATATACGTTGTGATGGAAGTTATTATTTATAGTTAATAATAATAAGAACACTTGCAATTCATTTATAATTAATTTATAATGCCTCTGTCAAGATATATTCCTAATTCATTTGACAATATCATACACTTTTGGCCGAGTGAATCTTAATATTCTGTATTTGTTTTAAATGTTGAATTTGTGAACAGAAAGAATGTCGTTTATCTGACAGATAAGTTTGAATATTAATTCTATTAAGTAATTTATGATTTGAGGTTAACTGCTTGAATTTGATTACGTGGTACTGTATTATAAGTTATGGGACGCCTAGTGGTCGGATATGGTGCCTAATGTTGATCTAGCTGAGCCTCACATGACACCACGTCCGACCACTAAGCGTCCCGTAGCGTATTTATTATGACAAAATCCAGCATATCCCTGTAATTTATTGTAATTTGGTAAGATAAATGCGTCGTCTATGGCCATTAACCAATTATTTAACGTCACATCGACGCGTCATGGGCGTTGAACGTCAACGCATTATGTCAATGGATAATTATCAGAAGTAGGACAACATGTTTGATAGTTAATTTATGAGTCTCTAGAAGTCCTCAAATATATCCGAAAATGATTTCCGACAGATATCCCCTTTCTTGGCGCCAACATACACCAAAATATTCAAGAGGAGACTGAGTTTCTGAAAAAACAAGATGGCTGATACGCACTTAATATTGATTTCATGTTAGGTCACCAACCTAATATGGGTTCATATACCGTCACTAGATATCGACGCCAATTGGCTAATCGCAAAATCTGACATAATAATATATTATTGCACTATTACTTAAACGTTTACACTCACTTACAATAAATCATATTCCACCACACACAAATAATATTTAACATATGGTTTCAGTTCTAACTATTCTGACCGAAGAACGGCGTTGCCGATTTAGGCCAACCACGCGCCGATCAGAAAATAATATGTACTGCGCCACACATAACCTGGTTAAAGATACATAGCCATTTTAATCATCAATACATACATAATAACACTCGCTAAGATTAGTTTCATATTCCAATCCGATTATGTAGATACACTAGTTTTCAAAAAATAATGTATGTTAATGTAGTTCATACAGATGTAATATCCATCGTGTCAGAAAGAAAACACGTCTATTACTTAACGTGGACAAGTACAGAGCACTAATGGATATTCTGTTCTGGACATGGTACAAATAAAGAATCTCCTCATTTAGTTTTGGTGAATGTATTAGGGCCATGCGAATCGATTCGATTTGATGCGATTCGAAATCGCTCGTCTGATTCGAAATCGGCTACCACGATTCGAATTTCGTCGAATCTTTGGTGACAGGTGCTTTTCTGTGCTTTCTACAGACCACAAAGCTCTTACCAGAAAAGAAAATTCGCTATAATAATGTAGTAAACGAATTAAAAGTACACACGTATCGTTATGTTCGATGGTAGGGCATGTAATGTTATCGCCAACTAATCCATAACGAATCGACCCAATCTGTAAGAATGACATTTCGAATCGTTTGCCTGATTGAAATGAAAACACCCAATTCGCAGGCCCCTACAATTTATTCTCTCTGCTCTTCTCACTCAATTACATATACTGTAATAATTAGTGGTCTCGCAACTATGTAAATGTGACAAAAATGATATATACATAATATATGTTGAGGTCCCCGACCGTGGCAAATTAGAAGAACGTAAACAACATTCTTGAATAAAAAAATCCACTATACTGCTCTGAAAATCATAAATGCCCAGTTAACACTTATGTACTATGAACACGTTAATTCAACATGCATTTCCCCTATCAACATCTTTCACAGAACATAATTTGTCAGCTGAAGATTATGAGGCAGTTCAACTCTCTGGGAAAGACTCAATGTTGTGATGTTCCGGTGAACAATGCCGTTAGATCACATACACCATAATCGCAGTCGTATCTGGGTGGGGCCGGAGCAGTTTGGACCCGAGCATGGGAGATAATCTTGACCTATCATTTTATCATTTTCAGGATTGATCTGAGTTGAGGTACATCTCAGTTTGCCATTCTGATTGAAACATGACCATTTCGATTAAAAATGAAAAGAATGTTCGCATGTACATTGAAGCAATTACTGAGCTAGCACCCCCATTCATTCTGATATACATACCTTTCATTATTTATAGTATTCAAGATGATTCCATATCTGGTAGCGATTCCAATTGGATTTTTCGCTATGGCTGTTCTATGCATATGTGGTTATAGGATGTATCGGAAAAAGAACAGAATCAACACCACGTGCAAAGACGAACAATAACATACATGCAGAAGGTGTTTACAAGAGTGTTTACGCCGACATAAGAGAGTCTGCATTGTACAAAACTGGATTTCAGTTGGTCAGGACGCAAGACCCCTATCCCGTGCCGACATATACAGCACCACTTGCAGAGCAGGACAATGACATATATGCAGAAGTTCAATAACTCTTCTAAGCAGCTTTCGAACACTATTAATTTTCTCTCTTTAAAAAAATTCTTTTCCACACTCTGATTCTCACCATCTGAACAATCACTATCGCTATCACTGTCAGATTCCATATTAACATAATCTCAATGGGAATCATTTTTCTCATTCTCTGTGTTGACACTCTCACAATCACTTTCCGTATCTTTGTTTGACTTACATTCTCTATCCACATTCTTACTTGGCGTTGATGTTGAAAGTGGTTTCATATGTGATGTTGAAGAATTTAATAGCATTTGTTTACTTATGGAAGCTGTACAATAGCTATGTCCTGCACTTAGGTTAATATTCTTACACACACTTGGCATACATGCCCACACTGAAGCATATGTTTTATCAGCTACACTCAAATATGTTGTTTCCTGAAGTTAGACAGCATATTGATTAGAATTATGATCCATCACATTAATTTAATTTGAAGACACACATAATGTTCAAGATCCCATACACTGTTATTGAAAAGGAATTTCAACAATATTGAGTTTAGAAAATTAATCATTCCAAAACCATTTGGAACAAACCCATGTGCATACATGTACAGACATCAGTAGTGTCCCTGATTTTTCTTCAGGAAACACTGTGCACATATAAACTTCTCAAAGTTTCAAACACTATGTGTGCATTCAGATCATGATTTTGAAGGGCTATTTTATTTCAATTCAGAGGGATATAAAACGTGCAACCATTTTATTGATTCGAAATTTCAGTACCTAAACTGTGTGCTTACTTTAATTACATGTTTTTAAAACCATTTTAATGCGGCTAATGTCGAGACTACACTGTATCAGTTGTTTTAGCCATGTTCACCACATCTACATGTAACTTGTAATGTGTGTTGCCATTGCCAATGGAGGTCACCTGACTCACATTATCATGATGCTTACAAATACACGGTCAAAACATTATGACATATTTGCGGCAGAACCTGGCTATTATCTTAGAGTGTGAAATTATAAATACATGTATCTCCCTTGAGGACTAATACTATTTATCAACTGAGTATCAATGATTACTTTGACAGCTTGAATTTCTTTTTGATCCATTCAATATTCTAGAATGGATTTTAACGTAAGAAATGTTAAATGTATAGTATTTTTATTATTTCTAATAAATTCATCATTTCCGATTGTTGTCTGTTACGTCCGACAGTACTCACTGACATCGACACATTTATGAGTCCGAGATATATTCAACCATACTGTATAACTATTAATATTCAACATATATCTATTTTCACCATCATTGGTATGGTACGTGTACATAATATGCATCAATCTAATTCAGGTCACAGTTGGTGGTCCCACACAATGTAATTCTGTACCTCTATTCAGCATCTATTATTTTGCAATATGTAGATGTATTGGCCTGCAACGTTGTGCTATGGTGAAGGAAATGCTCTGAAAGTTATACTTCTGCAAAATATAATCAGTGTTGCACAGTATATAATATGTTTGATATTAGTATGTGCATTTATAACGAGGCAGTGAGATATCCATGGCTTTTTACATTAATATTCACTACTTTGATTTGTAAGGAATTTCTTCTACCGAATCATACCGTGATTTCCAAAATGTTCGCATTGAAGTTGAGCCGCCAGTTTGTTGGTACATGTATCACATTTATACCATAGTCTGCGATGTTTAACACCAGAAATTTTAATTCATGGTTAAAGATAGACTATCTCTTTGTTACTAAATTTTATATAGTGTCCGGGGTAAAAAATAATAAAACTGAGACACCAGTCCTGTCTGGAAAAGCTTCCATCAATTAATGTTCATTTTATATCAACATTTTCTTATATAATGCTATTATCAATTGGTATATTTCTGTTACTATTTTTTACAACAATTTGAAACGTTCAGGCGATGTCAGTTAGAGAGAGTTCTCCCACGTGTTATGCTCCAAACGTTCCCCAAGTTTTACAATGTCCCAAATTGATCGTATCTACTATACCAGAAAAATTTACAAAAAGTACAATTAATATTATTTGATAGAAGTGTTTCTTCTTGACTGGGGTCTTCGATTCATATTTATTATTTTGTATCCAAGAAACTATAAAAAAAAACTTGTTACAGAAAGGGGCTGAAATGTAAAATTGAATCTTTAGCATCAATTGCATTTTAGTCAACATATAGATGCACATATATGCATGTTGAAGACGCTCCTGGATATTGCATTGCCTCCATATGCGGTTTACTGTTTGTCACTACACACCTCATTCAGATAAACTGGCTCACTATCAGATACCTTCATAACTTTCTCTGTAACACAATCAACAATTTCTGTGGCGGGGAACTTTCGCTTCACAGTTATAGATTCTTTCACTCCAACTCTGAGCTGGAAACATAAATATTATATGACACAGACTGACTTGCTAATGTATGGGCCATAAATTAATTTTGAATCAATGCTTATTGTTATCATGGACGTTCACCAAAACAGTATGTGATACAATATTTATTTGGATGGGTATATCTGATAGGAATATTGCCCTAATAACTGGTATTTTAAACGCATTGTTACAGTCCATAGCACACGTGTCTATGGGTTAAACCAAATAATAAGTGGAAATATACCCCACCCCAGGGGTATTAAATTGAGCGACGGCTATGTATTAGGGAGAAGTTGACAGTAAACAGTTTGAAGTTAAATTTACACCCAAAATGAAAATTAGACTGTTATGCTCCCACAAGTATTACAGCTGACACCTAACATGTTATAACATTCACCCAGAGAAATTAGCGATACTCAGGGTCTGGATGGGGTCAATACTTTTTTTCTGAGCACGTGTAACAGTCGGTATGAAGTGGTGGGTGGTTAGTCAATAGGAGTCAAATATTTTTTTTCATAGCTTTCTATTTTTGTGCTTACTGTCTATTAGATGTGGTGAAATAGGTGCCATTTAAACAATTTTCAAAACTCAAGTATTAGATGGCCTATGTATGCCAAGTTTATTTTGTATTTCCACTACCCACCCCCTCTTTCAAAACACAACAAGACATATTTTGAGAATATGACGTGCATTCAATTAATAATGTAAAGAAATTATTATTCCCGTACCAATGGCATGGGAATCACTGTCGAAAAAACCCACTATGCTTACAGTGACGTGGCTACCCACCCCCCTGAATGAGACCAAATACTATGTTTTCAATAATTCCCTTTGCACACACCCCCATTTAATCAAACCAAAACTGCATTATTCCATTTGGCCCCTCCCCCGCCCTTCAATCAGACCAAACAAAGGTTTTGCATAATTTCATTTCCCCTTTCATCTAAATGTTCAGGCTTAATAGCCTATTCATTAACCATGGTTCTATCCACTTCGTACGATAATATTCAGATATTTTAACCTGAAAATTGCATAAATCCTAACATCTAGTGTTATAACTCCAGACAAATGCACACGACTGCGGGCAACACACCAGGACACACTGGGCTGACCATGGTTGTTCGGTCCGGTGTGAGAACATTTTGAAAACTAAACAAGAAAATCGCAAAATCCTGGCATCTAGACTAACCTCAAACTTGCCTAGTGTTGGAAATTTAAAACTTCATACTCAGCTTTAGATTGGAACATTTCCAACTGATGACCATTTCAGTCCACACTCTTAACCAAATGTAGTAAAATATTGTAGTTTAGTATTGTCCACATGGGAGGGACCAGGACACACTGGACCACCGTGGTTCGGCCTTCTGTGCGAAAATTTTGAAATATGAACAAGAAGATCGCAAAATCGTAGCATCTAGACTAGCCTTAAGCCTTCCCAGAGTTGGAAATATCAAACCTGACAAGTCTTAGATTGGAAAATTTCCAGTGACAATTTTGACCAAATGTAGGATAATATTGTTTTCTTAAATTAATTAGCAGTTTTTTACTAGCCACGGGGGAGGGACCAGAACACAAGCTTTTCAAGTGTTTGAAATTTCCAACATGACACCCCACTAAAGTTGGAAAATTTCCAACTGATGGGCATTTCAGTCCAAAATGATTACCAAAAGAAGGAAAATATGCAAATATTGGTCCAAAAACAATAAATTGTTTGAAAATCAAAGTACAATAACATTTTCAACCTATTGTTGGTGTGAAATATCCAACTAATGTTGTGTCAGCTATGAAATTTCCAACTGTTGAACATTTTGACCAAAGTTGGGGAGGTAAGACACCCCCAAACCCCCTGTCGCCTCGTCCATGTATATTTAGTATTAGTGTTCTAAAAATTGTGACATTTCTTTACCTAAACCTGGAACGAATATAGAATTCCAGTAACAGAAGCTTGTGTTGGCTATTAATTTCGAATCAGAATTATTTAAACTCCAATGTTCAAAAATATTCAAATATATTTTTATATCCTATGTGAATCTAATGAGTATACATCTGCATTGAACAATTTGAGAACCAACCATAATACACTCTTAGAACCAAGGTCCACTGGATTACCTACGTAGATACAATACGTGTCCCATGCGGAGTACCGAAATGTTGGTACTCTTGAGTACCACAAATCCAGGTACTATGTACTACCTATATACATGTATTTCCTCAGGAGTACATGTGGTCCAGGTACTATGGAACACCAAACATTCAGGTACTATGCGGAGTACCTGTCCAGGTACTCCGTGGTTCATTTCCAGGTACTCTTTAGCACAAAATATCGAGGTACTATGTCGAGAATCTTCCCCACGTATTTTGGAATTACAGTGGAGTACCTACCCGGGTACTCAGGAGTACCTGACCAAGAACCCAGCCCTCGAAATTAGGAAAAATGTCCCACGGAACGTTTAATGATGTGGAATGTTAGATTCCAAATACCACGGCCTTTCCCATATCATTGTTGATTTTTGTGGCTAAAGGATCCTATAGGACTGAGGATCCTATACTATGGGGGTACCTAAGTGGGAAATTATGCTTTTCGCCAGGTCGGAGGAATCTATAAATTGAGGCACTAAACCTCGAGCTAAGAACAAAACCGATCAAGGTTATTCGATATCGTGTTATCAATTACTCGATTTCAGAATTTCCCTAATATCTTACCTGCACATGAAGTAAAAAATATGTCTGATTGTCTAAAGTGATTCGCAAAATGTCTTAAACACGTCTGGGTTAACCACATATCAATCTATAATAGCACGCGTGCATCTGTGATAAGGGGCGTCACTCTAAACTATTCTATAATTATCTTTTTTAAAGAATTAGTCGCCTGAACTAATTTAAACACTTTGTTGACTGGTTTCACTTTCAAAGTTGAGTAAAAACAAAATTAATTCTGATTTGTTACTGAGAATATTCAAAATAAACATACAAATCTTCAAACTAGCATCACTTCCATGTTCAAGCATTTAGAGTTCCCACTCTTAAAACACTGCGGCCCATGCCAGGAGACTGATCTATTGTAACAAGAATAAAACCCAGAGTTTAATAAGTTGGTTAATCAAACGCCAATTTCATAAAACCTGGGTACCGGTTGCAATTGTCTATTTGAAAACACTGGTTATCCAGGTGCTCGAAAAATAGTGAGTGATCAGCTCAGCTTTAATGGCTCAATATAATGAATTTACTACTTCCAAGTGGCTGCGGTAATAAAAAAATACGATCAAAGTCATTTCAATGCGCATTAATCTGAATATTCCAGAAATACAGACTCAAATTAAAGAATTGGTCGCCTGAACTAATTTAAACACGTTGTTGACTGGTTTCACTTTCAAAGTTGAGTAAAAAAGATTAGTCAAATCGTTGAATAGAACTAGTTTATTAAACACGTGTTGCTATGTGTAAAATTACATCGAAGTGCGTAATTGTTGAGTACAAGTGAACGATATTTTCAGTTTATGATGACTGAATTCCATTCTTATGATATACCGCTCCGATTGTTTCAAGATGGCTCACAAGAACGAAGGTTGGAACTAGAGTTCGTCGACTCGATAGCATAAATTAGGACACCATAGTTTTCTAAATTTGTCAGCAAAATAATTTATATTCTCACACTAATTATGTCCGTTTATGTCCGTTCAAGTATGTCGTTTTTCCACAGGTTGTGAGTACGGAGACAAAGCATCTTGGTGTTCAACCCTGACTGCGACTGGTTGTTATCTAAACGACACTAATTGTTGCCAAACATGCCACGATTTCCTCAAACCGACTCTTCCAACAGGTACGTTTTGTGTGGACATTTTCAAACCAACTCCATTTCGGAGATTACAAATCAGATATCATGCGAATGGCAGGATGTTATTGTTGTCAAATCCTTCACAACAGACCCAATGCTTGACACCACAAACGACAAACTAGTTGTGCTTATTGACGAAAACATGCGTGCCTGGTTACGTTGTTGACACTTAGTTATCATGTCTGACGCTTTGCGTCAGAGATTGACTGGCTACAGTGTACATATCATCGCCACATTCTATCACATTTTTATAACAAATTCAATATCGTGAAATTGCGGAGAGTAGTGGCTAATGTTTGGAAAAGTGGTAAACAGAATGCGGGAAATATGCCGTTCAGTCGCTGCTCTGATTCTAAATAAGTTTTGACATGATTCGCTATTATACCTTTGATTGATCTAGTTTTAGTTGATTATATTCGCTGAAACGCACAATGGTACCTCAGTTGTGTAGTACGGGAGTGTTTACTAACAGTCTGAGCTTGTGTGTTGAACTGAACATATCCTACACGCAGCTCTCATACACTGTGGCTAACCTCTCTCGGCAATCGGTAGGAGACATCACTGGTAGAAATTGATCCTACACAAGCATATGTGACAGCAAAGTATTTACACGTCGCTGATGCTATTGGTATGTTGCGCTGCTCTAAATGTGGTGCTTTTCAGGTACGAGACATTACATTGAGTCCATGGCCACTTGTGGCGACACTCGAGGACACATGTAGCGTTTGTTCTATTGACGATGTAGGACACCTGACTCACGTGCTCATAGCATCTACAAGTGCACGATCAAACCAACGTGTAGCTTACCAAAGTTGTAGCGAAGAGGAATAATAAAAACTTCTTATATCCACATGAGCTATCACAACTAAAATCACCAAAACGAAGTAGAACTCGCTGACCGAATGTTTTAACATATATGCAAACAGTTTACTCATAAGCTGTTAGTACATGGAATGTATACAATAATTGGTTGTAAAACATTTATCCACTAAGTGGTTGCCCTTAGATTGATATTAGATAAATACTGTGCATATCGTGTACATATAGTGTACATATAGCATTTACAACTATACTTATATACACATCTAACACATTGTCTCTATTTATACAATAAACAATATAGAAGCAATCATTTGAACTATACATCACAATTTTGAGCGCAATATGAAGCGCAAAATATTGAGATATTAAGCGCAAAATATTGCAATAATATCACAATCGACACGCTTATAAGCATTTCCACTTGCCATATTATTGCGATATTGGGCGCGAAAATAGAGCTGGTTGGGATTGAAATCTTCGAAACAACAGCAGATCCGATAATAACTGTGCGCGGTGACTTGGCGACAATGCTCTTCTGTAGTCGCACATTTCTCGATGAAATTTTACAGCATGATGCATCAAACTGTATACTGGTATCACGACACTTAGTATCAATATCAGTGAGTCAGCCAAAGATAGTTTGCTAAGAACATCCAACCAATGGTGCACTCCTGGTAAATTGTCGTGATAACCTGACGATAACATGGCGATTGATGACAATGTCTCATATCCACACGTTTCAATGAAAATTGATGAATACGGGATGAATTGGTCCATGTATTTGTAAAGTTGTATTTGTACATGTAAGTTGGGATTGTAAATATGTGATCACCCGTCACTGCGCGGCGTCAGTTCATTGTTTACGGTGTTGTTGTTGATATTGAAGCTCTTGTGAATTACACTGGTGCGTACAGTACACGTATGCCTCTCTTGTAAATGTACATGCATGTGCTTTGAAACAATCGGAACACTGTCAACTGGATTGAAAAACAGGTCACCGTCAACAATCTAATAGTAATAGCAGCTCGTTGTTGTTATTATTGTCACTATTGGTTGATATCGAAGCTCGTATTAATTGTACCTGTATCTTGTGTCAGTTAGTGTGCCAGTGTTATGATAGTCACATCACTGTCAATTTCAACATCAGTACTACGTCGAATGAAGTCAGATTACAGCCGACCTCAGATCATGCCATGATTGATTGGCATGAATCTCTACTCTCGAATTTAGTGGAAATTGTCAATGATTAAGCCGATTTTCGCAGAATTGAAACTTGTCCGGTTACCAAAATCAGACCGTCTTAACAACAGTTACTGTCCACAAATGAAAAGGTAACATTTTCAACAAAAAAAAAAGCAATCGTTTGAAATTTGCCTGCGCTAAAATATTCAAAATGGCGAATAAAATAGGTGAGTGCCAAAGCAGGAACTTAAACCCGGATTTGAGGATAACATACTCAAGTTATAGGGACCCGCATAACACAGACTGTTTACCGGATTAATAATAAATATTAAATATCAGCAGATTCAGATTCAGTCATACTGTACGGAATCATTGTCGTATATAATATGGTCGCCGATAAATATACTATTGAATTTCGACGGCATGACTGTGGATCACGAAAATATTTAACTTAGACAATTTTCATAGGCACATACAATAACGGTACAAAACCGTAAAACTGATGAAACGGTATGGGGACGTCGATCATTGCAGCTGGCATTGAGAAAACCTTCCTATGCTGACTTTCTATTTGTTTTCGCTTCTAAATCACCGATTAAATATTTAAAAGTTGCTTATCTTCAGGAATAATCTAACTTAACAATTAGCCGACACCTTAACTCAACAACAGTACTCGACCGCATTCCGTTGGCAGTCAGTTTTCTAATAGGTCTACCAACACCTGGATCTGGCGAAAATTTATGGAATCGACCGAAGTATTAGATGTTCTGTTCAAGTGTATTGTTCTAGTTAATTCTATAGAGTGCCAGTAAAATAACATTTAATGGCATCATTAAATATAAAAGTGATGCCCAGTGCCCAGGCACAAAACGTGAGAATATTTTAGCTGATGCCACGCGATGTGAAGTAAGTCACGTGCGATCTGATTGTCTGCATCGGCCGACACAGTGAACAATACACACACCAGCTACATCTACAAATGACTATAATATCTAGCACTGCCCAGTATAAATATATGCCAAACTAAATGTGGGAAATATGCCGTAAAGTCTATACTCTGATTCTGAATCAGTTTTGACATGATTTTCTATCATACACCTGAGTGGTCGAGTTTTAGTTTATACTGTTCTGATTAAATCAAACTAGCAGATAAGCGAACAATGGCTCCGCATGCATGTACTGTGGTATAATTCACTAAATTGACTTAGCTGGTGTGTTTAACTGAACATCCCTTCATAGAGTACGAGTATTCATTACAGAGTCTGAGATTGTTTGTTGAACTGAACATCCCTGTGCGTAGTACGGGCTTATTAGTTAAACAGTCTCAGATTGTTTGTTGGACTGAACATCCCTGTGCGTAGTACGGGCTTATTAGTTAAACAGTCTCAGATTGTTTGTTGGACTGAGCATCCATGTGTGTAGTACGGACAGTCCTTGCCAGGAGGAAAACACAACAAGGGCACTTATTTGCTCCCGCAATTCATAAGACGGGTGTAAGTGCACCTGTAATATAATCGTAAGTTGGGTGTTTTTAAAAATATGTCATACTGGGACACTACACTTACATGTCTGTCTGCATGTAGTCACAGTTTCACATGCCCATAATTGCATGGAAACATAAAAGGATCAAAGTAAACCTTCAAATAGTTCAATATTGAATCAACGATAGCAGTCATCATAATCAATTTCCCAAGAGGGACGAGTGCACATTTTGCCACCCGTGCATTGAACATTGCGAGCGTGCACGGGTGCGATAGCAATCGCTTCCGTCTATTGTGATGGACTGAGTACGGGAGTAGTCATTAAACACTCCGAGCTTGCTTGTTGAACCGAACATCCCTGCTCCGATTCAGTATCAACCAATTATCAACATATCACGCACAAATTCGCTGTGTTGCTCCACATTATATTCCAGGATAAGCTGAAACGTTAAACTGGTTGATATAATTGTGAATCTGATCCATATAAGAGACATACACAATGCAAAACTAGCCCTGTTGTGTATTCTATGTGATGTATACACAAACAGCACGTAGAAACAAGTTAGTTATATATATAGTCTAAATGGCATTTCATAGATTATACAATGTCTTGAGAATATATGTATATATATATATATATATGTTACAGATTGCAAGTATGGCGACAAAGCTTCATGGTGTCAGGCTAGCTCGTGTGAGTCAAATTCAGAAACTTGTTGTGGTACCTGTTGGTGGATGTTCATAACTACTACGAACACACCCACTACTACCACCACACCAACTACTACAACTACTACAACCAGACCAACAACTACAACTACTACGACACCAACTATTACGACACCAACTAATACGACACCAACTACTACTACACCAATCACAACAACACCAACTGCTACAACAATCACACCAACTACAACGACACCAACTACAACAACACCAACTACGACAACCACACCGGCAACCACCACATCGGCAACCACCACATCAACTACAACAACACCAACTACAACAGCACCAGCTACTTCAACAACTGCACCAACTAAAACCACACCAAATACCACAACACCCACACCTACTACATCCACACCAACTACTACAACACCAACTACAACAACACCAACTACAACAACACCAACTACTACAACAACAACACCAATTACCACTACAAAAACCACACGAACTACAACCACACCAACTACCACAGCACCCACACCTACTACATCCACAGCAACTACTACAATACTAATTACAATAGCACCAACTACAACAAAACCAACTATTACAACAACCACACCGACGGCAGCCACACCAACTGCCACAACACCCACACCTACTACACACACACCAACTACTACAACACAAACTACAACCACAACACATACAACTACAGTAACTACAACAATATCAACTACAACCAAACCAACTGCTACGACACCAACTACTTCCACACCAGCAACTACAACACCAACTACAACCACACCAGCTGCAACAACGTCAACTGCAACAACGCCAACTGCAACAACACCAACTGCAACAACGCCAACTGCAACAACGCCAACTGCAACAGCACCAACTGTCACACCATCCACATCTAATACATCCACACCAACTACTACAACACCAACTACAACCACACCAACTACATCTACACCTACTACAACCACACCAACTGCAACAACGCCAACTGCATCAGCACCAACTGTCACACCATCCACATCTAATACATCCACACCAACTACTACAACACCAACTACAACCACACCAACTACATCTACACCTACTACAACCACACCAACTGCAACAACGTCAACTGCAACAGCACCAACTGTCACAACACCCACATCTACTACATCCACACCAACTACTACAACACCAACTACAACCACACCAACTACATCTACACCTACTACAACAACACCAACTGAAACCACACCATCTACATCCACATCTACTACAACAACACCAACTACATCCACACATACTACAACAACACCAACTACAACCACATCGGCTACTACAACACCGATACCGACTACATTCGCACCAACTACTACAATAAGAACTACTACAACATCAACTACGCCCACACCTACTACATCTGCACCCACTACTACAACAACAACAACACTAACTACACCCACACCTACTACATCTGCACCAACTACAACAACAACGACACCAACTACAACCACATCAACTACAACCACACAAACCACAACAACATCAACTACTACACGACTACTACCCAAACCTACTACATCCACGCCAACTACTACACCAACTACCACAACACCCAAACATACTACTTCACCAACTATTACAGAACCAACTAGACCTATACCTACTACAGCCAAACAAACTACAACCACACCAACTACAACAGCACAAACTGCTACAACAACTACATCAACTAAAACCACACCAACTACACCCACAACAACTACAGCAACACAAACTACTACAACCACACGAACTACAACCACACGAACTACCACAACATCCACGCCTACTACATCCACACCAAGTACTACAAGAACCACTACAACACCAACTACAACCACACACACTGCATCCACATCTACAACCACAACAACTACAACCGCACCAACTACCACAATACTAACTACTATAACAACCACACAAAATTCAACCACACCAACTACTACAACACCCAAACCTACTACATTCGCAGCAACGACTACAACACCTACTACACCAACACCAACTACACCCACACCTACTGCATCCACATCAACTACAACCGCACCACCTACTACAACGCTACCTACTTCAACACGCACACCAACTACATCCACACCAACTACAACCACACGAACTACAACAACACAAACTACTACAACACAGGCTACACCAACACCTACTTCAACAATACCAAATACAACCACACCAACTACAACAACCACACCAACTACAACCACACCAAGTGCAACCACACCAACTACAACCACACCAATTACTACAACACCCACGCCTACTAAAATCGCACCAACTACAACAACAATTAATACAACATCAATTACACCATCACCTACTACATCCACACCAACTACAACCACAGCAACTACTATGACACCAACTACTACAACACTAACAACTTCTACGACCACACCAACTACTACAACATCAACTACTACGACACGAAATATTACAATCACACCAACTTCTACGACCACAACAACTACGACAACACCAACACCAACTACAACACACACATCATCTACTACAAATCACACATCCACTACAGCCACAACGACTACGACTAGAATTACAACCACACCGTCCACTACAAACACACCTACTACTGCAACCACACCAACTACTATACGCAAACCGAATACAACACTCACAGCAACTACAACACCCGCCCCAACAATAACAAAACCAACAGCAACACACACACCAACCAAAACCAAACCAACTAATACGACACCAATTGCACCCATACCAACTACAACACCCACACCAACTACAATCATAACTACTACAACACCCAAACCAACTACATCCACACCAACTACAACACCCATACCTACTACATCCGCACCAAATACAACCACACCTACTACATTCACACCAACTACAACCATACCAATTACTACAGCCTCGCCAACTACATCCACACCTATTACAACCACACCAACTACAACAACGCATATTACATCCACACTAACTACAACACCCACACCTACTACGTCCGTGCCAACTACAACCACACATACATGCACACCAACTACAGCCACACCAATTACTACAGCCATACCAACTACACCCACAGCTATTACATCCACACCAACTACATCCACACCAACTACAACCACACAATCTACTACGACAGCAACCGCTACGACACACAGACCAACTACAACTCCCAAACGAGCTACAACACCCACAACAACTACAACCAAACCAACAACAATGACACCAGCTAGGCACAAACCAACTACTACAACACCCACACCTACTACATACACACCAACTACTACAACAACCGCACCCACTACATCCGCACCAATTATTACAGCACACACACCTACTACATCCACACCAACTACAACGAAACCAACTACGACCACATCAACTACTACGACAGCTATACCCACACCAACTACACCCATAACAACTAGTACAACACCCACACGTACTACATCCACACCAATTACTACAACACCCGCACCAACTACGTCCATAACAAATACTACAACACCCACACCAACTATACCCACACCAACTACTACAACACCCACACCTACTACATCCACACCAACTACTACAACAACTAATGTAACACCAACAACATCCATACCAACTACAACCACACCTACTACATCGACACCAACTAGTACGACACCAACTACAACTACACCGAGTACTACATCACCCACCACAACTGCAACTATACCAACTACATCCACATCAACTACTATGACACCAACTAGATCCACACCAAATACTACGACACCAACACATACTACACCCACACGAACTACTACGACACCCACCCCAGTTACAGCCACAGCAACTACGACGACACCCACACCAACTACAATCACTACCGACGGCACTACTACATCAACGCGGACAACAAACGTAATAAACGGCAAAGCTCAAAACCAGTCGCGTAAGTACAAAAGTATATGTCACTAAAGTGCTTGTTGTCGTTTCCATACGCTGAAGTAACGAGCATTCTTCACATTTCTAAATGTCGACAATGGCTGGCGCAGGTATATCTCGCTTTAGTAATTATTTCGTATTAGTATACTAACGGATAATTATACATGTTTGTATTTTGTATGTTAATGAGTCATGATGTGATTAAACCGAGCAGTGAGGTTGAACGATTGCATACGTAACAACCGCAGGACTTCTGAAAATGACAAAATGTTACGCAAAGAAGATAGTGCTTATAACATAGCAGTACTTACTCGCACATATGTGTTGGGTTAATTGGATTTCGATTATTCGTAATTCCATATTTTATTTTCACTATTCAGCTAATATATATATCGTAAAAAGTCACTAAAGTATACTCAACGCAGCTCAACATACATATGTCACCTCCACATGATGGTCACAATGATTAACATTATATTGTGTCTTGCTTTATTATGTATTTCTGATTACTATACTATGATACAGAGATGCATGTTAGTATTTCGTGTATTTATGTGTCCTGCTGTGACTAAATCGAGCAGTCAATGTGGCAAATTATTTTGAAAGATTACGTACGCACGAAACTATCCATAAAATATGTTACGCAAATAAGAGTACTTTTCCAGTAGCAGTACGTACTCGCAAACTGTTTCTCCAAAGAGTGAAATCAGATTAATCGGATTAAGAATATTCGCATTATCGCATTTTCTTTTCATCATGCAAGTTATATAATTATGTCCCAAAACAGGTCACTAATTAATACCTAACATATATAGTTCCCTTTGGTGTTGTTGGCAAGTAGTCGCGTATGTTTGGACAGGCTTGTTTGGATATTCCGTTCTATGTAGTTTCTTGTACATTGACAAACATGGAATAGCACTAATTTGTGATTGAAGAATACAACATAACAATATTGGCAGCTGTGTGCATTTTAGTTTTCTTCTTTCGCAGAACGGGAATTCATTACAGCCATGTCTGTTATTCTGGGAATAACATGTGGCATTCTGATTGGTATGTGTGCATGCATAGCCAAGCTTGTCATCAAACGCAGAAGACCAATGCCACCAAAAGATGTAAACACAGGGAAACAAAAGGTAAGCCAGTCGACTAGGCATATATATAATTTCCTGATGCCCATGTCAGGTCATATGGAAACAGTCTGAACTAACATTTGACTAGCACCGACGAATTGCTAGTGGTGGTTTTGCATGGACCGACTACTATATATGTCAGCTTGCGGTACACTGTGACTGTTATAATGTGAATTCATGTAAATTGATGATATTGGTAGGATATATTTTATTTAAGTATACACATACGTATACATTTTACAAATATGGTAAGCTCATTCGAAGGGTGACATAGTCAGGCTATACTGTCTTCTTGCCACTAGCTTGAGATGGCCCAAACCGCAAGACACAGTTATGTCATCTCGGTACGCTGGTCAAACCACTGTCATCACGTCTTATTGTATATTTTTGGAATAGGAAATTTCATAAAACAAATTCCTGTCACCCCGTGGACATGTGTCGATTCTAATCTCGTGTGCTTGTCTTGTTTCTGACACATCTAAGGTTACTCAACTTGAGTACACTAAATATATCACTTCCTACCAGCTGGTGTTCTTTAATGTATTTAGCGAAAGTTATTCCAAGCTCGTTACAAAAACATGATTGTACTTACCATTGGACAATTGTTATTGGAATTGTACGGCGGGCTTTTTTGAAACTACATCGGACAATTTCTAACAAATGTAATCATATCGGGCCGATTTACAATTTAATAAATTATTATGAACTGCTTAGTTCCAGCTTAGTATTAACAACTACTGTTTTGACATGTGCATTGTGAATTGTACTACTAATTTATCACATCAAACAACCCGCTACATGTATATGTTTAAGCACATTTAAACTCAAAACGGCTTTGGGCAAGATACTTGATTTGTGACGTAGGTTTCTTGTCCTCTTGCGCGCACTGTTAGGAAATATCCGTATTGTGATTAAAAGGCGGAATTTCCGTCAAACAATGTAAGCTACATTGTCAATAAAATAAAATGAATTTGATGTAAATTAACTGGACTTTCTTTAAATGTCCAATAATACCAATACGGTTGTTGTGCCGGTATGCCACGTGGTTTTAAGAACCAAGTTTGGTGTAGTAAGATTCTGCATCACAATTTTACGAACTGATGTTACATTAATTTTAAAAGTAATTTGCTAAATTGGCAACCGGCAGCACAAACCCGGATTATACATGTAACTGCAATTTAGGTTACACACCATTAAAAAGCTAACTAAAATATGACGATTATGCAGGTTGGTTAGTAATACTAGGTATTAATCTTTGTTGAATACTTCTTGATTCACCCAATCCTTCAAATATGTTAATTCTTCTAAGACGGACATGCAGTATAGCCATTGCCACGTCTATATGCACATTAGTCAGTAGGAAATACAAACATTTGCTGATTGATGTGGCACGCATTATATCAGGCTAATGACAGAGGTCAATTTCAATCGATATCCAAATTAAAGCAACATGGAGGAATGTGCTCCAAAATTCACCTAATAATATTCGCTTTTGAATTGTTCACGGTAACAAAATAGGTCGCCTCGCATATATAAGATAATGCATTGGCCTAACAATTTTTTATCATGTTTTTTAAATAAATGTTTCTTACAATTTTTAGGACATAAAATACAAAATATCCATTACCCTGCAGGGAGTACACGCATATATAGAAGCATATAGAAGAGTGTCGTCTGCTCATGTTTGTCTGGGGCTCTGTATGGGTGAAATTATAAAATTGTTAAAGAATACAAGAACAAATTATTAAAATTGTAAAAAATTGTTAGGCCAATGCATTCTCTTATATATGCGAGGCGACCTATGGTCGACTCGCATATATAAGAGAATGCATTGGCACAGGGTAAAAAATGCCTTAGTGATACTTGAAATGTCGTTCGACGGACGTTATATGTCAAAGAAAGACGCATTGAAGTCATAGACAATACAACATTGAACACGGTTCCTATGTCCCAAACAATCAACAGCCATGTGCACAGTATGGAACATAACACATCGTTCAGTATTGGTCTATTCCATAAATAAAGAGCGTTTTTTCACTTATGTGCAAAACATTGAAAACGGCTGGGAAATGGCTGCGACCATGGCCGGTATTTTTCAGAGCATACGAAAACAGTATATCAATATTGCTTGTATTTGTCAACCTTTTTCCAAATTACGTAGTCACAATGTGGACGCTCGAATGAGCCATGTCCGTTTAATGCATACATATATTTATCACATGATTAGCACTATTTTCCGATGTAATATTCGAGCGCAATAGACACGTGTAATATCGTCGCGTGCAATGACGTCACGCTGCTCTTTGGGACAATGATCGCTGGCTGCAGTTAATTGTTGTTTTCGATAAAATTTTAGCGATTATATGATCATGTGATAAAAAGTATCTCAAACTCGTTCTATTTTATACGTAATTTATCAACCTCGTCCACTAAATTCTATTTGAGCCTCGGTAAACCTCGGCTCAAATCGAATTTAGTGAACTCGGTTGATAAATTCCGTATAAAATAGTAACTCGTTTGAGATCCTGTATATGTGCATACCTATACTGTAACTGAAAACAAAGATGTAATTTTGATACATGATTGGATTATCAATTGGCAACATACTATTAACTGCATCTATATTCTAAGCATATATATTTTAAGTGAGCTTTTAAATTATGAGTAATACAAATTTCGACCAAATTAAACATTCGAATCAGGCCTCCCTTTAAGACAAAAATGAACCTAGCTATCACATTTATAAATCAAACTTATGTAAAAGTATACCATTTTAAATAGCATACATGTGTGGTAACATGTAAGGCGTGAAATAGTACAGTAACCTACAGACTCCGTGTCTCAATGTATACTAGTGGGTCCATACATTGTGTCACGACACATAGTAGCAGTGACAGCCACATGTAGTTGTTTTAAACCAAGACAATACAATATCAGAATCAGTAATACATGCGCGATGAAAATGTTACAAGGTTGGTGACGTAGTATAAGATGATACATTGGTCCGTTTAATAGTTATAGTAAATTTGGCGAAGCGTTGTAATAACATCCTCTGACTGATTTGGTGGAATTGTATCCGTAATTATCCGTTGTGTTTGTTGTTGTTGTTGTTGCCACTAATACGAGTGGGTGCATAGTCCATGTGTATGTCACAGATTGGGACATATAGTTCAACGATAGAAACATTCACGACAATATCCACTGGCATATCCGTAATAACTGATGGATGACTTGGCGACAATGTTCGCATACCCCGCCACAATTATGCGTCAGTCAATAATTATAACATGTATAGTCAACAAAGTTGGGACTGACTCATTTCACGAGTGACTGAGTGAAATTGCTATGTGAACATTCTACAACTTTGCTGATATTGTCCCGTGGTCATTAGTGGTTGACATCAAAGCTCCTGTGAATTACTCTGGCGTGTTTATCCTCTTGTGTAAGTGTGTGTATTTTAAAACAGTCACACCATAGTCAGTTCAACAGTCACACCATAGTCAGTTCAACAGTCACACCATAGTCAGTTCAACAGTCACACCATAGTCAGTTCAACAGTCACACCATAGTCAGTTCAACAGTCACACCATAGTCATTTCAACAGTCACACCATAGTCATTTCAACAGTCACACCATTTTCAGTTCAACAGTCACACCATAGTCAGTTCAACAGTAACACCATAGTCAGTTCAACAGTCACACCATAGTCAGTTCAACAGTCACACCATAGTCAGTTCAACAGTCACACCATAGCCAGGTCAACGGTCACACCATATTCAGTTCAACAGTCACACCATAGTCAATTCAACGGTCACACCATAGTCATTTCAACGGTCACACCATAGTCAGTTCAACAGTCACACCATAGTCAGTTCAACAGTCACACCATAGTCAGTTCAACAGTCACACCATAGTCAGTTCAACAGTCACACCATAGTCAGTTCAACAGTCACCAATGTGCGAATGCAGCCCAACGGAGACCCTCTAGCCACGTCCCTGGCCCCAATGTCACAATTTCGTGGAACAAACATCAATGAATATAGCCATCGGCCAAAAGCAGACGACATCTCAACATTATTCACGCACCGTAAAGCAGACATCTCAACATTATTCACGCACCGTAAAGCAGACATCTCAACAGTATTCATGCACCGTAAAGCAGACATCGTAACATTATTCATTCACCGTAAAGCAGACATCTCAACGTTATTCATGTACCGTAGAAGTAACTTTTAAAGCAGACATCTCAACGTTATTCATGCGCCGTAGAAGTAACTTTTAAAGCAGACATCTCAACGTTATTCATGCACCGTAGAAGTAACTTTTAAAGCAGACATCTCAACGTTATTCATGCACCGTAGAAGTAACTTTTAAAGCAGACATCTCAACGTTATTCATGCACCGTAGAAGTAACTTTTAAAGCAGACATCTCAACATTATTCATGCACCGTAGAAGTAACTTTTAGAGCAGACATCTCAACGTTATTCATGCACCGTAGAAGTAACTTTTAAAGCAGACATATCAACATTATTCATGCACCGTAGAAGTAACTTTTAAAGCAGACATCTCAACGTTATTCATGCACCGTAGAAGTAACTTTTAAAGCAGACATCTCAACATTATTCATGCACCGTAGAAGTAACTTTTAAAGCAGACATCTCAACGTTATTCATGCACCGTAGAAGTAACTTTTAAAGCAGACATATCAACATTATTCATGCACCGTAGAGCAGACATATCAACATTATTCATGCACCGTAGAGCAGACATCTCAACATTATTCATGCACCGTAAAGCAGACATCGTAACATTATTCATGCACCGTAAAGCAGACATCTCAACATTATTCATGCACCGTAAAGCAAACATCTCAACAATATTCATGCACCGTAAAGCAGACATCTCAACATTATTCATGCACCGTAGACGTAACTTTCTAACAACCAACATTTGTGGAAATAATTTAAGGAAATGTTTACATTCGACAGGACTAGAGTCCATTATATACGTTAGGAAACACATTACGTATTACAGGACGAACAACAGATAACGTAGCGGAATGCATTTTTCACTGAAAACCAGCACAATGACAGTTTGGGTGAAAAACATCAATACAGTTCGTTCAATCCGTTCACTATTTATCATTAACACACACAATGTCAACCAGCACTAGCAAACTTAGCTGCATGCATTTGATTGTTGAACGTTTCCCAAAGCGTGATTCTCTAGATAACAGATTTTATTACAACTTGATGTCAAATTACAACAATTCGATGCATAGATGTATTACGTATCCTACTTCAAATACTTGCAATTGATAGCACAATGTGTTGTATATAGTCCATGTGTATGTCACAGATTGGGACATATAGTTCAACGATAGAAACATTCACGACAATATCCACTGGCATATCCGTAATAACTGATGGATGACTTGGCGACAATGTTCGCATACCCCGCCACAATTATGCGTCAGTCAATAATTATAACATGTATAGTCAACAAAGTTGGGACTGACTCATTTCACGAGTGACTGAGTGAAATTGCTATGTGAACATTCTACAACTTTGCTGATATTGTCCCGTGGTATTAGTGGTTGACATCAAAGCTCCTGTGAATTACTCTGGCGTGTTTATCCTCTTGTGTAAGTGTGTGTACTTTAAAACAGTCACACCATAGTCAGTTCAACAGTCACACCATAGTCAGTTCAACAGTCACACCATAGTCATTTCAACAGTCACACCATAGTCATTTCAACAGTCACACCATTTTCAGTTCAACAGTCACACCATAGTCAGTTCAACAGTAACACCATAGTCAGTTCAACAGTCACACCATAGTCAGTTCAACAGTCACACCATAGTCAGTTCAACAGTCACACCATAGTCAGGTCAACGGTCACACCATATTCAGTTCAACAGTCACACCATAGTCAATTCAACGGTCACACCATAGTCATTTCAACGGTCACACCATAGTCAGTTCAACAGTCACACCATAGTCAGTTCAACAGTCACACCATAGTCAGTTCAACAGTCACACCATAGTCAGTTCAACAGTCACACCATAGTCAGTTCAACAGTCACCAATGTGCGAATGCAGCCCAACGGAGACCCTCTAGCCACGTCCCTGGCCCCAATGTCACAATTTCGTGGAACAAACATCAATGAATATAGCCATCGGCCAAAAGCAGACGACATCTCAACATTATTCACGCACCGTAAAGCAGACATCTCAACATTATTCACGCACCGTAAAGCAGACATCTCAACAGTATTCATGCACCGTAAAGCAGACATCGTAACATTATTCATTCACCGTAAAGCAGACATCTCAACGTTATTCATGCACCGTAGAAGTAACTTTTAAAGCAGACATCTCAACGTTATTCATGCACCGTAGAAGTAACTTTTAAAGCAGACATCTCAACATTATTCATGCACCGTAGAAGTAACTTTTAAAGCAGACATCTCAACGTTATTCATGCACCGTAGAAGTAACTTTTAAAGCAGACATCTCAACATTATTCATGCACCGTAGAAGTAACTTTTAAAGCAGACATCTCAACGTTATTCATGCACCGTAGAAGTAACTTTTAAAGCAGACATATCAACATTATTCATGCACCGTAGAGCAGACATATCAACATTATTCATGCACCGTAGAGCAGACATCTCAACATTATTCATGCACCGTAAAGCAGACATCGTAACATTATTCATGCACCGTAAAGCAGACATCTCAACATTATTCATGCACCGTAAAGCAAACATCTCAACAATATTCATGCACCGTAAAGCAGACATCTCAACATTATTCATGCACCGTAGACGTAACTTTCTAACAACCAACATTTGTGGAAATAATTTAAGGAAATGTTTACATTCGACAGGACTAGAGTCCATTATATACGTTAGGAAACACATTACGTATTACAGGACGAACAACAGATAACGTAGCGGAATGCATTTTTCACTGAAAACCAGCACAATGACAGTTTGGGTGAAAAACATCAATACAGTTCGTTCAATCCGTTCACTATTTATCATTAACACACACAATGTCAACCAGCACTAGCAAACTTAGCTGCATGCATTTGATTGTTGAACGTTTCCCAAAGCGTGATTCTCTAGATAACAGATTTTATTACAACTTGATGTCAAATTACAACAATTCGATGCATAGATGTATTACGTATCCTACTTCAAATACTTGCAATTGATAGCACAATGTGTTGTATTAATGCGGTATTTTCCCACAGTATGGTGACTGCAACTCTATAACAATGTAGTCTAACCAACCAGTGTCCGTGTGGTAATGTTCGTATGCATGCAAATATGAAAAAATAAGAGTTGTATCTAATGCGACTGTAACGAATCCTGATGGTAACTTATAGTGTACTACTCGTCATGGCGCAACATTCTCCAAATAGATAGTCAGTGATCATACACCGAATTCAGTATATTTTGATTACATTGTTCGTGGTGGGCGATTTAAGCCGCGAGTTCACCTCGAAAGCTGATACCAAATTCCACGAACCATTTAAATATAACAAGTAATACGCTAAAATGCACTATTCAACATATAGATGTTAGTAACTGCTTATCACGGTGGAGAAGAGTTGAGTACAATTTTAATCACTACAAATGTAAGCCGTTAGCGAGGAGTGATCAGGAGTTAACATTTCTTTTTCCAGGTCAGAAATATCCGTTCATTGGACCCCACTCCGGCCTCTCGGCAAAACAGCGTACTTCCACAGGAATGGTTCCATCATATGCCACTGTATGGTGGTGGAACGGGAAAGGCTAGCTATGGCGGCAGAGCATATGGCGGAGTTCCAAACGGAGTGAGTTATGGCGGGAACGGATATTCTGAATTTATAAATTATGTTTGAAGACGAAGAAAGGCAACAACTTCTGCAATGGAAGAATACAAACTCCGTGGCCTGGTGATAATCATATACAGTCAAGATACAGCTTTGTTAAATGTATCACATGTGGTCGATGGTTATAGTCGACAGTGTTTATACGCATATTTTGTTCGCGACGAGAAACCTTTATACCAATAGTAATATTATTGATGTCACCCAGGAGAGCACAATTACGCGGATTGACATTGTCCCAATTGTAGTGTTCACTTTCATGTCGGGTTCCGACAATCCATATATAGGTCACACGATTCGGTAAATACTATTACGGACTTCATATGAGGGAAAGAGCATTTGTATGAGGTTTGGATAGTCCGAGGTGCTGTTAGTTCAAGTTTTCCATAGGCCGATGGCATCTCTCCAAACACATACACTGGCGGGGAACATACCGCAGTAATGTCGCATCTCTCCAAACACATACACTGGCGGGGAACATACCGCAGTAATGTCGCATCCTTCCAAACACATACACTGGCGGGGAACATACCGCAGTAATGTCGCATCCCTCCAAACACATACACTGGCGGGGAACATACCGCAGTAATGTCGCATCTCTCCAAACACATACACTGGCGGGGAACATACCGCAGTAATGTCGCATCTCTCCAAACACATACACTGGCGGGGAACATACCACAGTAATGTCGCATCTCTCCAAACACTGGCGGGGAACATACCGCAGTAACGTCGCATCTCTCCAAACACATACACTGGCGGGGAACATACCGCAGTAATGTCATATCCCTCCAAACACATACACTGGCGGGGAACATACCGCAGTAATGTCGCATCTCTCCAAACACATACACTGGCGGGGAACATACCGCAGTAATGTCGCATCCCTCCAAACACATACACTGGCAGGGATATAATTATTATATCAACACTATTTATAGATGTCATAGAACGCCAACAGTCACGCAACTGGGTGTAGACAATGTTATGTCGGAAATTATTTTATTTCCGATATTGTGATGGTTCAGGAATGATTTTTTACGGATCCTTATGATTAAAAATAATCCTTATCGGGACAAAATCACGCACACTTATAGATATCTTGAGTGCATTAAATTTACTGAACGAATATATTCTACACTAGTGCCGTTGTACCGACTCAATAACTTTAGATCACAACTATATGTAACTCGGAAATAACGAGTTAAAGTGATGTGAAACACTCCGTTAGGGTGATCAAATAGAAATTGATGATAATATTGCTCAAAGTAGTTATTTTTACAAATATTAAATTCAAACTGACAACACACACCGTGAATATTATATATTAATTAAATTCTGTAGCTCTCGATAGCGAAATCGTTTTCGTTACTTTATCGGCGATTGTTGTGTCCCCGAATTGAGAAGTAAATATTTACAATTGAGTGTAGTCCAGATGATGTTTTCTATGGACTGGTAGGGCAGATTTGCTTGAGATTTTCGGCAATTTAGTAAAATGCTACATTCCTGCTGTTGGCATAGTGCCTGAATATTAACTGATTAGTTTAACGCACCCGAACAAGTCCACAATATGTCTTTAACATGCAATTATCAACATGTATACTCACTGAAAATCAAGCCATGTAATCGTAGTTCCTTTCTTGTACACAGCGAGTGTGAAACGTATTCTGAAGACGAACACTGAGTATAAAGTATACCTGTGGTATTCTTCTGTAAAATAGCTGAGAAAATATCCCGGTAGGTGTCGATAATTTGGAGCAGTTGCTTCATAATCAAAACTTGTGCGTGTCATGGTTCTATTTCAAGCCAATCACCACGACTGTTACGGTTCTATACGGGATATTTATTCGAACGAGTTCTACACTTTGGGTAGAATATTGTGTTGTATGCCAAACATTTAAACACGATAATGACGGTAGTATGGTGTCCTGTTTCCACCACATACGTTTTCGCTTCCTTCGTTTGTTTTTTCGCTTGCTTCGGTTCCTCCGCGGCGAAATAACCTAACCGTGATTCTCTAGATAACAGATTTTATTACAACTTGATGTCAAATTACAACAATTCGATGCATAGATGTATTACGTATCCTACTTCAAATACTTGCAATTGATAGCACAATGTGTTGTATTAATGCGGTATTTTCCCACAGTATGGTGACTGCAACTCTATAACAATGTAGTCTAACCAACCAGTGTCCGTGTGGTAATGTTCGTATGCATGCAAATATGAAAAAATAAGAGTTGTATCTAATGCGACTGTAACGAATCCTGATGGTAACTTATAGTGTACTACTCGTCATGGCGCAACATTCTCCAAATAGATAGTCAGTGATCATACACCGAATTCAGTATATTTTGATTACATTGTTCGTGGTGGGCGATTTAAGCCGCGAGTTCACCTCGAAAGCTGATACCAAATTCCACGAACCATTTAAATATAACAAGTAATACGCTAAAATGCACTATTCAACATATAGATGTTAGTAACTGCTTATCACGGTGGAGAAGAGTTGAGTACAATTTTAATCACTACAAATGTAAGCCGTTAGCGAGGAGTGATCAGGAGTTAACATTTCTTTTTCCAGGTCAGAAATATCCGTTCATTGGACCCCACTCCGGCCTCTCGGCAAAACAGCGTACTTCCACAGGAATGGTTCCATCATATGCCACTGTATGGTGGTGGAACGGGAAAGGCTAGCTATGGCGGCAGAGCATATGGCGGAGTTCCAAACGGAGTGAGTTATGGCGGGAACGGATATTCTGAATTTATAAATTATGTTTGAAGACGAAGAAAGGCAACAACTTCTGCAATGGAAGAATACAAACTCCGTGGCCTGGTGATAATCATATACAGTCAAGATACAGCTTTGTTAAATGTATCACATGTGGTCGATGGTTATAGTCGACAGTGTTTATACGCATATTTTGTTCGCGACGAGAAACCTTTATACCAATAGTAATATTATTGATGTCACCCAGGAGAGCACAATTACGCGGATTGACATTGTCCCAATTGTAGTGTTCACTTTCATGTCGGGTTCCGACAATCCATATATAGGTCACACGATTCGGTAAATACTATTACGGACTTCATATGAGGGAAAGAGCATTTGTATGAGGTTTGGATAGTCCGAGGTGCTGTTAGTTCAAGTTTTCCATAGGCCGATGGCATCTCTCCAAACACATACACTGGCGGGGAACATACCGCAGTAATGTCGCATCTCTCCAAACACATACACTGGCGGGGAACATACCGCAGTAATGTCGCATCCTTCCAAACACATACACTGGCGGGGAACATACCGCAGTAATGTCGCATCCCTCCAAACACATACACTGGCGGGGAACATACCGCAGTAATGTCGCATCTCTCCAAACACATACACTGGCGGGGAACATACCGCAGTAATGTCGCATCTCTCCAAACACATACACTGGCGGGGAACATACCACAGTAATGTCGCATCTCTCCAAACACTGGCGGGGAACATACCGCAGTAACGTCGCATCTCTCCAAACACATACACTGGCGGGGAACATACCGCAGTAATGTCATATCCCTCCAAACACATACACTGGCGGGGAACATACCGCAGTAATGTCGCATCTCTCCAAACACATACACTGGCGGGGAACATACCGCAGTAATGTCGCATCCCTCCAAACACATACACTGGCAGGGATATAATTATTATATCAACACTATTTATAGATGTCATAGAACGCCAACAGTCACGCAACTGGGTGTAGACAATGTTATGTCGGAAATTATTTTATTTCCGATATTGTGATGGTTCAGGAATGATTTTTTACGGATCCTTATGATTAAAAATAATCCTTATCGGGACAAAATCACGCACACTTATAGATATCTTGAGTGCATTAAATTTACTGAACGAATATATTCTACACTAGTGCCGTTGTACCGACTCAATAACTTTAGATCACAACTATATGTAACTCGGAAATAACGAGTTAAAGTGATGTGAAACACTCCGTTAGGGTGATCAAATAGAAATTGATGATAATATTGCTCAAAGTAGTTATTTTTACAAATATTAAATTCAAACTGACAACACACACCGTGAATATTATATATTAATTAAATTCTGTAGCTCTCGATAGCGAAATCGTTTTCGTTACTTTATCGGCGATTGTTGTGTCCCCGAATTGAGAAGTAAATATTTACAATTGAGTGTAGTCCAGATGATGTTTTCTATGGACTGGTAGGGCAGATTTGCTTGAGATTTTCGGCAATTTAGTAAAATGCTACATTCCTGCTGTTGGCATAGTGCCTGAATATTAACTGATTAGTTTAACGCACCCGAACAAGTCCACAATATGTCTTTAACATGCAATTATCAACATGTATACTCACTGAAAATCAAGCCATGTAATCGTAGTTCCTTTCTTGTACACAGCGAGTGTGAAACGTATTCTGAAGACGAACACTGAGTATAAAGTATACCTGTGGTATTCTTCTGTAAAATAGCTGAGAAAATATCCCGGTAGGTGTCGATAATTTGGAGCAGTTGCTTCATAATCAAAACTTGTGCGTGTCATGGTTCTATTTCAAGCCAATCACCACGACTGTTACGGTTCTATACGGGATATTTATTCGAACGAGTTCTACACTTTGGGTAGAATATTGTGTTGTATGCCAAACATTTAAACACGATAATGACGGTAGTATGGTGTCCTGTTTCCACCACATACGTTTTCGCTTCCTTCGTTTGTTTTTTCGCTTGCTTCGGTTCCTCCGCGGCGAAATAACCTAATTTTTGTTCTGTATGGTGTTATTATATTCCCCCATGTCCATGCATGTGAACTACTTGCTTGATACTTAGGAATTTCCGATGAATCATAGGTACTGTGCATAATTATGTACGTCGACATTTCGATTGAATTAATCGCCTCTCTCGAGTATTCTGGGGCCACCTCGATACATCAAGTAGAGTATTCACATTTAATACAGCTGTCAATTATATGTACTTCAATTTTGAATAAGCATCTGTATCGAATCTTGTTTTTTTCACATTTCAAAACGGTGGCACTGAATGTTTCATTGACGAATGCATGTAACCTAATATGTAATAAGGTTATGTTCATGTTCAACAGATGTATGTATACACGTATAATACTACCACTGTGTTCTGTGTCGCAAGTATTGCAGTAGTCTAAGTTTCCTTGGACGTAAAGTAGCTAGTGCAATTTGTATAGGGAGAGATTATAATTACTGCTTATACTGTTCGATATAGCGGGGGTATAAGCGTTAATTACCCGCTTGTCTAAAATATCAAATACATGTGATATAATGAAACATTTGTCGCAGTAAACCGGTCTGTTTCGTAGCAGACCTCCTATTTGTTCAGAACGCCAACACGAGTGGTCAATCGAAAGCGGTAATTTAATGTGAAAAAAATATTTTTAACAATGTTTTCATACATTGAAAATAAAACGAACTCATTTGACCTAGTGACGTGACGGCGGTGTCGTTATCGTAAACAGTGTGCAGTTACTCTTAATTGCACAGCGTGGTTTAACATAAACATTAACATACATGACATCATTGTGACCGTATGGTATCACTCTTTCCGATAAATATAGTATTCTGCGTCGATTGTTAGTATCTACCCCTACCGATGTCAATAGCTGCTTTACGTTGAATGAAACTACTACAGTAGTTTTGAATCGAGGGCCTGTCTGTATGTGATATTGAGAATGGATGAGTGAGTACGTGAATATTGTTACAACCCTGTTGTTATTATTTTCTCAATAAAAAATAACAATAACACGTTCCATTGTTCATTTCGGGGACTGTTTTAAAGTAATGTGACGGCCCGAATCTTTGAGTTACGTTCACTTTTGACCATTTGATGACGGGCGCTACGCTGGTGCCAGTGCATTCTCTTACTATATTACAGTCTTCATAGATGGTGATAATGGTGATGCTGACGATGGTAGTGTTGGTGTCGATGAAAACGATGACAACGATGTATATGCTATCATACATATATATGATCTCTAAATAGTCGCAATTTTATACGGAATCTATTAAGAATGCACTAAATTCGATTCGAGGCGTGCTTTAGCGAGGCTCGAATCGAATTTAGTGGACGAGGTTCATACATTTCGTATATAATTGCGAAGAATATGAGATCCATTTTATCATATAATCACATTTTAGCAAGGAAAAATGATCTTGAAACTGTTGGAATTAAAAACAGAATTAATATCGATTTCGTTATCACAACCAAAGAGAAAGTACAGACACCTTCAAGAAAAAATATAGTTCCATTTTAAATGTCTTTTTATGTTGACAACATTGTTCACCCTTATCAGCCACGTTTGTCTCACAGTCAACACTAAATAACCCAACATAAATCGAATATCATAATTATATTCTAATTAACATAATAATAAAGTTCCGGCATTGACATCGACATCATTGCCCTGAACTCTGACGGCACTGTGTGTGGCGATATTACACGTGTGTTTTACTAACGTATATGATGCCGGGTTTATGGGCTAATTATGTGATAAATACATGTATATAAAATTATATTTCTCAATATAAATAATAAAGCATTGAATGTAGCCAACGAAATCAAACCAGAGCCCATATCATCCAACCCACCATTTTTAATATATTAACCTAATAAATGGCTACTAACTGAACTGTAGTCATGTCCGTGGTATATCACTTCCAACATTGATTTCTCACGTTGTACTGTTTAACTTTAGTTCGTTCATGGATGCATACAGCGTACTTATAGCAACCACCAAGTGTGCTTATACCTAAGGCAGGTGAATGACCTCGTATAATTTTGTCTATGTCCATCCGTGATTTTTCAAGAGCGCGGGTATAGATTTTGGAGAAATTGTCAAGTGACTTCCGGATAGCAAAATTGTGGATATTTCCAAAAACGCGGAATCGGGAATGGAGCATCGCGGTGAAAATGAAAGTACAACTTACGAAGAATTCCCATGTGATTTAGGCCTATTCATTTCATTTAGACCAATTTCGTTGATAGCTTAATGAAAACGAAAAATGAACACGTCATGACATGGTTTCTGACGTCATTTTGGTTTTGTAGGCAGAATACAGACAAAATTGAACAATCCACGACACGTCTTATCAAGTTGTCATGTCGTCTCCGTCGTGACCACTGCATGATGTTACATAAATTATTCTTAGCATTATGTCGCCGATAAAAGGCAAACTTGAGGCACAGCATGCTGTGTGATTGCTCCACTACGTGTCACGTGCGATTCATATTACGTATGTGAACTAAATGATAATTGTATGTTAAAGGGACCCACTGCCTTCTGAGTGAGTATATGTGTAATACACAAAAGTATGTGGAAACATCAACATAAAGAAGAAAATCGAGAAATAGATACACTTGGGTCTTATATTATTTATTGCTAGCTCTCCGAGAAAGAATATTTTGTGTGTGGAAACCATTGTTATGTGGAAAAAAGTGATTTGTCAAGAAACTTTGCTGATCGAGTATTAAGTTAAAATATTTTAGACCCACAGAATATTGTTCAATGCTTTGCATTTGTCCGATGTTGAATGTCAAGTTTTGATTAAATCGGCTTGGGTAGACTTTGGTCGGTAGTGCCACTGTTACAGTACTATTTACATGACGAATATGCAAACTATAATTGTTAAGGGAGGGCTTGTACATGGGTGAACACTTCTAAACTATATAATACTGTATTGAGGCTTTTGTTTTGCAAAATTGGGCGAAAGACGAATTACACGACAACTTGACAAACATATAGCAATAAACCAAATAACATCATACAACTTCACACTCAAAGAAATTAAGAAAAATATCAAGGTTCAAATCCGCTGTGCAGAAAATGGGAACTAAAATTATGTCAGAAGAAACAAAAGGGAAAATAAACTTTAATAAAGATGAGTATACAAATACCTATTGCATACAACTCAAAGGCATTTTGTTATATACAACTACTTGTAAGAACTTGGATTAGAGAAAATTGAATATGAAAGATATTGCGAATAAAAATTCTCCTACAAATTGGCACAATGTAAAGGGGTGTAATTGGAACTGAGTGGTGTGTTAGAATGTCGAGTTACATTTATGTTCGAATATGAAATACACATCTGAAGGGTGGGTGGGTATGAGAACAATAATTTGTTTTAAAATCTCGGCGTCCGTCAACCACTATTGCTAAACCGAGAATGAAAGAATTCGAGCTGTAACTAAACTAGTAATAAACTGGTCATAGAAAACGAGGACCAAAATAGAGCGACAAACGCGCCCGTATTCCCTCGCCAATTAAATTATTTTTGTGTGAAAATCAGTTCCATTATTGGAGTTATTACTAATGAAAATAAGAACAAAATCAATCTATTTTACATGTACTTGGTAGTTATGGTCTTTTGACATACCCTTATATAGTTTATTGAATACGTTACAGTGTATGCACACATTACATACCACACTCACTATATCATGATATGGGTTAGGCTGTGCTTCCCTTGTTAACATTTTAGCTATTCACATCGATGATGATGATGACAACCACATATGAAGATGTTGATGATGACGACGGCGGCCGTGGTGATTACAATGATGAAGATGATGATGACAACGATGATGATGCTGAAGATGGTGACGATGATAGTGAGGACGGCGACGATTAAGATGGTGATGAGGAGGACGACGACGATGATGATGCTGATAATGCAGACGACGATGATTATGACGGTGATGATGATGAGGACGATGGTGATGATGGTGGGGATGTTGAAGATGATGATGACGGTGCTGATGATTATGAAGATGATGATGGTGACGACGATTAAGATAATGATGATGGTGATGATGATGATGATGATGTTGATGATGAATTTTGTAAGCATGACTAACGTCGCACAACAATAGAAGATATGATGCGGAACAGGCCATTCTCAACCACGGTGACTAACCTTGCCTAGATCGCCCATCGTTGTTTCAATTAACCCTTTACCCAACAGTCGGGATTTTTTTTACCCTGTGCCAATGCATTCTCTTATATATGCGAGTCGACCATAGGTCGCCTCGCATATATAAGAGAATGCATTGGCTTAACACATTAAAAATTATAAAATTGTTAAAGAATGTAAGAAAAAATGGTAAAAAGTGTTAAAAAAAGATTTTTTTTTAGGCCAATGCATTCTCTTATATATGCGAGGCGACCTATGGTCGACTCGCATATATAAGAGAATGCATTGGCACAGGGCATAACTGTAACTATCACAATGTGGTTAATGAGCCGGTTCCAATGATATCCATATTTGTATGGTTTTATTGAGACAGACCAAAGATATTTTAGGCTGTTGAAGCTTTATTTGGCCGGTTTTGGCCGGTTTGTTGGGTAAAGGGTTAATATGATCATACGCAAGCGTAATTAACGAACCAAAGCTAAAACAATCACATACGGGTTTCTGCATGTAGCGTTTAAAACAATTCTGGTCAAAATCAATGTATAGATTCACACCTAATAAGATTCACATGCATAAGGCTTATGTTTGGTGGGGGTAATTATAACTAGTTATATATGTTGTCGAGAGTGCATGGAACTGAAACTAACCATTATAGGCCCTTTTACTTGGCCTGCTGGGGAGCTCTCCGCTTCAGATACTCAGGATGTTCATTTCATTCATGTATAACATGTCATCATGTCGATTTCAACGATAGTCGACAAACAACGTCATCGTGTAACTTTCACCATTGACCGAGTTCGCGTGGAACTGAATGCCGGTATCTTCTGCTTTGTTCATAAGTATGTGTTTTCATTCTATTCAAGAAAATAGGATATATATATGGATTATCGGATGCATGAAAGTATGCAGACTTATGATAACAATCAAATCCATATTAAATATTATCTCATTTCGCACGGTATAGTCTCTACAGAACCAGGCAGTATTAATCAACTGCTGTGAGATACACGTAGATCGTGTTGAGTTGTGGTGATTTTAGTTTATTTAAAAAAAAATATTAAAACTTCCTAGGGTCCGATGATTTGATCCAGTGGAGTGCCGGAGTAGACCCGTTATAAATTAATTAGGGACCTACTTTCCCTTATAAATAAAAACAAATAAATGATTTTACGACGTTTATATAAATAGGAGAATGTTGCACGTCGACTGATTTGGGTTAGCCTCTTGACAGCCGATTACGACATTTATGCTTTAAGCCCACCTATCTACTGTGCGACATTCGCGTTCCCGAAATTCAAAACAACAGCGTCGTATCAGATAATAATTGGTGACAAAAATCAGATATAGTCTATATACGACCCAAAGCTTCCGGCATTGGTTCGTTATAATGCTGATAACACTTTTCGATTCCATGCTGCAACAGTGGATGACAAGTAAACTATTGAAGAATATACCGACAAGATACAATTTACAGTGGCAGAAACATGCAGTAATCCCGAAATCAAAAGTTGTTTTCATCACAAAGATGAGTAATTGTTTTTGTAATAATGAGCAAGTTCTGTTCACTTACTCAGCTTTATATTATATGAGTCGGTCCCAGAAATACCTATCTACACAATGATGAACAGGAATGTCAACGTACGAGTATACTATTCTAGATAAGTCTTGACTCACATATTTTGCCTGGCAATTTGCAGCCAAATCGTTGTAGAGGGTTGTATTATACTAGGATGGGAACGACAAACTACCTCGAACATAGACATGCCAAACGGTTCACCACATGTGTCGTGAAATCTAACATACATACCCAACGGTTCACTACAATGACTACACGCGCAGTGAGATCTAACCTACACACGTCTAACGGTTAACTACATTCGTAGTGAGATTTCAGGAATTCCACAAGTTCTTACACAACTGAGATACATTTTATATGGAAAAGAGTTCCATCTATGAAAAATGTCATGAACATTTTGATAACTTTTACCAGGCAAATGTGCCAGAGTCTTTTCTTTTCGTTACGTAATCTTGAATCAATATATAAAAAATTAAACTACATAAGCATCCAAATATGCACAACTGGATGGAATTGTTTGTCCAAGGTTATTTAGCTGAGAAATATATCAAACCGGGTAATATTAATTGTGTTGCCGGTTGGGTTTCCACAAAATTTGAATGTTAAGGGTTAAGTTGGTGGCGACCGGCGGGGCTTTTAGGTATTAAGGTCATAAATGGGGAAGTAAATGTGTTTTGCTGGTATCACAGCGAATCAGACCGTCGGATAGTAAATAAATTAGTTAGATTACTGAGTTTAGATTAACCAAATAACCCCCTATTCCTGAATCTAACTCATTTATAGTTCACAACTGGTGCGTTCATCAACAAATTAAATGACAGCGATATGAATGTGATAGAAATAAGTACTTTGCACGCAAGACGCCGACGCCACTTAGCGCCACAAATATTTTTTACGCAGTGGTTGTCTCACAAAGAGCTTATTTTATTACCTCGTGATGATGCAGAAAACGCAAATAATTACACGGGTCCTAATATGCGAATACAAATTTCGTAGAATTGTACTTTTGTGCGACACTTTTCTCATAACACCAAGTCATCTACGCTCCAGTACTATCGATAACGACCCGACTTAAAATATAGCCCTGATAACGTCGATAATATATAGCTTACGTGATAACGTCGATAATATATAGCATACCTTATAACGTCGATAATATATAGCCTACCTGATCACGTCGATAATTAATATATAGCCTACCTGATAACGTCGATAATTAATATATATATAGCATACCTGATAACGTCTATAAATAATATATAGCCTACATGATAACGTCGATAATTAATATATAGCATACCTGATAACATCGATAATATATAGCTTACGTGATAACGTCGATAATATATAGCATACCTTATAACGTCGATAATATATAGCCTACCTGATCACGTCGATAATTAATATATAGCCTACCTGATAACGTCGATAATTAATATATATATAGCATACCTGATAACGTCTATAAATAATATATAGCCTACATGATAACGTCGATAATTAATATATAGCGTACCTGATAACGTCGATAATGAATATATAGCATACCCGATAACGTCGATACTTAATATATAGTCTACCTGATAACGTCGATAACTAATATATAGCCTACCTGATAGCGTCAATAATTAACATACAGCCTACCTTAAAACGTCGATAATTTATATATAGCCTACCTGATAACGTCGATAATTAATATATAGCCGATCTGCTAACGTCGATAATTCATATATAGCCTACCTGATGAAGTCGATAACTAATGTATAGCCTACCTGATAACGTCAATAATTAATATATAGCCTACCTGATAACGTCGATAATTAATATATAGCCTACCTTATAACGTCGATAATATATAGCCTACCTGATAACGTCGATAACTAATATATAGTCTACCTGATAACGTCGATAAGTAATATATGACCTACCTGATAACGTCGATAATTAATATATAGCCTACCTGATAAAGTCGATAATTAATATATAGCCTACCTGATAACGTCAATAATTAATATATAGCCTACCTGATAACGTCGACAATTAATATATAGCCTACCTGATAACGACGATAATTAATATATAGCCTACATGATATCGTCGATAATTAATACATAGCCTACCTCATAACGTCGATAATTAATATATAGCCTACCTCATAACGTCGATAATTAATATATAGCCTTCCTGATAATTAATTAGCTATAGGCTATCGGCCGCAATAATTCGAAAGCTGCCCACATCATAAGTAACAAAAGTCGGAAAATAAGTGAAAAACAAGGCCAATAAGTAACAAAGTCGGCCAATACGTAGAAAAGCGCTAACGTAAATGACATAATACGTATTTAACTCGATCGGCAAAGAATATTGGGTCGATGGAAAATAGATTGCAGATCTGCGGCCTCATGCCAATACGACATACATCGCCCTCATAACTCGACCAACATGGAAACAACCAATTAATAACATATAGACATAATCGAAATATTTTTGAAATATGCTCCATGTTGTGTTGAAATTAGGTAACTTTGGAGAAATTCACACCGACAACGGGATATAGCAGATTGTTTGAGTCGCGTCAACTCAAACACCCGTCTTGAAGGGGTGTAGGACAAAAGAAGACATGATCTATGCCGTGTCCGTATCGATGCCTCACGTGATACGACAGCCCTAGTACCTCCAGGACTCCTACACCACACCTCATGGGATGCACACACCGCAAAACAGGGTGCGACATTGGTGGATTCTTACCCCTCTAAGTGGGGCGGCATACGGGGAATATTACAATTACTGTAAGTGGGAGCGTTTTGTCGCGAACTGCAATAAGACATATCGACAGTTTCAGAATCTGAATCCAAAACGTCAATATTTTAAAGTGTAGATATAAGACCATTTTGTAACCCAAAATTCATTGTGGAGAATCTACACTTTAAAGTGCAGATCCATGAGCCATACATAAGTGCAATAAACTGTATTGTTTATGTATAATGAATACTACACATTTTGTATAGCTAAATAAAGTGTTTAAGAAAGAGTAAAATTAAACTCAAATAGTGTAAACATTCCTTCTACGCAATATCTACACTTTAATGGATTGGAACAGATGTGACAATTAAACAGTAGTCATGCTACTCTTTTCAGTGGAATTACAACAATGTAGTTTTTTCTGTCGTTCACTTCATTGTGCAAAGTCATTGTGGGCAATTTGAGTCTCGTAACAATTAAGCGAGCACTCTTATCCAGCAATCACCGAAACAGAACATAGGAATTGCAATGAATAGCTTTATTATTTAAAAATCGACGGGCCCAGAAGGGGGCGTTGATAAATCCAATTATAAAGCAATGGGTCGCGTTGACATGATTGACAGCTACATTGTGTATCCAGGAAAATAGATGAACACCCGTACTGAAATAAGTGTTCTAGAAACTTTATTTGCTGGACAGAATTAATGATGTTCGGATGTCTTCGTCTCTGGTTGATTCTAACTGGCGTTTTCGTTCCTGTGACATTACTCGCATTATACGAAGGTATAAACTTACACGACACGTGCGTTTCATGTGATATATGTACATTAGTACTGGTAGTTATCTCAACACACGTATTTTTTTTATGGGGCGCCGTTCTTCTATTTATTACCTATTTTATGATAACAATAATTAATTTTATAATATAAAAAAATGAATATATGATATCACAAAATCGAATTTATGATATCATAAAATTGTAAGCATTTAGTGATATCACATATTAGATTTTATGATTTCATATATTAATTTTTGTAATATCACTTATTCCAGTTTGTGATCTCATATATTCATTTTGTGCTATCAATAATTCGGATAAAATGACTATTTAGTTATATTACTAAATGCATTTCTATTTTGTGATATCAAATATTCGATTTTATGATATCTTAAACTTATGCTATGATATCACTAATTCAAATTAGTGATATAATATGTACATTTTGTGATCTCAATACATACTAGTTATTTTATTATATCCCATATTCGACGTTATGATATTACTGATTCACGGATTCACGGGGCGCCGTTATTCTATTTATTACCAATTTACTGATATCAATAACACACTTTATGATATCACTAAATGAAGATACGATAGCAAAACTATATGATATCTTTGAATATTTTATGATAACACGGTATGATTTTATGATATAACTAATTCAAATTTGTGATATCGTAAATTCATTTTTTTATATCACAAAATCGAATTATTGATATCACAAAACATTTAGTGATATCAATAATTCGATTTTGTGGGTCTCCGGTGACTGTAAAATCCGGTTGACCCATCCCGGTTAAGTGCTGATGCTAATTTACTACATGACGTTGGGTGATACTGATATGATCCTGGTAGATCAAAGTGAAGATGTTTCGAACAAGTACCGTTATCCTTTTTTTTTCAAGTTGTAATTTTCGCGGTGTTTCGATGATCTGAACAGTGGTGGTTGTTGTGAACAGTGGTGGTTGTTGGACAACGACCATAATTGAGATGACTATCACTGTAGTTTTGCCAAAATGATCATCGCCATTACTAACATATTAAAAAATATACATGTTCCTGAATATTTCATACAGACACTGACTTTTGTCCAAATCGCTCGGTTTAACCGAACATCTCAAAATGACAAAAAAATACGATTCATCATATCAACAGTATCCCTTTGATCTACGATCATCATGCCAACTAGTATCTTTCTTGGTTGGTTGGTATATCAAGTCGTAGGCAAAACAGAGGGTTAAAATCACTCCTCTGCGTGCAGAAACCACCGACATCTGGAAATCAACTTAGGAAAAAAAAAGGAACTTGCCAAGATAGACGAATGTGATTAAACTCCCTTTGCGTGGATCACGAATCCGCGCATGCCGTGGTTCGAACCAACTGCGTCAGCGCTGGACGGCATGTGGTGTGCTAGGGGACTACCAATACCGACTGGACCACCGGGGACCCTTACTCAAGGGTGTTGTAATGAGTAATTAATCATATCTTGTATTGGGCGTTATGTTGAATGCGATTATTCCTACATGAACATGGTTTGTTGGAACTCCAAACTTGTGCATACATAATATTGTACGAGGTATCCTGAAACATATACCTACCGTCTACGGGGAAGATTTCAGAGCAAATTCGTCGATATATCGCGGAAATCAGTGGTTTTTCCTTATATTTTTCGATCAATTTGAGATCGTTTCGTTGGTACAGGTTCGTTGTATTAGGCAGCTGTCGTGTAGAAATGGCATATGTGAACCATGGAACAATATAGAGCGGTCGTCAAACTGTAATGTTTATGGTACTAAAATGTGTTGATGATTAAAACGAAGAGAAAGCATTCAGTTCTTGAATTTTTTAAATACAACGTAGTTTCTTATTATGATAACGCAATTTATCACATAATTTGGCCATAAAAGCAGTTTCATAATTATCGGTAATAGACACGTTTAATATCAGCGCGTGCGATGACGTCACGGCGTTCTTCGAATAACTTGCGATCGCTGTAGTTTATGATTGTTGTTTTCGATGAATATTTCGCGTTGCTTCGGGTTTATTTGATCATGTGATAAAAGGTATCTCACACTCGTCCTATTTTATACGTAATTTATCAACCTCGTCGTCCTCTAAATTCGATTTGAGCCTCGGTAAACCTCGGCTCAAATCGAATTTAGTGAACTCGGTTGATAAATTCCGTATAAAATAGAAACTCATGTGAGATCCTCAATATACCTTTTCCGGACATTCCGTTTCCAACTAAAGAATTCTAATGAACACGAATGTTACAGTTTTTGTTCGGACCCTAACATCGCGTTCGATTTGACTTTTTTTATGACTTCAATGCATGCGATTTGTTGGGACATACAGTCCTCGTAGAAAGGAAAATCATTATTTATCGAGCGATTTCGATACCGGGAAACATTCAAAAGCGTATTGTATGAGTATTTTGGAGCGCAAACCGCCATGTGGTTTTAATATATTGAAGAGATTCGTAACATGCAATAAAATATAAATTTAACCCTGTTTAAACAAATTCCTCGGTTTAAACCAGCGTATGCCAGATGTTATGTTTCTTTCTCCATAATGCTAAAAATGCAACTTTGGCGGCCACACCTCAAGGGAAAATACGAACACACCAACACAACATGCCGGTACTGTCCAACAATGTGCCTGGCGACGGATGTTTGTTGACTGAACAAAATAAAATTCATTCTGAAAAGACATGAATTCGGCCGCCATTCTATTCTCTTGTGTCTGAACATCTTAAATCATACAAATCCGTTTATATTTGAGAAAAAAACAACAATTAAAATAAGAAATCTGGGACTCTGTGAACATATTTGGTCTCACAATTAACCCTTTATATCCTAAATGGATTCTTCCATCCAGTTATAACAGTACACATTGGAACGGTATAGTATGTATTCTATTTATTTAAATTACGCGGAAAATATTTACTCCACGACATGGCGTGTTTATTGTATTGGCCAACAACGATGAAAGAACGGTAAATCTAGATTGGAGTATATAAAAGGTTGTTCCGGTCGAACATAGCTCTTTCAGGTCGAACATTCGGGACGGAAGCACTCATAATTTAGTGACCCGTTGAGTGTTTTGATAAAGTGATACCAATCACAAGAATTTCGATTTGACTTTGCATTGAGGAACCGATGTGAGTAGTCGCCGAGGAGTGAACAGACTGAAGTCGAAATAGCTTCGGAATATAGGGGGCAGCTTCGACTACAAGCAGATGCATGTATCGACTGTTTTGTGCACTGGGTCTCCTTGGGATATGGCTCAGCGCCCATGTGGTGTTAGATGCAGCGATATACTGCCAGTATTGAAAGTTAAGGTATTCATTTGTGTCGGCAAGAACCCACAAGACAATTACTAAATCGGGAAGCGTGTGTAAAATACTCGAATAGACAGAATATTTTCTTATATAATAGTGGTGAATGTAAAACTGAATCCGATCCTGGATATATGAACGAAATCAATGTCGAATGTCGCGTACACCGACAGTTGCCAATCCTCGTTGTTGATACTCAAGCCATTATAGGAAGCAACGGATTAGTGTTGACACGAGTTACATGTACGTGTAGTATATGGCAGATGATTGAAAGATTGCGATTGTACGAGAAAAACTGTTGTTGCTTTTCGTGGAGTGACGAATTTGGCATATACAAATGATATAGTTTTACCATTTGTATGTTCATAATCTGTAGCAAACAAACGGGTCACTTATATCAAAGTGACGCGCCGAAGATGTGTATAATATGAATGACGTTTGAGGATGCAGTCTGAGTGATCTAGATGAATCTGAAAACGTGGTACTGTTCATGCACATGTTAAAAACACGATGAAATCACGAACGGTATTGTTACAAGTAGAGAAAAAGTTCAGCTGAACACCGCATGAAATAGTATATATTCGAGTTAAATACATTATTATTATTATTATTATTATTATTATTATTATTATTAACATTTGTATAGCGCCTAACCACAACAGAATTGTGTTCGCAGGCGCTGTTATAAAAGAGTCGATAAAAGTATATACACAATAAAAACAGATTGGATAAGAAATACGTGAGGGTTAAAATCACTGAATCAAAGAAATACGCGAATCCTAAAAAAATGCTCAAATTACATCTGTAGTTAAAAGTCAGTTTGAGAAATAAAAATCATAAACATCCATTAACGGTAAGATTAAGTCAGTTGACTCCATATGCGATTTTAAAAAGGTGAGTTTATAAAAGTTTGCGGAATTCCAAAACATCACTAATAAGTCTGAGATCGTCGGGAAGATTGTTCCACAAGGTAGGAGCGGTAACACAGAAAGCTCTATCCCCTAACGTGCGATGACTGGACTAAGAAGTCGTTTACCGTCTGATCTCTTCTGCATCGATCCGGATGGTTGCCTCAGATTAACTAGTTCCTTTATATAATATGGTGCAGTTCCTTCGACCGCTCGAAATGTTAATAACAAAATTTTAAATTCAACCCTGTACGGCACAGGAAGCCAATGTAGATCACGCAAGAAATCGACCAACACCATGGTATACCCGAGACCTGGAATAAAATCAAGGATTTAATATAATAGAGATAATGAATTATAAAGTGATAGCACTGAAGATTGAACAGAGTTTAAGTTGCATATACTTTGACACGTGTAGCAGATATTTTGTTATTTAAACTTGTCACGAATGTAGCTGTGCTAGTGCAGCAATACAAATCCTGTGCCAGTGCATATATGCGAGAATGCACTGGCTTGCAAGGTCAAGTTAAATATTGTTAGGCCAAATGTATTCTCTTATATATGCGATGCTCCCTATGCGAGATTCCCATATATAAGAGAATGCATTGGCACATGGTTTTTGAAAAATTGCAGGAAAATCTAGTCATGGAAGGGTTTAATCTACGTGTCATGTTCAGAAATTGTCAACAATTTCAATGCAATTATTTGTCGGCGAATTTGTAGAAGGGAATCTCTTTTTCAATTATTGACAGCAGTCTGTGCCAACATTAATTTTGGCAAAAATAATGTGCAACAATTAGCGTGCGAATCAGGTTCAGTTGTACCATGCTATTTATACAAGTACCAGTTGTTCTTGATAGAGGCTATTGTGTTTAAATAAATGAATTTGCTATTCACGAGCCAAATCTTTAACAGTTCAGCAGGGAATGAATTGAAGGCAATCCAACATAAACTAGAAATTTGTTGGACAAACTACAATGTGGTAAATATATGTAGCAGATGTTTTGTTATTTAAGAATGCATGATCAGAAATTTGCATGTAGTTGTAATTGAGGGCGCAGAGTGTTGTTAATGTGTTAAGGATGTCATGCGTGTATAACTTGTATACCTGAAGAAAATATTGGGAAAACAAAATTTGAATTTCAATAAGAATGCTTTCAAGATTCAAGGGTGACTCTGGATATACTATTCCAATCAGATTTATCAACTTTATCAATTAACGTTATCAGCATGGCATCTCAGGCCGTTTCAGTTCTAGGCTGAAAGGAAGATGTGAAATTATATAAGTGGTTTTGCTCCGATGCAGTTAATAGCTTGTGGAGAATGACGCTGGAAGGTCGGTTCTTTATTCGTTTTTAATACGTGTGTAGTGTCACAAACTCAAACTCGATTGCTCCAATAACTACATCATAAAATGGCGCTAGATGCGTATACATAACGCATCTATATCAATATTTGCGAATGTCTGTCTGTCTGTCTGTGTTCTATAGAAATTCACAGGGGACCATCTGGATGATACCAAAGGGGTCTACTGGGGTAACTTTTTACGAGAAAGATAATGGTCGGGGTTAGAATTTTCTAAAGTGACGCCGTTGTTGTCAGGGGCAGAGAAGGGGGAGGGGCAGAATTATTTTTGTCGCCGATTGCCACGAAACTTACATATAATCATCCCCATGATATGAAGAATCTAACGGTGTGGTTTAAATATGTCAAAAGTGGAGTCGTTCGAGTCAGGGATGCACGGAAGGGGAGAGGGGCACCAAAATTGATAAAACTAATTTTAGCGCCGATTTCCACCAAATTGATATATATTCTTCTTCATGATACAAGGAATCTAATTGCGCGATTTAACAACGCCAAATTGTTGTCGTTTGGATGAGAGATTGGGGGGTGGGCACTAAATTTGATAATAATTGGTTTAGTCGCCGATTGCCACCACACTTATACAAAATCATCCCCATTGTACGAGGAGTCTAATGGTGTGGCTTAAATATGTCAAATGTGGCCTCATTCGAGTCAGGGTTGCAATGAAAGGGAGAGGGGCACGAAATTGATTCACAATTTATTTAGCGCCAATTTTCACCAAATTGATACACATTCTTATCCATGATACGAGGAATCTAATCGTGTGATTTAAAGACGCCATAGTGGTTTTGTTTGTGTGCGAGATGGGGAGGGGAGGGGTGGGCACCAAATTTGATATAAAAAAAAGTTTAGTCGCCGATTATCACACAAAAATGATATCAATATGTTTAGCGCCGATTTCCACCAGATTGATACATATTCTTCTCCGTGATACGAGGAATCTTATCGTGTGGTTTAGATACACCAAATTGGTGCCCTATGGGTGAGATATATTGGGACCTTAAATTTGATACGAATTTGTAAACTCGCCAATTTTCACCAATTTCATATATATGCATCTCTAATCTCTAATGAGTCTTACTATGTGCAGCTTGAGTCAGAAATAGGGACGGGAGGGTCACCAAAACTGATACAAAATATTTTTAGTACCAATCACCATCAAATTCAGACACGTTCTTCTCAAATGATACGAGAAATCACATCGTGCTCTCTGTCTTTCTGTCTGTGTGCGTTCTATATATAACTTCACGCGGTACAATCGAGATGGCACCAAGGCGTTCTAAGAGGGGTAACTTTTTACAAGGGAGATAATGGTGCGGGTTTAAATTTTCTAAAAGTGACGCTGTTGGTTTCAGGGACAGAAAAGGGTCGGCAAAATTAACAAATATGGTGAAATAGTTTTGTCGCCGATTTCCACCAAACGCATACATAATCACCTCCGCGATATGGCGTTGTTCGAGTAAGCGTTCCAGGGGTGGGGCATAAAACAAACAATTGATTTAATAACCTATTTTTAGCCAAGATTTCCACCAAATTGATATATTATTCTTCTCTATGATATGAGGAATATCATCGTGCGATTTAACGACGCCAAATTGCTGTCGTTTGGTTGAAAGATGTGGGGTCATAACTATTCTCAGAATTTGTTTAGTTGCTGATTACCACCAAACCTATATATAATCATCTGCAGTATATCATGCATCCATGAGTCTAATGGGCTGGTTTAAATATGTCAAAAGTGCCAAAGCTAATACAAATATATTTGGCACTAATTTCCACCAAATTTTTTTCTCAAATGATATACGATGAATTAAATCACATTTGGTGTCGTTTGGGTCACGGGTGGCGAGAGGATATGCAATATCATTGATAAGATTGCTATTCGCCTATATCCACATATAAGTTATATATAGTCACCCAGGCCATCTCCATATCATTTTAAGGAGTTTTGGGCGTTCACATTTCACAACCTCGACAAATGGTGACCCACTTAAGTCACTTGAATAATTATATCTTCTCAACTGTCATATTTATATGGGGATGGTAATCAGGACATTCACACAATGAGCTAGCAAAAAGAGATACATAGAAGAGGCATTAAACGTATATTTATTATTATATTTAAGAGATACATATATTCGTGCAAACTGAGATACCTCGAACAGTCAGAGGATTGCATATATATTATAAGACAATTGAGTCTGTTCCATTCAATACAGTTTCCACAAAAAAGTTACAATTTGTCAAGAGGTATGGAAGACCCGTTCAAAAATAGTGGTCACAGTGTGCAGTCAAATATAGTTTCTTCTGATATAAAAGAAAACGCAGTCAGTAGCACATGACTTTTCAGGATCCTCCAATACTGACATCTGACAAGGGTTTCAGAACAGACTCATCGACTGACACAAACAACTCAAAATCTCGTTCTGTGCCTGGCACATGTAGCTGATATACGTGAACAGCAACATTTATTTTAAACTGAGAATATTTAGCCAATATATAGCACCATGGACAGAGGAGCACCTGGCCAGGTGTCCTCAAGATCTTAGTCCAGCCCACTAGATTGATTGATACATCTCAATTTGTAAAACCCAATTGTCGTCTTTTATTTTTGCGAACTAATATGTTTATGATGTTCATGTATCATAAGATAACGTCTGAAGTATACGCAGTTGTAAATAAATACATACTTCATTATTGGTGGAAGGGATTAATCGCGATAAACAAAATGACAATTGACAAGGTGAGCCACTACTTATATTCCATGACTGTAATAATCATGTTTTGTGATGCTATTTGAATATAGAATTTATGAAAATACGTATAACACTTTGAGCAAGAGTATTCTCTATTCCCAAAAAATATCCACAGCATGCAGAGGGTTTCACATCGCATTAACCTTGGCAACGCCGGGTAACCCTGCTAGTATAACATAATTACGGTGCATTAGTCAGTCAAACAAGGATAATTCAATTAATAATTCACATGAATGAGAAAAGTATAGTCTCGCACTTTGAGTTTACACGAAAGAGCCAATTATTGTTGAAATGCTTGAAAAGCTTAAAGAATTTTTGTTTACATCGGTGGTTTTGTACAATAAGATAATTCTGACAAAGTGCATACTTCTTGTTAATCTTTTAATTGCTGTGGTGTGTGTTATTCATAAGTATTATACCTACGGCGATGTGGTAGGGCGAGTGTCACATACTATCGAATTAAGAGCATCTTGGTCTATTTTGTCCTGACGTCTGTTTCCCACAGGGTTTGGTGACTGTGAGTAATTAAATTAATCAGTGAAGGGTCCAATATATGTGGGGAAGTGGAAAACATGTATTTTCGAGGGTTGGAGTTAATAAATTACGCGGAAATATTCTCTGGCAACTCTATATGGGTGTATATAACATTTGTTAGAGTCGAAAATAAGAATGTGATTCAATTTGGTGGAAATTGGCGCTAAAAATATTGTGTATCAATTTTGGTGCCCCTCTCCCTTTCAGTTCTCCCCTGACTCGAATGACGCCACGTTTGACCGCTTTAAGCCACGCAATTAGACACCTCATACCATGGGGATGAATTTGTATAAGTTTCGTGGCAATCGGCGACCAAACCAATTCTTGTCGGTTTAGTACCCACCCTCCGCCCCTCAAATATCTCATCCCAACGACACCAATTTGGCGTCTTTAAATCACACAATAAGATTCATTGGAGAAGATCTCAGAAGAATGTGCATCAATCTGGTGGAATTCGGCGCTAAAATTATTTTGTTCAATTTTGGTGCCCCACTCCCCTTCCTGGCATCACTGACGCGAACGGCGCGACTTTTGGCATATATTTAAACCCCACCATTAGATTCCTCATATTATGGGGATGATTATATATACGTTTCGTGGCAATCGGCGAAAATTTTGTTCTGCCCCTTTCCCTTTTCTGCCCCTGACAACAACGGCGTCAAATAGAAAATTCTGACCCTCGCCATTATCTTTCTCGTAAAAAGTTACCCCTATTAGACCCCTTTTGTGCCATCTAGGTGGTCCCCTGTGAAGTTCTATATAACACAGACAGACAGACAGAAAGACAGACATACATTCGCAAATATAGATATAGATGTGACACCCGGTGTGTGATTTATAGACTGTGGAACACACGTCATGACAGTTACTTGTTAGCGCTGTGGTTGAGAGCTATCGGTTGTCGAATACCCGTCATGTGACTTACATGCTGTGGAACGCAAGTCGTGTGAACTAAATATAGGCTTGGATCGGTGTGACTAGTTACCGCCCGGGCAAGCCCGGGCACGCCCAAACACGCCCGGTGGGCATGGGCAGCCCCATGGGCCCGCGGGCAGTGTAATGTAATGGCTTATGGTAGTTAGATACAAAATAAGCATAGATTATGAAAATTGACTTGCTGTGTCATCCACCGGCGGGTTTATTAAACCTTTAAATGCCGATATTGACTAAAAGAACCCGGGAGAGTCCGGGCACACAGGGGGCCGATCAGATTATATATTGATTACTACTGGTAGCGAGGCACTTACTAAAGGTATACTGGGAATATTGACTCGCCATCTCGTTCACGACCGGCTTCGTTAACCCCTTAAATGACGATATGCACGAGAATAACACAGGAGAGCCCGGGCAAGCCCGGGCAGCCTAATGGGCCCATGGACAACATAATATGACTCCGTATGGTAGTGGAATACATACAAAGTATATGTTGCGAACGTTTATTTGCTGTGGCATCGCCGCCGGTTTTTATTAACCCTTTAAATTCCAATATTTGCTAAATAGTGGAATAGACTAGTAACAAAATTGTTCACTTTATGACTAAAGTATGAAATTTTGCACATATGTACATATTCACATACTCATCGATATTAGGTATGGCGCCACTATGCAATTTCACTTATCATTTAACTGATCATTGAAGCAATGAAATATGCCATTCGTGGGATCGCAGACCCTTCCGATCCCTCAATAATTCGATTTTTACAGAACTTGGTATGAATTTCACCAAGAATCGCCGTTAGGATTCTAATCATATTTTAAGAATGGACAGATCTGTGCACGGTAAGTGAGGTATACCATTGCTTATGAATATTTCAACTCAATGGAACAAAAATGGTCACATGTTATTGGGCCAGAGTAGGCCCCTCTCGGTTCATTTTCAGATTTATGCTCATTTCCGTTCAAAACATGGCCAGAATCCGATAAGAAGTTTTCGGTTAAATTATATTTCGCATCATTTAAAATGGAATTGTCATGCCACATAAGGTACATGGACAACCCGAATAGAACATATAGTTCTCAGTTGATTAAGTAGCATGTTTAATAGCCAAGTGAATCACAATGTTCTACCTTTACAGAAGCGCAGAGAAATAATGAATATATGTGAACATATCAACTATTATATCAAATTTTGTGGCCATTTTGCAAGCCATTTTGAGTATTTTTTTCTTCTAAAAACACCACAATGTGATGCATTTAAGACGGATCAAATCAATAAACACCAAAGATAGCTCCAAATAGTCCAAGGCTGATAAGTGAGAATTTTGAGAAAAATTTCCAATATTTTGTCCTGGCACCTCGATATTAGGTAAAAATGACAATTTATATAAAATCACGACGAATATGTTGGGACTCGTGCTGACCTTTTGCTCAAGAATTCGGGCTGTGTGTGGTCAAATTGTAATTATTACTGATGTGGTTTATGCGCGTTGAGTGTCCTGGAGCCCTACAATCGGGACATAATAGCGATAATGTTCGGTTTGTACATAGAAGTACTGAAGTCCACGATGATCTTCTTTTGCCAAATTTCAATTACGTGGGGTAGTTTTCCCATTTCCAGTGGTTATACACTGTCTACTAATATCGTACAATGTAAGTGGATGGACATCCCTGTATATTGTCCTGGCACCTCGAAATCAGGTAAATGAAATGTCAATTTACATGAAATCACGACCAATGTCTGGATTAGTGCTGATATTCTTTTCTAAACACACCTTAATGAGATGCATTTAAGACTGATTAAATCCATAAATACCAAAGATAGTTCCAAATAGTTCAAGCCTGATAAGTTATAATTGTTAGAGAAACTTCCAAAACTTTAGTAATGTAATCGTAACACTTAACAAAGATGCATCATAAATGTTAGTATTCAATCTACTTACGACATGATATCCAAGTGTATACATCAACCACAACTTTTTTTTACAAGCGATTATATTGCACACTGGGACCATATTTACCATTTTCCATATTTTGGCCGCCATTTTGACAGCCCTTTTTTAGCCAAAGTGACAATTTTTATTCCATTGGATCAATATTGCCACAAGTAATGGTATGCATCACTTACATTATGCATTCTGTAAAAATCGATTTTTTAAGGATTTCAAGGGGATGGAACGCCATGAATGACATATTTCATTCCTACAATGATCAGTTAACATGAACACCACAAAATAAAGTCAATTTCTCAACCAGTTCCAAACAGCTGAAACTGATATAGAATATATATTAAAGTTTCCACTTACGGCTGCCATTTTGAGGGCCATCTTGGATGAGGGGTTCCAATGTTGGCCTAAAATGTATTAATATATCTCGCAGAATCATACTTACTGTATATGCCTAATTTGTAATTGCATATTCCATGGTAAGAGTGACATTCGCGAAATCCCTTAAAAGATGGGTTAAAGGAAAATTTCAGCGTAGTACCATACCTAATACCAATTAGTATGTGAATATGTGCATAAGTGAAAAATTTCATACTTTAGTCATAATTTAAAGTGAACAATTTTGTTACTAGTCTATTCCACTATTTATCCAATATCGGAATTGAAAGGGTTAATAAAACCGGCGGTGGATGACACAGTAAATAAACGTTCGCAACCTATACTTAGTGTGTATCCCACTACCATAAGGCATCATATTACGTTGTCCATGGGCCAATGGGGCTGCCCGGTCGTGCGAGGAGCTGTGTATAAACGTTTATATGTTGTCTAATGTACCGTTGCCTCTTAAGCGTATATTGTCGCGATCGCTTTTTGCCGTGGAACAACTGTAGGCCATGGAACACCCCTCAGGGGAGCTATATGCTGTGGAAATGTCGTTTGAGCTGTAGGGCTCTCTCTAAAACTGTGAGTGAAGTTGCGACTAACTCAATTTCTTCAACAAGGTGTCGTGAAAGAATCAGTATTTGTCAAAATCTAGAATGTCCCCGATTATATAAATATGTTTGTGATTAAATAAAGGATATCGGCGTATGTCGGCGGAAACCAACTAAACGTGGGTGTCGGGGTGGAAGGAAACATAAGCTGAAAGATATTACTATTCGGGAATTTTCAAATGAACATATCAACGTTTTCTATCCGAATACACAGGAAATTCGAACAAAACTATCCGAAGTTAATAGATTCTTTTCTGACGGGTCCTACGATTTGATATGTTTCAGTGAAACGTGGCTAATGGACCATATATTTGATAGTGAACTTTTCGATCTTAGACAATATTCAGTATTCCGGCGAGATAGAATTGTTTCGTCTACGCAACGTGATGGAGGTGGGGTACTGATAGCTATCAGCAACCAATTAACAAGGAGCAGATGCGCAGAATTTGAAACTGACGCTGAAATTATTTTGGTCGAGGCGGTTTGTGGACATTCAAATGTGTACATATCGTCAGCGTATTTGCCACCGGAAAACAAAGCGCCTTATGTTGATGAATTCGACAAATTACAGAAACTTCTCAGTAAAGGCATTGTCCCGACGACATAGTTTTGATGGCAGGCGACTTCAATATGAAAGACATTGCTTGGTCACTTGATTCTCAAGGAATATTACCTATTAAAATATCCATCTAACACATGTCATTTGAGCTATATTGTGCAACACATGTCGTGGGACCTATAGGATGTGCGGCGCCTGTCGATTCAAATCGAGTGGCCTTTACATCGCCGTACATAATTCACTCAGAACAAACTGCTCTATAATTACTGAGAGATTCTCTATAATTACGGAAAGCTCCTCCATCATTACTGAAAGCTTCCCTATAATTTTGAAAGATTCTCTATAATTACTTAAAGGTATGCTATTACGTTGTGACTATTGTTAAACGAAAACGGAGAACGTATCGCATTTGGAAATATCTATATTGCGCCTGAAAATTCTAGATTTTTCATTGAGAAGGAATCTGAAAATCTCCGTATATCAATATTATACAGAAATGTCAGATACGATCTTGTTATCCCGATAGGCGATATTATTGCCGGAACCGAAGCTTTGTGCGACCTTCATGTTATCCTTATATGCGATATGAATGCCCGAACCGGGGCTATGTGCGACCTTCCTGTTACACTGAGAATCGTAACTATGTGCGACCTTGAGGCAGATAAGAAAATGTTATATCACATAAAATATCATATCACCAGGATATCAATCGAACGCACTAATCACGATAATTTGACAAATAACCACGCCGAAAAACTATTGTATTTATGTACAGACAGAACACGAATCATACTCAATTGTAGATTGGGCGCTCAATCATCACAATGCACTTGCAAGTGAGTAAGCGTAATTGACTACGTCACTTGTTCATCTATGTTTGCGAGGCATTACTTCTTTGTCAATTGATGAGCCCAATCAACTTTGTTCAAATGCCCGCTCAGGTGTATTACTGAACTTCTGTACTCAGACCACCGTTACCAATGAGAAGCCCCGCCCACAAAAAAACAACGCCCCACCGAACAGAAGTTACGCAAAGCAGCAAGCCGAAAGCCAATATGACTACAACATGGGGTAGCACGTTAGCTGCGTTGTTCAATTGGAACATCGACACTGGCACAATGAATCGTACTCAGCGCGAGATAGACCAAACGTTCTAAAGACCGGTCTAAGTTGTCCACCAAGAGAAACAACCCGGAACGAGCTATTTGACGGAGCGAGGGTGTCATGGCGAGTGGATGGCTCTTGGTGAACAACTTAAGACTAGGGCGGTGTAACGAGCTTACACACAGCTGTTTTATTTATTCATATTGTTGGGATGTGCAGAATTGATATTTATCACGATTTATTGAATCAATATTTTCCCAATTCCAAAAGTGCCCCTCAATGAAAATTGGCTTAGCACACTGTCTAATTCGGCCGTGTCCCATTGTTCATGTCGCGCGAGGGTGGACTAATATGTGCATGCATTCTCATTTAGTCGTGAACGGTTTATTTATACTATATACCAATCACATAAATCATAACTGGAAGTGTAACAATGTTGCACGAGTTGATAGTGAACATGAATCCGTGCGATGATTGCCATGCATTCAGTCTAATTGGAACCCCTGGGAGTGAAGGTTCTCTGTGACAGCCACACATTGAAACACATAATCATGCGAGTGTTTGATCGAATATAGCCACGTGAAGAAGATCAGAGGGCATTGCAACTATAGCAGAATTGTAATCAAGGCTATGGTTGGAAATTTTGCACCAAATATATAGGTTGATCTTGTCCCCATTTCTTTTATTCCGACCATTGATTAGCAGATAATTTGTTGTTCTAAACCAGCAGTAACATATTTTTTTCTCATATTGGTCACACTTTTGATTTGATGTAGCAGTTGTAACATTTCCACCTATAGGTGGCGGGTGCAAATAAAATTTCGCGAACATTGGAATCTGGTTATGTTCAAGTTGGTGGGTGAGGTATGAAATGTCAATGAGGTGGACATAACTGACTGCTCTTTCTTTCACGACACCAGTGCCACAGACGGTCTTTTATATTGTTTCTATTGGATGAAACACTTTTCATAGAGACATTTTGAAACAATTATTTCTTTTATTTAATGAGTTTCAAGACTCGAGATAATAAATAAAAGTTCAATACGACCATTTATTTATTGCAATTTGCACACGATACTAGCGCACACTGAGAGACACGTCGATCGGGTTGGGGTTCAGTGGGCGGGGGCATTCAATGGGGGCGTGACTAGATAACGTCGGGTGTCAACAGGGACCTGTCCAGAGGGTCTCCGTCTGGTGGATGGCCACCTTGGAATTTCCAACTGCACCTCCGCATTGAACCAGACTAAAGTTTCCATTTGCAACAACCATCCATGAGTTTTGGGTGCTAGCCTATATTCCGAATGAACCAGTAGTCGTGTGGTCACTAGCCAGAGGGAGGAACATAATCCAATGGGCCATGGCTCTGCCCCTTATGATGCGGACCTGTTGACCTGAACCTGGAAAATTACAAAACTACTAATATATAGTCGCCTAACTGCAGCCAAATTCACATGAGGGAGGAGGACACACAGGGTCGACCATGGTTCATCGGCAATATTGGAAATTTACAACCTCACAACCCCTATGGTTGTAAAATTCCAACTGATGGCCATTTCAGTCAACTGTTGACCAAAATTAGGAAAGTATGTACATTTTGGTATCAACACACTGGTAAATTGTTGGAAATTCAAACTATAAGAACAATTTCAACCCATTGTTGGTGTGAAAGTTCCAACTAGTGTTGTATTCGGTATGAAATTCCCAATTGTTGAAAATTTGGACCAAGGTTGGAGGTGAGACACCAACACATCACCCGCCCCTGTCGCCAGGTCCATGGGTGTTAACCCATAACTTTATTCAACAATTGCAAACGTATGTAATTAACATAGCACTAGTTGAAAACGTTCGAGCAGAACATGCTAATAATGATTAAAGTCGAATAGCGACTGATCTTGTTTAAGCGAACATATAAATATGGAAGAACTCGAGAGGTCGGTCAAGAAACTTATGTCAAGGAAATATGCGGACAAATGATTACATAACAAGTGATTATATAAAACGTTGATTTAATTAAAAATGTTTTATTTAATTTATTGAAAACCAGGTTTTCTCCACAGGTCTTGTTCCACATGACTGGGAATTTGGAAATATTCGCCCGATTGTTTAGAAAATGGGAGCTAATCTTGACCCGGTAATTACCGGAAAATAGCTGTTATGAGTTGCCTCAAAACTGTTCACAAGTGTAATCAGCCAACGCGTCGAACATTTCCTAGATATTAATTGGTAACAAACAGAAACACAATCCCTTCGAAAAGGTTACACAACAATCTCTATAGTATGCTCTCTATACACCCTCATACATTTGTTTTGCTTTCTAATGGAGGGGGTGGGGCTCGGTGGCTCAGTCGGTACTTCTTCTTCTTCTATTGATCTATCCGCTCTCGTAGAGCAACCACACTATACAAAAGTGTGTACACAGTTAATTATTAAATGTTAAATAAACACAACCATAAAATCTTCTCTGATGGACCCAAGTATCGCATCCACAAATATAAAAGTATGAAAGTCATTCAGTTAAGAGTTTGAAGATTGAACAAAACGTTATGAATTTAGAAGCTGTATCCTTTGTGTGTGGAGGGTATAACATAATCTGTCCGTTAGTGATTGCAGCTTGACAGTGTCCTCATTTCTTACGTCCGCATCTGAGCACTGCACTTGCTTCCATATATCCAGAATTGCTTGCATCTGTTCATCATCAGTCAAAGTTGTAAATAGTACACCAAATAAAGTATGATATGCAGACATGATGTTTGAAAGTGCTGCATTTCGACACTGCTCCAATTTGTCACACTTTAGGATAAAGTGTTCCAAACTTTCTGGTTCCTTGCCACACAATTTACACATACCACTGGAGTTGTTGTTGTTCCATCGTTGCCTATTAGCCTCAAGACTCTGGACTCTGCTCCAGATCGACTCGCTCTCGAGCGCTGACGATATGGGTTCAATTCCGGGTGGAGTCGTCGCTGACTTGACTTTGTATCCCATATCGCTATTTGGGGGAGTTGCCAGTTTCTGGCTGATGTTTGGTCGCTTCGCCGGGCACAATGGATAATTTTTCCAGCCAATGAAATCACTGCTATCTAGATGTACTTAATGCAAGGACTTTCACTTCACCAATAAAGCTGGAAACATCTTGAAATCTTAAGCTCGTACCCATACTTAAAGTAATAGCGTTATGCTTCCCGAACTTGGGCAGGGTCTACCTTTCTCGTAGTTAAACTAATAGCGTTATGCATCATGAACTTGGGCAGGGTCTACACTTCTCGTAGTTAAACATGACGCAATACTGTTTTTCGCTGCGCTAATTAAAAACTGACAAATATTATTTTCGCAAAAATCTTGATCTAATTCACACAGCCTGTCTGGCTACGGTGTCTCTCAGTGGTTGCGGATATGGAAATGCCTACAACCTGGTAGAATATTTATGACAGGCATTGCAAATCGAAGAATTTGCCATGATTTACCACTTTACATAATTATGTACATGTATAGTGTTGTTAAGATTGGTTGCAGCATGTAAATATAATTATCCAACCTTACGTAATGTATATGTAACTCATTTATATAGCCTTTTATTTCTTCTATGGTATGGTATGAATACATGGTTCGTATCCTGTGGGTTTAAATCAACATACCGTCGTACTATGTTTATTGATCTCGCAGCGATGTGGGCGTGAAAAATAGTTCTGCGCGAATTTAAATACGAGTAAAGTAAGCTAAACATCTGGGAACGACTTACAAACAGAACTAAAATTTGATATGCACGAAACCGCTTCCCAAGCTCTATAGACGCCCAACTATGAATATCATATTTGATATTCTGATAACCGTGTTATACAAATACTGTGAAAGCCTCCCAAAAAAGGAAACAAAACTGAAATGTGAGTAATTGTTCTAATCATCTCTGAACATTCTGATATGTTGATCTATTACTATATAATTTGAGCTATATATATGCAAACTGAAATGTGAGTAGTTGTTCTGATCATCTCTGAACATTCTGATATGTTGATCTATTGCTATTTAATTTGAGCTATATGCAAACTGAAACCACTTCTTCTGAGCTAATAAAATCAGCTCTGCACAAACTTAAATAGTTAAATGCTAAACATCTCTGAATATAATTGGTAACTTAAGCGCACGTGGCTCATTGTAGCTTCCAAATTTTGTCTACGTAATTTGGAAGGAGGCATAATATAGGTTAAACAAATACACGAAATATTGATATATCGGCTTCATATGATCTGGAAAAAAACACTTGACATAGTCACAGCCATTTTCCAGCTGTTTTCAATTTTTCTCACAACATTGAAACAAACGCTCTTTATTTCTACCATATCAGGAACAGACTAACTCGGAAAGCTCTCTTCTGCTCCATGCCGTGCACATTGCTGTTGTTTGTTTGGGGAACCAAACACCATGTTAAAAATTGTATTTTGTATAACTTCAATGTGTCTTTCTGGGACATGTAATGCCCATGGAAAGGTAGTTCAAGTATTTATCGACCTATTTTGTATCCGGGAAAAGTTCAAAAGCGAGTATTATTAGGTGTATTTTGGAGGGCAAACCGCCATGTGGCTTTAAATTAATATATCATCGTACTAATAGATGCTTATCGAGCCTAATATGTACATAGGTTCCTATTGGACGTATTGATTCTGAAATAAGCCCATAATGAACTTACACAGGTTATTCAGTTGGATGCCGCGGCCCACAGTGAACACATATTTTAACGTCGTGAGTTGGTTTATTCATGTTATTTTCATTGTTTATGCCCATACAGAGCATATTTTAGTTTTCACATAATACCCATATGAGGAAACCCGCATTATTTTCACGAGAACGGGTTGCTTAGATTGCTGCACATGCAGTTCAGTTTGTGAAGTCTGTGTCAGCTTGCATAATTCAAGGTATTATAACTTCTAACTACATGTAAGATCGAACATTTTGTCTGAAACTAATCATGATACAAGTACCATTGTTTTGTACCTATTCTATTTACAGAAAATGTTTCCCTTGAAATCACCCTACCTTCGAGGGTGAAGCGTTCGACACATGTCGACCACCACGAGGGAAACGTCAGCTTCACCTTCGGTAAGGGCAACGTTCAACTGCATTTAACTCTGAATGAACACATCATTGGAAATGTGCCGATTGGGATAATCAACAGCAATGGTACGATTGAAGACGCAGGACTGCGCACGCGGGTAAGCAACACATGGATAGCTTAATCCCAGTATTCGTCTGACGGATTTGGAAGCTAATGGGAACATCTACTGGAGTTTTGTGGAAGGTTCGCGTTTGGAGTATATTGGATACGATACCTCATATACTTTGGTGTGTTGGCTCCGGGTACCCCGGTGGATGTTATAAAGGCGTTAGTTTTTTATTTTTATTTTTATTTTTAAAAACACTTATTTTTTTCGTTGTTTTGTTGTTAAATGTTAAATATAGAAAGAGTTCTAATCTAAACAAAAATAAAAAGATTTTCTTCACAACAAACATTCAATATTGTTTTTTATATAACAAATTTAAATTAAGAAAACAGAATTAAACAAATATTTTTTTTAAACGGACATGTCTCATTCTAACCTCCAAATATTGTTCTTCGCAATTCGGAACGACGAATACGATAGGTCGATAAATACACGAACTATTGATATACCGGCTTCACATGCTTTGAGAAACACTTGCAAAAGTCACAGACATTTTCCAGCCGTTTTCAACGTTTCGCCAGAAGTAAGATAAACGTTCTTTATTGCTACTATAGCAGGAATATACCATCACGGGACGCTCCTTTCTGTCCCATGTCGTGCAGATGGTTGTTTTTTGTTTGGGGCCGAAACAAGGTATTCACAGTTGTATTTTTCATTACTGCAGTGCGTTTGTTTGGCTTACATGATTCTCGTCGAAATGTAGTTCAGATATTTATCGACATATTTCGATACTGGGGAAAATTCAAAAGGGAATAATATTATGTGTGTTTTGGATCATTTTGGAGCGCAAACTGCCATGTGGCTTTAATTCAAAATGTTTAAAATATCAAAATGCGCACGAACCGCACAAACGAGCCTGTTTCAGCTAGTTATATCATAACGGCAAGCGCTGATAAACTAATTAAACTATGTATGTAGACGCAGTAGACAACATACACTCGTTGCTATTTTTCAATTTTGCTCTATCGAGATTATGACTCAGCTTAACTGTTTTGTCTCCATGGAGATTATGACTCGACTTAACTGTTTTGTCTCCATGGAGATTATAACTCGACTTAACTGTTTTGTCTCCATGGAGATTATGACTCGACTTAACTGTTTTGTCTCCATGGATATTATGACTCGCCTTAACTGTGTTGTCTTTGTACCAAGGAATCTATTCGAGCATACCAGGATGTGGTCAATGGAGCCGCCATCACAATCGTGACGTCAGATGACGCAGACCAACCGGATGAGGAGATCGTGAGTATATGTACACGCATATATGTAAACAACCAGCTGGCACACATGTATTTCAATGAAGCTATTCGTATAAGTTTTGCCCTTAGACCGCTAGGTTTATAGCTCACCTGGTCACAATATGTTGCCATGATGAGCATGTGAATTCGGTTCGGCTAGAGTAGCAGATCAGTAGATCAGTAATAATCAGTTAGAGCGTAACCACGATAAACTTCGTGACGATACAGATGGTTGCCATGCGCAATTAAACAACGTCGTTAGTCATGATACATTGCTTTTGTTCATCACGTTTAAATATACTATTATAAGAGAACTAGCTTTTTTAATGTCCGTATTAACTATATGTAGATGAGAGACAGTCTGGCAGTCAAGCACAATATGTCATCTTTTCTGCCAATATAGTGAGAAAGTGCAAATCATAAAACATGCAGTTTGTTCAAAATTCTCATACATATAAATGGAGGGTTCTTTTAATTTGGTATAACTTGTACAACTGTAAATTTAAAGTATAATAATTTATTATTTATTATTATGTGTGGCAGGAACGTGGCTACTGTGTCCCCAGTATGGTGTCTCATTTATCATTTTTGACTGCACCCTCCCGAACCCGATTTCCAAGTTCGATCGCAAGTGTAGGCAAGTATCCGACATAAAACAACAAATTCCTAACTAAATACTGGCTTGAAAATATAAATACCAGAATAATTTCAACCTGTATTGGTTAGGAGTGCATGACATTTTAATTTTACTTTCCCGCCCAATTATAGTCCATGAACTGTTAGGACCCACATCCGCACTTAACTTCTTTGGCATATGCATGTACCATAATGTGTATTGTTCAGGAAAACATATGCTAACAGCTAATATTTTGGGTTCTAATGTACCTACTGGTTCAAAATTTAGCATTTTTGTCATTGATGACGTCACCAGAGGTAAACAGGTCACGCAAATGCGACGAAAACACAAATATTCTCCCTACCAGCCCCATGATCTATTACATCTCGTGTATAAATATCTCGACACTTAGGACTGAATTGTGACTGATATACACGTCTAATCAACCATCGGTGCCAACATGTAGCACAACAGCTGGTGTCTTCGACACTCATATATACCCTGATACCCATCTTTTGCACACAGGGACTGACGACAGGGATAGATTGCTTCACCTCCGTCCACAGTTTATAACCCCATGCTTGTCACTGGAAATTTGAAATTTACAGCTCAGGCATACGTCGACGTCAGAAGATCCAACCCCCTTGTTGCCACGTTCCCCATATCTGCGACCGCAATGACTAAGCACATTGGAATATCGAGTCTCTCGTTCAAACGCATACTTTATTTCAGCTCGGGACATTTATAAAAGACGAGGTCGAATACTCCATCACCAAGGACGATGAGTCATCGACAAACACCTATGTCGTCCAGGAGATAAAGGAAGCGATCGGATTCGATGACCTATTTACAGGTTGGTCAAAATTATTAAAGACACCGCTTGTAAAGCCATGTTTGGCTTACTGAGTAAAGTCAGGAAATTAGACTTATCAGTCGAGGTCGCTCTTAAATTGGTCGACTCGACTGTAGTTCCAATTTTGTTATATGGCTGCGAAATATGGGGGTTCGAAAATATGAAAGAAATTGAGCGCGTACATTTAAAATTCTGCAAAATATTGATGCACATGCAGACCAGCACTCCGAATTACATGATGTATGGGGAAATGGGCAGAAACCCATTGGCAGGAGAGGGGTCCGTCCTGGCCAAGAAACTATATGATATCTTGTTTCGTCTTATGGAACACGGCGGTAATTTTTTTAGACATATTAATGTTACTAAAACAATAATACATTCAGCTGGTTTTGGCGTGGCGTGGTCGAACCAGGCACAGTTAATAGATAGCCAGAAAAAAGACATATCCAAAACCAGTTTACTCAGCAATGGTGGTTAGATATAAAATCGTCATCACGTTTTACAAAGAACTGTAGTCAACCCTCCGCTTAGAAAATTATATTACCGATTTCCCCTTCAGTCTGAGAAAATATTTAATAACAATACGTACATGCAATCATAGATTGGAAGTAGAAACAAGCAGATGGGGTAAGCTACGATCAAAAAGAGATTTATGTAGCTTGTGCAAAAATGAACTGGGTGACGAACACCATTTTATTATGAAGTGCGCCAACTTGAGGCACCTGCGGGTGAAATACATATCCGAACACTATTGGAATCCACCAACTAAGAAAAGGTTTTACGAGCTACTGACAAAGTCTGGTCGCGTTGACTTGAGAAAATTAACCCTTAAACTGAAATTAGCGTTCAAATACAGAAATAGAAATTTATAGCAGAATCCATTTTATTAATGTTATTGAAATATCAAGCCGAATTGCTGCTACCGTTGTTGTAGTTATTAGTAGTATTAATAGTATTGCTATAAGACATCCTCGAAAGGTATACTGATAGAATGTATTAGATGAATATAAAAATGACGATAATGATGACTGACGATGGATAACAGAGAGACTACCGCCATATCTATCTACCAATCTTCTTCTATCTCATTCTATCTTATTTTTCTTACCTTCTTCTTCTTCTTCTTCTTCTTTTCTTCTACTTCTTCTTTTTCTGCTTCTTCTTCTCCATTTTCTGTCTTCTTTTATGTATATGTATATTTTTCACACTAAGCACTTTGTAAATATTGCACATCTCGCCAGTAACATGTGAATTCATGGCTTAGAGATTAAAGCATAGCAATAGACTGAAAATGGACTCACACCAAATATGCACCGAATGACCGTGTCACATTGATCACGTCAGCCTGGCAACTTGGAAATAACAAAAACGCACTCGTCTTTGTCATTATTAACTCTTCAATTTCTGGAGCTTCCATAAATTTTGCGAAAACCCTGTCCAAAAGCATTCTCGTATATATGCGAGACTCCCATAATGAGACTCGCATATATAAGATAATACAGTGGCACATGCTCTTTAATGGTGCTCCAGCGCATCTCCCGTCATGAACCTTGACCTGGTGATCACAAGCAGTGGGCTTAGTTTGACCCCTGTGCGACACTGAAATCGGTGTGGCACCGTGGCTCATTATGGCATTATGGCCCGAATTATGTACATTAACCTGAGTGCTTCTTTTCTGGAGCATGTCGTCAAAGCAGGAGTGGGGGCGAATTTCTTTTACGAGACATGAGGTGGGGGGGGGGGGGTGGGTACCCGAGGCCGGAAACAGTTTTTGACCACTTTTTTTTTTCATTAACATATTTTCAACTGTTTTAAACATATTTGTTTATATGTTGTGGCTTGTTGCAATATGAGAAGCACTAATACATTCAGTATTGTTATAATTACTCCTATAAGTTGATATAAAATGGAAAAATAGTGAATATTGTGGGGGTGGGTCCCAAAATTGTCATTGATATTTTTTTGCGCGCAATTTGTTTTTATTGTGTCTGTTTCAGCTTGATTGCGCAACATATTTTTCATCTACTCACATAGATGAATAGGCTGAGTTATAAATTTACCAATATAATCACATCATATTCTACCTTTGAAGGTATCGTGAATATGTTCTATCTACACAATCCGGTCATGTGGGTAATGTCCAGTAATATGCCGAGCAATGAACAATTAACTCCAACTTAAGTCGGATGCTCGATTTGCGCCCAGCCAAAACCATTATACCCAGTAACTGTTTCGTCCGAAGTTTAACCAGCAGCTGGTGCCGAAATTGACCGTTGTTGGCTTGCTTTTATCAAACACTTATAATATAGCTTCCGGGTATAAAGAATAGTTGATACAACAGACAGCCAGACGCGTCACTTTCCGATCGATGAGTCCCTGACTTAGTTGATATATGGATACTGATGCATAAAGGTCAAGCGTGATCATCGAGGCTGGTGATGGGAAGAACATTGTTGTATGCGGGTGCGACTGCAGCTCCTCATGTCGGGCAAATTTCCTGGGACGTTTTTAATGGGACCGCGCGGTTGAGGGGTCATCCAGCCTCTATCATCGTAAACTCGTTCTCTCCGTTAGGTTGGTTACCTTAAGTTTGTCCGATCAACGCCAGACTTTTGGGGCTCGTTTGATATATGTTGGCGTGTACTCGGTTGCATTCATTACACGTGTTAAACAGTCCATGTGTAATTAGCTGGAACAAATCGAAATCTCTCCAGATGCGATATATTAGAGGCGCGGTGGGTATTTGTGACCTGGTGACGGATTCAGGTCACATTCACTCTCAGCCATGGATTAAGATAATTCAAAGATATCGGAGCTGGATTTTGTTGTTGTTGTTGTTGTTGATGCTAAAATGTGTTGCTCTGCTTCTCATTTCAGATCCGACAAGCGATTTGAGAAGGAAGAGGAGTACTACACCGACGAACATTGTGGAAGTGCTGGCAGTGCTAGACTACACTATATATAAATTGTATGTGCTAGATTACACTATATATATTGTATGCGCTCGACTACACTATATATAAATTATAGGTACATCTGTGCTGGCAGTGCTAGACTACATTATCTATAAATTGAGGTACATCTGTGTTTATTTTCTTGAGGGTTATTGGGTCTGGTGAGTATAGGCGACACGATACTGAATGACCAAAAGTCAAGCATTGAACATAATTTGTACAAAAGGGAATCCATGCATATGATCTATTATATATTTTGGAACTTCTGACTGTCTCTCTGTCTGTGTGTGTGTATGTATGTATGTATGAATGTGCGGTATAGACTCGAAAACTGCTCGACCGATCCGACTCAAATTTGGTATGTAGAACAACCTTGAAACAACCGGGAAACAATATTGGCGGGTCCAATATCACGTGCGACCGTGTCCTTGGCATTACAGCCAGTAAATGGAGTATTTATGCAGCTAGCTAATTTGATCCCGGGAACAATAATGGCCGTCCAATTTCACGTGCGACGTGTCCTTGACATTGACCTTGGCCTCGCTCATATACGCTCATAAAGATTTTGGACCGGTCAAACAATAGTTTGTCCAGACGCTGTATATCATGCACAGACGGAGGCGATCACAAATAAATCCCTAAATAGCACGGACGAAGTCGGACACATCAGCTAGTCTACTATATATTTTGGACTTCTGTTTGTCTGTATGAATGTACGTATACATGTATGTATGTATGTATGTATGTATGTGTGTATGTATGTGGTATAGACTCGAACAATGCTCGACCACTCCGACTAGAATTTGGTATGTACTCATATTTGGATCACGAGAACAATATGGGCGGGTCCAAGTTGACATGCAACCGTGTCCTTGACTTGACCTCGCTCATATATGCTCAAATAGGCATGTTTCTGGACCGAGCGAAAAAGTTTTTTTCTTTCTCCTAATTCTCTACCCAGACGGAGGCGATCACACAGAATCCCTAAATTGCCCGGAAGAAGTCGGGCACAGAAGCTAGTTATAGCATATATAGCTAGTTAGAGCATTTATAAATGATCTACATATAACACGTGAGATGGAGTATGCGCATTGTATGCAGATAACTACAAACTGCACATGGTAGGTAATCTACCCGAATCAAAAATTAATAAAGAATTATGCTTTATGGACACAACGTATCCTCGTGAAAATAGGTTCACATTGAATCTAATTATTCACATAGGTTCACATTGAATCTAATTATTCACATAGGTTCACATTGAATCTAATTATTCACATAGGTTCACATTGAATCTAATTATTCACATAGGTTCACATTGAATCTAATTATTCACATAGGTTCACATTGAATCTAATTATTATGTTCATATTTGAATTAGTCGATTCCGAAATAAATCCATAGTGGACTTATACCAGATATTCCGTCGGATGGCGCGGGCCACAGTGAAAACATATTATACGTAATGTAAATATGGTAAGTCACATGTTGGTTTATTCGTGTTATGTTCGTGCCTATATAGAGAGTTATGAGGAAGGTTGGATATGATACGCTAAGACGCCCTGACCAGAGTATTGAGCTATTCATGCAGCCCAACGGGCGAAAAAGGATATAACATAAATTTTACGGAAAACTACCCTTTCAGCGCCAGTTATACCATAATTTGTTATCGTCCTTTAATATTTTAGCTGGAAAGAACGGAGCATAGGCGGAACGGAAGCAGAACTACACGCTCATGCGCTTGACTCAATACTGAAGTATTATGTCACCGTCTTCAATGGAGTGAGTAAATTTCGTGGGAATTCACACCATTATGTTGTAGAATTTTAGAATACTAGCAGGTTAGCCCGCCACTGGCGGCGTTGGTCCGAAACATGACATTTTTTTCGCTTTTCAATGAGTTAATTATGCCTTTTTAAGAGAAATTATGGTACCCGTCCCTAAAAGAGGTATGATTTAAGGTACATCGGGCGGAAAAAACTGACCCGTTGTTTCACCCGTTCCTAGGAACGACATACATACGAATGACCCAACACTCATTTTTAATGAGTTAATTCTGTCGTTTTAATCAAGAGGAATTATGATACCCGACCCTAAAAGAGGTATGCCAACGATGTCGTTGTTGTTGGCATTCACGGCTTCGGGTCGTTGTTGTTGACATTCACGGCTCGGGGGCCACCCGAAAATTCTCACATTGCCGTAAAGAGAAAATAGGATTGCGTGTATTTTGTAATTTTAACTAATTATTTTCTCGCCAACAATGTCGTTGTTGTTGGCATTTACGGCTTGGTGGCCATTTTCTCGCCAACAATGTCGTTGGCAATCACGGTTTGGGCAGTGGAAGTCCCGTCAGATTCGGGACGTATCACAGTGCCTCGGATTCGCTTAAATTTCAGCAGCCATATAAGCTGCGTGAGTTAGCACGAATTGAGGGGTGTAAGTTTATACTTTAAAATCTGAATGTTTCGGAAATAGACTAAGATTTTCAGCAGTAAAAAAAAATGTATATATCAGAAAATGTAAATTCTATATTTTGCGAGGTATTAGCAAGTTTTGGCTCAACGGGTTTAGCAGTTTGAAGTCAATATGTATATAAAAATATACATATACAGATAAAAAAAATGTAGAGTTACGCCTCTTGGATCGCGAGCGAATCGATAGCGAAACCCATTTATCCAAACGAAGGTCGCACTTTACGGATGAAGGAGTGGTCAGAGCTTGTCCAAAATGCGACGTCGATGATCCCCGTGTGTTTGTACACTTATATACGAAATTAGAGCTAGATCAGACCAGCCGTTTTCGATTCTATGAAGTACCCACATATATATATATATATACACACACATATCTATATACATATTTTGAGACTTCCGTATATATATATATATATATATATATATATATATATATATATATGTGTGTGTGGGGGTACTTCATAGAATCGAAAACGGTTACGCGGATTGAGCTCAAACTTCCTATCTAAGGGTAAAATACCACGGACACCGTCGTTGTCGCGTTTGGAGAAGCTCAGAGCAACCGTTCTCCCTTCCCAATCATCAAAATCACCGCAAACGCCACTTCGGGGGTTAAGGCATCAACAATCTTTATATTGACCACATTCGGAGTTGTTAACGACTAACGGTCTTTATTGCAATCGACGCTGCTAAACGGCTACCCATGCGTACGAAATACGGATGCAAAACGAAATGCGAAATGCATTATCTCGATTAAAAAGGCAGAATTGATATAAGAGGCGTAACTCTACATTTTTTATTAAAAAGGCAGAATTAACTTATTGGAAAAAAAAATGCGTGTTGTGTGTTAAATCATACCTCTTTTAGGGACGGGTATCATCAATTAGCTCATTGAAAAACAAAAAATGCGTGTTGTGTGATTCTGGTTCACGACGGGATTAATTGACTGTCCGCTCGTTGTGGGGACTATTGACCATCTCGTAAGGGTGGACAACCTGTCAGGGGCTGCTCAATGGCCACTGGCAGGTTAAAAAAAATCATACCTCTTTTAGGGACGGGTATCATAATTTCTCTTGATTAAAAAGTCTGTCGTTCCTAGGAACGGGGAATTTAGGACGGGTACCATGAATTAACTCATTGAAAAACAAAGAATGCGTTGTCTGTCGTTCCTAGGAAAGGGGGGGGAATTTATTCGATTCAATTTTCCGCCAGAAAAAGGCACAATTAACTCATTGAAAAAAAAAAATTCCATTAAAAAATTAATTAAAACAATTCAAAATAAAAAAAAAAAAAAAAAAAAAAAATTATAAAAGAAAATTAAATTAAATTCAAAAAAACATAAATTAAATTTAAAAAAACATTAATTAATATAAAAAAAAAAAAATAAAAAAATAAAAAAAATGTCATGTTTCTGACCAACCACGCCAATTGCGGGCTAAGCTGCTAGTCTACTATCTAATTTGAGAACTCCGTATATGTGTGTGTATATATGTATGTGGGTACTTCATAGAATCCAAAACGGCTGCGCGGATCGAGCTCAAATTTCGTATATAAGGGTAAAAACCCACGGGGATCGCCCACGTCGCATTTTGGACAAGCTCAGAGAGCACCGCTTCTCCTTACCCAGTCATCAAAATAACCGCAATCGGCACTTCGCGTTGGTAGTTAAAGAGCGTTCCTATCTGCAGTGTAGTAGATAAGGAGCGTATGTGTGTAATGTCATTCTTACGTCTGGCTCACGGCGTGTGCGTCATTATACAGACATGAGTGGTTCCGTGTGTATATATGTATGTGGGTACTTCATAGAATCCAAAACGGCGGCGCAGATCGAGCTAAAATTTCGTATATAAGGGTAAAAACCCACGGGGATCGTCCACTTCGCATTTTGGACAAGCTCAGAGCACCGCTTCTCCAATCACAGTCATCAAAATCACCGCAATCGGCACTTCGGGGTTAATCGCGTTGGTAGTTAAAGAGCGTTCCTATCTGCAGTATAGTTGATAACGAGCGTATGTGTGTAATGTCATTCTTACGTCTGGTTCACAGCGTGTGCGTCATTATACAGACGTGAGCGATTCACGACCGATCCAAGAAGCATAACTCTATATTGTTTATATCTGTAAGCCGTGAATGCCAACAACAATGACTCTTTTAGGGACGGGTACCATCAGTTAATATAGCCGTGAATGCCAACAACAACGACTTAATATAGCCGTGAATGCCAACAACAACGACATAATGCCAACAACAATGACTCTTTTGGGGACGGATACCATTAGTTAATATAGCCGTGAATGCCAACAACAACGACATATGTTATTTTCTCTTTACCGCAACGTCAAAATGCATTTATCTTGATTAAAAAAGGCAGAAAAATGCGTGTTGTCTGATTGTTATGTCTGTCGTTAGTGGCGGGCTAACCTGCTAGTATATATATACGGAGTTCTCAAATTATATAGTAGACTAGCAGGTTGCCCGCCACTGGCGAAGTTTGTCAGAAACATGACAATTTTTATTTTTTTAAATTAATTTTTTAATGAATTTTTTAATTTAATTTTTTTTTCAATGAGTTAATTTTTTTTTTTTTTTGATAACATGAACTGATTGTGTATTTTTAATTTACTGGATTTTTGAATTAATTTTTTTGATTAGTTTTTTAATTTAATTTTTTGTTTTTCAATATTTTACCCGATTGAGGTGAAGAGGACATAAGAATCAGACAGCACGCAGTACCCGTCCCTAAAAGAGTCCGATGGAAATGTCCCCCGTTCCTAGGAACGACAGACATAACAATCAGACAACACGCATTTTTCTGCCTTTTTTAATCAAGATAAATGCATTTGGACGTTGCGGTAACGAGAAAATAACATATGTCGTTGTTGTTGGCTTTCACGGCTATATTAACTAATGGTACCCGTCACTAAAAGAGTCGTTGTTGGCATTCACGGCTTACAGATATAAACAATATATAGTTACGCCTCTTGGATCGGTCGTGAATCGCCCATGTCTGTATAATGACGCACACGCCGTGGGCCAGACGTAAGAATGACATTACGCATATACGATCTATTACACTGCATATATGAACGCTCTTTAACTACCAACGCGATTAACCCCTTAGTGCCGATTGCGGTAATTTTGATGACTGGGAAGGGAGAAGCGGTACTCTGAGCTTGTCCAAAATGCGACGTGGACGATCTCCGTGGGTTTTTACCCTTATATACGAAATTTGAGCTCGGTCCGCGCAGCCGTTTTGGATTCTATGAAGTACCCACATACATATATACACACATATACGGAGTTCTCAAATTATATAGTAGACTAGCAGGTTAGCCCGCCACTGGCGGCGTTCGTCAGAAACATGACAATTTTTTCAATGAGTTAATTCTGCCTTTTTAATCGAGATAAATGCAGTTCGCGTATATACGAAATTTGATCTCGATCCGACCAGCCGTTTTCGATTCTATGAAGTACCCACATATATATATATATATATATATATATATATATACGGAAGGCTCAAAATATATAGTAGATTGGCAGATTCCAATAGCTTTATAACGGTATATCTGTGGAGAAATCTGATGCTATATTCGTGATAATCTGGGATGATTTAGGTATATACCAAAAGGTATATACTGTAAAAACAAAGCGCGCCATCCGTGCTCGCAGGGTTGGTAGGAAACATGACAATTTAAAAAAAATTCAGAAACATGACATTTTTTTAATTATTTTGTTTTTTTTATTTTTTAATATTAATTTAATGTTTTTTAAATTTAATTTATGTTTTTTATTTAATTTTTATTCTAATTGACCCGATTAAATCCCCCTTCATAGGAACGACAGACAACGCATTCTTTGTTTTTCAATGAGTTAATTCATGGTACCCGTCCTAAACTTCCCCGTAGTCCCCGAAAAGAGCGGACAGTCAATTAATCCCGTCGTGAAATCTCTCTGCATAATATTTCGAGCGATAAGGTTGCGTTGAATTGTAAACAAACGCTTCTTAGATCAACCCTGCCTTTTTAATCGAGATAATTTCATTTCGTCCCGCATCCGTATTTCGGACGCATGGGGCATTTTTCTGCCTTTTTTAATCAAGAAAAATCCATTTGGACGTTGTGGTAAAGAGAAAATAACATATGTCGTTGTTGTTGGCATTCACGGCTATATTAACTAATGGTATCCGTCCCTAAACGAGTCATTGTTGTTGCCATTCACGGATTACATATATAAACAATATACAGTTACGCCTCTTGGATCGGTCGTGAATCGCTGTCTGTATAATGACGCACACGCCGTGAGCCAGACGTAAGAATGACATTACACACATACGGTCTGTATCTACTACACTGCATATAGGAACGCTCTTTAACTACCAACGCGATTAACCACGAAGTGCCGATTGCGGTGATTTTTATGACTGGGAAGGGAGAAGTGGCGCTCTGAGTTTGTCCAAAATGCGATGTGGACGATCCCCATGGGTTTTTACCCTTATATACGAAATTTGAGCTCGATCCGCGCAGCCGTTTTGGATTATATGAAGTACCAACATACATATATACACACATATACGGAGTTCTCAAATTATATGACAGATAAAACTCTTTATTGTTTTTGTTTTCATTTCATTATTTGGAGTGTCCAATAGTAATGAGAAATCAAACTTAATACATTTATTGTAACTGAATGTCTGGAACCTAATATACCCCTGGTCAGGACTGAATGTCTAGAACCTAATGTACCCATTATGCCAAATATACACCCATGGGCAGAACCTTCAACCCAGGGAAGCAGATAATCTACAAGAAATAGGGCAACACGATATACCCTACACACTGCCGCCCCTGTCAAACTATATCGATATACGAAAGACGACGACACAGACAACAGATTGGCGCCCACAAAGTAGAGAAATCGCAGGCACCAGATACCTGCTCAATTTGCGGATAAGCGCGAGTAGCCATCGCTGAGAAGATGACCACTGTAACTATTGCAGCGCACCCAACTTGGAAGTCAAGAGAAGAACATAGAAGGATGACGCTCGCCTGGTCGCCCTAAGTACGCCCAGTTTGATGAGCCATGTAAAAGGCTACAACTAGAACAACTATAAAGATTCCCGGATTTTCATAGAGAAATCATCATGCTTTGAATCTCCCTCTAGTCGACACTAGTACTCGTACTATACCGACGCAGAGATGCCAAGAAGACAGATATGAGCTCTCGACGGAAACACGGATAGGAATGCAAGGTAAACATTACAATCTTGTATTTATAACAACGCTACCCCGATGGACCAACGAAGAAGCGAAGCAGACGACACGCCGATGAACTCAACTGGATATCAACTACGCAGACGGCAGGAAGACACCCTCAACTGATGAAAACGCGAGCAGACCACGAAGTCCGTAGACGCCAAGCAGACACGCCCAACTTATGAGGACGCGAGAAGACCACAACCCGAGCAGACGACAGGAAGACGAACACAACTATGAGAAGTCGGATGCCGACGAACAAATATCATTGACTTTGTTGTAATTAAATAATCAAATCGTTTTGATTTATAAGCTTTATGTGTACCCCGTATTGGCACACCCTGGTCAGGTGGTACTGATCATTTGCTATAATTTTGGTGGGTCCTGCTATACTGCTAACATGCTGATATGGTAAACTGATGATGCTAATAAAAAGTACCATTATTTTATTAAAAGTTGTCATTTTCGGGGTAATTTTCTAATCTGAACGAATCGAGGTAAAGCCGGTATATGAGTATACAGCATTCAAAAACGTAAATGCTATACAATATTTTATTAATTGGTTTCTTTTGTTGCAAACAAACATAAATCATGATGGCTATTTATGTCGTTTTGCAAGCACCAGCATGCACCAGTTTAAAGTATATCGAGTTTTGATTGTTTCATACAGCCAATGACTATTCTTTGATTAATCCAGATTAGCCAAACCCCGCAAGAATTACAACATTATACAACACGAAATGAAACAGGCTCCCTTTCTGGAGCCGACAGCGTCGCAGGAACCGCTAGTCCTTTGTACGATAGGGCATGCTGCCCCTTCGTGTTATTACCAGTAAACAAGCAAAGAAGTATTCAGGGTTCCAGACAAAACGTCATTATCACATTATCATATATTTTTTTTGCGGTGAAATCGGTCGATAATTCTGATTTGTTTTCTATTTCTGTATTCACTCACTTCATTATAATATTCCTTGTGCGACCTCACCTCACTTAGCCAATCAGCGCTCTTTAGTAAAATCGGGGATAGCTCGTCAAATTCGGAAATTTTCTCGGTCGTTGTCAATTTCGGCGAACCTATATTCGGCACTTCAACCAGATTCGGAAATCGTCCAGCGGAAAATCCCGTTTTGTCAATTAATTTTCTGAGATGGATCACCACTAGATAGATGCAAGTCAAATTTCTTTGTATGTAAACTAAGTATAATCAACTTCGTTTTTCGATGGATATATTATACAGTTATCGCCCGCGATTGAGTGAGACACGGGGATTTGTCGCCCGCTCGAGACCTGGAATGTCACCCGAGGGCCACCAGGCCCGAGTGTGACATTCCAGGTCGAGAGCGGCGACAAATCCCCGTGTCTCACGAAAACAAGGGTGATAACTGTTTTGTTATCTGACAAAGGAGTACACACGAACCTCCTTAATATCAGGCATAAATGCGCGCATATAGTCTTTAATCCAGTTCGAAAAGTTAATTTTATGTTGGAATCATCGCTATTTAGAAAATAAAACATTCATAATCTGGATCAATTAACAGACTCGTCATTTGCGCAGCTATTCTCCGGTCAGTTTGCTGGTAGCATGGTGGAAATCCGTTCACGGAAAGATGAGTAAAGCAATTTCGAAGTTGATTAGCCATGCAGCGAAATGTTCGGTTTCATTTCAAATGGCAGTGAAGACGCCGACAGACGTGTTCATTTCCAGATTGCTAAAGTGTGAAACTAACACGCTGTAGTAGTGCAAAAAGAAATTGACATACGTCACATATTGTTACGCAACATACGGGTATTCTCTGAAGTCTGAGGAATGTATTGAAGAAAAGAATTAATCAATTGATAAACAGTAAAGAGTGGCTATTTGAACTAGTACATAAACGTAGTTGTACATCGTATGTGCGACTGTCTGTAGCACACACAAACTGCATAATAAGGTTTATCTATTTGTCCCACGGTCTTTATTATTGATATAAAAAGGTCCAATAGGAACATTACACATTATAACGGATTTGTGTCCGCGATAACACCATTTATACATAGCGTGCTCTAATTGCAACTAAAAAAAACAGACAATTATGCAAATTAGCAAACACCACAGTTCGCGGTTGTTGCGATACAGTGGGGTTTATAAAAACAGTGTTTTCGAAAATTGTTAGAGAGCTGTGAGAGGGTCTCTGCACGTTGAGTTCTTCGCAGTTCTATGTTTACTGGTTATAGCTGAGCGGTCAATAACTGAGACCATGTTACCATCGAGTGTAATAATATACAGTTACCGCCCGCGATTGAGTGAGACACGGGGATTTGTCGCCGCTCTCGACCTGGAATGTCACCCCTCGAGTGTAATGATATACAGTTATCGCCCGCGATTGAGTGAGACACGGGGATTTGTCGCCCGCTCGAGACCTGGAATGTCACCCGAGGGCCTGGCGGCCCGAGGGTGACATTCCAGGTCGAGAGCGGCGACAAATCCCCGTGTCTCACGAAAACAAGGGTGATAACTGTTTTGTTATCTGACAAAGGAGTACACACGAACCTCCTTAATAGCAGGCATAAATGCGCGCATATATTCTTTAATCCAGTTCGAAAAGTAAATTTTATGTTGGAATCATCGCTATTTAGAAAATAAAACATTCATAATCTGGATCAATTAACAGACCCGTCATTCGCGCAGCTATTTTCCGGTCAGTTTGCTGGTTGCATGGTGGAAATCGGTTCACGGAAAGAGGAAAGAGGAGCAAAGCAATTTCGAAGTTGAGTAGCCATGCAGCGAAATGTTAGGTTTCGTTTCAAATTTTAATGGCCGTGAAGACGCCGACAGACGTGTTCATTTCCAGATTGCTAAAATGTGAAACTAACACGTTGTAGTGGTGCAAAAAGAATTTGACATATGTCACAGATTGTTACGCAACATACGGGTATTCTCTGAAGTCTGAGGAATGTATTGAAGAAAAGAAATAGTCAATTGATAAACAGCAAAGAGTGGCTATTTGATCAAGCACATAAACGTAGTTGTAACGTATGCACATCGTATGTGCAATTGTCTGCAGCAAATACCAACTGCATAATAAGGTTTATCTATTTGTCCCACGGTCTTTATTATTGATATAAAAAGGTCCAATTGGAATATTACACCTTATAACATATATGTGTCTGTGATAACACCATTTTTACATAGCGTGCTTTAATAGCAAATAAAAAAACACACAATTATGCAAATTAGCAAACACCACAGTTCGCGGTTGTTATGAAACAGTGGGGTTTATAAAAACAGTGTTTTTCGAAATTATCAGAGAGCTGTCAGAGAATCTCTGCGTGGTGAGTTCTTCGTAGTTCTATGTTTGCTGGTAACAGCTGAGTGGTCAATAAGTGAGACAATGTGACCCTCGAGGGTAATATGGTGATTTATCGCCCGCCATGTGACGCACTCTCAGCCAATCAGAAGAGAGGAAAATGGGATGAAGGATAACAAGGTGATTTAAGGCCCGCATGTGACGCACTCTCATCCAATCAGTGACACGAAGGAAACAAGAGCGTATACAATTCCCAGTGGACGAACAACATACACATTATTATTCCGTTTCGTGGAATTATACTAGTTTGTTACCCTCCTCCCTATTTTCCACCCTTCTGATTGGCCCATGTCCTGTCACGTGCCGGGCGACAAATCACACTGTCGCCCGCTGAGCCGGGAGACATTGTTTTTGTCGCCCGCCTGATGTTATAATGCAAGAATATCTCCAAACACAAACTGCAGTAACTCATCTATTTCACATCACTATAATGTACTAAAAATCATAGATCTTATATACCCCACGGATTCGCAAAACACACCAGTTGTGGTGTTTGCTAATTTGCATATATTTGGTGAACACCCATATTCGAACTTTTAAGTTGATACTTTTATCGGACAAGCGTTATTATGTACTTTTTACATCGAAACATCTCGGTGATTCAATATGTTCATGTCGACATTATGGTGCAAGATTGAAAGAGTGGATCCCTTCAGGTTGGTTGGTTATACATGTTTGCTGGTAGACAACGTAATGCATAGGCCTACGTTTGTCGCGAATGAATGGTACAGTACGCTTATCCGTGATACCAGACCTCTCCGCGATGTCTGCAATGTGATCATAGAAGAATTTTGTATGAGGATCGCCATGTACTTGGGAGCACTGACACATACACATGTACATTAATGAAATCGACAACTTCCCAATAGCTTTCGGGGAATACCGTTATGAAATGAACATCGGGAGTAAATTCCGCGCGCAAGGCGACATTGAATATTGCACATTGCAGAAGGTGATAACATACCTATATGGCTTATTGGTTTACATTGCATGGACCGATATTGACGATTTAACCACCAAAATGATCGTAAATAAACGCTGATTATCAAACGATTAACGGCTTGACTATCGTTTATGGAACAGCTAGAACGATAAGTTGTTACTGAAAATATACATAATCGGGAAAGAAAGAACTCGTGACTCAGTGCAACATCGTGTGTGTGGATGGCAAGGATTTTTTTCTGTGGTATAATCGATTAACAAAACAGTTGTTGTCCTTCTTCTCGGGAGACATCGAGATTTGTCACCCGCTCGAGAACGGAATGTCTCCCTCGGAGCTGTGCTCCTCGGGAGACATTCCGTTCTCGAGCGGGTGACAAATCTCAATGTCTCCCTCGACATCGGGCAACAACTGTATAATGTTGTTTGTCCACTCGTCTTCTACATATATTCGATCCATCGAAGAACGACATTGATTGCATAATTATATAAAGTACTATGAAGCTGATTTCTCCGTATATTCCAGGTCGATCTGAGATACAGAGGAATTACTACACTATCCATTGGCGTGACGCCAGTGCAATTCATTATCGCTACGGTATTGTAAACAATTTTGCTTAAACCCCTGTCACACTCAGGCCGGCGCTCTCACTGCGCTGCAAAAGTACCAACATATGAGAAACACGCAGGAGGAGCGCCTAAAACTGTCGAAAATTGTCAAACTTTAAAAACAAAGTATGCTCCTATTGCGTTCCTACTTTGTCAAGTCTCACGCTCTTAGTGCGTTCAAGTCGCTGTCATTGTGATGCTAGTACGTTCTCAATAAGTTCGCAAAACGTTCTCTGCGCGGGCGCTGAGAGTATAGATAGCGCCTCCTGCGTTCTCCAGTCATAGTCAGTTTTTAGGTTGTGGGGAAAATACCCAACACTCCGCCATAGATTAGCTGTCCGATTAAACTACTGTCACACTCCGCTGCGATCAGGCCGGCGCTTGCATTGCGCTGAAAAATACTCAAAGCGCCAAGCAAAGCGCAGTGAGGTATCCAAGAACGTATTTGTGACGCAGTGGACACTGGCTAGGACGGGAGAGGGTCTCCGTGATCGCCCCAGAGCGCCAGAGCGCCGCGCTTGTTTTGTGCATGCACAAAACAAACGCAGAGGTTCGGCGTTCTGACCAGGCGTAGTACCGTCGCCATGACAGCGCAAAGCGTACTAACAACGCAATGACAACGACTTGAACGCATTAAGAGCGTCTACGGCGTGGAGGAAACGCAGTGAGAGCGTGAGACTTGACACAGCAGGAACGCCTATGGGTCGCACAAAGAGCGCGATGAAAACGTGATAAGCGGGATAGGAGCATAGCTTGTCACGCGCGCCGCATGTATAACTGGTGGGGAGTTTCTCGTTTCGCGTGCGAGCTGACATTATCAATGGGTGTTTTATTAGTTTTATTTATAGAATGGGAATTTTTGGGATGATTAAATGTCAAACTGCGAGCTGGAGGCCGAGTCCCGTAAAAGGTGCATGTAGTTGGGGAAATTCAATTTCGTTTATTGTGTTAATCAACGTTGATTAATGTTGATTTTTGGTTTGTGATAAACTATATGTCAAATACAAATGAAAGAAATTTCTGCAGCCCACTGGGGGTTGTGGTCGGAGACGGTCCAGTCGGCCACCGGTTCGTTAATTAGATGCTGGTTGTTATTGTTATTTATGAGTTAATTCTGAGTTGGTCATTCGCAAAACCAATATATTTTATATTCTACAATTACATTCTTGGGTTTATAATATATTATCTTGAGCGCGTTACCATTTCTGACATTGGTTCTCTTGTTTTAACAGATTGGAAATTTCTGACAATTTTCCGCGCTTCCACTGTGCGTTACTCGTATTTTGATACTTTTTCAACTAAAGCAAACGCCAGCCTGGTCGCAGCGGAGTGTCACAGTGGTATGAGCAGACCGCATTTCAAAGTGGGATCGTACTGTAAACCTGCTGTGAACACCGGAAGAACGCCATGTATAACGCTTGGGCGTAAAGCGAGCGCCAGAGTCGCAGTGGCAGCACAATGTGGACGTCTGGTTTAAGCATAGTTTATTTATCCACCAAATATATAATATACATAATATAAATTGAACGAGGGAATACACAAGGAATTAATATAATGTATAATGGTAATATGTGATATATCTGGTAGAAAGGGAGAACGACAGTAAGCACATGGCTTTTCAGGTGTCGTTCTCCCCATGTATCATCTAGGGCCCCTGTATAATATACTATATAAATCATCATGGAAATTGACGTTAGTGTCGGGACCGGACAGTAGATAGATAATTCGGATATTACATTGGTCCTATGATTTTTGGGTATAAAGAATAAGAGGAGAATTTAAGATAAGAAGACAAAGATGGAGAGGAGTGGTGAGGGGAGTAGAATGGAACGGATTATTCATTTTATTACATGTTACGTATGATGCTTAAGATGCTGCTGACCGATTTATAATTAAGCAACTACAATCGTTGTGTGTGGATAATAAATTTTTGGAATTCTTCAAAAATAGTTAGATTCGTTTGTAGACTCATTGTATCATCGCCATTGAGGAAAGTATAAACTGAGGGAACTATTGCGTCTGGGATCTTTCCAAGAAGAATTTGCCTATGTGGACGGTAACGCCGACATTGGAATATGTAGTGGTAGCTATCTTCTATTTGGCCACAAACACAGCGATCAGTGACAGAGATATAATTTTGGTATTTATGCGCGTTTAGGTCACTACAATAGTTTCTAAGACGTGTGTGGATTACTTGTGCTTTTCTTGTATAACAATATTTGAAGCGTGAATTCTTCTTTTTATGACTAGTGTTTATTGTTGTTCTAAATTCGTCGTAATTCACTATGTCGCGTGTGCTCATCGGCAGTGAATGTGGACGTCTATGAGCGGGAACCAGTCCATAACACCCCATGACAGCGCAGAAAGAGCGCTATAAGTTTTAGACAGAGCCTCATTGAGCGTATTAAGGACGGGAAAGGCATGTAATGAGAATTTGATTAAGCTTACTGTAGTGGCAAAAGACAAGATTATTTTCTTGCTGCGACCACGAGAAGCTAATATGCGCTCTTGCTACGTCCACATAACGCTCACGTCGCTCGCTTGGCGCTTTGCTTTGCGCTGTCACGGCGACAGTCCTACGTCCTGGTCAGAACGCCGAGCCTCTGCGCTTGTTTTGTGCATGCATAAAACAAGCGCGGCGCTCTGGCACCTATGGGTGACCATGGAGATCCTCGCCCGTTGTAGCCAGTGTCCACTGCGTCACCAATCGGTTCTTGGAGACCTTAGTGCGTTTAGGTGGGCGCTTTGATACTTTTGCAGCGCAATGAGAGCGCCGGCCTGAATGTGACAGGGGCTTTACAGCGCGCCCTCACTCATGTTTTAGTGGTACTGATAAGTTGATATGATGCTGGTGGGTCCTGCTAAATTGCTGACATGCGGGGCCAACTGACTCGTAAGATTCTGAAGTTGTCACTTTCGCGGCCTTTTAGTCCGGTCGATAAACTCAAATTTTATGGTCAACCTAGAAAAAATTTGGACTAAGTTGGTTTTTATATCATTTTGAAGAGGAAGCTCTCCTCTATAACATATCCAAAATCCGCTAAAATCCGCTTTGAGCAATTTTTGTAATTCAAGATGGCGTCCAAGATGGCTGCCATTTTCCTATAAGTCAGCTCGATGCAATTATAGTGAGAACATCTTGTCATATGTATACACTTGTATACATTTTTGTGAAGCTATGACATAACGCCATCTTTATGTGCCAAAATTGAAACTTCCCGTCTAAGATGACCGCCAAAATGGCGACCGGAAGTGAAATTTATACGTTTTTACTAATACTTTTAAGATAAGTTTATGAGGCTTTGAACTGGTTGAGAATTGTAACTTTATCTTGTATATAGCATCTTAACTGACCATTGGAGCAATGATATATGCTGTTCGTGGGGTCCACACCCTTCCGATCACTCAAAAATTCGATTTTACAAAACGCGGTATAACATTTTGCAAAAGATCCCCTTTGGGATTCTGGTCACATTTCACCAAGAAGTGGGAGGAACTGTGCAATGTAAGTGATCCATTCTATATCTTATTGATATTCGAACTCAATGGTACCAAAATTGTCACTTTGGCTCAAAATGGCTGTCAAAATGGCCGCCAAAATATGGAAAAATGTTAATTATTATCCCAACGTGCCATGCAACCGCTTACAATTTATGACTATTCCGTATTATATACAGTGAATACCAACATTTCTTAGGCACCTTTATTAATTTTTACTATTTAACATTCTGAAATTACCAGAATTATGGGATTTTTCTATCACAAAAAGCATCAAACTCTGCTAAAAAATCACTATCTTTAGTATCAAAGGTTCTTTTTATTTTGATATGCCTCAAATATGGCATAGTGTGGTGTTTAGACGTTATTACTCAAGATTCAATTCAAAATGGCAACCAAATTTAGTAAAAAGTTTATATTCCGAACATTATTCTCGGCTGTTCCGAAATTGTAGCAAATTGTGACTCACTTGGTTATTAAACATGCTACTTAATCAATTGACAACTTAATCTTATATTATGGTTGTCCCAAAGCCTTATGGGGCACGACAAATTAATTTTAAGGGATGCAGTATGAATTTTGCCGAATACCTCTTTAGGGATTATGTCCATGTTTTTTACGGAAACGGACGGAACGTTGAACCTGAACTGACAGGTATCATATTATGTGGCTACTCTGGTCCATTAGCATCAAAAACTTCTAAACTATTGTCAGGAAAACCGTTTTCTTCACATTGCATATAAAACGCAATTAATGTGGAGAACACTCTGATATTACCTCTATCGATTAACATATCCTTGAGTTATTGTGGAAAGTGATAGTCACACAAAGGTGCACCAGTACAAATCACACATGAGCATGCAGTCACTCCATATATACATACATGAATACCACGTAAATGGCCATGTGCCACTCGCTGTATAGACATACACCTCACCCATTACCATACAGCCACAATTGGGTTTACCCACACCAACGCATGGCCATATAGCCGCGAATAACATTGCAGACACACCAGGTATACTCCTACACCTCACATGACATGTATACATATTCACTACATACATGAACACAAAGTAACCTCGTGTATACCTATTCACCTAACCATAGGCCATACAGTCACTCCACGTATATGTATTTGCCACATGCATAGCTATACAGCCACTAAATATATACATGTACACCTAACCGATGACCATACAGTCACTCCATACCTGTTCGCTACATCCATTGTCATATATTACTTCTTGTATATCTATTTGCCTCACCAGTGGTCATACAGTCTCACTCCCTGTATATATATATATTTGCGACACCCATGACCATATAGCCACTCAAGATATACATATACACCCAACCCAAAACCATAGAGTCACTCTAGGTATATACATATAACCTCACAAAAGTGGCATTACAGCCCTTCTAGATATATCAATGTCTCGTATCGCGCATACGGCCATTCATACACTCCAGACTTGCATATACACCTGACCCATGATATTTCAGCTTCTCGCTGTATACGCATAAACAACATTCGTGATCATAGTCACTCCTTGTATATCAATTCACCCCACCATTAATTTTGTCATACTGTCAATCCCCATATACCTATGTACATATTGGCCGTGCCATGGCCATGTAGTCACTCGTGATATACATATACACCTCACCCATGACCACAGCGTAACTCCAGGTGTGTATATATACCTCACCAATGGTCATACAACCCTTTTAGATATACCAATACCCCGCACACACGGCCATTCGTACACTTCAGACTTGAATATACAGCTCAATCGTGACAATTCAGCCATTCGATGTATACATATACACCCTCTCCACGAGCATTCAGCTAGTTACTGTATGCTTGTACACACCACCGATGACAATACAATAGTACATATTAACATATACATCCCATCCATCACCACGAGGTTGCTCTCTATATACACTAGCTGCCAATGGCCATCAAATTGTACTCCAGGTATGCATATACACTTCAACAATGACCGTGCAGTCATTCCATGTACACATATACACATTGCCCATAACCACACAACCACACCCTATTTATACATACACCCATCCATTACCATACATCCAACACCCGCCCATGACAATACATCCACCCAATGTACATATGTACAGCCCACCACTGACCACACAGTCACTCCATGTATACATACAGGACAGTGTAGCTGCTCTCGTTATGACCATACACCACTTCAATGACCAGACAGCCACTCGCTGTAAACATGTTCACCTCACACATCAGCATACAGCTACTCCTTATATACCTATACATCTCACTATGGACATCCCATCCATGGCCATATAGTCACACATTGTATAACTATTCACACCATTCATGAATACAATAATTCCATGTATACCTACTCACATCGCCTATAACCAGACAGTCAACAGACATACACACTGTATTAAGTTGATCAATGTTGATGCTAATGGACCAGAATAGCCACACAATATGATCCACATCAGTTCGGTTTCAACGTTCTGCCCATTTCCGTTCAAAAACAAGGAAGTTTTAGACAAAATCCGTATTGCATTCATCAAAATGAATTTGTCATGACTCGTAGTGTACCGGGACAATCAGAATAGAACATTTAGTTAATTAATTAGCACGTGAGTCACAATTGATTATGTATACATATACACCACGTATATACACATATGTTTATGTATATAATAATGTTTACCAAACTTGGTTGCCATTTTGGAAGCCATCTTGAGTAATTTTGTCTAAAACAACTCAGTGTGACACATGTAACACATATCAAAACAATAAACATCTTTGATACCAAACATGGTTCCATTTTACTTTCAAAAAATGGCTCAAACCTGAACAGCGATTTTTTGCCGATTTTGATATCAGGATTGTGACAGAAAATTTCGAATAATTCTTGTAATTTCAGTGGTTAAAATAGTAACAAAATACAAAAGGTGCATCAGAAATGTTAGTACTCAAGCTATATAAGACATAATAGTCAACTGTGTGCATCACCATAACTTGTAAGCGGTTGCGTGGCACGCTGGGATAATAATTACCATTTCCCATATTTTGGCGGCCATTTTGAGCCAATGTGACAATTTTGGTACCATTGAGTTCGAATATCAATAAGATATAGAATGGATCAGTTACATTGCACAGTTTTTCCCACTTCTTGATGAAATATGATTAGAATCTTGGGGATCTTTTGTGAAATGTTATACCGCGTTTTGTAAAATCGAATTTTTGAGTGATCAGAAGGGGTGTGTACCTCACGAACAGCATATTTCATTGCCCCAATGGTCAGTTAACATGCTAAATACAAAATAAAGGTAAAATTCTCAACCAGTTCCAAACCACGGAAACTTATCTTAAAGATATTATTAAACAAAACGTAAAAATTCCACTTCCGGTCGCCATTTTAGCGGCCATCTTGGACGAGGAGTTCCAATTTTGGCACATAAAGGTGGCGTTATGTCTTAGCTTCACAAAAATGTATACATGTGTATACATATGACAAGATGTTCTCACTATAATTGCATCAAGCTGACTTATATGAAAATGGCAGCCATCTTGGACGCCATCTTGAATTACAAAAAATGCTCAAAGCGGATTTTAGCGGATTTTGGATATGTTATGGAGGTTATATTCCTCTTCAAAATGATATACAAACCAACTTAGTCCAAATTTTGTCTAGGTCAAACCTTTTATCGACCAGACTATTTGGCTTATCTGAACGAACGGAGGCGAAGAAATCATGTGTAAAAAACATTTATAAACTTATACTTATCGTAAACATAATGTTTGTAATGGCTGTGTTGGTGGTTCCAAACCAACCATTACCAAGATAGCTATTTCGATCGTTTTGCAAAACACCATATCAGCTATATGATTACAATACTTTGAAATATATACCGACAATCATATCAATTCAACAAGGCCCATAGCACCATATCAATTCAACAAGGCCAACCAGTATCATATCAATTCAACAAGGCCTACCCGCATCATATTAATTCAGCAAGGCCCACCAGCATCAGATCAAATCAGCAAGGCCTACCATTGCATCAGTCCGATTTTATTTAAAGTTTGAAACATATTTGAGCATCCTAAGAATTTAATAAACAATAACAAGATTATCTCGATGGATTTTTCAATATCGATTCAACAACACCTTTTCATTCAACATTCGCTAACGTTTGGAAAAACTATTACAAAATGATATTCATCGCACATGGTGGCGCCACATAACGGACAGGAGCCAATTCGTGGCATCTTTCGTTTGATTACACGATTGCTCGAAATTTTGCTCGACCGTGGAAATACACAACATAAAATAGGAGTTAAGCACTCACTCACACGTTTTATTGATATGAATCCAATTCATGTTTATATGCTTACACTTATTACGTAGTCCGTTTTATTGATATGAATCCAATTCATGTTTATATACTTACACTTATTTCATGCATGTTAAGACAGTTACTCTCGAAATAGGCTATCTTCATATCAACTGAATCCCAAATGTACATACACAAATTGTCCTGACTGCAACGATGTGTAATAAGTAGTATAGTATTCGTATAGCGATAACTGACATTGTATAACAAGAGAGAAGGATATATAATACATGTGCATCATCATCCTATCGCAGGAAATACATGAATGTATTATTCGAATACCTTGTCCGACCCATTGGTTAAACAATTATCATGGTTCTCCGCTGGCCTCATCCACATATCCATATTCCACATGCTTGTACTTTACATACCATATCACAAACTGAGCGATGAACGGTGAACGACAAACGAATTATTATATTATTTATTAAAAAACAGACATTTATATACCAATGTTTAAAGTTAACAAGACAAAACCTAGATAAATTAAAATTATTATAACATGTATAGTTATATTACTTTTCAACGGGGACGGCAGGTAGACAACCTTCTTGGTTATGCTGTCCCCGATAGCTCATTGAATGTTATACTATTACACTGTGTATATAATTGTATATATCATATGAATGAGTTATGAATAAATACTCATAGTCACAGTCATAGACAGTTATCCAAGTGAACTTATATGTGAGCACGGAACAAATAGGACTGCGTGTTAGTCACTGCGTGTTAGTCAACCGCCTCGAAATCTTCACGTGCCAATGTGTTCAGGTAGATAACTCCGAGAGATGATTATCAACGACGCTGGTTGAGCTTGGTTGACTCATTTTGCGATAAAATCGACGGGCGACTTAACTAACTATGGCATAAAGTTATGACGACCACTTGTCAATATATTTAAGACAACATGCCTGCTATGCCATCCTACGATGGTGCGTGTTTCTCCGGCTGATGTCTTTGTTCCAATGTTGGCACACAGGTTAATTTACAACGTTTGAATTTAGGTGTGTCAAATGCTTATAATAATTCACAAATGGAATAATATTCCGTGATTGAGAAAATGGATTTGGCAGTAAGGAATAAGGGAATGCTTTTTTGTGGCCATTTTCGACATATGAATTATTTTATGGCATTATATATAGAGGATCTCACATGAGTTTCTAGTTTATACGGAATTTATCAACCGAGTTCACTAAATTCGATTTGAGCCGAGGTTTACCGAGGCTCAAATAGAATTTAGAGGACGAGGTTGATAAATTACGTATAAAATAGGACGAGTGTGAGATACCTTTTATCACATGATCAAATAAACCCGAAGCAACGCGCAATATTCATCGAAAACAACAATCATAAACTACAGCGATCGCAAGTTATTTGAAGAACGCCGTGACGTCATCGCACGCGCTGATATTAAACGTGTCTATTACCAGTCCCCCGGCCCACTTGACGTTAGTGATGATTAGGGCTTCGGTTACAATGTGTATACTGATCGTCTAATGTTGTATTCGTGCATGATGCATGCAGTGAAGGTTAAATTCCGTCAATCGTAGCAATAGTTGCGAAATCTATTTGTAATAATATAAACTTTTGGACTTGTGCAAATATTTCGATATTTTCATTCAAAGATAAATCGTGAGAACCTATTAAACCATTTCATGTTTCATTTTCAGACTACCATTGCACATATTTCACTATTTTTCGAACCAATGGAACCGTGTAAACAATGAGCTGCTGTTTCAATATACCAACATTCACAATATGGATTAACTTAACGTGTGTTTTGTTCAAACGTGTAGATTACTACACCCAAGGCGATGTATTTTAAACATTGTTGGTATATATGTTTCTTATCATGCAAGACTCGCCTCGCCCCAACGATAGTGTAAACATATTTTTAATTCCAAATCCAAACAGATACCATAATATACAGATGATACGAATATGCAAAATAGAAGACTTAATGCATGGAAATGAGGATCAGACAACAAACCCGAGGACTTATATGAAGTCTTCTCCTCTTTGGTGACATGGTAGTGTTAGGGGTAGCAAGAAGCATGGAGAGAGAGGTAGAGAGGGGCGAGAAAGTAGAAGACATGACGAGGGGGGGGGGGGGGGCAGATAAATCGTGAAATGATGACAGTGGTCGGGGGATTTCAATAATTGAGTTGTTGCGTGATAAAAATGATGCTCGTCTATAGTAATATGCATGCGTCAGGCACCATGGGAGGGGGTCAATCACAATGGCTGTTAACTGGTTACATCCGCCAAACAGTAATTAAACAAACGTTATTATCGGTTACGCCCATGCTGTGCCTCAAATTTGCCTTTTATCGGAGACATAACGCTAAGAATAAATTAAGTAACATCGTGCAGTGGTCCACGACGATATTACAGGACTGGTTGTGGATTGTGCAATCTTGATAATCTTGTCTGGAAATTCAAAATGAAATAAATGACGTCAGAAACCGTGTCACGATGTCTTCGCTGGTTTTCATTAACTAGGGAAATTGGTCTAGATGAAACCAATAAGCCTAAAATCACAAGGGAATTCTACGTAAGTTGTGAAGTATAGCTAATTTCATTTTCATCGCGATGGTCCATTTCCGAATCCGCGCTTTGGCAATTTCGACATATAATAGTTGCTAATCGGATGTCATGTGACAATTTCTCCAAAATCCATACCTGCCATCTTTGAAAATCACCGATGGATATATAAAAAATGATGTGCCTATGGTATAAACTGGTGGGGTGGTGGTTGCTATAAATATTTGACCTGGTACAACAATGTCTCGAAACGAATGTTAACCAATTTTAAATACTTTACTCTTTCAGACAGACACAACAAATCGAGCAGGCAATATTCATTGCGCAATCATTGTTATAAAAGTTATTCATTCAGTAAGTCATTATGATGCACATATTGTATAAGGTCCGCATTTGAGTATCTGCTGACTTGTTACATGTATAATACTATATAGCATGTATATAGGGCTTCATCCCTGGTTTAACTCGAATAGGTTGGGACTCTATATGCATGTTATATACATGTACAAATATTAGAAGATATAAAATCACGCCTAAGCAAATATATGGATACGGAGCATGATGCAATGTCATTATCTACGGCAAGTTGTGAGCGGGCCAATCTTGTAGTGGTGCGTCTTCAGTCGTTGTTTGAAGATGTCAAGAAAATGCGAACGATGAATGTCGAGAGGAATGAGTTCCAAACGCTTGGTGCGGCGTGTGTGAACACACGACGTTAAAGTTTCTTATAGCTACCCACGGGAACAGCCAGAAGCCGATTTTCCTTGCAACGTAGGTTATCACGGCATGTTGCATACAACGTAAGAAAGTCATAGAAGTATGATAGAGCAGAGATTGAAAGTAGCGATAGCAGAACTTGAATTAAATTCGGGCGCACACTTGGAGCCAATGTAAGTTTCTCAAAATTTGAGAAGTGTGGGTGCATTTTAGAAAACGCACTACGATCACCGCGGCTGAGTTATGTAGACGTTGCCGACGAGTTAGTTGTTCCTGTGAACTTCCCACGAAAAGCGCATTGCAATAGTCCAAGTGTATATACGCTCTCCTCCAAGGAACCATTGAATGCCTTATTCGACCCATCGAATAAAGCTCACTCACAGCTCTCCGTTGACATCTTCCATATATGCACTTTCCATTTAATATAATAATGTATAGACTTAACAAGACGATACATAGATAAAATCAAATTATAAGGTACACAACCATTTTGGTTATGAGCTCATGAGTTATGAGTTATGAAGAACGAAATCATATATACATCATATAGTATTTGTCGACATATCTTGTCCATTCAGGATCCTCTCAACTCAAAATGGACTGTTGACAACAGTGTGGCTGGGAGACCACGTGATTGGGTAGACGCTGACGTGGCGCTGAATGATTTCGGAAACTGGATTCAGTATCATGAAAAAATACATAACGACCATGCTATGCTATTCACAAAGTGAGTAAAACAATAGTTCCACTACTTCTCCGAAATAAAGTAACGGTCCGCTATGATTAATAGATCCACGGTCAGATTCTGCACCATCTAATTACGAATTGTATAAGCCAGTTTCCGCTCACCATAAATTGTAGGGGTTCCCGGTGGTCATGTCGGTAGAGTGTGCAGTGCATATTACGCCGTCGTATGCCGTCCTTGCAGCGCTGACGAAGTTGGTGTCAGTTTTAATCGAGTTTACCATGCAAATTAATGCATTACACAAGAACAATGGAATGAGTGACATGATACGGTCATAATGTTGTATTATTATTTAATTTTCATGATAAATTGCGCATAGAATATGCAGCGTTATTACGAGTAACATCGGTTTGTTTGCGTTCAATTCACTCTGTCACTTCGCGAGGACAAATAAGTTGGTATTTTTGTAAGCAATATGATAACATATATTTTTCACATTACATTACTACTTTCAGTTAAAAAATCTTGTGAAGTTCAGAAAAAATATAAATATAGAATAAACGGTATACTGTCAGAATTATGACACATTATTAAAGTTATAATTAGCGCTTTTAGGAGAGCGGGTAAACACCGTTAAACCACGACATAAAGAGAGAAATACAGGTCGGGGCTTAAACGTAACTCAACCGATTTCAGTACCTGGTTTACGTCGAGAGAAACTTGGATTAACTTCCCTGTGCCAAAGAATTCTCTTATATATGCGAGTCGATCATTCATTGGCCTGACAATTTTTTATAATTTTGTATCAATTGTTCTTACATTCTTTAGAGCAATTTTCATATTTAAAAAAACAAATTCTTACATTCTATAACAAATTTTTATAATTTTTTCTTACATTCTTTAACAATTTTTAGAATTTATTCTTACATTCTTTATCAATTTGTTTTTAATTTTGTTATATTTTTTCTTACATTCTTTGACAATTTAAAAAAATAAAATTTGTTAGGCCAATGCATTCTCTTCTATATGCGAGGCGACCTATGGTCGACTCGCATATATAAGAGAATGCATTGGCACAGGGTTTTCGCAAAATATGGGGTTTAAACGTAACACAGCATTAACCCAAGCGATTTCACTAGCTGATTTACGTCGAGTGAAGCTTTTACTATATGTGTGTATGTTGTATACATAGATTTTAATTTATTTTCAGATACGACCTGTCTGATGATCTGATAATAGTTGTAGATAAATCAGTTGTAGGTGAGTTAACTACCATTGCCGTGAATTTATTTATCTGATCATCAATTGAAGATATCACAGAGTGTAAGGTTTATAGTAACAAATTCAGAAAGTACAATGTATAATTAAGGGGATTTGCAGTGCGACATTGGACATGTGTGATTAGTGATTTTGATCTTATATTGTGCTACCATAGAACGAAGCTATAGGCATAAACTATTATATTGGTGTTGGGGTCATCTTTATAAATATTTGGTACATGTGTAAACAACATGTATATTATGTCGGTATATTTTTGAAGGGAGTTTACTTGTTTGTCCGAAAATGTAGCCTCGAAAGTTCCGGAATATATCGATAACCTTATTATACAGCCTGTTCTCCCAAAAAACCAGCACACTATCTCATTATAATAGAACTTGTTTCGGTAGATAATCTACCTAGAATTTCCTCATTTTGAGTCGATAATGTGCTGAAAATGTTAACATTTTAGTCACATTATCGACTCACAATGAGGCGATTATAAACAGATTATGTCAGACAATGACAAAATAAACCAACTCACGACTGTTCAGGTGCACGCTATTTAACATGTGTTTTTATTATGGCCCGCGTCATAAAACTAAATAACGGGTAAGAGTCCATTATATGCTTATTTACGGATCAAATAATCACATTATGTACCTATTTCACAAAATAGGTCAATTATATGCGTATTTCCACGATGATGTGTTTCTTTATAAAGATTGAGAGATTCTTGGTATTTTTTTCTGTTTCTGTTCTATTGAATAGTGCTATTAGCTTGTTGCGTTTGGTCTCCGGTAAGAGTATGGTCTCAGGTATTGCACGCGTATGTCTGGGAGTTCAATACATTTAAGGATGATATGATAGACGTCCCTTATTTCTGAGTTGCATAACTTGTCTTCTTAGATATCAGATTGTGTCTAAAATCAATTACAATGAGAATGAAGTTTTGAATTAAATGTTGTCATTGTGAGCAACATCTTAAATGTGGAGATTGTTCTCTCCAAATTGCAAAAATATTGAGTTTTCGAGGCCGAGACGTTCGTAAATCCCTATGATATACACCATACATACGAACGTAGATAAATATTTCCAGGGCTCATCCGAAGTTCATGCATGGTCAACTTAAGTTTTTCCCAAATCCGTACCGGCCTATCACCAGTAAGATAATTACTATTTAATTTCATTAATCATAACTGAAGATATCATCGGTTCTATCTGGGGCATACTTAAACATTCGAATTCACTGAGACAGTTTGTCAATTGTGTCAGTATCAATGTTTCTTACGGAATCTTCTGATCGACTACCATCCCATTTTCTCGGTTTGGTTTGAAAAATGAAATCTTCTTGACTACCATTACAAGTGGCGACCTCAAAATGTGCATCACTAACCAAGAAACGTTTTCGGCGATGGTAGTATAATGCTACATTCCTCCACTTGGCATACCGTCTGAGTACTAACTTACCGATTTCACGCATCCGAATAAAGCCCATAATGTGTATTTAAGTAAGCAGATGGCTCTTCACTTTTTTTTTTAGCTCAAATGTATAAACTGTCTTATCAGCGTTCAGAGTACAAATCTTACAAACTACCATGGATAACGTCTATTCAGAACATGCTTGGCAAATGTGGAATGTCATATTATGTATAGTTATACCAACATCACATATAAGATATAATAACTAATGCAGTAAAATCCCGCATGCATGATCAATTTAAGTAAGAATGGGTATCATCAAATGAGGCGTCAATGTGTTTTATGAAGAGGCCCAGCATGTTTCTCTGTGTAGTCAACCGAAAACTAGCCGTCTTCCTCAGTTTCCAATGACTAATGATATTGAATATATATATATATATATATATATATATATATATATATATATATATATATATATATATATATATAGCTATATATATATATATATATATATCCATTTGTCACATCCATCATACATTTCCAGTGAATTTCATGTCCACGCTGTGCTGTTGTTGATAATATGTGTTTTACTTCTATGTAATTCTTTAAACCCATGTACACAATCAAGGCGTAAGAATGAACAATCAGCCGAAAATGTAAAAGAAATCAACTCCATAGAAAACATTTTCTAAGTTATCTAAGCTCAATTATAGATATTTACATCTCGATTCAGGATGCAACTATGGGCGTTAAGCTAACACAAATGATTTCGCCATCGACAGTCATTTCATGTAGTTAATATGTCAGAATGACAGTATGTGTGTTCTGAATATGGATTAATAATTTTAAAAATAACTACTTTGAACAAGATTATTCTCCATTACTATTTGATATTCATGTCGGAGTGTTTCACATCACTTTAACGTGGACGCAAATACAACATATGATGTGATTGCAAACCGTTTTATGAATCTTTTTCCAAAGTTAATTTCAGATACACATTTATCATTTATTCAGATCGGTGCATAGTTGAATCAATATATTTATGATTGATTAATTAAATGTAACGGCACATACCCTCGGTTTTAAGACATTACTAGGTTTTGATAAAGCTTTTGACTCTTTTGAATGACGTTTCAACGAACAATGTTATTTGGTTAATTCGGCCCTGATGTTATAAAATGGGTTAAGACATTCTACAATGATATATTCAGTTATGCACACGAATTAACAATAATTGTATAATATAAAAATCCAATTATATTAGAGCATGGGATTTGGCAGAAAGTATGACGTTTATATCAGCCATTTCCCCATCTTTGGCATACACATGTGGTGTCTGTATTGCTTGTTCATAATGTTCTTTTCCCAGTTAGATTTGTGTTTAATTTTTCTTTCTTATTATCATTGTCAGCCATCTGGGGCATAGATTGTCAACCAGTAACCTATGGTAATGAGTCAGTACTGGGCAAGCCATACATCATATTACCTAAATTGTTACTACATGTTTGTGACCTGACCCTTGACCCCACTCCATCAGTTTCCAATAATCGTAGCGAAATTAACATTTCAAGATCGAACCGACAAGAGTGATGCATCTTATATACTTACATTACGAGCAACCCAGATGATCATGCCTGAGAACCGAGATTTGAGACATGAAATATGATATATTGTTCTGGTTTTCTGAATTATACTGAAAATGTGATCACTTTGATGTGTGTGTTTTTAAACGTTCACCTTGTTTCAAGTAAATGCATGATTTTGTATTTATTTATTCAGAGGGCGACTTAGGGGAAGTTCAATTTGAGAACCGTTTAGACAACAATGTTAATTTTTGAACCCTGAACAAAAATCTATATTCTCTTCGGTGAGTTCGCGATGTCTATGTAAGACGGTTGCTACGCCTGGTCGTGTTACTAACCATGCGAAACACATATTTGCTGTTACTTCGGTACCACGTATGCATAAAGCGCTATCTCTCAAATGATTGCTGTCAAGATAATGATTTAAATTACTGCATTCCAGTCTTAATCGACCGTGGTATATCTGACTTGCTCTCGTATATGCAAATTCCAGATATCGAGGACGTTCTTTGAGACCGCTATTAAAAATATTGTGAAGTTTGAGAGTGTTTCGCAGTTCCTCGTTTTTGGTTTTAACTTGTTCCAAAGATTGATTGATTGCGGAAGGAAGGATTTCTAATAAGTATCTGTGTTGCAGAATGGTACTATACTGTCATCTGATCTCGCATCATATCAACTAGTACGCGATACTTTGTTCGGAACAGCATCGTATAAGGGGAAGTGAATGTTTTCGTCATTTTAAAATACAGTACAAGTTTAGAATTTTCTCTCCGTTTTGATAATTTTCCCCACCAACTTCCTGGAGAACTATGTCTTTATTAGAACTTCTTGCCTCATCGGTTACTAACATAATAGTCTAGCTGCTTCATATTGCATATCTTCTAGGGAATCGGCTACTTCGCCTGTACAATTGTCCCATACCGAGGACGCATATTCCAAGACAGGTCGAATATAGGAAAAATGGATTCTTTCTTGAGTTTTTCTGTCAAGGATGCATTTATACTTCCTCAGTATGTACATTATTGTGGTCGCTCGATTTTCAATATATTCTATGTGATCTGTCCATTTTCCCTGCCGGTTGAATGTCAGACCCAAATGTTTGTGTGTCCACCTCATCTATTCTCTCGTTAAATATGTTTAATACAGGTTGGTGAATGGATATTTATAAATCCTATTTGGTGATCGGTCAACTTCCAATTGGGTCACGGGTTTCATCCCAATAATGCAGATATCTCACGAGTATAACACGAACAAGAAGTTACATATTGATGACCAAATCAATAAAACTGGTCAGCAGAATCTTTGAGCGTGCTTTTCAAAGTTCAGCCGAATTGCATCTGATTCCAGTTATTTATGTCGATCACATTATCGTAGCTAAGAGTTTGGAAATCCTATATCGGACTGACTTAATTTGTGAAAATAGATAAGAATACACTAACCGTTTTTATGGGAATAAAATAAAAAGTTATAAAATTTAATAAATGAGTTGGGGGCACTGTGGTCATTATGGACACATTTAGTGTTAAACGCTTCGCGCGTTACACAGTGTACCCCAACGAAATACACAGCCTATTCTACCGAAAATCCGCCCGTTATCTGCTTACAATATGACTTGTTTTAGGTGGATAATCTGCCGAGAATTGCCTCATTTTGTGTCGATAATGTGCTGAATATGAGAGCGTTTTAGTCACATTATCGACTCATAATGAGGCGGTTCTAAGCATATTATGTGCGCACAATGAAACATATAAGCAAATCAGGACTTTTCATGTATATGCTCTTTATCACGTGTTTCGCTGTGGCCCGCGCCATAAAACGAAATACAGGACATGACTCCATTATGTGCTTATTTCATTATCAAATGATCACATTATGTTACGGACCTATTTCACTTCATAGGTCGATTATGTGCGTATTTGCGTGAGGATATGTTGCAATATATCGGCGGTAAATGAGATAGATTATGGGACGTCCGTCAAGATTCTCATTATCCCATTTTAACAGTTGAGATGCTTACTGTGCTTCAATAAATACAACATACGAACTGCTAAATAGATGGACGGCCATTCAGGATAACGGGTGGATAGATGGACACCGCTAATTTCTTTACTCCCCCGAGATTGACATAATATATTCAGTTATGCACACGAATTAACAATAATTGTATAATATAAAAATCCAATTATATTAGAGCATGGGATTTGGCAGAAAGTATGACGTTTATATCAGCCATTTCCCCATCTTTGGCATACACATGTGGTGTCTTTATTGCTTGTTCATAATGTTCTTTTCCCAGTTAGATTTGTGTTTAAGTTTTCTTTCTTATTATCATTGTCAGCCATCTGGGGCATAGATTGTCAACCAATAACCTATGGTAATGAGTCAGTGCTGGGCAAGCCATACATCAGATTACCTAAATTGTTACTACATGTTTGTGACCTGACCCTTGACCCCACTCCATCAGTTTCCAATAATCGTAGCGAAATTAACATTTCAAGATCGAACCGACAAGAGTGATGCATCTTATATACTTATATTACGAGCAACCCAGATGATCATGCCTGAGAACCGAGATTTGAGACATGAAATATGATATATTGTTCTGGTTTTCTGAATTATACTGAAAATGTGATCACTTTGATGTGTGTGTTTTTAAACGTTCACCTTGTTTCAAGTAAATGCATGATTTTGTATTTATTTATTCAGAGGGCGACTTAGGGGAAGTTCAATTTGAGAACCGTTTACAGGACATGACTCCATTATGTGCTTATTTCATTATCAAATGATCACATTATGTTACGGACCTATTTCACTTCATAGGTCGATTATGTGCGTATTTGCGTGAGGATATGTTGCAATATATCGGCGGTAAATGAGATAGATTATGGGACGTCCGTCAAGATTCTCATTATCCCATTTTAACAGTTGAGATGCTTACTGTGCTTCAATAAATACAACATACGAACTGCTAAATAGATGGACGGCCATTCAGGATAACGGGTGGATAGATGGACACCGCTAATTTCTTTACTCCCCCGAGATTGACATAATGGAAAACATATGTTTTTGTCATTTGCAGGAAAGTCACGTGATATTGGTACCACATGCACAACTAAAAGTCAGTCGATCATCGAAGAACCAATGAACTTCCAAGTGGAAACTACTGTTGCCCATGAACTCGGGCACAGGTGGGCGTTGCAATTGATGTTAGGTGTTGACGTAGAATGTTGTGAAATGGGATTCTGGTTATACTTTACAATTACAAATACGGTGATTTGACCGTGTATAGTTGTCGAGTGTTGTAACCCTCCATTCGCAACCAAAAACAAAGGTCCGAATCGGCATCTCCGGTTTAGACCTAGTTTAAACTACCAGTTTAAACTGGGTTTTAGTAGTAAAACCAAGTTTTTCTCCACCGCTGGGACGACATAGATTTGGTCGATTGCGTTACCTGTGGGCCACACTTGTCCAATTGCAAGAATAGGAGGCGTGGTCTGTCTGTTTATTACCGCTACTTGTCAATTCATTGTCCGGTCAAGCGACCTGTTGTCGCTATATAATCTCCTAATCAGGGGAATAACCCGTGCGCTTTGAGAAATCACGACGAATGCACGGTCTGTTGTATAACGGTTAGATGTTATCTAATATCATGGACGAACGTGACTTTTGGAACTCAAAAATATCTCTTGAGGGCATGGTGGGGCCCCGCCACAAATACCCCATAGAAACACCACCACCCCGGGGGTACCATCCGGACGGGTGAAAATGGGGTATGGACCATTGTTGAGAACGGGAAGGATTTCGGCGAATTTGAAGGCATGAAAGGGTGGCTCGCCTATTATACCCGATATAAATATCACCCCTCACCCCGGAATAACAGGGGTATGGACGGTATAAGGGTTTAGGCTAATTAATTTGGCAGCAGGATTGGGTGGCACGATCAAAATACACCATAGAACCACTCCTATCCACCCCTCACCGGGGGGAGGGGTCCCACCAGAGGAGGTGGAAATTGGGTACGCCCAAATACCGAACAGAAACACCCCAACCCTCACCCCCGGGGAAGGGTACCTCTAATAACGCATATAAACACCCCACCCCTCACATCCGGGCGGGGTGGGGTGGGCCACCACCCGAGGGTGAAGATGGGATATGAACCATGTTCGAGAACGGTAAGGATTTCGGCAAATTTTACGACAGGGGTGTGTGGCCCGCTCCAAATATCCCATATAGACACCATACCCTCATCCCCGGAGGGTACCACACTGCTGGGGTGAAAATGGGGGATGGAGCATTTTATTCATTATTCGCAAATACATGCCTCTGTTGGTCAATATTACGGCATGTGTAGGTTTCACGCCCAAATACCCCTAGAATGGGGTATGGACCGTTATCGAGAACGGTAAGGATTTCGGCCAATATGACGTCATTTGTGGGCGGCTCGCCCTAAAATATAGTCATAGAAACACCCCCACCCTTACCGCGGGTGGTTCTACCCGAGCGGGTGAAAATGGGGTCCGGGTGGGGGTGAGGTGTTTCTATGGGGGGCATTTGGGATGGCCACCCACCGTTCTCGAAAATGGTCCATACCCCATTTCACCCCCTCGGGGAGGTACCTCCGGCTGAGGGTGTTTCTAGGGGGTAGTTGGAGCGGGCTACCCACACTGATGTCGTCAAATTGACCGAAATCCTTACCGTTCCCGAAAATGGTCCATACCCCATTTTCACCTCCTGGTGGTTCCCCCAGCGTTCAGGGGTGGGCTGTTTCAATGGGACATTTGAGCGGGCCATCCATCCATGCCGTCAATTGGTCGAAATCCTTACCAGTCTCGAAAATGGTCCATATCCCACGTTCACCCCCTCGGGTGGTACCCCCCCCCCCCGCCGGATGTGAGGGGTGGGGTGTTTCTATGGGTTATTTGGGGCGAGCCACCCACCCATACTATCAAATTGGCCGAAATCCTTACAGTTCTCCAAAATAGTCCATACTCCACCTCTCAGGGTGGCCGTTACCCTCCCCCGGGTGAAGGCTGGGGTGTCTCTGATGGTATTTGGGCGGGCCACCAACCCATGCGTCAAATTGACCGAAAGAGACCTTTTTGTGAATAAGGAATCAGTTTCAAAAGTCATGTTCGTGTCTAACGTGTCAATCTGATCAGTCCGATCCCGACATGCTCTCATCCGCCAAATCGACATCCGAACGAGCGAATTGCAAACAGACATATATAGCAAGAAATCATCCATCACACTGGCACATATTTTGTTAGAATTTATCTCATAAGTACCGACATCGCCTCCCCGAAGACTCTCCTGCATCTACATTGAATGACAAACGCCCGCGCATAAACGCCTCCCCCAATTCAAAATAAAAACTCCCATATTCACGAAGAAACAACATCAATATTGGGCGAAAAATATCGGCCGAATAATTAAACCCAAAAAACTAGGTTTTAGTCAAACCTGGGGTAGGGTGGTTTAACTTTGAATTTTTTTCAAAGTATATTTAAAGGTGTATGTTCGAGGCGAGACGTATGGTACGTATAAATCATATATACCTAAGCTTATACTGATGATTATATAGCCAACTCACCACAAACAATTAGTAATATAACCATAACTTTATCACGTTAATAAAACCTAGTTTCAACTTTATCACAAAACTTTGTTTAAGTACGCTAAAACCCAGTTTTACTCCCATAAACCTGGTTTAACTACTGTAAAACCAAGTTTAAACCCCACTTAAACCTAGTTTAAACTGGAGTTAAACCTGGTCTAGAATAAAACCTAGTCTAAACCAGAGATGCCGATTCGGACCAAAGAGTTTCGTATTCAAGCGAATTAACGCAAATCCAAGTCCAAAATGGCTCGCCGGGTAGATCATATAAATAATTTCTCGTCGATGCATGTTGCAAATTAATAGTTAACGACAATGAACGAAAATACGCTAGCAGAAATTCCGACGAATACTATACAACTCAAATTTTGTATTATAAAATCAGTACATTACAAATCGGCGCTCCTATATTGTGTTATAATATAGAGTCCTTGATCTGGTCTGTGGAAAACTCAGATGCGAGTAATAAATAATCAACTGATAGAAAGCCCAACTAGACGGATACCCCGCGACCCGTGTTGTCAAAGTTTCCATTTGGTCTTGTAGTTCATTACAAACCTATCAGTATAATTATAATCAATTTGTGAATATGATATTTGTTATCTTGCTAAATGTGATTACAATTATGTAGATATGTAAGTGGATGTATGTTAACGTAATGCATGTTAATGGATAGGAAAGGACAGAATATTATCATTTTTTTTACAATGCGCACATGAATATAACGCAAACAACAAACAACAAGTTGTGTAGTTTTAACCGTATGATAAATATTGTATGATTTGGGTTGACATAACCCTGCCTGACTATCTTTCTTTCTGTATCCCCTGAAATGAGTATCACTACATATATCATGTGTGAGATGACACGTCGTTGATGGCCACGCAACTTCCGTGGATACTACTCATATAAATTTGCACAGCCCGCCTGTTATACTAAATCATCTTATATTGGTGATTGCTGAACAGCAGTTGTATAGAATAAATATTTACATCATGGATAGTTTATTGCTGAAAATTTGTGGTGTAAATATGTATTTGCTGAAAGTTTGCTTGGTCGTTGACAATTTCGGCCAATTTATTTTCGGCACATCAACAGAATTCGGAGAAAGTCGAACGGAAAACACTGTTGTGACAATTTATTTTCTGATATGTATTAATAGTAGATAGTTTAAAATAAATTTGTATTGTTGTAATTATAAGTCATCAAAGTCGTGTTTCGATTGATCTCAGTGGGAGTACAATATATGATCTATACTATACTGTGTTGATTTGTATCCGCAGATAAATTATCATCTGACAAGTAAGCACCGAGCGCTAGATGAGTTAGTGAGTGTTTTTTCTGATCGATTTTTGGTTAGAAAAGACTCGATGTCGGTGGATTTTAGACTCGATGGCGGTGGGTTTTAGAATATTGACGTCCATTGCTCTCCCAGACGGATCAACTTGGATAAATGACGAAATTGGGAGACGATGTTCGGTGTTCAAACTTATATTAAATGGTGTGAATATAAATTGAATCGAGGAGCGTTTCTGGTAATAATTGATAGAGGAACCCTTCGCTGGTCAATCTGATATCGATGCTCTCGGTGGCTAAATGTGTTAGTTTTATGAGCGATGGTAAATCGGGGAAATTCTGTCATTTTCCATTGTGTCTACTAGACTACCATGCATAACTACTTTGTGCCATGCATATCGTAAAGTAGACGCGTTCGGAAAGCGCATAGTGATGATATGGTGTACGGATGCAGCAGAGCGCCATATAATCCAATGTGGTGATCCCTTCTAGTAAATTACGTATGCATAATGTGGATGTTCAAATGATCCGTATTTACTTAGGACTTAACATTGAATATTGTAAAGATTGCAGTTTACATTATAAACAGGCATCATAGTAATTGGTAGCTTTTATCACTGTGAGAGGATAAACATAAGCCGATCTTGTATGCAATGCCTATACATCTGATGCAAAAATATCTACAACCTCAAAGATTGATTGACTGGGGTTTCAAGTAGCTTTCAGCAACTGAGACCAAATTATGACAATGCCAGTTTTAGTGGCAAATCGCAAACTTACGGCGAATCTAACAGTGATTTCAATGGCTGATAAACTCGTCGACCATGTGCGGCAGACCACAGGCTATCGGCTGTTACATGGCCTGGAACCTATGTCATAAAACGAAGTTTTTCACCGCAAAATGGCGGCTGCTCGGTGCGACTCGACGTGAGTATTTATCGTTTTTGCTTACTATGTACATAAACCACTAAAAAAATCATTGCTTATGAGCTGTAAAACAGTGTTTGCTAGCTCACAGTCATCTGTACCGAGATATATATGTAACGGTTGTAAAGATCATCGCGTTCAGGTAGTCTCCGTCACCAATTTCCGAATAATGTTTCAGAGTTTTCAAATGGTAAAGCCTACATTGGCTTTTAAAACTGGAATTGTGACATAAATGGTACCGCCTACATATAACCAACATTTGATTCCAAAATCGGAAGTTTGGCTGAATTCTTTCTTTCACTTGCCGAATATAACAAATAGTTTTAAGACTAGTGAGTAGTGTATGCCTTCAGAGTTAATGGAACTTATGGAAGCGCAAGAGTATAATGCTTCCCTTGCTAAGATTCCCGGTATACATCGGCTCAAAGGTAGACTGCTTCACTTGTGGCAGGCTAATTAATACGTTTTTCACGGAATTACTATCACAAGACATAAATGAATAAAATGATAAGTAATTATATGACCTTTATATAGCAATATTAGTATAGGGAATAAGAACAAATGCCATTCTGGTTGATGCATCATATATAACTATAGGCTAAAATAAACCAACGTTTGATAAAAGAATATATCGCAATATCGCCACTGCTTGAGTTGAACCAGGAAGGTACTTTAAGTAGTATTATTAAATTTTTGTTTCAAATTCATATGTTTCTGAAATTAATAAAAGAATATACTTTTAATTAAAAGAAATTAAATAAAATCACAAGCTCGCAAAGTCGCACTCTCATGTATAGTAGTTACACTACATCGTCAAACTGAAACACGTCACACAGTTTTTATGAACCCTACTCTAGAATAGTTTTTGAATGACGTGTTGTTAGTCAGTAAATTCTAACTGATTTCCCCAAGAGACTAACACAACGTTATTCTAACGCCGTGTTCTTTTCTGTGCTGTTCAGGATATCGCTCCTTTTTCACATTTATACCTGTTAAAATAAATATTTAAAACCCAGTTTTATTGGTAAGATCATCATATATAAGGTTAAAATATGCAGGTAAAAGCTGTGTTGCGTTGTGTGAATTTAGAGTTATTCCTCCTGTATCTGGGAACTTAGCCAACCGAGTCCCGTTCGACTGTTTCCGGGGGATGTTAGCGGGAATCTTCGGGGGATCTTAATTAGCACCGACTGATGGTCGGGAATCATCGGGGGATCTTAGCGATGGAAGAATTCTATTATTGCTATGGAAGCATTAAATTCACATGTGTTTATTTATTATTGAAATTTGTTCTGCCGGCAACCATTCATACTAGCTCGTTGATATTTGATGTAAATAGAACAACCTAAAACTAATTAAGGGGTACTGTACGCCATTTTCAATAAACTCCCGATAATAACAACAATCTAATATCTATAATCTAATATTATGTAAACAAATAAGTAATTGGAGTCGAAGATGTATGCTGTAAATGATCAGGTTAATAGGTTATCCTAAAATCAAAGTTAAAGCTAATCAATCCGATTCGATGGTCCCCCATATCATCAGATTCCAACAACAAATATTTTTTGAAATGCCCGCTTCAGTTATCACAACCGGTTAAATAACCAAAACTAATGCTAACCACAGTCAAATATAGTATAAAATTGGCCTAAACCCAGGGGGCGTAAAAAAGTTGCGAGACGTGGGGGTGTTTTTGTGCATTGCCTTGTTTTCACCCACCCACCCTTTCTTGCATTTTGTTTTCATAAATTTTTAGACACCCACCCAAAAGGAACTGCGCTGGTGCAGCATTACTTATTTTATGATGGGAGCTGTGCTTGTGCAGCATTATCTTTTTTTATGACGGGAGCTGCGTTGGTGCAGCTGCAGCATTAACCCATTCAAGATGGGAGCTGCGCTGGTGCAGCATTAACTATTTCATGACGGGAGCTGCGTTTGTGCAGCATTAACCCTTTCACGAAAGGAACTTTGCTGGTGCAGCATTAATTTTGTTATGATGGGAGCTGTGCTGGTGCAGCATTAACCTTTTTATGACGGGAGCTGCGTTGGTGCAGCATTAACCCGTTCACGACGGGAGCTGCGCTGGTGCAGCATTACTCATTTATTGACGGGAGCTGCGCTGATGCAGCATTAACCCTTTCACGACGGGGGCTGCGCTGTTGCAGCATTAATTATTTATTGACGGGAGCTGCGTTTGTGCAACATTAATTATTTTATGATGGGAGCTGCGTTGGTGCAGCGTTAACCCTTTCATGAAGGGAGCTGTGCTGTGCAGCATTAACCCTTTCATGACTGGATGCTGTGCTGGTGCAGCATTAGCCTTTTCATGTTGGGAACTTCGCTGGTGCAGCATTAACCATTTCATGACGGGAGCTGCGCTGGTTCAGCATTAATTATTTCATGGCGGGAGCTGCGTTGGTGCAGATTTAACCCATTCATGATGGGAGCTGCGCTGGTACAGCAATAACCCGTTAATGACGGGAGCTGTGCTGTTGCAGCATTAATTAATTCATGACGGGAGCTGCGTTGGTGCAGCAATGATTATTTTATTACGGGAGCTGCGTTGGTTCAGCATTGACTCTTTCATGACGGGAGCTGTGTTGTTGCAGCATAACACCTTTCATGAAAGGGACTGCTTTGGTGCAGCATTAATTATTTTATGATGGGAGCTGCGCTAGCGCAGCATTAACCCTTTCATGACGGGAGCTGCGTTGGTGCAACATTCATTATTTTATGATGGGAGCTGCGCTGGTGCAGCATTAACTATTTCATGGCGGGAGCTGCGTTGGTGCAGCATTAACCCTTTCATGAAAGGAACTGCGTTGGTGAAGCATTAATTATTTCATGACGGGAGCTGCGTTGGTGCAGAATTAATTATTATATGATGGGAGCTGCGTTTCTGCAAATTCTGCAGCATTAACCCTTTCATGACGGGAGCTGTGCTGGTGCAGCATTAACCCTTTCATGGTGGGAGCTGCGTTTGTGCATCATTAACCCTTTCGTGCCGGGAGCTGTGCTGGTGCAGCATTACTTATTTTATGACGGGAGCTGCGTTGGTGCAGCGATAACCCTTTCACGAAGGTAGCTGTACTGTGCAGCATTAACCCGTTTATGACTGGGAGCTGTGCTTGTGCAGCATTAGCCCTTTCATGACGGGAGCTGTGCTGGTCCAGCATTATCCCTTTCATGACGGGGAGCTGTACAGGTGCAGCATTAATAGTTTTATGACTGGAGCTGCGCTGTTGCAGTATTAACCCTTTCATGACGGGGGCTGTGCTGATTCAGCATTAACCCTTTTATGACGGGAGCAGCGTTGGTGAAACATTAACCCTTTCGTGACGGGAGCTGCGTTGGTGCAGCATAAAACCTTTCATGCAGCATTAATTATTTTATGATGGGAGCTGCGCTGGTGCAGCATTAACCATTTCGTGACGGGAGCGGCGCTGGTGCAGCATTCATTATTTCATTACGGGGGCTAAGTTGGTCCAGCATTAATTATTTTATGATGTGAGCTGCGTTGGTGCAACATTAACCATTCCATGGCGGGAGCTGCGTTGGTGCAGCATTAATTATTTTATGATGGGAGCTGCGTTAGTGCAGCATTAACCATTTCATGGCGGGAGCTGCGTTGGTGCAGCATTAACCCTTTCATGAAAGGAACTGCGTTGGTGAAGCATTAATTATTTCATGACGGGAGCTGCGTTGATACAGCATTAATTATTTTATGATGGGAGCTGCGTTGGTGCAGCATTAACCCTTTCATGACGGGAGCTATGCTGGTGCAACATTAACCCTTTTCCTGGTGGGAGCTCCGTTGGTGCATGATTAACCAGTTCATGACTGGAGCTGTGCTGGTGCAGCTTTAATTATTTTATGACTGGAGCTGCGTTGATGCAGCGATAACTCTTTCATGAAGGGAGCTGTACTGTACAGCATTAACCCTTTCATGACTGGGAGTTGTGCTGGTGCAGCATTAGCCCTTTCATGGCTGGAGCTGTGCTGGTCCAACATTATCCCTTTCATGACGGGGAGCTGTACAGGTGCAGCATTAACATTTTTATGATTGGATCTGCGCTGTTGCAGCATTAGCCCTTTCATGGCGGGAGCTGTGCTGGTACAGCATTATCCCTTTCATGACGGGGAGCTGTGCCGGTGCAGCAGTAACATTTTTTATGACTGGAGCTGCGCTGTTGCAGCATTAACCCTTGCATGGCGGGAGATGTGCTGATACAGCATTAACCCTTTTATGACGGGAGCTGCGTTGGTGAAACATTAACCCTTTCGTGACGGGGGCTGTGCTGGTGCATCATTAATTATTTTATGACAGGAGCTGCATTTGTTTAGCGATGGACATTTCATGAATGGATCTGTACTGTGCAGCATTAACCCTTTCATGACTGGGAGCTGTGCTAGTGCAGCATTAGCCATTTCATGACGGGAGCTGCGTTGGTGCAGGATTAACCCATTGATGAAAGGAACTTTGCTGGTGCTGCATTAATTCTTTTATGATGGGACTGATGCAGCATTAACCCCTTCACGACGGGGGCTTCGCTGGTGCAGCATTAATTATTTATTGTCGGGAGCTGCGTTGGTGCAACATTAATTATTTTATGATGGGAGCTGCGTTGGTGCAGTGTTAAGCCTTTTATGAAGGTAGCTGTACTGTGCAGCATTAACCCTTTCATGCCTGGATGATGTGCTGGTGCAGCACTAGCCCTTTCATGATGGGAGCTTCACTTTTAAACCAAACTGAAACAAAGTCTACCATGATATTAATTGACAAAGTTGTAACTGAAGTTATAGCAACCACCAGCTCGCCACAGACGAGCGTGGTTGTTATACCTTAGGCAGGTGAATGATGTCATATAATGTTTTTTATATTTTCTATACGATGAGACGAAATTCAGGAAGATTGTATGCTATTTATCGTAATTAACATGTGGAACAACGAGATGAAAATAAAATTATCAACTTCCGAAGAATTCCCATGTGATTTAAGCATACTAGTTTCATTTAGACCAATCTCAGCGGTTAGTTAGTTTAAAGAGACGCAACTCGCAAAATCCACACTTTTTGTTCTATATCAGTCATTTATACCCTCAAACCAGAGAAGATGTCATGCCACGGCTCATGATGTCATTTACGTCATGTTGACGGCATCAGGAAAAGATTGCACAATCCATGACAATACTTGACACGTTGTCTCCACCGGGGCCATTGCATACTGTTACATGAATTATTCTTAGCGTTATGTCGCCGATGAAAAGCAAATTCGGGATACAGCATGTGTGGTTGCTCCACTACGTGTCACGTATGATTCATATTAGAATGAAAAATTACACAAAATTAAATTTATCTTTTTTTTCAGACATCAACCAGCATCAACTAGTAGTCCTAGAGCCTATAGTAATACTAAAAAGGAAAATGTGCATATGAACCAGTGTACGAATTAGCTTTTATGTATATCTGCATGACCACCGACCAGATCTCGCATTACGACTTAGGACTAGGCCTAAAATAATGTGGAACCCTTTGAGTTTGATGGTCAATTTAGTGCCAAATCCATATACACGGATGTGCACTTTAGTGACATGTGACCGCGGAGACGACGTCACAGTAAGCGAAACATCATTGTGTTGGTGTAGGGAAGATAACTCCAATTTGGTGTTCTGTTTACAGTATACCGGCTGTACTCTTGATTTACTATTATATGTCTACCTGTGTCTACTATATATCGTTATCCTTCATCACATTTCATCTCTTCTGATTGGCTGAGAGTGCGTCACATGGCGGGCCGTAAATCACCTTGTTATCCTTCATCCCATTTCATCCCATTTTCCTCTCTTCTGATTGGCTGAGAGTGCGTCACATGGCGGTCCGTTAATCACCATATTACCCTCGAGGGTAACATTGTCTCAGTTATTGACCGCTCAGCTGTTACCAGTAAACATAGAACTACGAAGAACTCAACGCGCAGAGATTCTCTGACAGCTCTCTAATAATTTCCAAAAACACTGTTTTTATAAACCCCACTGTTTCATAACAATCGCGAACTGTGGTGTTTGCTAATTTGCATAATTGTGTGTTTTTTTATTTGCAATTAAAGCACGCTATGTATAAATGGTGTTATCACAGACACAAATCCGTTATAAGGTGTAATGTTCCTATTTGACCTTTTTATATCAATAATAAAGACCGTGGGACAAATAGATAAACCTTATTATGCAGTTGGTGTGTGCTGCAGGCAATCGAAAATACGATGTGCATACGTTACAAATACGTTTATGTACTAGTTCAAATAGCCACTCTTTACTGTTTATCAATTGACTATTTCTTTTCTTCAATACATTCCTCAGACTTCAGATAATATCTGTATGTTGTTTAACAATCTGTGACATATGTCAATTTCTTTTTGCACTACTACAATGTATTAGTTTCACATTTTAGCAATCTGGAAATGAACACGTGTGTCGGTGTCTTCGCGGCCATTTTAAACGAAACCGAACATTTCGCTGCATGGCTACTCAACTTCGAAATTGCTTTACTCCTCTTTCCGTAAACCGATTTCCACCACGCAACCAGCAAACTGACCGGAGAATTGCTGCGCAAATGACGGGTCTGTTAATTGATCCAGATTATGAATGCTTTATTTTCTAAATAGCGATGATTCCAACATAAAATTAACTTTTCGAACTGGATTAAATAATATATGCGCGCATTTATGCCTGCTATTAAGGTGGTTCGTGTGTACTCCTTTGTCGGATAACAAAATAGTTACCACCCTTGTTTTCGTGAGACACGGGGATTTGTCGCCGCTCTCGACCTGGAATGTCACACTCGGGCCTGGCGGCCCTCGGGTGACATTCCAGGTCTCGAGCGGGCGACAAATCCCCGTGTCTCACTCAATCGCGGGCGATAACTGTATATTATTAACTATACGTTATTCTGATACATTATGAGAATAATCAATTTTAGTATACAAACACTGATACAAATACTTATTTCATACATTACACTCATGCATCAACTAACTATATGAGTAAAGAGACTGTCATGAAGTATAAGAATTATTGTAATATTCTGTCATGAGTTGTTAGCTGATATTGTCAGACTGCATTAAGTTCATCCTACCCTAGAGCTATCTGAAGTATTTGTTTTATTGAACTAAACCGTGAACTAGATAATTTTCAGTACAAAAACTGCCAAGCAAGCTGAAACAGGCACAATAAAAAAAATTGCGCGCAAACAAATCAATGAACATTTTGGGACTCAATCCCACAATATTTACTATTTTTCTATTTTATATCAACTTATGCAGCTGACTTATGGGGGTAATTATAACGATATTGAATGTATTAGTGCTTCTCATATTGCAACAAGCCACAACATATAAATAAATATGTTTAAAACAGTTGAAAATATGTCAATGAAAAAAAAATGCTAAAAAAAGTGGTGAAAAACTGTTTCCGGCCTCGGGTACCCCCCCCCCCACCCCCACCTCATGTCACGTGAAACAAAATTTGCCCCCCCCCCCCGCTAAACCTGTTATTTATCATTTTGTCGGTTTGTCAAATATCTGACAAAAAAGCTACTTGATTTTCGAGTTAATCATCTTCATCCGCAAATTTGGTCCGAGGCAGTCTTCTCGTCGACTTTTACTGGGCCACTATATATTCCAGGTGGTGAAAAATAATAGATTTTAAAAATCGATATCTGACCATTCTGAGCTTTGATTGGTGGGTTCCTCGACTCGAATACAATACTATTTACCTTCGAAGCCAAATAAATAGTAATTGAGGGGTGCATACTCGTATTTAGTGCTTTAATAATTTGATACATATTTAATTTATGACTGGAGCCATAACATAAGTTACGAATTTCCGTGTACAAGACGTAATCAAATTATTTCACGGATAGTGGATTGGGCAACGCGTGGCACTAATGATCGTGTAAACAATTATATTGATACGGGGCGTAAAGTCAAGCCACTTACTGAGTGGTGACTATTCCATAACTTAAATTTATGAGTATATGTGAGTGGTATACATATAAGTTAACATCTATTTGATACATTTGTTTGAAAACTACACAAATTATTCTACAACAACAATTTGGATTATCGCATTCCGGCTAATCTGCTATCCATAACATTACTTCGTACTCAATATACTTTAAAGTAATGAAAATCTGGTTACCATATTCTACGACTCAGAGACTATAGAAAGAGGCCAATATTATATGAGCGTTGACGCGATGTGGGCGTTACCATTAGTAGACAAATTCATACAAAGTATTTGTATCTTAAGAAATTTACAAACAAACCAGGGGAAAGTAATTGTTTTGTTATTGATTAAAATGTTAGCATTTATAATATCCCGAAACTCAATGTATACGGTTTTAAAATGAGTTTAGGTCGCGGAGACCATGCAATGTTGGCGTTAACACCTGAAAGAAAATAGGAAATCGGACGCGATTTTGAATTGCGGACGCGAAATTCTCATTATAAGCAATTCTTTCCGATTTTCGGTTTCTGTATTTGTCGAGATTTGCAAGTGGCATAGCTCCTTTGCTTATAATACTACTGTATTTATTTAAAAAACGATGTCGAAGTAGCGAGTCGAACTTTATTTACAGTTATTTTGATGTAGGGTTACCCTTCCGGTGACGTAGGTTCCAGGCCCTCTGCCCATCAAGCAACTCCAGCATATAACGATTTCGAGTTACACAGTCCACGATGGAAACATCTGAATTTGAACATCGTTGGAAGGTGAGACGACTTGATGTTGTACACCTAACCGACTGAGCAACCGAGAGGCCACACAACTTCAATGAATCTACCATGTCATCAACAAGTGTTTCTATTTATACTTGTGAAGACAATAGCAACACAATCATTGTAAATATATGTGCATGTATACGAGGAAGAAAAATATACACACTGAACCTTGTCACAAAACATCAATAGGGGATATTAATAGGTGACATTAGTGAGGCAAATTATTTCCTTTCTTCTGAATTTTAGTTTGGGTATGGAACATGATGGCACGGGTGCAAACACGTGTAGTGCGGCGGATAGCTACATAATGTCGCCAGCACTAAGTATACAGCCTAGCGACAAAATACTCAATCTCTGGAAGTTTTCAACATGTTCTCAAAATGAGGTGCTAGCCTATGTCGATGGGCTCTCGTTGCGAGCCTATATGAGTTACGAATCGTAAGTACAGTACTATAGTTATACAAGAAAACTAAGATGCATGCATCAGGTCAGCCATGAACTATTTAGCATAGAATAATTCAGTTCGGTTGCAGTTTCACAACGTTACAACTGACATACGATTACACAAGACGAACATTGAATGTGGAACTATGTAAGAGTGGATATTAATGTTCTAAGTCCCATGTTTCACCTTTAGTGACAATGTGGTCGTACTTTATTAACACGCAAGTAGTGTAATTAAGTACGGGTAATTAGAAGTAACAAATCGTTTAGTTTCTATCGTATCAGCTGAAAGGGGTGAGCAGATTGCTGGTGATGAATGTTCTCGTTAGCTGCCAATATAATGTGCTTATTTGTAGGCCCCTGCGAAGCTTCGAGATTCGATTCGATTCGCGAATCGGTCGTCCTGATTCGATTCGATTCGATTCGACTGTCCGATTCGAATATTTTCGAATCATTCATGATCAGACATCATATATACTTATATAGGCAATCAACAGTCATAACCCGATGAAAACAACCCAATTGTTATGCCCTATGAACAAAGAAATTATCGAGCGGCTCGAGACATCGAGATCAAACGGATCGCCGCATCGACCAATAATCTATAAATAGAACCAAGGTAGGTAATGTTGTAATGACTATTGAAGTGACGTAATTGGGATTCCCGAGGCGCGTGTTTACAAATACAAAACCAAAATGGCTGAGTTTCGTTGCCTGTTCAACTTATTAAAAGGCGATAAGAAATATGCGTGTAAGCACTGCCCCACTGTCTGTTCAACCCACGGGTACCACAACACACCTTAGGATGCATGTCCAGCGGAAGCACCCCGCTCTGTACAGGCGGAAAATTCTAAAAAGCTGAAAATTGAACTTCCAGAAAACTCGCAAGTAGGTGATGATTCTGCACCCAAGAAACAGTCCACGATGGGCCAACATTTCGTCCCCAAACGCATAATCATGCCCGACACACAAAAAAAGTTTGATGCAGCCCTTCTAACATTTGTTGTCGTTGATGGGAGACCATTTGAGTCTGTGGCCGGCGAGGGATTCAAAAAAATGTGTGATGTGCTCACTGGAGGAAGTTATGAGCCACCCCACCCCACAACGCTATCAAGAAAAGTAAATGACCTGAGAGAGTCAATGGAGGGTAGTTTGAAGGCCTATTTGAAAACTGATATCGGGAAATCCAAAGTTTCAGTCACTTTCGATCACTGGAAGTCCGACAACAACAGCAATTATCTTGTGCTGACCATCCATTATGTAAGCGTCGAATGGAAGTTTGTCACAAGATGTTTGTCCGTGATAAATTTAGAGGACAATGAAGCCGATCACACGGCAAATGCTACAGAGAAACTAATCAGAGCTCAGTTTGTCAAATATGGGTTGGATTTATGCAGGGTTATGTTCGCCACCACAGACACAACGAATGTGATGCCATGCACAGCACGTCATGGATGGGTTGCGCTGCCCACAAACTACAGCTGGCCATTAATGCAGCGCTGAATGCACAACCAGCTATAAATAACCTTATAAAGGCGGTACACAAGATTTCTGGATTTTTTAATGCCTCAACCGTCGGACTGGCTGCATTACATAAGCATCAAGCGCAAACTTCAGACCCAGTCAGCTCAGCCAATAATGAAAGTTGTGAAACGAAAAATCTCAAGGAGTCTAATCCACCACTTGATGTGTCAACCAGATTTAATAGTACATTTATGCTTATGGAATGGTTTGAGAGAAATCAAGTGGCGATATCCTTGGCACTCGTGGAATCCCAAGCCAGAAAAAGTTGTGCTACCACTCCACCACCAGCTTTGACTAAACCATTAATCGACGTTTTGAAAGCAATTCTCCCCATTTTGAAACCAACAGCCGAGGCCACTTCCATATTGAGCGCCGACAAGATCGTCACAGTATCAATAATGCCGGCGTGTATCCATGTCTTGAAGCAGGAGTTGCGTCTTGAGCCTGCAGCAGGTGTTAAAACATTCAGAGACAAACTATTGTCCGAACTTGAATCACGATTTGACCTAACACGGCCCCATCTGCTAGCTGGAAACTTCCTGGATCCTCGTTTTAAAGGAGTCACGAGCATTGGGGCAGTGAAGGATTTTATTGCGGCATGTCTGCGATATCATGGTCAGGTGGATGACGGTGCGAAGTCAAAAAATCCAACCCAGGGCTCACAGCGAGAAAACACCACTGGAGTTGACAATACGCGAGATAATGATGGCCAACGAAAGTGTTTGATGGATACGATGTTCCAGGAAGTAAAGGCTAGGCATACAGAGCAGAGTCAAACAGGCGAAGAGGCGACTTCACTAACCGCTCGAGTAGATTCTGAGATGGAATCCTACCAGCGTATGTCGTTACTACCAAGATCTGAAAGTCCACTGAATTTCTGGAAGCACCACGCCGAATCACACCCTCTCCTTGCAGAAGCAGCAAAGGATATTTTATCCATTCAGGCTACGAACTGTTCGTCCGAAAGGGTCAATTCTACGGGGAGCAACCTAATTAGTGACCAAAGACATAGCATGTCACGATATAACACGGAAACACTGATATGGGCGAGGAATAATGCCGATCTGATACTTCATCGTCGATGAGTTCCCGGGACGAACAATTATTTGTTTCAATTTTCAAATTTCCCAAAATGGCAAATCAACATTCATTCTGGAAAGTCGGACAGGCTTTTGTTTGTTTTTTCGATTTATTAATAAAGTGCATTTCCTAATTTTATTCCAATTTCCAACACCCACATGTTTTTGGATTTCAGGATAGTTGATTGACAGCCATGGCCTGCATCATACACGATGCGTCGTACCTGTATCCAAGTTAATCGTTCACTGCACAGATACTGTAGTTTCTGATCGAAAATGGGCTTTTCTGACAACACACTCAGATATAAAAATAATAATCGACTATTATGGTTATAATATCTGAGTATGTTGTCAGAAAAGCTCATTTTCGGTCAAAAATCCAGCAAAAGTTACTGTTCGCGGCAAGTCAGATACAAGTGGTCAATGGGACAGAACTCTACGTGACAATCATGTTATTTGCACAAACGTGTTTATATAGAGTTACGCCGCATTAATCAACACGGGGGTACAATCGACAGCTCGCGACACATCGTAACTTTGTCGATGTTTTTATTGAAAAGTATGACTATTTTGCGCAATGGTTGACGCCGACGTTTGAACCCGAGGGACCGAGCCATGTAAATGTCTACAATAGTATATTATATTCTTAATTTCTTACTCAGAAGAAACGTAAATAATACGCACGTCGAGTTGTTTTTGATTTACACGAATCTAATGGTGTTCGTTCAACTTTGCTCCGGTACAATCATGCAAACTTTCGATGTCCGCGAAAGGTGTAGATTCGATTCGAGATTCGATTCGATTCGCGAATCATTCTCGTGATTCGATTCGAGATTCGATTCGAAATGAAATCCCCGATTCGCAGGGGCCTACTTATTTGTCCCGTTACGTTTATACACTGTAGCATTGGCGGGCCAGAGTGTGTTGACATGTTAATTGTTTGGTTCATTAATAACAGATCAGCAGGGATTTGTCGTGATAACGTATACGTGGAAATATGCTACCTAAACGGTTAAATTAACGGTTGATCTATTACACCACCGTGTATACTCGGTTTAAATAGGTATATTATATAGGGACGTGTGCTCAATTTTGGTGCGGACCGATGATAAAAAAAAATCAGAGGTAAATGTCGGCGGGCGGGAGGGCCATTTTTTCAATAATTTTTAAAGAAATTGAGCAGTTGCGGCAGCAGCAGCAGCAAAAAAAAGGGTGTACAATTGGCAAATGATGAGGGGCGGCGTGACGTGTAACTAGGATTGAAATTAGATAGGAAATTTGGAGATTATTGGATGAGGGATGTTATATTAATTATATTAAAGGGACGAGGGGGCTTAGTTGTCGAAAATATTCATATTTGTTCCAAACACCGTAAACAGAAAAATATTAAAACGCATACATGTTGGTTCAAATATACGATCACTATCGCGTAAACATCATGCTTACATAAAGACCTACTAAATTTACCTAAACAAGAGTCTGATTGTGTTATAGAAGGCAGCACAATGCTACTGGCTAATCACACACAAATGGTATAAACGCTCTTTATTATTTCCAAATAAGGAATTGAGCAACAAAGAACGCTCTTTATGTTTACCATCATAATATAAAGAAACACCAAGAAAGTAACTTGTTATGCTTTGTTTACATAACAATCGTCAAATTTACGACAATAACATACTGTTTATGAGATATTTCTCATTTGTATATTAACAAAGTATGTCTATATTTGAATATTATTTTCGTTTGTAGCGGTTTTTGACAGGTGGAAATATGTTCACAGGATACCCACCAAGGCCTTCCGTACCTTTAAGGTATACTGCAACTTTTTTTCTTTTCAATAGCAGAATACATAATGCTATTAAGAAGTGACACAAAACACAGAATTATTTATTTAATTATAAGTATTGAGCAGTGAGAAATATTTGAGTCGAGGAAACCAGTAACGAAAGGCGATATTAACATGATTTCTGTCAGCGAATAATTGTTTACGTTCCAATGAATATTAAATTGTACTGAAAACAAACTGCTAATGGGTGCCAGACTTTCATAAACACAAATTATGTATTAATGGTGTAACGACATATTTCGTTCTTTATTGTCTAAAAAAAACAGGGGATGGGGATGTTTGGATCTCTAGTTTAACGACATTTTTCGGTCTTTGTAGTTTAACGACATTTTTCGGTCTTTAATAGTTTAATGACATTTTTCGGTCTTTTTAATATATCAATATATAGGGGGTATTTGGATCTCTAGTTTAACGACATTTTTCGGTCTTTGATAGCAAAATGGAAGAAGTACATCTTTGGAAAGATGTGGTGGCCCTAAAAAGGAAAGTTGTTTGGTGATCTTGAAATACAGTTTTTCTGAACAGTCTTGATTAAAGTGATGTGAAACACTCCGGCAGACACTGGGCAGAGTGATCAAATAGAAATTAAGAATAATCTTTCTCAAAGTAGTTATTTGTTACGAATATTAATCCAAATGGATGATACACAACGTCATTCTTATATATTAGTTAAATGCAATGAATCTCGATGGCGAACTCATTTTTGTTTAATTATAGCCGATAGTTGCGCCCCGAATCGAGATGTAAATATTTACAATTTGGAGTAGTTCAGACGATGTTCTCTATGAAGTAGTGTGGTAGATGTTTTTTGAAATTTTCAGTGATGTTAGTAGAATGATAACATTCCCCAGGTTGGCTAAGTGCCTGAGCACTAACTTATCAATTTCTCGCACCCGAAAAAGTCCATAACAAGTCCATAATATGTCTTTAACTCTTTACTTCCCATAAGCGTCCCTGGACGCTTTGCACTATTTTCCCCATAAGCGCCTGTGGACGCCTCGCAGCATATCACTAGAAGCGCATAAGAGCGCGTTACCAGACTTCCCCACAAGCGCTTTAGAGCGCCACACTAGGCCCAGACTGTACTAATGGGTTCGCCCCTATGCTCCCCGCTAGTTTCTAATAGAGACCGCCCGGTTATGTCAACTCGTTATTTGCCTATCTAATAACAATAAACGTGGCACCGTGGGCATCGCGCGCGACAGATGCTGTGTTACTTGGGGTTTATATTGGGGACAGACATCAGTGGTACCATTCTAAGTATTTACGAACAATATGGCTGCAAAATTTTCGAAACAGCAAGTGATCGACATGTGAATGGGAGATGATAGCAATTTTAGCGGAGATTGCAGTTTCTCGTCATCAGAGGATTCAGATGACGATTACTCTCCACCCGCTACCAGCGACAATCTGACCTCCATCGCCGATAGTAGCTTGAATACTAACCCGATTGGCTGGTCATATAAACTTCGAAAGGTATCACTTCCGCCATTTACCCAAATGACAGGGCCAGTTATACCAGATGAATTCGACACTGATACAGCAACAGCTTTGGACTATTTCAATTTGATGTTCTCGCCATCGAAGTATGCCGAAATAGCCAGGCATACTAACAACTATGGCAAGTGGAAAATGGAAGAATATATATAGTGCATGGGAATCATAGAGAACCCAATGTATATCGACTGTATATTGATATACTCAGTTAACATTCAAACTATCCAACTATATTAATTGTTCACGCAACACATTTCATGATATAATTTCAAATTTGGTGAATTGCACGACTTGACTCATTTATAATTTCAAACCAAAGAATTGTCGACAACACCTGATCAAATGGTCATGCTAATACGGTTGGGCCCTGCTGAATTGATATGATGCTGTTAGGGCAAACTGTTGCTGTTAACAAAAATTACCGTTATTTTATTTTTAATTTGTCTCAATCGCGGTGTTCCGATAATATGAAAATCCATTATGTGTATCAAATTATAACATTCAAAAACAAATTTATTGCGAAATATTTTTAAAGATACGGCCGGCGTTCGCGGTGGGTATGGTGTTCAAATATTCATCTATGTCAAAAACCACCATAAACAGAAGGAATAGTAAGAAAAAGACAGACCTTGTTCTTATGCCAATCATAAATATGGCATAAACAGTGTTATAGTCAATTTGTTCCCCTTTGTTATGTAAACAAAAGCAAAAAACGTTACGTTTTCTGGCTTTTGTTTAGATCCGGGTATGGTAAACATAAAGAGCGTTATTTGTTACTGTTTTCCTAATATGGAAATAATAGAGAGCGTTGATATCATTTTTGTATGATTATCCAATATAATTTCGGCCTGTTATGTAAACAGAATCACAACTTATGTAACACGAGCAGTCTCTTGTTTACGTACACATTTGTACGTCTTGACGACAATATACTATTTATGCGCTGATTATGTTTGGCATATGTGTGGAACTGTATATATGTTGGCGTTCATTCTGTTGATGGCGATTTGAACAAATATAAATATTTCTGCAACAAATGCCGCCCGTGACTTTAATAATGGTTGCATTAGTTGAAAATCGACTATAATCAAGATGGCTATTTGCGTCGTTTTAGAAACACCAGCGCAGTTATTATTATATTTTTCAAAAATATATATGTTCTTGAATGTTTTTTTTATCAAATCGCTCTAGTTATACAATCACCGTGAAAATTACAACTTTAGAAAAATAACGGTACTTTTGGTAACGGAATCAGTTTGCCCTACCCGCATCATAGCAATTCAACATGACCACCGGCATCATAGCATATTAGCATGACCACTTGACCAGTGGTGGACACACGACAGCTCAGCTACAATGATGTATTATTGTTTCAAACCGCTGAACATCAAATGGCTGGTGTTACATGCATGTTTCAGTCGGACGTACTTATGTTACAAATTGCTTGATCGAAGATTTCACAAACTATTTTCTCAAACATGTTTGGTTTCTTGAGTAAAAGGAAAGATCTATATCAACACAATTTGTACATTGTGCGGTCCTTTTTCTGATAATGTTGGTATATGTTTCTGGTGTTTCTGACGTATGCGATAAAATAGTGTGTATTCGCACACATATATACCGGTATATGGATTGTTTCAAATTTCTCTTATATTCTATAATGCTAAATTTTAAATGGTGATGCCATACAGTGTTTGCACGAAGATGAACTTCCACACTTAGCACGACGTGTTATATAATAGGTGTTTTTGAAGTCGAAAATGTTGATAAATGTTACATTTGCATGTTAGTTTATAGTAATAAACAATCGCAAACATCACCGTTCTGAAAATATATATTTAAAACCTTACTTGAATTTCGTAGCGTGACATCGCGTTATTTTGGCTGAACGAAATAGAGGATATATAGCGTTCTGAATTGATACCGGACAAATATATTTATTTATTTTCGCGAGCGACTAGCTGCACTTTTCGCCAGCGGAAATACATTATTTCTGGAAGTAGCAACAGAAACTCATTATCTCCAAAAACAATGTACTTTCGGTCACGATAAGTTGGTCAGGAAATTTAGTCCTTGGGCCATATCATGAGATATTTCTGGTATCCACTTAAAATATTATAGATATCCTCTCTTTAATTGTCTTCTAGATAAGAAGAAAACAGAACACATTTGCTTTGAATTGTTTACAAAATACTTTTGGGAGTTGGTGACTTTTTCCAAATAAGACTGGTCTAAATCCGGAGCAAGGATCATTTGTATAAGACATATTTTATTGTCACAATGTGACATTCGTGTGCATACATTTCAGAGCTGACGAAACGCGCAATACATATACTTTAATATACTATTATTGAACTAATCCCAATGAAAAAGTCAAAGATACTAGCTTGCCCAGGGCTCTTATACTCAGGTGTCGACTTTTCTCATATTACGGCACATATTACGCTCATTATCCCCAGTTGGAGCTGTCACTCCAATAGATTACCCTCACTGCGTCAACACAGTAACAGGTTTACCACCATTTATTTAGCAACGGGATACTTTCCGACAAGCCAAATACTTATGGGGAAATAGCGTCTGGTACGTGATATATACCCGGGAACACACCGTCGGTATCATGTTATAGCTGCAGGGAGATGGCGGGGTGGTTTATACAGCTAGTGTGGGAACTAAAGAGTTAAGCATATATATAAATCTCCGAAAACAAAAATTCTAAAGCATTAAACGATTTCTTGAAATGCAGTTTTTCTGAACAGTCTTCCTTGATTAAAGTGATGTGAAACACTCCGGCAGACAACGGGCAGAGTGATCAAATAGAAATTAAGAATACTCTTTCTCAAAGTAGCTATTTGTTACGAATATTAACCCAAATGGATGATACACAATGTCATTCATATATATTAGTTAAATGCAATGATTCTCGATGGCGAAATCATTTTTGTTTAATTATAGCCGATAGTTGCGCCCCGAATCGAGATGTAAATATTTACAATTTGGAGTAGTTCAGACGATGTTCTCTATGAAGTGGTGTGGTAGATGTTTTTGGAAATATTCAGTGATGTTAGTAGAATGATAACATTCCCCAGGTTGGCAAAGTGCCTGAGCACTAACTTATCAATTTCTCACACCCGAAAAAGTCCATAACAAGTCCATAATATGTCTTTTAAGCATTATATAAATCTCCGAAAACAAAAATTCTAAAGCATTAAACGATTTGCTATATTTCCAGGGCATATATTTCATCTGATTTTGCGAGAATCCATATATACTTTTTCACGAGAATCCAGGGTAGTTTGCGAGAATATTTACGAGAATCTAGATTTGGATTCTCGCCGAACTATAAGCCCTGATTTCACTCAGAAGTGTGCCTAAATGGCATAAATTGTACCGTGGTTCCCATGTTCGCCAAATTGGCATAAATTTATTTCAGGATAATACTAATTTTAGGCATTCATTTATATCACTGATATCAGGACAATAAATAGCCATTTCCATTGCATGGAACAGAAAAGAGCGTTGTTGTTTATCGGTGTTGTTTTTGGAAGTGGTGGTAGTTCAATTTTATACGTTTCGACCCCCAATAAGTATTTCCGAACAAATGAATTATTAACAAGCGTGACATGACATCATTGACGAAGATAATTAACACCGATCTACGAGAAGTACGTACCAGTAGTGGCAGTAGCCAAATACCTTAAGGTAATTGACAGTCTTTAGGCTGCTATTATCTGATTAATATTGATAATCTCATGTTGGTATCCTGCTTCTCTATTAGCCACCATGGAAAGAAGCAGAGCAAACATATCAGGTTTTAAAGTACACTGAGTTCCAGAACTGCCAGAACTTGGCAGAACTTCCAGAAGGCAAAAAACTGAACAGAGACAATGCAGGCAACAATAATGGCGATATCTGTTTGATTTAGCCACCCATAAACACTTTTAAATATTGCATATCCTCGCGGTGAGGTTTACATTGCATTTGCAAAATAAATTATATTTTTCCTCCAATAAAATTGCCATTTTAGTTATGTTTTGTATCGCAAACGATGAATCTTCTAATTTTCATGGTAGCTGCCATTTGTATTGGGTCACGTGATCACCTAACGAGATCAGGGGAGATAATAAAAAAGATACGGATAACCAGTAGATCCGCCCAACACGTAATAGTATTATTATTAGTACAAGGACAAAGGATCATTGGAATCTGCGATTATACAAATCAACTTCGCAGGTGCGGTGCCGCGATTGAGTGAGAAAGGGGGATTTGTCGCCAGCTCGAGACCTGGAATGTCACCCGAGGGCCGCCAGGCCCGATGGTGACATTCCAGGTCGAGAGCGGCGACAAATCCCCGTGTCTCACGAAAACAAGGGTGATAACTGTTTTTTTTTATCTGACAAAGGAGTACACACGAACCTCGTTAATAGCAGGCATAAATGCGCGCATATATTCTTTAATCCTGTTCGAAAAGTTAATTTTATGTTGGAATCATCGCTATTTAGAAAATAAAACATTCATAATCTGGATCAATTGACAGACCCGTCATTTGCGTAGCTATTCTCCAGTCAGTTTGCTGGTTGCATGGTGGAAATCGGTTCACGGAAAGAGGAGTAAAGCAATTTCGAAGTTGAGTAGCCATGCAGCGAAATGTTCGGTTTCGTTTCAAATGGCCGTGAAGACGCCGACAGACGTGTTCATTTCCAGATTGCTAAAATGTGAAACTAACACGTTGTAGTAGTGCAAAAAGAAATTGACATATGTCACAGATTGTTACGCAACATACGGGTATTCTCTGAAGTCTGAGGAATGTATTGAAGAAAAGAAATAGTCAATAGATAAATAGTAAAGAGTGGCTATTTGAACTAGTACATAAACGTATTTGTAACGTATGTACATCGTATGTGCGATTGCCTGCAGCACACACCAACTGCATAATAAGGTTTATCTATTTGTCCCACGGTCTTTATTATTGATATAAAAAGGCCCAATAGGAACATTACACATTATAACGGGTTTGTGTCCCCGATAACACCATTTGTACATAGCGTGCTTTAATTGCAACTAAAAAACACCCAATTATGCAAATTAGCAAACACCACAGTTCGCAGTTGTTATGATACAGTGGGGTTTATAAAAACAGTGTTTTTGAAAATTGTTAGAGAGCTGTGAGAGTGTCTCTGCACGTTGAGTTCTTCGTAGTTCTATGTTTACTGGTAATAGCTGAGCGGTCAATAACTGAGACAATGTTACCCTCGAGGGTAATAAGGTGATTTACGGCCCGCCATGTGACGCACTCTCAGCCAATCAGAAGAGAGGAAAATGGGATGAAATGTGATGAAGGATAACAATGACTATTATTGATCAAATAACATCGCCATCATAAATTAAATAAATGAAACAAAAATTTCTCTGCCTGGACTAATAAAAAAATGGCGACATCTTCATGGAATTCTATCATTTCTGCGCATGCGCAAGAAACTTCCAAATAAGGAGTTGCCATATAAGGAAACTGCATTCTCAATAATCACCAAGCAATTAAAGTCTTAACTGAAATGAGCTAAAATTTAACATTTTCTTAAAATATTTTACATTTTTATCTCTCGCTACATAATTGTCACCAATAAAAACAAATTTGATTCATCGTGGAAGGCATAAATGCGCGCATATATTCTTTAATCCTGTTCGAAAAGTTAATTTTATGTTGGAATCATCGCTATTTAGAAAATAAAACATTCATAATCTGGATCAATTGACAGACCCGTCATTTGCGTAGCTATTCTCCAGTCAGTTTGCTGGTTGCATGGTGGAAATCGGTTCACGGAAAGAGGAGTAAAGCAATTTCAAAGTTGAGTAGCCATGCAGCGAAATGTTCGGTTTCGTTTCAAATGGCCGTGAAGACGCCGACAGACGTGTTCATTTCCAGATTGCTAAAATGTGAAACTAACACGTTGTAGTAGTGCAAAAAGAAATTGACATATGTCACAGATTGTTACGCAACATACGGGTATTCTCTGAAGTCTGAGGAATGTATTGAAGAAAAGAAATAGTCAATAGATAAACAGTAAAGAGTGGCTATTTGAACTAGTACATAAACGTATTTGTAACGTATGTACATCGTATGTGCGATTGCCTGCAGCACACACCAACTGCATAATAAGGTTTATCTATTTGTCCCACGGTCTTTATTATTGATATAAAAAGGCCCAATAGGAACATTACACATTATAACGGGTTTGTGTCCCCGATAACACCATTTGTACATAGCGTACTTTAATTGCAACTAAAAAACACACAATTATGCAAATTAGCAAACACCACAGTTCGCAGTTGTTATGATACAGTGGGGTTTATAAAAACAGTGTTTTTGAAAATTGTTAGAGAGCTGTGAGAGTGTCTCTGCACGTTGAGTTCTTCGTAGTTCTATGTTTACTGGTAATAGCTGAGCGGTCAATAACTGAGACAATGTTACCCTCGAGGGTAATAAGGTGATTTACGGCCCGCCATGTGACGCACTCTCAGCCAATCAGAAGAGAGGAAAATGGGATGAAATGTGATGAAGGATAACAATGACTATTATTGATCAAATAACATCGCCATCATAAATTAAATAAATGAAACAAAAATTTCTCTGCCTGGACTAATAAAAAAATGGCGACATCTTCATGGAATTCTATCATTTCTGCGCATGCGCAAGAAACTTCCAAATAAGGAGTTTCCATATAAGGAAACTGCATTCACAATAATTACCAAGCAATTAAAGTCTTAACTGAAATGAGCTAAAATTTAACCTTTTCTTAAAATATTTTACATTTTTATCTCTCGCGACATAATTGTCACCAATAAAAACAAATTTGATTCATCGTGGAAGTTAGTCGGTGACTATAAATAATGTCACCATTCAACTGAATGTTGTTGAGCATATTTCAACCAAATTTGGAAGTTTAAATGAATATTTTCTTCACACGCAAAGTAAAATTGACAAATTTCAGGATTTTAGCCTGCTTCGTTGGGACCAAAATTTGTTGTGCACACTCAAGGAACGTCTACCGTCACTCGCTAGGCCAAATTATGCCATGACCATGCTATAAACTAGCTTGAAATTGGCAAAACAATGAATTTTGTTTGGTTGAACAATTTTACATGGGAATCTCCACCGAGAACGATTATTTTTCGATAAAAACGAAAATAATGCGAAATGAAAGTCGGCACTCGTCACAATGGTGCAGAATAACATACGAGTCTTGTTATATGCGAAAATTTGACCTCATTCGATAAATTAGTCTCGTAATTAAGGAATCAATGGCGCTCGGACATGTGGAATTCCGTCGCAGACTGTACATGGCAGACGCAATTGTAAAATGTAAACACGCATCAAACACGCATCAAATTTACCTTTTGTGAGAATAACAAAAGCGCAACCTTGATCAAAGTAATACAATACACAACAACACATAAAATAAAACTGATATAAACACGGTATAAGTGAGAATAAGACGCGTATTTAGACGTGGAATTTGACAACATTTCTTCGCTTCGTTAGCAGAACCGACGCTATAAATATATCTGCTCAAGGCGATCAAGATTACCGAGATGCAGCTATCTGATTTGAAACAAATACCAAGCAATAATCTTAACATAAAGTCAGAAATTTATTGTTTCATGATCGAACTGCGGACCTGATAATTATCGAAATATGTAGGCGAAATAATGTTTAATTTGTTAATCACATGATGTAGACATCAACACACTCTTAAAGACGCAATACACCGCCATATAATGTCGTTATTTAACTGGGTCGGTGTTGGTTGTTATCAATCGTTTATTGCTTCGTTTTTAGTAAGACCATTGTATCTGTTTTGCGCATGCGCAAGTCACTTTCCATATTTGGAATTTCCATATATGGGATTTGTGTTAACCCCAATAGCGATCAAGCTCTAACAAATAACCACGCAATTATCTTAGCATAAAAATAAGATATATTGTAATGTATACAACTACGACCCTGGTAACCCTGATAACTAATAAAATATACCGGCCAATTCATTTTAAGATCGTTATGTCACTTTGCTTAGGTATAAATACACTCTTAAACGCACATAACCGACCCATTGGCGTTAAATTAAATATACTCGGTATTTATTATATTACTTTTTTATTGCTCAATATAGAGTTAGACCCTCGACACATGTCAATATATTTGGGCTGAATTCATCTGATGCGGTATTATTCCTCGAAATAAACAACAAAGCCCTCGTTACTTCGAAATGTAGTTTGGGCTAACTTTTACACAAATCCTCCATGTGTTCTCAGTCGACACACAAATCATCCAGTCGACACACAGATCATCCCAGAAACAACTGTGAAATAAACAGCCAAGGTTTGGCTGAAATGAATGTTCGTGGAATGCAAGTATGTGTTCAATCTCCTGCATATGGCGATCGCCAAATAATAATAACATGTTGTCACATTATTCTTCTTGCACATTTATGAGTTATAGTGTAATCAATTTAATCGCTATTGTTTTTGGAGGATACTCCGCTTAGTTGCATCTACCGTTCGGTGACTTTGTATGGTAATAAACATGATTCTCGTTTGGTTTCTATTTCTGATTCATAGATACTGACCGCGCCCGGCTCTATTTGCAAATGTATCAGCTACTCGAACAAATTCATATACGCGTAACTTAGTTTTGCATGACCCACATTTGTAGGTAAATGGGGTCAATACTGTCACTTGAATCCACAACAAGATGCACCACGTCCTGTCCTTCGGACGTAGAATAAGCTAATGACCGGCAGAGCTGTCCGTTGTAACATCCGATCTGCGTAGCATTATCATATACATAACGACGGTCATTGTTTACCATCTATGTATACTTAACTGTTACATGTATACGCCCTTCGAGCCAAATCTTACGTTATATACAACTTAATAATGAACATATTATGGAAACATCGGAAATTCGGAATGTTGATAACCAGCAATGCCAATATAGGACTTATTTTCGATGAATTAACTGACATCTCTGAAACAATATACAACAAAACAAATGATCAACGTTGGACGCATGTAAGTCAAATTCATTTATTGGGCGGGTGGGCTTGGTTGATGTTTGGGGTCATTCTTTAATATCACTTATTCAAGAAAAACAAATACACTCTTTAAAAAAACGCTCTTCAAATCATTATTCGGTTCTGAAAGTCTCCGTTAATTCGTCAATATAACCATGTATCCATGGTCAGTTCAGTATTTACGTTTATATTACGTAATGGTGTGCTCGGTGGGCGTACACGATACACAATTGACTATCTATAGATTGTAAATGATATCCACAGTTAAAAATAGATGTCTGATAATGCTTTTCGGATTGGGTTTATCAGATTGCAACATTGTTTTTAATGCCCCTTCATTTATCCTAATCGATATTTTGCCCCAAAATAAGCTAACGCAGTCAACTTTAGTGTTAAATTTTCCAGAACATTTTATTTATCAACATTTTGTTCAATGAAATATGGCCGGATTGTCAATATATCGAAAGACAAAGCCGTCTGATTTTAAATTAATCCTTCTTCATCCGCAACTTGGTCCGAGGCCGTGGCTTTGACGAGTTTTTCCAGGCCACCAATAACATATCTCAAGAAATAAAACAAATACAAAATCGATGTATGATCACTCTGATATTTGATTGGTGGGCTCCTCTATTCAAATTAAAATGATTTACCCCCGAAGCCAAAGACATTGTAATTTGGGAGCGTTAATTCGGATTAAGCATCTTTAACATAGGCCATCGACTATAAGTGCATGCATTATAGTCCTTTCGATGTGTTTTAGCCAAAACATAGCCAAAATATTGCTGTCTGGGATTTCGGTGTCTGAATACATACAATTCCAGTTATAGAATACACGATATACATCATCAGTTAGCATCAATTTCATCATATTATTCAACAGGAACCATTGTCTAATAGTGCAAGAAAACAGAACTCCTGAGAAGTTGACAGCATATAATACTCCATTCGGAGAGTACTTGTACATCGAGGGACAATGTCGACTGGCGGTTGGCAGCGATTCCAGAGCTTGCATGGTAAGCGAATGTGCTAGACAAAGACAGCGACATCACTAAGATATTGTCACAATATATGGTTGAAGTTGGAACCATAGTCGCAGACATAACAGTTTATGAATTAATTGCACAAATAGTCAGTCCATTCGGTATGGAATTAATATAATTCGCGCTCTCTGGTTTACGGTCACTCTGCCGAAGTATATTTCGTAGTTTATAAGATCGATAAAATCAATTAAAATTGGCGGTTGCTTTCCATGGTGGTCCAGTGGTAAATACTTGTTTCTTTGTTCACAATTAATTAAAAGATAGTATCGTGAAGAAACAAAATTATTATTATGGTCGTGGTACGCGAATTGATGGGATCACGATTATGCCGTGCAATCATCAGTATAACATAATTAAGATCGGCTATACTCCATTTTGGGAAACTGTTATTGAACATGTCATCCAACATGGTTGTTTATATTACATTATAGTTTTCGAAATCAGTCCGAGGCTTTATATGGTCTATTTTTTAAATCTTACCAGATCAAACATACAGTGTTTTGTGTGTAAAACAAATGTTCATGCTGCTATCAAACCGGTTATTTTTAACGGATCACTTTGTTCAAATGTCTTTACAACTGAAATATGCCACGACGCAATGCACACTAATTGTACTCATTTTGTTTACACTATCCTACTGGTGTGTGCTGATTATCGTGATTATAATAATGTTATACATTAACGGAAAGAGATCTAAGATCTCTTTCCATCAATACATTACATTATTATAATGAATACATTTGAAAAACGATGAAGGAAATATGGGTTGATACAACACAAATCGGACTTGGCACTGAAAGGGTTAAAGCTGTTATTTGAGCCTTGCCCATTCACTCAATGTTGCTATTTATGGTTGTGTGTTTATCAGGCAGAAATATGTAACGTCAGTGAGAAGTGGCTAATCAGTTTGGTGCGGTTGCAGAATAATTAGTAGCTTTCACATAAATGGGGCCTTGGTGAATATAACCAACTAGTTTCCAAATATAAACACAGTCTCTGCCATGTAGAATGTCAGCAATTTGGTCCAGTTTATAGTTTTTTGAAAATAAAATATGGACCGGCAGGAAAAATGTCATTCTATGAATAAGGGTGTAACAAAATATTATCATATCCTATTCTCTGTGTCATTCCTGTAGCACTTATATGAATAAGCATGTAATAAAATATCATATCCCATTCTCTGTCATTCCTTCAGAGCTTATATAACGGAAAAACAGACGTACTATGCTCTGGGTTATGGTGCAAGCTACCTGGTTGGATCGATGAGTGTACTACAATCATCCCCGCAGATGGAACCCTGTGCGCCGACCACAAGGTAACCGAATAATTTAATAGCACACAGAGCCTTCGGATTGGTTTATGCGAAGTAACACATAAGTCTGTGAGAAACTATCAACAAATACACGAAAACAATAAATGAACGTTGTATTTAATTTCAATATTAATAAATCTAATCATGATATTTCATGAGAAACGTGATCAAGGTAGTTCAAGATAAATGTGAATACCTACAGTCTACTATATTGTTTATGAATACGGATATACATGCGTTCATGTAGACCTACATGTTGATGTAATTCTAATGTTTTTTCCCGTGTGCAGTCACGTGTGAGTCCAGCCACGGCGTATTTTAAAGTGATTCAATCAGTTCGAAGGTTGTTCATGCCGAATAACCTAAAAGTATTCATAACAACTATCATCAATATGTACTAATACAAGGAAACATTAATTGACTTTGTTCTTATTTTCATTTTTAATAACTTCAATAATTGTAAATTATACTCAGATTAAAATATGTTAGCTTACCACATGATTATCGATGTTTGTTGATAAATCACTAACATATTTTTGTATTTACAAATGGGTTCAAAATGCGAAATATTGTTACTGAAAACTATTAACAATGATGTGCTATCAACATTTATCTATTTCTCCACGTTCTCCTCAGTGGAAACCTGGCTTTAGACTTTTATATTATTTGCACATTTACCCACTGCGAGTTCCTCTTGTCTCTCTAAATTCCAACAGCTCCGTAACCATGACTCAATTTAGTTGATCCTACAACGTTTGGTGATACGAGTTTCTTTCGTCGATGGTGGTTGGTCAATTACGAAATGTTTAGTATTTGCCCACATAGGGCGCCTCATATTGCATATGATAATGCACTGGCTTACAGGCGTTGTCAAGTTGCATATTGTTATATCAATATATTCTCCTCTTTTTACAAAGCTCACTATGGGAGACACGCTTACTATACATGCATGTAGGATAATGCATTGACATGGGATTTTCGCAAAATTCCAGGAATCTCCAGTCATGAAAGGGTTAATATCTAACCAAATTACAGGTAGCAATAGTAGTAAATAGTGTACTGATTAAGGTCTGCACTTAGTGTTAACGCTATATTTATTCGGATTAAACTGATTGTCCGTTGATTCATTTTAATAGCACAAAGCGATAAGTCACCCGTGGCTATAACGTGGACAGGGTGATTGCCAAATATACTGACCGATTATAATTATACAGAAAGCTAATCATACCTTAGAAGTTGCTGTGATCAGATAGCACCATGGCATAGATGGATTGATTGTTTGGGGTTTAATGTTGTTTCGCCAAAACAATATCGTAATGAAGCCACATATTTCACATGATATGTCAATTATCGTATTTGCGGGAGGATATGTTGGACTCGTCTGCAAATATAACATACAACGGTAGGAAAACATAATCACCTCACATAATACCCACTACATTTACTAAGTATTCAAATTGAAATATATAAAGCCGTTTATAGCATCGATTTTGTATCGACAAGATAGCTTATGAATCTGGCGTGAGCCTTTATTAACCCTTGAAGCTGACTGTCGGGTAAACTATACACAGTGTGTCGCTTTTCTCCAACCCAAAGCTTCTATACACATATACCGTTTCGTTGTATTAAAAGTTTCTATTGAAGCATCTTGTAAAACTTTGCAAACTCAATAGGTGTTATTTTTGAAATATCAGCCTCTGTGTTTCAAAATGATACATGTTGGAAATTGTTTTGGGCAACATGCTCAGCTTGAGTAGAATATTTTGGAGCAACTGATCCAACTTTAGTAGATTGTTCTGGAGCAACTATCTCAATTGCAGTATACTTATCCATGCTTGTGATACAGGTTCTTGTCCAGGAATAAGATCGTCTCATCTACTTGAGTTGTTAGTGATACGTTGACTACATTGATTTGACTCTTCGTTTGACTGCTACATCACGCATTTACATGCGAACAACCGCAGGGAATAGACGATGTACACCTAATTGTTATCTGAGAATCATGATATTGAAGTTGTTTCTAATCTTTAAATATCTATGCTTGGACAGGAAAGATACATTGCTGAACCAGTTTGTGCACAATTTGTGTGCCCATGGTCGGGGCGGACAACATTGCACTTCTGCTGACCATGGCCATATCTTTGACACTTACGACACCGCAAATGGGGTGGTAAAAATGCATATGTATCCAACCTTCAACTCAGATGGACGTTGAGACCGATTGAAGATCAGGACGTAACTATTTAATAATATGTTCTTGTCATCAATTGTTTTCAACATACTATGAATATGTGGGACATCATGTAGAGCCGGCTCAGCGAATATTGCATACTCGGACGGATCAGATATATCACGGATTCACTGCTACCATTCAGTGTCTTGTTATGAGTGACAAATACTGGTATTTGTAGAACAGTATGTTAACTACAGAAGTGTGTCAGCTTAAACTGTCTTTGATCACCCTAGGAGAGAGAGCCACATACTGGCGAAGTCCGGATTGATTGATTGATTTATTTCAACTGCCCAACAATGCTTTGAAACATTTTATTAATGACAGCCAATTAAAGTCTCCTGGCAGTCGGATCAAAACCAGAGTTGCGAATTAACAAGAGCAGATACTCGACAACTACCCCAACAAGCACCGGGGTGCTCTCGAGCTTTACATTATACTATATCACATTCAACATTTAACAACCTTAATGCAATTCAAAGAACCAGTAGACGAGAGACAACTTGCACGAACCATCCGTCTTAGAGAATCTCAGGACCAACATATACATTTAGAAACGCCGTACCCATCGGCCAATGACACATGTGGTAGCTCTAATACCATCTGACTGAAATCGTACATGACACATCATATGATGCACCCCACGATAAACAGGGTCCAGCTTTAGGGGACACTTGTCCCACACAATAGGGCAGTGAGATTGTTCTACGCCGGGCCCACACATAGTGAGGAATTGATAATTGACCAGTGATTAGTGTTCTCAAATACGATGTTTAAAGGTGACATGGAATGGTGTTCATCATTTGGCTAAAACTGCATTGAACTGGTCGCCGGTTTGGTAAGCAAACATGTCCCGTAAGTGTGATATATTCCGATGCGTCATTGTTTCAGCATACGGAGATAGGTGTCCCGTTTGAGTGAAAACTTCATGACTTATCTCCCAATACTTGTGATGTCCCGGATTGACATCAGAAAGTAGTGTGCATTGCCTGTTTCAAACTGCTTACCCAATGCGATAATATATAACTAAAACGAAATTAATGCATTGCTCATGCATTATATATGGCCCAGCTTCAAGTATACTCAAGTTTTCACTCCACTGGTCAAATACAAACTCCGATTCATTTAGTACAAAAACACGAAGTCATTGATCGTGCAACGTGCTCATTCCCTGAAATACTGTTATCTGTTGATGGGAAATTCCAGATGTCAATTGTCACGCATCACGGGAATGAACACGAGATAAACGCTGATGCAATTCCGAATAAGACAGTTTGTTCTAATGCCATGGATTTATTACGATGGCAGTTTAAACATCCGTGTTCCCGGCCTATACAGTCCTCAGCAAAATTGTGTTTTAAATGGAACCACCCACCAAGTTTGCGATATACATATATTGTGGTTATGCAACGATTCAACATGAATTATATATGCGACTTCTGAATCTGTTTTGATGGAACGATGATGACTAATAAAAGTTCTAACCAACTTGATCTTTGTTTATTGTAACACAGATACAATTAGTACATACGTGTATATAGGAGTCAATCTCACGCGATATTGGGGAATTTGTCGGGTTTCGTTTCAATGGGGAATCGAAATGTGTGCCCTATACTGTGGACAATTATTAAGTTAAAGTGACACTACTGTATTATGCAACCTTGATTTTGCAGTTATTGATAATTTTAAGTGGGGTTTAGACTCGTTATGTGTGCACATGGCGCACTCCAGTTCATTCATTTCTAAACTGGCTACCATATATGCGAGCCAGGATTCAGCAAATCCGATCGTGATTTTACGTAAAACGCCGTAACTGCGAATTCTATGGACATTGGGACACCAACTTGCGAGTGGACGTCCATATGACTACCGGTCACCATATGTAATCGACCGATCCAAGAAATCCCGCTTGGAAAAACCCGGATCAGGTCGGATCAGCGGAACTATTATGAAGATATAGAGTAATCGATTGGTGGCACACCCATCTCGGTGAGGGTGGGGTGTATCTAGGGGTATTTGAGGTGACCACACACCATTGCCATCAAATCCCCGATCCGAGTAAACCCGTTCGAAAAGGACCTATTATTCCGATTCCCCACGAATACTAAATCCGAGAAAATCCCCAATGTGACAAACATTGCCTCCCATATTTATAGTACCCATCTATAATCGCATGGGGCGATCACAAATTTCACAGATACTTCCGCACATATGTTCACAAATATGATATGGTGAAATAAAGATGCCTAAAACTTTCGGTGTGGATGGTATTGCAAAAGGCTTTTTTCCCCACTCTTTCGTGACAGAAGAAAGATTTTCTTATGACGGTAAATATACAAACCCTGACTATTACGAATACCAGAAAATGGAGAAAGATGAAAGAAAGGAATTCCTGTCATGGTATACGTTGAACTGCGCTAAAAAGTTCAACTTGCGCCATGATATGATAATGTACTGTAAAATGTTAAAGTACTGAGAATATGTTGCGGGAAATTCAGTGAAATATTTATCGAGAAAACAGGGGTGTGTCCACTTAGTGACACATATACACTACCATCTACATGTTTGAGGATATTCAGAAAGAATTTCTTGAAAGAGCAACAAATTGGGCTGAATTTGGTTTGACAACAACCCCAATCTATAGAAGCGGGAAAGTGGTTAATGTATCTGGAAAGATCCCGAGGTACCCATATCAGACATATCTTCAATTCGGAACGTGAAGTGAACATCGGTGGGAAGGATGTGGACGGTTATGATGAACAGAATAACAAGGTGTACGAATTTTATGGGCGCTGGTGGCACGGTTGTCCATCTTGTTGTAAAGAGAGGTCAGCTATACATCCTCAGAAGAATAAAAGTTATCAAGAAATTTATGAGGATACAGTGAAAAGGGAAATATACTTGACACAGTATGCTGAAGTTGAATCAATATTGGAATGCAGTTTCAAAACACTTATCCAGCAAGATATAACTGCAAAGATTACCGTTGATGCTATTGATATCAAACAACCAATTAACCCTAGAGATGGATTGTACGGTGGAAGAACAGAATGCTTCCATCATTTTGCTGAACCGATTACAGGGGAAGAACTCAGAATAGTCGATGTGAATTCGCTCTATCCTAATTTATGTAAACGAGGACTCTACCCTGTCTGGCATCCTATTGTTATAAAACAATTTGAGGACAATGACATCACTAGATATATAGGATTGATCAGTTGTAAAATTGTACCACCGACTGACCTTTTGATGCCTTCGTGCCTTCGAGGATAGCTGGGAAGAACATATTTACCTTGTGCAGAACATGTGCAGAAGATAAAAATGTGCAGACGTGTAACCATTATGATGACGAAAGAGCACTTATTGGAACGTGGGTGAGTCTCGAGTTACAGAAGGCTGTCGAGAGAGGATATACTGTATTAACCCTGAATGAGGTGTGGCATTATGAAGAACAACGCAATTTGACATATCGACCGGAGAAGGGGGTTTGCGGAATATATGAACACATTTTTCAAGACGAAGATGGAGACATCGGGTTGGCCAGACGATTTGAAAACTTCAGAAGATCGGATGGAGTTCTTGAGAGAATTTCAAGAAACGGAAGGATTTTCACTCGATCCTTTGGCACTAGAGACGCCAAACCCCAATCTACGTACGCTGGGAAGCTCTGCCTTAACAGTTTATGGGGAAAACTCTCGGAGAACGATGATAGAACGAAGACGAAGATCGTGTCCACACCCGAGAAATATTATGAACTGTGGCATAATCAAAAAACCAAGATAACAAATGTGACTCTGCTGAATAGTGAGAATTGTCTGTATGTGTCATACAGAAACAGAGAAGGATACGAACAATTTAGTGACAGAACAAATGTTATAGTTGCTGCTTTTGTTACTGCACAGGCGAGACTTCATCTATTACAATTCCTGGAGTGTGTTGAGAACAGGGCAATTTACTGTGATACATATTTTCTAATATACAGACACAATGATGGTTTGACCAATCCTAAAACAGGAAGAATGATGGGACAAATGTGTAATGATTTGAAAAAAGGGGAAAAAACCATAAAAGGGTTCTATTGCACAGGAGCTAAAAGTTATGCTTATGAGGTCAACGAAACAGGTCGAAATGTTATTAAAGTAAAAGGGTTCGATTTGAAGAAGCAAAAGGATATCAATATAGATTCGATAAAGGATTTGATTTGGGAATCCATTCCGAGCATAACTGTCGACCAGGGAATGGTCTTTCAGAGAAGCAGAAATTTTCAAATCTACTCTGGCAAGTGTCAGAAAAAATTACAACTGACCATGGATAAAAGGATCGTGAACAGTGATTTTAGCACTGTACCATTCGGGTACCGGGATTCAATAAAAGACCAACGGCCGACCTTCGATATTCTATATTCTTCTCTGACCTCTGCAGGATTAAACTTTTCTCAGTTATAAGATTATTTTTGGGAAAGATGGAGACAGACTTCAAACCCTCGTTCAAACATCCGTTCACCATGTTAATTGGAGGACCATCTATGAGTTGAAAATCCACTTTTATCGAAGAATTGGTTATTCGGAAAAATGATGTTATCACGCCATCACCGAAAGAGATTGTATACGTTTGTCCTCACGATGATGTGCCGAGAAAGCTGTTACGAATGGAAGGCGTCAGGATCCAGAACAAAATTGACAACAGTTTTGATACTCCTCAACCGAACTTGTTGATATTTGATGACAGTATGGATGGTGACTTGAAATCGATAACTGAATGGTTCACACGGAGAGCTCATCACGAGAACACTAGCGTCATTTTCGTTGTATAGAATCTGTTTCTCAAGGATATCAGAACTATTTCACTCAACACTCAATATTTTATTCTGTTCAAATCACCCAGAAACAGGGATCAAGTTGATACACTCGGACGCCAACTCGGGATGATGAAAAGTGTAGAAGAAGCATACGTTGATGCAATTTCTCGTCTATACGGATATTTAATGGTGGATGTTTCGTCCCAAACACCAGATTCGATGAGACTGATGTCCGATGTCTTTCTACGTCACCGATCGTTTACTACCCAAAATGAGAGATAACAAACTTTTGGCTGAAACACTTTCTTTGGAAAAAGATCCGAAACGACAGAAGATACTTCTAGGGAAAGAGAACGAACAACTCTTGAAACATTTCGTATTCATATCTGGGATGATTCTGAAACTGCGAATACCGATGATGCAGCAACAGCGATATTGGGTCAAACGGAACAAAGAGAAATTAAGGAAATTGGCTGATCCACGTGCTAGCAAGCAATAAAGAAAAGCTGAATTTTTTGTTATCGAGAGGCGGAACTGGAACAGTAGCAGGACTATTAGTGAAAATGGTGCTCAAATGGAAAGACAGAATCAACTCGAAATTACACAGAGACACTATTGCTGACAGAGTTCCCACGAAGAAGAGAAAAGTTCGGATTAATCCGAAACCTAGTAGAACGTCTGTTCCGGATATTTTTCCTGCACCATCCAAATCTCCAGAATTGTCAGATCCAAACTATATATTGAACAATTTTTCGAAATTATTACCAGATGAAATTCTTGAACAGAACAGGGACGAGAATCCTGACGAAAATTGGATGAGAGAGTTTTCAATCGTGTGAACATGGCGAAGAAAGAAAGCAGAAAACCGAGCAAGAAGCTTCGAAACAATATCCGAAAGATGTATTCAGAGTGGAAGAATGGTTCCGAGAAGTTCTTAAACAAAAACAGTATAAATGCATTAGGAGAGTGTTGTTACCAGTTACTGCATGGAAATATCAAGATATATCCAGTCAAGAAGAAACAGTTGGGGAAATTCAAAACAGATATTCGAAAAATTGCTGACAAGAAGTTAAAATTAGGTACCAGGAAACGTGTCATTCAGAAAGGCGGAATCCACTTTTATTCGGTTTATTGGGAGCTCTGGCACCAGTGATTGGAGACGTGATTGAGAAAATCTTCTAAAAAAAGCATAGAAACGGTGAATAAAATGGTTCTCATTCCGTACAGAACGTTTCTGGAGATGAAAACCAATTCAAAGGATAAAACATCCATAGAACGCGAAAAGATGTCAGAAATAAAGTACAATATTGTTGACGTCAGTGAAAATAACAATATACCTACATCTGTGAGACACAGAAAATTGGACGAACTTCAAGAGAGTTTTGAAACGGCTAAAAGACACAGTGATTTAGAGTCACGAAAACCTATTCCAGTTGAAATTGTGAACAAACAAGAACCGAAAGTCGGAGATATAAACCAGACGGAACAGAATGCTATATCGGCACTACCACTTTATTCGAGAGAGAAAGCTCATAAACTGTTGGATCATCTGAAAAAGTATAACCCCAAAGTTCGTTGGAATTCTTCCGGACAGTTGTCGATATCCGAGAAACCAGTTGGAGAACTGTCAACCGTTTTGGATGATCTCGTTACAAAACGAGTTGGACAAAAATCGAAAAAAGAATTTCCAAATTGGGAAGAACTGAAACAGTCATTGATAAAATCTGATGTTCCAGTTTCGTACATAGGAAATGTTCATCGTGCGAGAGAGTTGAAAGAGAAACATGTTCCGAAAAGTTGTCACAAACGGTCACACAGTGAAAAAGGTCACAAACGGTCACACAGTGAAAAAGGAAAGAAATATGTCCGAGAAGAAGTCACAGACTGGGAGAGATGGGGATATGATTATTGAGGATTTGTATATCGATCCTAAAAGCCCTATCGCTTTCGGAAGCAAACAGGATTTAGTTAAAGCTGCTAAGAAACATCTCATCAGCAAGAAATATGTTTCTGATTGGTTATCGGCGCAAGATGTTTACACGATTCATGCACCAGCTCGTAAAAAGTTTCAAAGATCTCGGACTATTTCTCCCGGAAAGGATCATATTTGGCAAGCTGATTTGACTGACTATTCCAAATACAGCAAGGACAATAACGGTTTTCGTTATCTGTTATGTGTAATCGATGTGTTTTCTAGTTATGCATGGGTAATTCCTCTTAAAACTAAACACGGCTATAGTTTGGTAGAAGCATTTAAAAAACTTTTAACTGAATGAAAATGTAAACTCTTACAAGTTGATCTCGGAATTTTACAACCGCGAATTCAAATATTTACTGAAAAGTAATAATATCCATCTCTATTCGACTGAAAATAGAATAACTTAGGCGGCCATTGTAGAACGGTTTCAACACACTCTAAAACAGAAATTGGAAAAATATTTCTTCAAATTCAAAACGAGGCGTTACATAGACGTTCTGTCTGGCATTGTCAATGGTTACAACTCTAGAGTTCATCGATCTATCGGAAAAGCACCTAAGGATGTGGTTGAGATTGCCGACGAAGTTTTGGTTGCCCAAAAATTGCAGAAAAATTTACCGAAAAAAATAAAATTCAAACCTGGTCAAACAAGTTTAAAGGAAAATTTGCCAAAGGTTATGAACAGAATTACACTTACGAAATATTTACGGTAAAAAGTATTGTGCCAAATAGAACTCCAAATGTGTACAAGTTGAAAGATTATAATGACGAAGAAATTAAAGGTACATTTTACAATGAAGAATTAATCCCAGTAACTGTCAAACCTAATAAATTGTGGGAAGTTGAAAAAATTATCAGAAGGAAAGGTGACAAAGTACTCGTTAAGTGGTTAGGGTATCCTCCTAATTTCAATTCATGGATATCTAAACAAAACGTGGAGGCGATAAAGCGAAGAAAGCAGTGATTGATGGGATGCCTGACTGGAACATTGGATTCGGAAAACGAGCGCCATCGGGAGAAATTATATTCGCTTCACAAGTCTTCCTGATCTACATTATAAGCATCGCATCGATTGTGAATTTGAGCTTGAACGGTGCCAACAGTCCACTGTGGATAACCTTATTATCTAGCTGTATTGGATATTTGTTGCCATCACAGAAAATCAAGAAATGGCAGCCACAGCAAACTCTGAACAATTCACCTTGACATTACCATCCAATGCCAGTATGGATACCTTTACAGGCAACACTCTGAGCGAGTATACTGTCCAGTTGCCACAAATAATGGATCTACCGCACGACCAATACGAAGTCGGGCTCATTCGAGTGGTTCTACCAGCTGATTGGAAAGAACCGGTTCAGGGTTTATCGGACTTGACCATTGCTGATGACAAATCTCCAGCCTGCACCATAACTGTTCATTTGGCTTCAGCGTTAATCGGAAAACAACCCATAAAACCGATTATTACAGTTAACAGAAATGATTGCAACACTGATTGCCGATAGCATTCAAGAGAACAAACCATCTAACCAGGAATCTAAAGATTATCTCACTCTGGAGTATGCTCTTCATTTCCCGCTGAATATGGAAATGCCAGAAGATTTGCCAAATTTCATATCTACGGTTCAAAGGAAAATTATTCAAGTCTATTCAAGAAAAACCAAGAAGGCTATGAACACTAATAAACTTTCAGAAAGTATGATCGAACATGTAGGAGAACAAGAATTTTCCAACCATCAAGATCGGTATTCTGATTTTATCGACAATCTCGTGGACAGTAATATACTATTTACCAAAATCATTTGTTCCGGTGATATTTACTGCATCACATTCTCTAAACTCAGCCAGGCTCAGTCATTGAGAAAATTTGGTCTTATGCTTTCGTTCAGTATGAAACGAGGTTCCAATTTAGGTCGCTTATTCAATTTGAAAAATGATTATCAATTAGATTTTAAAAAGCAAGGTGAAAACAGATTCGTTTTTCGTGAAATTCGAGATGACATCAAATTCGAAAAATATTCTTTATTTATTGTGACTTGATACAGAATCGTATAGTGGGCGACACTTACGCAAAACTCTTAGCCGTTGTAACGAGAAAACGCGATGAGGGAGTTTTCATGCACGAATTCCGAAATATTGAATACTTTCCTATTCTCGATGCTAAAACGTCGCTTGTTACCGTTAAAATCACAGATGATACTGGAGCTCCAATTCAATTCAAATCCTGAGGTAGAACGATACTCACTCTTTACTGGAGAAGAAAACTGATATAAATAATACCAAACTAGTTTATGTTCATTAAAGCAAGATACATGTAGGGCGGTCAATTCCTATTTACGTCGGTCAAAGGAATCAAAGAGAATATGGCGTCGGAAATTTCTTCAGGAAAATGGCGAGAATCATATCGCCACTCGCCAAAAAAGCTGGAAAATCCATTCTTTCCAAAGGACTTGAAACAGTGGCGAATGTCGGACACGATCTTTTAGCTGGCGAAGAATTAAAAAGTGCACTTTCTGACAGAAGTAAACAGGCAGCTCGAGATCTGTTATCTGGTGCCACGGAAAATCTTAGCAGAAAACGTAAAAGCTTAAACAATCGAAGGATATCTTCTCATAATCATGCATCGACAATCAGAGTGCTGCGGGAAATCAGAAACTGATTTGTTTTCTATGCCACCGACAATCGTTAGTATAGAAGATGGCGTATACATCGAGAAGTTGATGTGTTATTCAACGCTGAAGTAGTCAGTGAAGGCAGAGGATATCACTACAGGAGTTACATTGAAAATTTACGGTCGTCGTGCACTGAAAATTCCTTAGCCAACACAGACATGTTCGTCAAACAAAAAGCTGGGACGTTGGATACGCCGTTCGATGATGCATCGCGACAGGCGAAAATTACGAACATTACACAGAAGGCAAATAAAACGACACCTAAAATGTTTCAACTATCTGGAAGACTCCATTGCGATACTTTTTTTCAAGAAAGACTCATCCTTCCGGGAGTTCAAGTCAGAGTCAAAATGTACAGGACCAAACCAGAATTTGCATTGCAAGGAATGGGTGGACCATTCAAAATCAGTATAGACTCGGCAAAATTTTTCGTTACAACCGTTGAACTTAGTGACACTGAATCAAATTCTATAATGTGGAAACTGATTGCAGGATCTAGAGCATTGTATCCGATTAACAGAGTTTCTCTTACTTCGTTTACTATTGCGCAGGGAAAACAAAGTTTTACTAATGATAACATGTTTCTAGGTGATGCTCAACTTCCGAAACGTGTCATTATGGCTTTTGTTAAAAACAGCTCATATAACGGATCACTCGACAGCTCACCATTCAATTTTAAACATTACGATTGTGAAGAGGTAGCTCTCACGATCAACGGAAAAAGTGTAATTGGAATTCCTTACAAGCAAAACTTTGACGATAAACGCTACACCACATCCTACTATAGTTTCCTGAACTCGATCAATAAAGATTACTCTGCAGATGATGTAGAAATATCGTATGACCATTTTAGCAACGGTTAAAGCACATTCGGTTTCGATAGAACTGCAGATCAACAAGCTGATTCTGGTGCATTTAGACCGAAGAAAAGGGGAAGTGGAAAACTATTCGTTCAATTAAAACACTTATCACCCGACACCATCATTATCGTATATGCAGGGTATGACAATACTATCGAAATAGACAGCATTAGAGGCGCGTACAAATATTATGTATGATGCTTACCACTAATGACATAGAATATCTTGCTCAAAGAGATAGAAAAGTTTGGGATATTCTATTCGGAGTTACATCTTGCGATCTATTGCCAACACATTTACCAGCTGGTTCGGGAATTATTGCCAATACTGATCCATCACATAAACCAGGCCAACATTGGATCGTTATCTATAGACCATCGAATGAAAAATTAATTTATTTTGATCCCGTTGGCGATAGACCCCCACCTCAATTTTTCAATTTCTTTGAGCAATTTCCAGGCATTGAACTGTATTACTCGACCAAAAAAATGTAATGTATTATCTCTTTTAATTGCGGATTATATTGTTTGTTCTACATGTATTATATTGCACATAATGTTGATAATCCACTCATATATTTTGCAAATCGAGGCAGATTCAATGATATACTTGTACTGTTGTTCACGCATGTTATATTGGAACCATAATTTCTGTATATAAAATCGTATTGTATAAACAACTTGTTTGTCATTCTTACCTCAACCTTCGTGTGAGATGGCTGACATACTACCATTCTACGGGAAATACAACGTGTTCTCAAATTTCTACCCTGGAATATTCACTGTTCACGAAAAAACTTACAACTGTGTCGAGCATTACTACCAGTACCAAAAAGCTCTCTACTTTCACGATGATAAGACAGCTGAGAAAATCATCTCGTTATACAATCCTGGACAATTTAAACGATTCGGAAGAACAGTGAGAAACTTCGATACAGATGTTTGGTCAGACGTTTCCTACACCATAATGAAAATCGGTGTGGAAGCAAAATTCACACAAATCAAAGAATTCGGAGATTGTCTCGTGGCGACCTATCCGAAGATTATCGCTGAAGCATCACCTACGGATCTTTATTGGGGAATCGGATTCTCTTCTTCACATCCATGTGCATATGATCAAGAGAAATGGATCGGTGACAATCTTCTTGGAATTTTTTTTATGGATATCAGAAACAAACTTATCCGCTATCCTCATATTCATTCAGGATAAAACATTAATTGTATCTGTTTGTTTTGTTTTTACCTCCCCCATTCCCCCATTTTAACTCCCATCCCCTTTAAAAAAGGGGAGGGGGTGGGGCGCTTTTTTTTAAATACTCTATAGTGTCAACATCCGGTCAATGAGGTCGCTTGTACTATAGTACAATATTCTATTTATAGTACAATATTCTATTTATAATAGGTGCAAGTTATCAATTGAAAACGAATATTCTATTTATAGAAATGAAATATATTTATAGTAGGTGCAAGTTAGCAATTGAAAACGATCTTTTTATGTCAATGACACTTTAGTTCAAATTGCTAACTTACGTGTATACACTACTCTCACGATTAGCGCTAATATGTGAGTTATTATTTCAATTCCCCACCAAAACTAAATCCTAGGCAGCTACTATATATAGGAGTCAATTTTACGCGATATTGGGGATTTTGTCGGGTTTCGTTTCAATGTGGAATCGATATGTGTGCACTCTTTTTAAAGATTATTAAAGATAATTATTAAATTAAATTGACGCTACTGTATTGTGAAATCTTGATTTTGCAGTTATTGATAATTGTAAGTGGGGTTTAGTCCCGTTATGGGTGCACAGAGCGCACTCGATTTCATTTATTTCTAAACTGTCTACCAGAATATGCGAGCCATGATTCAGCAAATCCGATCGCGATTTTACGCGAATCGCCGTCACTGAGAATTCTTTGGACACTGGGACACCAAATTACGAGTGGACGTCCATGTGGCCACCGGCCACCATATGTAATCGACCGATCCAAGAAATCACGCTCGGAAAAACCCGGATTATAGGCCGGATCAGCATCGCTATTATTATGATATAGAGAGTAATCAATTGGGTGGCACCCCCCCCCCCCCATTTCGGTGACGGTGGGTGTATCTATGGGTATTTGAGGCGGTCAAATAACCCGATCCGAGAAAACCCGTTCGAAAGGGACCTATTATTCCGATTCCCCAAGAATACTAAATCCGAGAAAATCCCCAAATGTGACAAATAATGCTTCCTATATTTATAGTACCCATCTATAAATACATGGCGCGATCACAAAAGTCACCGATATTCCGCACATATTTTCACAAATACGACATGGCCAAATAACCTCACTATTAGCGCTAATATGTGAGTTATTATTTCAATTCCCCACCAAAACAAAATCCTAGGTAGCTACTACATGTATATATAGGAGTCAATCTTACGCGATATTGGGGAAGTTGTCGGGTTTCGTTTCATAGGGTAATCGAATGGTGTGCTATCTACTGTGGACAATTATTAAGTTAAATTGACGCTATTGTATTGTGCAGCCTTGATTTTGCAGTTATTGATTGCAATTGGTTGGGGAATATTTTTAAACCCGCAATTTTTGAGTTCTCAATTTTTTCCCCATTTTGGGTCCTAATACTTTTTTCAAGAGTGACATCGTAAGGTCTGGAAACGCGTTTTAAACCAACTTTTTCCCTTTTTTTTTTACCGGCGTATCAGTTTTTAGGATCAGAAAAACAGAATTCCCCGATTTTCGTGATTTTCCGGATTCGAAAAAAAAACCGTGAAGGCGCCGTTTGCCGGCAAATCGGTCTCTCATGCCCGAAATAGCTATCGAAACTCTTTCGAATGACGCTTTGACCCGATTTTATAGGATCCGTTGGAGCCTATAAAATACAATCACGCTATAGCATATCCCGAGAGGCCGTGGTGTACTAGAGACGGAGCATGCCCCTCTAATTTACATGTCGTACATTTATATCATTTCCATGTATAATTATTCATTTTTCATTTAACTGTATTCACATTGTATGGTCGATGTCGACACTAAATTATCAGTTCGTATTCAGTACAGACTTCCAGAATGTGTGTCTAATATATGCATAACCTCTTAATTACAGCGATGTTCTGGAGGTGTGTGCACGGACTCACCTGGCGCTCCTCTCGCAGGTATGATGCATATCCCCCTGGATAATGGTCCTGATATTGATATGATGCTGGTAGCACAATGTGATGAAGTTGAGCAAAGTAACGTTATTATACTCTAACTTGTCACTTTTGCGGTGTTGGCTGATTTGAACATAGTGAAATGCCACCAGATATTCAAAATAATGTATACTGTGAACTATTTTAATAATATGTATGTTGCTTGCAGCAGATCGGCCGCACGTGGGCTGACTCTGTTGGCCGTTTCGAAAACATGTTCGCCTTGTTATAAATCTATTGTATAGTACATTTTTGGATGTTTTGTGTAGCCAAACACTAAAAATTTAAAGAAAATAATGGTACTCTTTCTTAATATCATCGATTTGGGCAACCAGCATCAAGACTATTCAGCAAGATCGATCTCACAATTCAGCATGACCGCTTAATAAGGGTGATGTGTCTTAGTCGTTTATTAAAGAGAAATATAAATATAGTATTTGGAGTGTGACATAAACGTATCGGGTAGATCCACAATATGAGATCTCCATCATTCTGTTGTCATCCATTTGTACTGACTCAGATATCACCAATTCGATATAAAAAAAATATCAGGAAAATATGTGATTTAGATGGAGATTCGCTCCCCCGAAACTGTACCGACGGAAACATTTATTTATGAGTCGTTCCCGTTTCCAATGTGAACATTGTGTACAATTGATCCAACCACCACCATCACCCCCGCCACTCGGAACGATCTCCCAACCACCACCATCACCGAGCCACTCGGAACGATCTCCCAACCACCACCATCACCGAGCCACTCGAAAGGATCTCCCAACCACCACCATCACCCCCGCCACTCGGAACGATCTCCCAACCACCACCATCACCGAGCCACTCGGAACGATCTCCCAACCACCACCATCACCGAGCCACTCGAAAGGATCTCCCAATCACCACCATCACCCCCGCCACTCGGAACGATCTCCCAACCACCACCATCACCGAGCCACTCGAAACGATCTCCCAACCACCACCATCACCGAGCCACTCGGAACGATCTCCCAACCACCACCATCACCCCCGCCACTCGGAACGATCTCCCAACCACCACCATCACCGAGCCACTCGGAACGATCTCCCAACCACCACCATCACCGAGCCACTCGGAACGATCTCCCAACCACCACCATCACCAAGCCACTCGGAACGATCTCCCAACCACCACCATCACCGAGCCATCACCGAGCCATCACCGAGCCATCATCGAGCCATCACCGAGCCATCACCGAGCCATGAGCCATCACCGAGCCATCACCGAGCCACTCGAAAGGAATCGAAGCGGCCATTCGAAGCATTATTGCAGATTAATATACCAACTGCAATCAAGCATTTTCTATGTCCGCAAAAAAGGTTAAATGTTCATGTATTTGTCATCATAAACTATTTGTACCTCTTGAGTACCAGCAAAAATCCAGCCATTAATGATATGTTAAGATGGACGAAAATCGACTTTCGAAAGAGGAAGTTGCATCCGGTTTTGAAATTTGATCAAAACGAGCACATGACCATTAACGGGGATTATCAAAGGGCGATAGTAAGCTATGATTGTATGATAATTCTCACATATAATTGTGTTATATATTTACGTGCGCTCGCGCAACAGTATGGCGATCAGACAGATTCGTACGTAGCTTGGTGTCACCCTACTCCGTTTCACTCCATGACGTCACCAAAAACGACGTAAACCCTCGTGGCGTTCTGACATTTTTACTGTGCCGCGTTTTTGCTATGTTTATTTTATGTGTTGTTTTCGATTATTTGTTTGTCGCCGATATCGCCATTTGTCGGTATTCCCTGTTTCTATATTTAAAACTGGCATGCTCGTAGTCAGTCTGAGTAAACTCATACCTAAATATTCATAACAACATTGAATATAAGGTCTGACGGATAACATCGCTATCTCATTTCCAAGTCCTCGGGATTCCGTAATCTGATTGATTGCATAAATTATTTTCCGTCCAATGAAAGCGTATGGGTTAATAAACAAGTGTTAGTGGGCGGAGACTCCCATAATGTCACCTCTAAATATAGTAACAGAGCGGAATTTCTCCGATCGAAAGCGATGCTTGCAAATACAACAGACAGAAACAATGGCTTCGAAATTATATATTCGGTACGATTCGGATTAATTTGAAGGATGTGCTAGACCTGATATATAGGCCTGCGCATGGTACCAACTTGGCCTCCTATAAATATAAATAGAACTCACTCATGTCCGTGTATTTGATTTACTTTATTGTACCATGGTTTGCAAATCAAATTATTTGTCGTAAAAAAGTCATCTGAAAGTTAACACCGAGGAAATGACTTAATTTTATGCTTTTAAATAGTTCTAAAGCATCAATTTTGATGACGACCTTATTTTTTGCTCTCGGTTGCAGCTTTCCGGTTGATGCAGCGAGTTCATCTACCGAAAAAGAATAGTCGCACACATGACAAATATTATCTGCTGTAAGTTTATGTCGCGACACAAGCCATTGCTATTGCGAAGCACAACAAATAACACGTGGGGACACCTGTCAATCATCGATGTATTTTTTTAAATCCGTGACGTCATTTTGGGGAAGCTCTTCGCTGAATAGAAATGGTTTTGGCAACATAAGCTCCAGACTCTATATTTCAAATATGGAGTCGACGTTCACCCAGACTGGCTCGTAGTGAGCCTCGATTTCGATTTTTTCTCCCAGGTCAAAATACGTCAGAGTTATGACAAAAATAGATCGACCTACATTTTCTCCATCAGAACTCTACATCAAAGAGTCTATAGACTCCTTCGGGACCTACATAGACTCCTTCATTTGGGTATTTTTACTTATAATTGGGAAGTTTTAAAAAATTTTGGTTCGTGCGAAGACCTCTTTTTATCGTGCGGGAAAAGAGAGACATTCAAAACGCGATTTCGTAATTCGACGCAATAGGCTGAATAGTAATAACCTTCAGCCGAGTTCCGGGTCAAATACGACGAATGACGTAACACAAAACAAAACGCATTTGTTGACACAAACACCGTTTGAAGAGTTTATTATTACATAAAATGATCGTTATTGATTAATTATTGATATTTATTGTTGCATATTGGCTGCTATCAATATTTATACCAATGGTATTAATTATTTCTTATAATTGCTCCTTTGGTCAACTTTGACTATCGGAAAATGAAAATCAAAATATGCCGCTGAAAAAAATGTAATCGATATTAAAGTCTCATCCTTTCGGCAGCATGGAATTGGTTTTAATTACTTAAATGATTAATATAGTAATTTGCCTTTTATCTGTGATGAAATAAGAAATGGTAATTGTCTTTTTTTGCTAACATTAAATTAAATTAAATAAATTAAGTAAAATACAGTGAAATTATTTGTTAAATTATTGTTTATTACAATTTTGCGCACGTTGGCATCTCTCTGAGTGCATTCTAGTTGTAATTCTTTTTGGTCTTACAAATTTCGTTGAGACGCGAATTTTGGCTACGAAAGGTTTAGTAATTTGTTATAAAATCGAATGGGGCGACTTTAGAACTGCATTGATTTTAGTGATTATCGGTTGAGGAATATGTAACTACAACGTTTTCACGAACAACCGACGTTAAAAATGATATATCTGTTGACAATTTGAACTGAATTCAACTGGAGGGTAAAATATACCAAATCATTTACATAGACCTCAGTATTAACAAATGCGCTGGCCTGTATTTGAAGGAACGCGTTGGCCCTGCACATGCACCCAAACATGGAGAACGTCCTTTTAGATACACTAAATGTGGCCAAAAGTTATTGTTAACGTATGGATACACATTATAATGTTGACAAACGTCCAATACCCTTAGCAGTGAGAAATATAACATAGAAAAACAACAACCCCTGCCATAAATCAGGGTCCCAGGGGAGATCACTCTACTAATTTGTATTCGGTGTATTATAATATGGATAATTTCATTTCGCGCCAGATTGCCTTGGAGACTGGAATCCCAATATTTGTGAAGATATCATCAGCAGCGAATGTTATGAATCGAGTGTACATGAGCTATGCTGCAGAACGTGCTATTCTAGAAGGAAACCTGGATTACCGACAGGTAAGATAAGACGTACATATACAGATAACACACTCACATTGTAGTCGTATCTACTGCCAGCTATAATCATCCCTGGCTAAGTGGTCCTACTAATATGTTATGATGCTGGTGGGTCCTACTGAATGGAACTTTCCACAGTTGTCAATCAAATAATTATTAGCGGATATTTTCGACTAATCAATGACTGAGCCGTCGAATGGCTGCATTGAAAAATCTGCTGTCGTCTTTTTTCACCCTAATTTTGATATCCATGCATACATTCAGTTTTGTTGTCAAATCATAATATACTGAGATTTATATTTGCACCATGATATTAGAAATGTATCCGTGATTATACCACTGATTTTCATTTAGCATGACACTTGCCATAATTCTCACATTTAATGGCAAAACGAATGTGTGTTCTGTTGTTTAGATATATTAAAGCGTTCAGGGATCTGTCTGTCTGTTCTGGTCTGTTCATAATTTTTCTTCCAGAGCCCAGACCGCTTTCAACCGCATTTGGTGTGGTGCCGCGGGCAGATGATATAATAGCCTTATTTTTTAATTAACATTTTTAAACAAATTAAATTTCTATGCAATTTGTTTTTCAAAATTTAAAATTTTTGAGCAACAAGTTTCAATCTAAAAATCTAAAACTTACAAAGTTTCAACAAAAATTGATTGTTCAACAGTACATCAGAGTTCAATAAAAAAAATAGAAAAAATTAATTTAAATATTTTGTTTTAAATCAAACTGTTTAAGAGAGCAAATTTTCTACATGAGTTGTTTCAGCTTGTTAACATAATGGCAAGTGCTGATGCGTTCACTCCTCAAGTCGTTCTCAGGTAACAGACAATATTTATATGGATAAAGTCTTATTACCAATGGGTGGTACTATCAGTGTGGTTGTGGCCTCTGTTGAAAGCTCCATGGCTATGATTGTGGTATGGCACAGCGATGCTGTTAATAACAATATGAATCAACATTGAAGCTGAATACACATGCATACAAATCAGGCACATATTGAAGAAACGCTTACAGACAAAACTACTTGGTAATTATCTAAAAAATGTACGCTGTAAAAACACAGGATGTCCCGACTGTACCGATACATAATACGAATACTTATATTTATATAAACACCATGTATACACATAGTTCTATTCGACAGCACAATCGTATAGTTCTACTCTACTATTTTTATTTCCACCACCTCGTCCTCGATCACATCAAAGGCTACAATAACAATACCACGATAACTACAACACAAGCCATAATATCGACACATTAAAGGTGAATAAGCATTTTTGAAGTAATGGACACTCATACCAAGTCTGCGCCTCCAATCTAAGATGGTATACACACATAATTATCACGTTTACTTAACATTCTCCCAACACCTCACTCAACAAATAGCCCTTCCGGCGAATCATATAAATTTATATTTATTGTTATTGTTACTATAAAAGATGCATAATGTCTCCCCGGAATCTTATGCATCCTACGTGTATGAAATACTAATTCTGAGTCGGGTGAAACATCGTGCTGCGCCTGAGTTCTGAGATTTCATCATGATAACTTCTCTATAATCTGAATACTATCCTCTCAATCTTCGTTTGAAACTAAGACACAAAGTTCATATATTTAAGAACACGTGACAAGAACGTAACGTTTCCGGGGAGATATAAAGCGATATAGTGATCACTCATTTGGATTGGCTCACAAACATAAACAGTTTTTGTAAAAAATGTCCTGAACATTTAGTCTTATTTGTTATATATACGATTAGTCTGTACGTGTACTTGGATATGAATATGAATAATATTTACGCTATCTGATAAATTATTTGTATAATGATATTTGTTATGGGGGAAACAGGAAGACAGCCCGGCAGGGCTATATCCCCCCAGCAATATACTGAATTATTATCTAGCTATATGTTAATTTATTTTACTATTCATATGTGTATTGTAAATAAAATTATCCTATTCTATAAAAAGTATACCGTTGTTGTTTCTAAAGTTGTCACTGTTTGGCTAATCCGAGCGATTTGAGAAAAAGAAACATTCAAGAACATATATGTTTTAAATATTGCAATAATAGTGACGCTAGTATTTGCAAAACGACATGTACAACCTTATCATGTGGCTGACCGGTTAGCGACAAACAACCAACACAGCCATTATTAAAATATTTCATAACTTACAGGTTTTGAATGTTTTAAATTTACAGAGTGAATTGTCCTCGATTTGTAGAAACCAAACTACGCGAAAATGACAAAATTAAATATATTACGGTACTGTTTCTTAACAGCATCGCCAGCATCATATCAATTCAGCCGGAGCACTTAACCAGGGTTTATTATTTCTGACGATCAATATCTGATCCTTTTCTGTTGTTTGAGTCTAAATTCCATATGACCAAGACCAACAAACCTATTTAAATGTGCGTGTCTGTGTATCGTCAGTCTTACTCATATTTACCGTGCAAATAAGAGTATGGTCATTGAGATCATAGCAACGTGGTAAAAAAATTGGATAGTCAGTTTTAGTCCTGAAAATTGATGATCTTGCATAGACTGGAACCTCGGCTGATAATCCCAATTTAATCTTTGTTACACTAATCATTACCTTCAATAAATGGGACTTCTACATACTATTATTTATCTGACATTATATTACATTGTCATCCATGCACATCAATAATAGATCATTGCTATGAACACAATTTAACTGACCCAGAAACCGTTTTGTATAGAATGTTTAATTGGATATTGTTTTAATTCAACAGCTAGAATTGGCCATTTAAAAGACGATTATTAAGCTTTTTCTATTTAGCTAATTTGATTCACTCTGTAAAATGCTAAACCGGGGAATTTTACCACAACTTAACTAGAGAACACATGGAACGACGACATTTTTTGGGGAAGAATTATAAGAACAGGTCAATTTTCAGATAAATGTATATGTAAGTAATATTCATTGAACCATCAACTTCTAGTGTGACTAACAATTTATGATAAAATAATAAAACAATAAGTGGTGACTACATGCAATGTATTGCATGACTGTAACGAAACCCACATAAATGAACGAGTTTAATGGGACCAGCCACAAATTAATGTGGAACATGCATGCAAATATATATAAACTATGTTCATTGATGTGACTGATTATACCCTCACACACACAAACACACCCTCACACACCCACACACATCCCCCACACATATATATATATATATATATATATATATTCATAACAAATTATTTTACATACACAATAACATATTGATTTAATACTTATATATACTATTTATACCCTATACATATATACAGACGTGTATAAATATGTACATAATTATGTCAATGTGCATATACAGTCACATGTGTAACTTTAGTTTAGTTTAATTATTAAAAACACCTGTTTCATATAGATGCTAACGTCCTTCAATATTGATATAGTTTGAATATAAATGATGCCATATGACCCTCGAATGGGTTCAAACAGTAATAGTCACGAATACAGTTTGTTCTGTTGGTCACAACATTTGCCCAGAACAAAATAATATGAAACTTGTCGCACGACATCGAAAATTGTGAAGTAGCTTTCTGTGCTTTTGTGCAATCACTGCCGGAATTCACGTCATTTTTTCTCGTAGTCGTCGAATATTTCATCGACACGGTATACGATCAACTAATCATATCCTAAATTATTTAAGACGTCGCAGGTCCGCAGGTCCGCCATTACATATTCACTACCCGCATATAATATATTTAATGAATGGCTTAGAGTAGACTATGCCAAAATAGTGGTCCGAGAGGAGGAATAGTCCGCGAGCCACAGGCGAGTGGACTATTCCTCCTCGAGGACAAATATTTTGGCATAGTCAACGACAAGACATTCATTATTATATATATTATATCGAACATTGGTGCCAATTCTCACAAAATGTCTGTGTCTGATTTTGTCACACTTTTATTTACCGTGAATTTTGGAAATCGGTCTCAAAATTTACAATTTACGGCAATCTATTGACGATGGCAGTGGGACATAACTATGTTATTAGTTACATCTAACAGCACCTCTTCATGATTCATCAATTTAGTGCTGTAAATACGTCATAAGCAAAGACATTTTTAGCGAAATTCTAGAAGTTAACTTGCTTAACTTTAATTAAAACGGAAATGGAAGTTATGAATAACTTCCGCTCGCATTACAAAATTAGAACTGGCCGCTTGCAACCAAACGGACACACTGTTAAATACATTGACTAGCTATCATCGGACATTTGTAAGATCATTACAATCCACCAATAAATCTACTGAAATATATGCCTATATTGCAACAAGTATCGTATATATAGTTTAAGATTGGCCGTATCTTCAGGCGGCAAACCGATTTCGATAAATTTGTGTTTTACTATAAATAGAACAAGAATAGTAGGCAAGTAGGAATTTACCCTTTATTGTTTCAATTTGTATACGCAAAATAAGCACTGCTAACTGCATAATAACCAAGTAACGTTTTGGCTGTAACATGTGTATATATTTCTGAATACAATAGTCGAATACCATTTACATAAATTACATAAGCGAAATGTCGGTTAAATGTTACTATATAGATAATGAATGGCTTGGAGTTTATGATGTAAAACAAATCGAAAATTTCACCCCTCTTTTTCAAATCCTCTTTCTGTATCTATTACGGAACCCTCGTCAATGGCAAATGTCTTAAAATGACGCTATAATATTACGCTTGATGACTGTCTCAAAAACATTGCCATTTACTAATGATTAATGTGAAGAAAAATGGAAGATATGGTGAAATGTTATTTAAATTTCCTATTTTCGTGCATATGACGTCATTTTTCGGCGGCCATTTTGAATTTTTTTGAAATTATTTACCGTCATTTTGAAGAAGGACATCATACCAACAAAATGGCATACATTTTGTCTGTGTCTTTTGCTAACAACCGATCTATATATATAAATAGTGGTCCTCGAGGAGGAATAGTCCACGAGCCGCAGGCAAGTGGACTATTCCTCCTCGAGGACCACTATTTTGACATAGTCAACGACAAGTCATTCATTATTTATTATATCATATCGAACATTATATTAGTGCAAATTTTCACACAATTTCTGGGTCTGATTTTGTCACATTTTATTTGCCTTGAATTTTGGAAATCAGTCTCAGATTTTACCATTTACGGCAATGTTTTGGCGTTTGTATGGAATCATAACTATGTTATTAGTTACATTTATCAGCAATTTTTCGTGATTCGTGCATTCATTTTGATAAATATATCATTAGCAAAGACATTTTTGCCAAATTTTAGTAGATAACTTGCTTAACATCGATTAAAGCGGAAACCACTTTCCACTGACATTACAAAATTAGGACTGGCCGCTTACCAACTAAACGGACAAACTATTAAATATGTTGGATATCTATGATCGGACTTTTGTAAGATCATTACAATTCACCAATAAATCTAATGATATATTGATATTGCAACAAGTATCGTACAATTTATAGTTTAAGTTTGGCCGTATCTTCAGGCGGCAAACCGATTTCCCGAAATGAATTTTTTAATATAAATAGAAAAAGAATAGTAGGCATCCTACTGGGGTACTATCATAAAATAGTATAGCAGTGTGCAGCCAATCAGAATGCGAGAAAGTCACGTGAGACATAATATCGTAAAATAGTATAGCAGTGTGCAGCCAATCAAATTGCGAGAAAGTCACGAGAGATATAATATACATGTATATTTCCGTAAAGGTATTCAATCCGATCAGACGGTCCTCATATCATAAACTTACAACAGCAACAACAACAACAACAACAGCATCAAAATCAGAATGTTGTCAGAATCGATTATTTGAGACAAAATAATGCTAACCGCTGTCAACTATGGTATAACATTTCCCAAAACATTTTATTTATCAACTTGTTGTTCAACGAAATATGGCCGTATCATCACTTGAGTATCACGAAATTTGGGCGTATTACCACTTGAGTTTAGAGTTATCCATCTTCAACCCCAATTTTGTCCGAGATCGTCGATTCGACGACTCTTTTCTGGGCAACAAATAATTACACATTTCGAGAAATAATAAATGTTTAAAATCGGTAAGTGATCACTCGGAGCTTTGATTGGTGGGTTACTCGACTCGAATCAAATACTTTTAACCCTCGAAACCAAAGAAATTCCACAATATAACATCCTAAAACATAACGCGTCTGTCCACACTGTTAAGTGACACATGCCTTAAAGGCCCCCGCAGACTTGAGTAATCAGGTTAAGCAAACGGATTCGCGAGTACGATTTCTGGCGATTATTGTTCCCAGCAGACTTCAGCAAATCGGCCCAGCATTCTACAACTTTAATTAATTCCCGACCGCTACCGCGTGACTTATTAACGTCAGAAACTTAAAAGGAGATGAACGGAAGCATGTACAACGTACTGTTTCTTTCCATTTTATAAATATAAATTGATAATGCTTTGCAGTATAAAGCTATTGTCAATTGTGGAGTTCGCTTTCCTGACAGGGTTGGGGTAATCGTAATCAGTAATTGTAATCAAAGTAATCGATTACACAATTTGGAGTAATCACCTGTAATCAGTAATCATGACATTTTTTTTATTACAAGTAATCGTAATCGATTACTTTAAAAAGTACCTGTAATCATGATTACATTTTGATTACTTTTTTGATTACTTGTATTAAAATATCAATATGAATGGATACCCATAGTCTCATAGTATAGTACTGTGCAGTATGCACAAATACTAGCAAACATAAGAGAGTTAACACAATTTCACCATGTGTTATATTAGTGGTGCATTGTAAAGTGATATGCCTTGATGTAACACAAAGACTCTATTATTGATAATTGTTTGTTTTACTGGAATAACAAGTCTATGTTAAATAGCAGTATGTGTTGAAGTTTGTTCACTTTGAACTCATTGTTATCCAAACAGTGTTTTCGTTGAGTGTGAAGCCAGCTCAGTGGGCTCACACTGTGAAACCACCTCACTGTGAATATACAGGTGTGACCATGTTTTGATAAACAAAACACAAGTCACATATATAAATCCCACACATTTGCTTCAAACCATATCATCAGTGTTCAGAACTGCAATCATGTCTACCGTTTTGAATCACTTCCACATGCCAGACACTCCATCTGGTACTACTATGAAAGTACAGTGCAAACATTGTCCAAGCTATATTTCCGGGGCGAGCAAAAGCACTTCCAACTTTCTGACACATATCAAGGTATGTATTGATTTCTATGTTAAATTATCAATTTTTATTTCAGTAAGCTACTCTAAATAGTTTTTACAAGTGGCTATAAATGCAGTTATAATATGCATGCATTCTACATAATTTCCTAGTATACACCCACTGGGGATATCAGTGAAAAGATTAAAGTATGCCTATTGTATTGTAAATCAAACTAATTAATCCCTATTGTGTTTTACCCAGCCATTGCTAGCCTCACTGCACTGAGGACTGATATCAGTGAAAAGATTAAATTATGCCTATTGTATTGTAAATCAAGCTAATTAATCCCTATTGTGTTTTACACAGCCATTGCTAGCCTTACTGTCTGGTCACTGATTAATCTTTGTGTTTCAAACTTGTGATAAGTTGTTCCCCACCATGACCATAAGTATGCACCATTAGCATGTATATATATTATATGTTGTTACCTCAGTCCTTTATTGAATTTTGTTTATTATTACAGCGAAAGCATAGAGATGTCTATTTGACCATTCTGTCAAAGCCAGCAGCAAAGACCAGCGCACCTGATTCAAGCCAACAAAAGATAGTAACCTTCGCCAAGTCATCAACCAAATATGCCTGGTCAAGTGCAATGGCAGAGTTTAAGACCATTTCAACTTGTTGAATGTTTTTAATGCTTGCTTGTTTTATCCGTTCCTTGTTATATGTTATATAGTGATGTTTTTATTCAATAAAATATGATATTTTAATTTAATTCATTTCATTATTTATTGCTGTGGGATCAAAATGGTTGGAAACTAGCAATTGTAATCAAATGTTATCAACAAGTAATCGATTAGATTTACTAAAGTAATTGTAATCGTAATCGATTAAATTGAAAAAAATTTAATCAGTAATCGTAATCATGTAAATCAAAAGTAATTGTAATCGTAATCGATTACATTGGCATGTAATCGCCCCAACCCTGTTTCCTGAACAGGTTTGATTTGTGCTTATGATATCTGTATCCACATAATAGGAGGCTAAGCTTGTAATCAAAATAGAAGTGGACACTTTAGACAGACAGCTCAAGAGCATTATGCCTGGATAAGAATCGGGCTGATGAACATCGCCTGATTGTGTTTAGATTGGCTGCATCGTGCCCACGTGAATACTATTAGGTAAGTTTTAAAGACATATTATGGACTTGTTCGGGTATTTGAAACAAACAAGTTAGTATTCAGGTGCTACGCCAACTGGAGGAGTGTAGCTATCTACGTTATTGGGTGATGTCAGTTCCTTATATGTGCACATTGTTTTCACCGTAGGGTGCGAGTACGGCGACAAAGAAACCTATTGTAATGAGGATAATTGTACCACTAATTATGACGCATGTTGCGGCACTTGCACCATAACTACAACTACTGCTTCTACTACACCGACAACAACAATAACGACAACGACAACCGCCACTACTACAGCCAAAACAACGACTCAGTTAGGCAAGGGTGCTGATGAAAACGACGAGTTAGGTAATACATGTATAAGAATATAAAACGAAAACGCGTTATTTTGTATAAAAACCTCAAATTACAGAATAATTTATAATAGAGAATATGGAGTATTATTAAATTGCCACCTGCACAGGATATGAGATTACATAACAACCACACACAGACACAATACCCACATATATAACTAATACAATAATTGTACTATCCTTTAACAAGAACGGTGATAAAAATGATATTGAATACTGACACAAATATACTTTGTGATCGAAGTTATTGATTATAGTTAATAATTAATAAGAACACTTGCAATTACTTTATAATTAATTTATAATGTATCTGTCAAGATATATTCACAATTCATTTGACATTATCAATGAAATTTGGCCGAGTGAAATAATATTTAACATATGGTCTCAATTATAACGATCCTGACTAAAGAACGGCATTGTCGATTTTTGCCAACCACCAGCCGATTGGAAAATAATATGTACTGCGCCGCACATATCCTGGTTAAAGATGCATAGCGATTTGAATCATCAGTGCATACGCAGTAACATTGGCTTAAGTTAGTGTCATATTTCAATCCGAGCCCGTGGATACAATAGGTCGCAAAAATAATATATGTTAATATACATGTAGCTCATATAGGTGTAAAATCCGTCGTCTCAGAAAGAAAACATGGCTACTGCCTTTCTGTGGACAACTACAGAACACTAATAGAGATTCTGATCTTGACATGGTACATCGCAATCGCATCTGGATAATAGTAAGAATAATTTATTTCGTATACCGTAAAACCACACATGTGCTCTAAAACGGCCGTGTGCATGAGAGCAATGAGCCAAGTATCACCAAAAAGAAAAGTATTTGAACACGTGGATCAATACAAAAATAAGTAAGTCACTATACATTAATATAACACTTACCTTTTACAAGAATATAATAACGGATCATATAAACATGGATGGGACGGTTGGAATGTTGGAACCCCAGGCGATAATCTGGACCTATCATTTAATATGGATGGGGACGGCGGGAGGGTTGGAACCCCAGGCGATAATCTGGACCTATCATTTTATCATTTTCAAACTTGATCTGAGTTGAGACACATCTCAGTTTGCCATTCTGACTGAAACATGACAATTTCGATTATAAATGAAACAATGTACGATACGATAATAAAATTGTTAGTTAAAATCGGATATTAAACATCTATAAACACAAACTGTGAAGAGCTTCTGGTCGACTAATACAATTATACTTATACTGAGCCAGTACCTCCATTCATTTTGATATACACACCTTTCATTATTTATAGTGTCCAAGATGATACCATATATGGTAGCGATTCCATGTGGATTATACGCCATGGCTTTCCTATGCATATGCGGTTATAGGAGGTATCGGAAAAGAACAGTATCAGCACCACGCGCAGAGCCGGACAATGACATAATATGTATAGACGACCGCATTGTTTTGGTCCAGTAATTATCCATTATTGCACTATGCACTGCATGTATGGTCAGTTGTGCAACATGAATACATATGTATCTCTTCCACAGATACATTTGCACACGTGACAACTATTACAACTTACTGTATATATGTTATAATATACTGTCTTTGTATGTCAAATGTAATGACGTTAAGACAAAACAAAATTGAATTGAATTGAAATTGACAGAAGTTGTTGACAAGAGGGTTTACGCCGAAATAAGAGAGTCTGCAATGTATACAACTGAATTTCAGTCGGCCAGGGCACAAAACCCCTATCTCGTGCCGATAGATCTAGCGCGTATGAACATTCAATCTCAGTACTTGCAGCTTGATGATGTTTATTATAAGTGAACACGACCAGGTCGCGAACATTCTGAAGATTCTGAATTAAATATAACTTCGTGAAAATAAAAGCAATCAACATCTTTTTACGTATATGGGCGTATACAAGTGTAAGTGGTCACACAGTATACTGTATAAGTTCACCAAGCGATAGTATACACAGCCTGCTATTCAACAACTTACAATTTGATACGTCCATGAATGCAAAAAACTTATAACATACGTCCCCGGATCAACATACTTGAAAGAATTATCTCAATTATATTTGTTGCAAAACTTCACAAATTCCGTTAGACGAGTATGTATCCTTTCGAACAGTTGGACGAAATATTATTTAGCTTACGAAGAAAAGGTATGATACAAGAAGTTCAAGTTTGTTCAATTCAAGGCCAACTTGAACGTGAATGGAATAGGAAACTGACGCTGATTAATAAACAACAATCACATGCATATAATTAAAAATCACTTTCCGAATTGGAATATACAACTTACATTCTACAAATTTGGTTCTAATCCGTCTGATGCGTTATAATTCTGCAATTTGACGTTATCTCTAATTTGAAATGACGCCTTTGGCAATTTAATTTGAAGTAACCATCTGATAATAACACATGACGATAGAATCTGTTGTTACCACATAACTGTTTATTGTTTGGCATGTAAAGATATCACAAAATACAACAAATCGACCACTTTTGACTTTGAAACGAAAACTTCAAACTCACTAAGAAAGGATGTTTACGCGTGCTATACTAAATTCTCATTGATGAGTAGTTCAATTTGAAAATGTTCCGTTAATAAATTCAACAAACTATAAGTTATCTGGAAATTTCACAGCAATGAATATGAGCTATTATGCTCTCGTATAACATGTTGCTCTATATGTTTTATTATCCGACAACACATCCGATAGAATAATATATCATTCCGGTGTATTCTTTATAACTGTGGAATAATCCATTCAGAATGGAAATAGTTAATCAATGTCAGACAGTTATCAACGTGCTATTTTTGATATGTGGTGCTGAAGCGTCGTACATTATACGAGTAATCTTGGTGACCTTGCCATTTAGGTCAGTGCATATTAACTTAGCCCACAGTGCTTGTCTGCACATGGTGTCAAAAGCATTTCGAAAGTTAATAAAACAGAAACATAGCTTTCTTTTAGTGTTTTAAATATATGCATGTGAAGCAGAACAAGGTCAATATACTATCACTGGTCGACCGACCTTTTCTGGTCCTAGATTGGTTATCTTTCAATGTATACATGCCTGTTTCATAAACTTACTGAGTGTTTATTGCTGACACAAGCAAATAGCTTTCCAATAACACCGCCATGCTTCCATTATATGCCGCCTACCTGTTTGCTTTTATTTCTTGAACACCCACAAGGTGCAAAACATATAATTCAGATGCAGCTTTAAACTTTAAAGTAAGAAGCAAACAATCTAAGTTTGATCCACATGCGTTGCAAGTGACATATACATTAACACCCCTCGAAACTGTCTGATTCCCTACTACATGTACTACTATGTGTCAGTGGTGGATGGATGCGGAGAAACGCCAACAAGTACCTTTAAATACTTAAAAATCACTTTCCGAATTGATAGAAAACGACATTGTATGTTATTTAACGATTTAAATCAGATTTGTCAGTGATTGTTTCCTAGGGGAGACACAAATACCATTGACAAATTTAGCTAAATCTAGCCTACATGTATATAGGATCCTAATAAAGCAACTTCATTTTAGTGGGAAAAGGCGATGCGCAGAAATCCATGCACGGTAAACTGAACTTTAAATTTGCCTACCATGATATTAAAATTCACCCTTTACTGTTTCAATTTGTATACGCAAAATAAGCACTGCTAACTGCATAATAACCAAGTAACGTTTTGGCTGTAACATGTATATATATTTCTGAATACAATAGTCGAATACCATTTACATTAATTACATAAGGAAAATGTAGGTTAAATGTTACTATAAAGATAATGAATGGCTTGTAGTTGACTATGTCAACATAGTGGTCCAAGAGGAGTAGTCATCCTCGAGGACCACTATTTTGGCATAGTCAACTACAAGCCATTCATTATTTATTATATTATATCGAACATTGGTGCCAATTCTCACACAATTTCTGTGTCTGGTTTTGTCACATTTTTTTTACCGTGAATTTTGGAAATCGTCTCAGTTTTTACAATTTACGGCAATATTTTGACGACGGCAGGGGAACATAACTATGTTATTAGTTACATCTAACAAGCATCTCTTGATGATTCATGCATTTATTTCTATAAATACGTCATTAGCAAGACAATTTTTCGAAATTTTAGAAGTTAACTTGCTTAACTTCGATTAAAACGGAAAAAGGATGTTATAAATAACATCCAGTGGCATTACAAAATTAGGACTGGCCGCTTGCCAACTAAACGGACAAACTATTAAATACATTGGTTAGCTATGATCGGACTTTTGAAAGATCATTACAATTCACCAATAAATCTAATGATATACCGATATTGCAACAAGTATGGATGAAATTGTTGCTGTCTGCAGAATGCTGAGTAGGTGTGAAATTGGTCGGAATAACGATCTGTAAGTTTCAATAAGATACACTGTGGACACAGGGATGAGGCGACAAAAGTATTTTTCTGGGAGGTGTCTTCCAACGACTGTCAATTCCATGTCCAAATCGAATGTAGTTCGGCTGAAAATAGATCTAGTCAAGTTCCTGTAAGCGAATAATTTATTTTTAAAGAAATTTGAACATCACTCTGCTGTCGCCATATCTGACGGACAGCATTCGGATGAACGGTTAGACATGATTGTTCTAGATACGAAGATCTAGTAAGACACAAACGAATACAACATATGACTGAGTGTGCTGTTAATTGACATGCATGTTAAATGTGTTAGGTGCGTTATTTTGGGACTATCACCTCACTTTAAATATTGGTTGGAAAAGAAAAAAATTGCTCCAATATCTATCTCATTTGCTGCCTAAATGTCCAACCAGGTGTTGACTGAGACATGGCAATTCCGAATTTTACTTCAAAATTGGACTGTAATACATCCCCGATCCACACTGTCTCCACGTCCTTTATCAATTACACAGTTTTAGCTAATATTTAGTAATCAGCATGCCAGACATGGATATGCACATACTGTGAATATGAATATCAATATGATTGCTATATAATATGTATATATTTATAATATGTAATATTAATAATATCGTATAATGCCCGACGAGTTGTATATTCTTATGAGACCTAACTGCAAGGGGAGCAATAAGCAACGTGATGCACGTAACAATTTCACCATTTGAGTGTGTTCATCGGAGAAAGTCATTTGGTACCCAGTCGAAATACGGACTTTAAAATGTGTCGCTATTATGGTTTAGGTATTATGTTTAACATGTGTAGGTAGTATGGCTAACATGTGTAGGTATTATGGTTAACATGTGTATGTATAATGGTTAACATATGTAGGTATTACGGCTAACTTGTGGGCGTTAACATGATTGTGTACGTATTATGGTTTACTTTCTCTATAGAAATGTGAGTTCTCAAAAAGATTGGGTATACAATATCTGAAAGCAGATTTTATAATTATCTCAGTTAAGGAAATGACAATGAGGAGCAAATTAGCGGACCTTTCTTTACTGAATGGATTCTCACATCCAGTTATAGAAGTATACATCGAAATGGTATATTTTTCAACTGAACGGATGCTCGGAAAATATAAGTAGATGTCAGATATTACAAGTGCAGAAATATTCATGTTCATTGGTGGGACATGTTGAGATAAATATTTCTACTTGGCCGTTTGTTGCACTTACTATCTGAACGTTTCCTACATGAACTAAGTGCTCGAGAACAAGTATTGTAGACTTCCAATCGAGCATTCGCAGGATACTAAACTACAACTAAGCCTGTCTGTTGAACTTATTAGCTAAAATCTATCATTCTGCATCATTAGGAAACAGGTATAACTACCGACAACGTTCAGAACTATAAGGTTGTAACTCCATTTTGGCGGCAAATGAGTATTTGATATCATTCGAATCGTGAGAAAGAAATCCAATCCGATAGGCCAAACAGTTTTTGTATTGGATGGCAAATATTCTCACAAACCTGTGACACAAATGGCGTATCTCCAGCGATCTTCACAATTATTCGTGCTATAAGGTCGTATGTCCAACAGCGGCCGATCGGACGCTTCCGGTTGTCCAAGTGACTTCTGTTTTTGTGTTTGTAAATTCTCAAATGTGTGCCATGCGATAGTATCTCCATGTTAGTCACGTGATCATAATGAATATTCATATTATAAAATGGGCACTGTTTAGTTCATAGACATGTGATTGCACCATATTTAGCTTAATCTGTATGTATTAGCACAACTTCCTTATAGCACGGAAACCAATCGTTGTTGGTGTACGCAAAGGGTCGTATCTCCAAACAAATTATTGCTTTTTAAAAGAAACGAGGGAGTAAACAGAACAAAAATATGTGGTTCAATGGACAGCTAATGTCAGTTTTCATTGGGATAAATACAACAATACGTCATGGTTTGTCAACAATATGAGAACATTTGTTTGAAAACTTCAACCTTCATTTTCGCAGAAAGATTAAAATGTGAGTTACCACCTTATAGTTCTGATGCGATTCAACGATTATAAATTAGCCAGGTTCAGCCACACGTACTCGTAACATGTAGTATATGTCCACATTGCCAACATGTGTCCCACGTGATCATTTCGTCTACAAGTATGTTGCCAAACTGTTTAGAAGTTTTATGTCCAACGTTTTGCATACCAAATTTGTAGCGAAAAGGAATAATACAATCTTCGTATAACCAACACATGAGCGATCAAAGTTGTTCAAGCAGAGATTTGCCTACGCGGATAGATCTTACTTTGATTGAAATAAAATATGCGTATCACTGGACGTATTGCAGCGCTTGATTTTCCCACCTGACTATTATATAGTTTCGCTAGATGTTCCCCGATATATTTAATGTGTCTGTTTAGCGCCGTAAAATCACAAAACGATCGAATATGTTGACATATATGCAAACGTAATTTAAATGGACATGGCTCACTCGAGTTTCCAAATTAAATCTGCCTAAGTTGGAAGGATGTATAAGATAGGTAGACAAATACACAAATATACCGGCTTCATATTCACTGTCATTTTCAAATGTCAAATGCTATCGATAATATCGGGAATAGAAACGGAACGCTCATTTCTGTGCCATGCCGTTGGAATTGCTATTTTGTTTATTTGCGATCCAAACATAGTGTTGAAATGTGTAATAACTTCAATGCGTCTTTGTGTGACATATACTGCTCGTAAATGGCAGCCAAAAACAATATCGAGCGCAAATCGCCATGTGGCTTTAATCAAAAAACATTTAGTTCTTAAATCACAAATTCTGGTTATTGAGTTTAATTCGCAATCAAGCGAATGTGATGTACCCGCGGTTATCGGTACGAGTTTGAGAATCCCGCTTTAACAAACAAAATAGAACGCTCCAACAGTAATTTTTGTAATATAAAGTATATATACAAAAATTATATGCGCGACCACATCAACCAATTATTAACGAAGCTATCTTGGTGGTTATGATATTCCTCGCGAATTACTCAGTAATGCTATCATAAGTATTCTGTGTCGGTGCATCATGAACACACTGTTCTACTTTGCATCATTACCTCGTGTCAGTTGTCAAGTGATGACATGCTACCCTCTATCCGGGTCCCACGGTGGTCCAGTCGCTCCTCGGTGCATCACTCCGGCATCGGACGTCCGGAGCTGACAAAGCTTGTTATAACACAGACAAGCGTGGATTCGCGATCCATGCAAAATAGAGGGCAATCAGATTGTGAACCTGGGAATGTTTATCAATTGCTTTCCGAGGGTCGGCGATTTCTACACGCAGCGATGCGATTTCCATATTCAATTAACACTCTGTGTGGTCTGTCCCCCACCCGTAAAACTGATCAAATCGTAACAAGGCCTAGCGGCTGAAACGACGATAAACCCTAATCAACCAAACAACAGTTTCTATCATATACCATTCTTTTTCTCAATAATCACTAGCGGCTAGCTGGCTACATGCATGCCTTTGGAATAGTATGCGTTATATACTGAAGCTATAATAGTCAGGAAGTATGTCTATTATGGATATACGCAAGGTGTCCCGTGTTAAAATAGCATGTTCATAAAGTCATACATTCTATGATGACTGCATTCCATGGTGGGCTTCCAAAATGTCGTATATGCCAAAAATCTAATTTACAGGAGATAAACAGGTATTTCTGGAAATAGAGTGGTTATCTGACAATACATTTGCACAATAATAATATTCTATATGAGAATACATGAACGAGGTCAAGGACACGGTCGCACATGAAATTGGACCCGCCCATATTGTGCCCGGGCAGCCCGGTATCAAAGTAGAACTAAACACCAAATTTGAGTTGGATCGGTCAAGGTCCAGAAACATGCCAATATGAGCGAGGTCAAGGACACGGTAGCACGTGAAATTGGACCCGACCATATTGAGCCTGGTATCAACGTTGGCCTACATACCAAATTTGAGTCGAGGTCGAGGCCCAGAAACATGCCTATATGAGCGCATATGAGTGAGGTCAAGGACATGGTCACCTGCATACCAAATATGAGTCGAACCAGTCAAGCAGTTTTCGAGTCTATAACACACACATATATAGACAGAAGTTCCAAAAATATATAGTACCGGTAGATTAGTTATTTTAGTTTAAAATGAATCTTACCTCTCCTGAAGTTATAAACTTGTTGCTTCTGATAACTCTGGCTGTATTCATTTGGAAACACCAATTTAGTGTATCGTGATATGTATCGTATTGTTGATAATGTATCATTATATTGGCTATATAGTGATAATGCACCCCATTGTTTGAGGGATGGGTACAAGCCACTGAATGGTCCACTAAATATCTAAACTTGGCTGTGTAACATGTAAGAGGACAACGCATACATGTATGTTGAGATTGTTTAGAAATCATCGCCCTGCTTGCGTGCGCTACTAGTAATGTCTAAATTCTAACAAATCTTATTATCGGCTATACATAGTTCTATGTTTATTACACATCTTGTAAATTCCGACAATTGAAGAATTCGGATATAGTGTCACAAGCTGCTGGAAGCTCAAACTAGCCATAGATCAAGTGTATGCACAACAGCACAAGCTGATACATGTGGCTTGTTTAATCATGCACGCAATTAAGTTCATTTCCCTGGCAATGTGTGTACAACAGTGTAAAAGCATTTTCATGTTTTATATAACTTTAGTCGACCAAAATTGCGTTATATGATGTTGAAATGTTTTATAAAGCTACTACAAGATAACTCGTAGTCGGTACCTGGGACGGAATTTACCAGTGGTGCCGTAAATACATATTACGTTTTCGACGTCTTAGGCGACGTAGAGTGTACCGATGATTGTATATAAATTCATTTACCGGTTTTTATACACAATATGCTTGTACATGAACCTGTATACATTTTTCGTCATCTAAGTCGTTGAAAACGTAATTGTATTTACCTACGAGATAACTCGTAGCTGGCACCAGCGATGAAACACTGATAAATTCCAGCCCAGTTGACGACTTGTTACGATTTATCTCGTAGTAGCCTTATGACATGTTTCAGCATCATATAACACGATATTGGTCGAACCATCACTCTTACATACGTAATACACCAAGTACTATCGGCAAAACATGCAATCCTATGTTGGCAGACGTGATGGAATTACCCGTTGGTTTTCGGCAGTGAACGTGTTAACTAGAAATGAGTCAGAAATGCTAAATTGCACATCTAAACTAGGTTATTCAATTCTCCAATTATATCACTTTAAAACAAATCAAAACTATCACTCGTTTTATGACAAAGACACAAATAGTCCAGGGGATATTGGTCGACCTCTGCACCCCCCCACCAGGACTCAACTTCACTCCACTAATTTTTTTCTTAATTTCTCCTCTAATTTCTTTCGTCTGTTAACAGGAGAAAAAAGTGGCCGCAGAGACTCCATACAAGATGGCGGCCATTTTTTTTATATGCACCAGGTCTCTTTGATCGCCCTTATATTAAAGATGCTATCATATGCGGTCTTGTTTTCCGCTCGATTCGTTATGCTAATATACAACCCTTACAACTTAGCCAAAAATCCGACACCAGAATCCAATATGGCGGCCAAGATGGCCGCCGGAATGTGAAAATATGATATTTTTCTGTCATTTCACCGCCTTTCGTTTGTCTCTGTGGGAAAATATTGGCATTTTGGTATGATGTTATACATTTATCGTATAGAAGAGTCATTGTCGAAGACATGGGGACCATAAAATACATTCATTGTGGGATATTTTTGTCCGATATCACGTTTACCCAAATGCCGGTATAATAGGTCAAAACCGAATCAACGCTAATAACGCGATGTAATGTTTCGAATCAATGAATGTTATTGCTATCATAACAACACCCATGCATATATCTATGCAGGTGAAAGTCGAGCTAGGATTCCTCTTATACCTGAGTTGAGAAATATTCACCCTAATCCAAAATGGCGGCCAAAATGGCCACCAGAAATAAAAAATCGCCTAAAATCGCTGATTTTAACATCAGTGAGCATTATTGTCATGATAAATCCAAACAACTCCACACCTACTTACAATTGTGAGTTGGGAACACTTAGGCGAAGAACTTTCCTTGTACCATTTCTAAATAAAAGTCCCCCAAATCCAAAATGGCGCCCACAATGGCGGATATATTCTGAAAAATCACCGAAATTCCCTCACATTCACATCATTGGGCATTATTGTAGAGACAACTCCACCCATGCTTACAGTTGAGTTGGAATACTGAGATGTAGTAATTACCTTACATCTCATGCAAGAAATGGTTTTCCAAATCGAAGATGGTGGCCAAAATGGCGACCGAAATTTGAAAACACGCCTGCATTCCTTTACTTTCTTACGATGGGCATTATTGTTTCGCGATTTCTACCCACCATTGCATGTTGATGTGGAATATTGATATGAAATATTATAAGTCGATATTATAACATGCTAATTTCAACGTTTTGTCATAATATCGGTATGTATGGACGAAACTGTACATAAACCATCTATTCGTTCAACTTAAACGTACCAAAACGCATGACATAGCTCGTATCCTTCTGGAAAGATGAAAACCCACAATTAATATCGCGATGTGGCATTTCTAAATCCATTCTCCACTCAGCGCCGATAATGGCCGTAACCGTAGGTGCGCCAAATAATCATATCAGAACAATAATTACGTGATAACAGATTCTGATTTGCCACGTCACGTCCATAATTATCAGGACCTGCTTCCATTGCTTTGTCTGATAAATCTAGGTCGCTCACACCGACAAAGTATTCACCTGGGAGAAGGGTCCCTCTAATCATAACGTTTCAAATAGCTCATTTTCCGGTGTCTAGCTTACGACTTTAAATATTTGCTAAATATGGGATTTGTGCGTCATCTTGAACTAGGAAGGTATATGGTCGATGAGTATACAAGCTTACAGACGGTCATCTATATGTATGTGTCTCATACCCCCATGGGGATAACGACATGCACACCTGGCGAACCAGTTAGCTAGTCACTTCTCAATAGATGGTTCGTCAACTCACAAATTTAGCGAACTCAAACTCAGTGGACAAATTTGACAGTGTTTCGAAGGTTGCTAGCTGTCTCTTTTCCTTGGACAGATGTATTTCTGCTAAGGAGAAGACCATAATATACCGACTACCCACACTTCTTGACCATGATCCCAAGCAAACCGTGTGACGTCCAGCAGTTGTCTCGTCGAATATCTCCCAGCCGACAAGAACAATACTCGCAGTGCTAGTTTGTGGACATGCGCCATGATAGTGGGAATGAAATGGGCCATGGTGTACACAACCCCTATACCTGGTGCATTGTTAAGATATATAATGCGTGTCGGTTTATTTTTGGTGTGGTAAGATTGTATTTCCACATCCGTTTCGAAGCCATTCTGATTCATCAACTTGACCAGACGTACAATTTTGTCTGGATAATACTATGCTAGCCTCCCTCAAAACAGTCGGATGGACTAAAGGATATGTCTTTATGGCATGAAGGTATGTGTTTTTGTTATCCTCTCGCAGGGTTAGTGTCAGTATGTGGGCGGTATTATTCAAGAAAATATCAGGAACTGTGGTGCATTTGTTTCACTATGTATTTAAAGCACAATTTATAGTATCGATGGCAATGGCTGTGGACGTTGGGGAACGCGACCTTTATGATCATATAGCTTTATATATATATATATATATATATATATATATATATATATATATATATATATATGTATATATATATATATATATATATAGTTGGGTTGAAATAAATGGTAACACCTTTAATAAGGTGTGGTAAGATTGTATTTCCACATCCGTTTCGAAGCCATTCTGATTCATCAACTTGACCAGACGTATATAAAGTTATATATATATATATATATATATATATATTAAAGTCCATCCGACTGTTTTGAGGGAGGCTAGCATAGTATTATCCAGACAAAATTGTACGTCTGGTCAAGTTGATGAATCAGAATGGCTTCGAAACGGATGTGGAAATACAATCTTACCACGGATTGTACGTCTGGTCAAGTTGATGAATTGTACGTCTGGTCAAGTTGATGAATCAGAATGGCTTCGAAACGGATGTGGAAATACAATCTTACCACACCTTATTAAATATACAATCTTTAATATATATATATATATAACTTTATAAGTTAGTAGTTAATGTCTCGTGTAGGACAATGGTCGCAATGGTGATGTTACCAAGAAATCACTTGGTGTGCCCAACGTATGTTGAACTGAATGCCAGAGCTCATCAACGTAACATTCCTCTGGATGTTCTTCGCGTTGAACATTTCACCCTTGTGTTGATGGCATTTGTACTTTCTTAAAACATACCGACCACCACCCAGCGTAAGTATGACATATCAGCCAACTATCAAAGGCATCGCCTTTAAGACTACACCCCAGTCTGGGTGGGGCTTATACAGTAGTAGCCAATGGTACACGCCTGGTCCAGTTGATTAAGAACAGCTTCCAAACGGATGGAAACATACAATCTTAGCACACAAGGAAAGCAAAGCCACACATTAATTCCTCTCTGAATCTAAAACATACCAAAATAAGGGGCTGTGCAGTCATGGTCCAATTTCATTTCCACTATGATGACACATTCCCACAAACTAGCACCGTGTGTATTGTTATCATCTGCTTGGATCTGTTCGGTGAGACGATTGCTGGACGCCAACAAGATTGGTCTTATGATCATGTTCAAGAAGTGTGAGCATATTATGTATTATCATGTCACCTGGTTGGATCGACCAATGAGGACGCTCCGTTGGTAGAAGCATATCAGGAGACATGGGGTCGTCATCTTTGTAGCCCGTCCCATATGGAATCCATATGGGACGGGCTAGATTCCCATATGGGGTCGATGTCCGCCATTTTGTTTTAGTTAAATTAAATCACCGCTTCAATTAAACATAATCTTGTATTTGTGTCGATGATCAATGAGCAATGCCGTGAAAATCTGTCTGTGATTACGGGGAAACTGATATGAGTACATTATTGCGAGCATTGTTGCTGATCAAACACGAAATACGCCCAAAATTATCTTCATAAGTGAACTAATCCACTACTAATTCATAGCACAGTTGCCATACAGGTTACACACAACTAATTATTTTCCATTGGCGACAGTGTTAACTAAAAGTCCCGCCGGCCATGGGTTTGACCTATTTGAACTTCAAGTGGTCAATTTTCCCTTAGAACGTCATCCTCTGCACCAGTATGTGACAACAAACGCGCCCTTTTCGGTATTTTTTTCAAACGATAATCTTGCATTTCCACAACTACCCTATTTACTGCACAGAAATCAGCAGCATAAAAATACCCAGACCCCTTCCGTAACTTCTGGACACCACCAGACTCTTCCTGGACATCTATACATACACGATCGCCATATTTACGTAGGTTATGATTTTCTGTTCCCGATTAGGGATATTTCCCTCAATGATAATCAACCAATCAGCAACCAGAAATTTGTTATGCTGACTCGAGTTTCCCTACACAAATTCAAGAAGCGTAACTCTATATAATTAGTTGTTTGTAACCTACAAAACAAACCGGCGCGAAATAATTAGGATTACCCCCCTTATACTGTACGTTGTAAACAAACGTCTGCTTTTCTACGGAAACCCATTTCGAGACTTGAATTTCTACATTCATTACAAACAAAATGAAACGCTTCGCTTCCGCTTCAAACGAAGAAATCGAACAAAAACGAAGGTTGGTGCACTGCAGTAGTACCATACAGGCAAACAATCAACATTCTAAGTCTTTTAGAGAATATCGTACAGAAAAGTGCATGAATACAAATTTTGAAGAATTTGACAATGTTGCCCTCAATGAGGCCCTTGGTCATTTCTATATCGACGCCAGGAAACCTGATGGTGAACATTATAAGGCAAGTTCGCTAGAGAATATTCGACACAGCTTGAATAGGCATTTGAACACACCACCCCATGATAGGAAGGTAGACATCATAAAGGATCCTGAATTTGCAGATTCAAATGCGAGCTTCAGAGCAGCTCTCGCCGAATTGAAAAGACTTGGGCTAGGATCAACAGAGCATCATGCGATGATCAATGCAGAAGACAGAAGACAGCTGTATGAGTCAATTTTATGAGGCCAACAACTCCATTTGGACTTTTCAATAAAGTTCAATATGATGTTCGACTCTATTTCTTTAGGCGAGGAAGGGAAAACATGAGAAATATGACAAAATCAACATTCGCCATCAAATATGACAACAAAACTGGATTGAAATACATCGTAAAAACAGAAGACGAGCTCAAAAAAATCACCGCGAAAGATACCGGGAACTTGTCAGTGGGATTATGCCGGAGGTAAGAGGAAATCCATATTGCTCGGTTACCAGCTTTGAAAGTTATTTTGCAAAATTACACCCCGATTGCGAATTTCTATGGCAAAGACCACTGGACAGTTTTCAACCGGAGTCATCTACGTGGTACTATAATAGTCCAGTTGGTGAAAAGACACTGGGTAGATTCATGACAGAATTGAGCAAAAAAGCCAAATTATCATAGATTTACTCCAATCACAGCATCAGAACCACAGGAGCCAGCATTTTGTCTGCAAACTCTTTTGGCGCAAGCCAAATAATGTCTGTAACCGGACATAAGTCTGTTTCGTCTCTGTCTATTTATCAATGAGTCACCGATGATGAAAAGCGACATATGGGACTGACACCAGCAAATGAGATGAAAAAGGACACAGAGCATCCATCTCATTTGGCATTACCTTCCAGCACTGCTGCTATGAATTCCAACAATGAGATGAAAGCAAGTGAGTTCCCTGTGCCAGCTCCTGGAAGTTCATATTTAGTTCAAGGACTGGAGGTTGCGAACATTACTCCCCAAAAATCACCAACCATGTTACAAGATTCTCATGATTTTGATCTCAATGAAGTTATTGAGTCTATGACTGGGCGAGATACGCATATATCACAGAATCACAGTCAAAAAGATGTAAAGAACTTTGCAGGAACGCTCCCTGTGTTCAACAATTGCACAATCCTCAAAATCAGCATAAAATTCAACAACAAATAAAAGAATCCTGACTCACCAATAATTGTTCCAAATGTGACATTGTGACAGACTATCATGATGCACGTCCAAGTTGTTGTTGTCATAAATAATTACATTAAAAATGCCATTTATTCTGAGTATTTAGTTATTTTCATTTCAAATTTTAGCTGCGAATAATTGAAAATCGCCGGCACAACGTCCTTGACATTCTCAAATCAATAATACAAACCAGCCCAGTGAAATCGCAAGTGGGCACGATTGATCCAGCAAGTGTGGTTGGCATGATAAAATCGTTACAGGGCTCGTTGTTGCCGGCTACGGTGACATATGAGGCCCAGCGAGATTAATATCGGGCTCGGCTAGCGCCTCGCCCGATATTAATCTCACTTCGCCTCATATGTCACCGTATATCCGGCAACAACTCGCCCTGTAACTTATATTATGGTCTCCCGCGCCTTAGCAGAAAGGCATCCGTCAAATCTCACGCTTTCAACATTCGAAGCCATATACAGAAGTTGTCCGGGTATTCAGTACATTAGATGAGTATGTGAATTGATGAACCATATATTGAGAAGTGGCTGTTTGCGAAGATCACCAGGTGAACATGTCGTTATCCCCATTAGGTCATCAAAGCTGAAAATACGCAGATATATAGGTCCTTAGTGTAATCAATATTTTATTTCTCAAAAGGCACATAAATACATATATAACATACACAAACATTCATATGAGAAAAAGGGATCTGGCAGTAAGCCTAGGCTTATTCGTGGCCATTTCCGCGATATAAAATTTCTTCATGATATATTTTGGTCTCGAGTGATGAATTGTCCGTTCCACAGACACCCGCGAGCATATCCGCGGCTGATCGCCGCAGGTCCGACCCCCCCCCCCGATTACATAATTTAACTGTGAGAGCGCTCTTATTTATTTTCAATACTCTTTGGATGAGATATGTATATCTGTTAGTGATGGAACTCAGTTAAATCGTTTGGTTCTATCTATGAACTTTTGGAGTGACATGAAAACGACTGTATTTTCACTGTGCGTTGAATTAAACGACCCATTAAGTAAAGTGTTCACATTTAGTGTCATAATAGGACCCACAAAACAGTTATCTCTCACTTTTTTGTAAATTGGACAGTGAAGTAAAAAATGTTCGGCGGTCTCTAGTTCCCCACAATCGCAGAATGGATTATTATTTAGGTGGTTACAAAACAGATCATATTTCAAGTTACTGCAGTAGGTTCTCAGACGACAGTGGTAGATTTGGCTTGGTCTTGTAAACGTTGTATAATAATATGATGGTATGCTATTGTGATTTTTGGAGATATATCTCTTGAATTCTGATACGGTGTCACAACTTTTCGCTTCAGGTGGAAGGCTATTCCATAGTTTTACGGTGGCTGGCAGGAATGAATTTTCATATCTTGTCGCAAAAAAAAAACGGGGGCACCTGAGGCCTTTTTGTCTGAAATCGTAATTGGTTTGGCTTCCAGATACCGGAGGGACAAGCGTATATAAGTAAGGAGACGTGTCTCGCTTAATCATTTTAAAAAATTGAATAAGTTTTGCTTTTTCTCTTCTGCTCGAAAGTGTGTCCCAGTCGGTTTCCTGTAATAAAGATTCCTTACTACAGCTTCTAGTTGCCCCTGTGACCAATCGCGCGGCTTCGTATTGGATGTCTTCGAGATGGCCTGAATCCTCATATGTACAATTATCCCTTACTGAGGAAGCATATTCCGTTACTGGGCGGATGTAAGATAAGTATGTACGTTCGATGGTTCTCCTGTCCAAAATGAATTTATACTTCCTCAGTATATAATGTCGACTTGCAGCTCGATTTTCAATATCAGTTATATGATCATGCCAGGTACCATCCCCATTAAAGGTTAGACCTAGGTGCTTATGTGTTTCAATTTCTTCAATATTCTGCCCAGACATTTGAAGCGGTGGGTGGTCGATAGCGTTGGTCTTCCATGATATCAGAAGTGACTCTGTTTTGATGGGATTGAATTTAACTTGCCATTTTTGCGACCACTAGTATACGCACCGACCGAATACATGTCTAGTTTATCGCCCATAACCCATATGTAGCATCTGAATTATACCATAAGCTATACCACGAATGAAACTCGCCAAGAATAAGAATTCAAAGCTTTCGAAACAAACACGTGAGCTGGACACCGGCATATATATTGTTTGAAACATTTCGGTTAGTGGGACCCTTCTACAAAGAAGTGTAGAAAACTGTGTTGTTGTGAGCGAGATAGATTAATCTGACGAAGAGACGGAAACTGGTCCAGATAATGCTGAATGTGGCAAATCAGAATAAGCTTAGGTACTGTTGTTTTGATTCTTGGAAGTCATAATTTGACTATTCGGCGCACCTATATACGGTTACGACCAGTATGCGCCCTTTATAGAATGGATTTTGAAATGTCACATCGCGATTGTGGGTTTTCATCCTTCCAAAATGCTACGACTTATATTGGAACTAATAGATGGCTTATATTATGTACCGTTTCGTCTGTACAGATCGATATTATGACAAAACGTTGAAATTAGTATGTGATAATATCGACTTCTTTTCAATTTCTGGCCGCCAGTTTGGCCGCCATCTTGACTCAGTATTAATTGCCAAACCCTAATGAATATTTCATATCAATATTCCATATCAACATGTAATGGTGGGTAGAAATCGCGAAACAATAACGCCCATCGTAAGAAAGTAAAGAAATGTAGACGTGTTTTCAAATTTCGGTCGCCATTTTGGCCGCCATCTTCGATTTGGAAAACCATTTCTTGCATGAGATGTAAGGTAATTACTTCACTTCAGTATTCCAACTCAACTGTAAGCATGGGTGGAGTTGTCTCGACAATAATGCCCAATGATGTGAATAAGAGGAAATTTCGGTGATTTTTCTAAATCTGTCCGCCATTGTGGGCGCCATTTTGGATTTGGGGGACTTTTATTTAGATATGGTACAAGGAAAGTTCTTCGCCTAAGTGTTCCCAACTCATAATAGTAAGCAGGTGTGGAGTTGTCATGACAATAATGCTCACTGATGTTAAAATCAGCGATTTTCGGCGATTTTTCTATTTCTGGTGGCCATTTTGGCCGCCATCTTGGATTTGGGTGAATATTCCTGAACTTAGGTATAAGAGGAATCCTAGCTCGAGTATCTCCTGCACATAATTATATATGCATGGGTGTTGTTATGATAGCAATAACATTCATTGATTCGAAACATTACACCGTTTATTAACGTCGATTCGCTTTGACCTATTTTACCGGCATTTGGGAAAACGTGATATCGGACAAAAATGTCCCACAATGAATGTATATTATGGTCCCCATGTGTTCGCCAATGACTCTTCTATACGATATATGTATAACGTTACGCCAAGATGCCAATATTTTCTCACAAAGACAAACAAAAGGTGGTGAACTGTCAGAAAAATAGCATTTTTTACATTTCGGCGGCCATCTTGGCCGCCATATTGGATTCTAGTGTCGGATTATTGGCTAATTTGTAAGGGTTGTATATTAGCATAACGAATCGAGCGGAAAGCAAGACCGCATGTGATATCATCTTTACTATAACGGCGACCAAAGAGACTTGGTGCATATACAAAAAATGGCCACCATGATGGACGCCATCTTGTCTGGAGTCTCTGCGGCCATTTTTGTTCTTGTTAACAACCGAACAAAATTAGAGGAGACAGTAAGAAAACAAACTAGTGGGGTGCAGTTGAGTCTTGGGGTGGGTGCAGAGGTTTACCAATATCTCCTGGACTAAAAGTGTTATGTTTTGTCGACACGCCAATGTCAATTATGTGCGAAAACTGACTACGGCGATTGGTGTCGATCATAGCGTTTAATTAACTCTCTTATGCATTGTGGAATACCTTGAACACTATATTTAATACAATATTCAACACCATACCTATGTAGATTCAATATCTTGATCAATTCCGGAAATAATAATGCATGTTGCTCAAACTCAATTTGATTGGTGCTCTAATATTATTAAATAGACAGGAATGACCTCTCGGATCATTAAGTTCAATTTTATAAAATTTTCGTTCTTTGTTATATCACGGAAATAGGATTAGCTATGATATTTATCGCCTCAAATAATTATTTATAATGCATCAATTTTCATATATTTCATATCGTTACATACAGTAACAAATCTACAATATATTTGTCCTGTATAAACTCGAAAACGGCTGGACCGGTTTAGCTCAAACTTCCTATCTAAGGGTAGAAAGTGACGGGAAAAGGTCAGAACACTCATTCTCCCTTCCCCAGTCACCGTCATTGGCAGGGTGTGGTTAACGCAATAACGCTCCTTCTACATGTATTTTCCAAATTTGGTTTGGTTAACCGAATAACGCTCTGTATTGCCTTCGGTTTTCGCATACGGCTTTTGTATATGACGCGTCGCTATAAAAGAGCGTTTGTTTACAACGCAACGCTTCTACGAATCTTCCCTACCAAGGCTGGCGAAATTGTTAATAAATGCGTTTATGTCTCTTCGACAATTGCCTATTACGATTAAAGCGTGGAATCTGTCCATTTTCCCATGAAGCGTATTCTAGGACCACCGGGTTCGAGATATTTTATTCTTTCTGACATCGTCATGTTTGTCACCCTAAATCACTTGATTCCGCGTCAATTCATCCATTGTGGGGCCTTCTAAAATGATGTCTTCACTTCCCAGTTACGCCCCAGGGTGTGGACTATGAGAGATTTATTGGAAGTCATAAGATATTTTGTATTGCCCGGGAACAATACTTTTGAGTTCATTTCGTCGATCGTCTTATGTTTCCATTTTCGACGCATTGCGTAAATACATGTAACGTACTTGCAGTAAATCGTACCTTTTTATTTGCAGTACATAGTACGGGGTTACCTTGAAAAAACAAAAATTAATGGATCGACCAAAGCCATGGGACCAATCCCGCCAGTGGCATGTCTGTATTTCCGTCCGTTCGTCCGAGATGGTTTCTGATTGATAACTTCAGTATTAGTTAATTTATGGTCAAGTCGGGACGGTACCATCAGTTCTCTTGATTAAAAAGTCAGAATTAACTCATTGAAAAATAAAAATAAATGGATCGACCATAGCCATGGGACGAATGCCGCCACGAATGGATAGATGAATGAAAGTATAGGCAGAAAAATACAAACCCAGTTACTCAGGAATTGAATTGGTGTGGGGAAAAATTCCCAAATGGTGTACTTGGATTGTTGTTGGTCCATGGTGAGACCATCATTTCTCTTGATTAAAGGGCAGAATTACCTCATTGAAAAACAAAAATTAATGGATCGACAAATGCCGCCAGTGGCGTGCTAATCTGCTAGTACTTTATAAACCCACTTAGTGTCATTTAATAAGCTTCCGTAATATTTACCTGTTTTAGAAATTGCGTTTTGCAGTATTTTGCCAATTCGCGAGCGCGGGGAATAATTTAAAAACTCTAATTCATACTTTGTGTTCAATTACTCATTTCATAATTCGCCACACCTTTTCACTTCTAGTTCTCCGAAATTATCATTATTCACTCCATCGGAAAATATCGTTAATTGAAATTATTTGTTTTATAGAATACTTTCTATCGAGTTTGTTTGCTGTGTATAAGCTGTGTATTAAATTGTTTTGGGGAACTATTTGGGTTAGACCTGCGCACTCGGTGGTGCCAGGGAACACTGCGGTCTTTGATATGCTTCTATCAAAAATGTGTATTGCAACCACCTGTTATGGATTTTTATGGCAAATTATCCAAACGACCCAAGCCGATGGGATCGATTTTGAGAGGATATTGCGCACTAAAAATTGATCACTTTTGTTTTGCGATACAATTATCAAAATTGATAACTCATTAGTGTAAACTTCAACTTACATGTACGTTATACATACATGTACATGTAGTAAATTTAACTAACTTTTTCAGCTTTTAAATTATTCACACCTTCATGCACTAAGGGAACGCTTTTGCGTGCTGTATCGTTTTCCATCGTGTATCACATCGTTGGAAAGCTTGTTTAGTCACGTAAAAAATCAGTTAATTTGTTTTTAATAAATCGTATAACTCTTAAAGTTATACAACTTTTCCTTTAACTTTGGAGTTTCAAAACCTCAATTTTTTTTTCAAGTTTTGAAACTTGACAGCTTCGCGCGTTTTCACTGGCCAATTATCTGAAAAGCTCCCGTCAAATCCGCTATAAAGGGATGCTCCCTTGAGCATCTAGGTCTCCAGTCTCCAGTCAATAGTCAGTTTTCGATCAATCACTAATTGAAACTTCCTGAATATTACTGATAAATACACCACTCCTTACTTTAAAACTAAGGGTACGTGAAGGATGAGCATTATAGGGAAATAAAAGATCAGTAGACCCCAGTGTCCCCCGAAAACGTGGCAAGTCGATGCCGCTTTGTTAAAGAAATTAAAAAAAAAAAGTCGAAAAGGGTTAATAACTCCGTAAAAACAAAACCTTTCCCCTCATCTATATACATGATGCACATCTCCAATATGTGGGTGACAACACTCTGAAGTTTCAAATAGCTACGATCAAAACTGTAGGAGTTGATTACACCACGAGGGTACCCTCATACAGAAAATTATAAAAAATGTTAAAAATTGTCTAAGTCGAAAAGTGTTAATAACTTCGTCAAAACATTATGTTTTCGTCACCTATATACATGCTGCACATCTCCGATATGTGGGTAACAATACTCTGAAGTTTCAAATATCTAGGATCAAAACTGTAGGAGGAGTTGATTACACCGTACAGAAAATCATAAAAAATGTTGAAATTTTCTAAGTCGAAAAGGGTTAATAACTTTGTCAAAAAATACTTTTTCCGTCATCTATATACATGTTGCACATCTTTAATATATGGGCAACAATATTCTGAAGTTTTAAATCTCTAGGATGAAAACTGTAGAAGGAGTTGATTACACCATGAAGGTACTCAAAAGTGTGACGAACGGACGAATTGACGAACGAACGGACGGACGGAGCCCATTTCTATAGTTCCACAAACATTAATTTTTCGGGGTACAATTATACTAATTGGTAGCACTAGCAGTTGCATTGGAGAACAGTCCCCACTATTCATGCTAATAGTATTGTTTGACTCAATGTGATTTGGTGACCTCTGTGTGATTAAATAAATGATGAGATCCTGATAGTGATATTTCTGGTTTGCCAATTTATCTGGGAATAGCTATGAGCCACCTCCACATCTTCGGTGTGCCCCTGACCCAGCGTAAGGATGAAGGGGCCACTATCATCAAAAAAAGTGCTGAGAGGTACACATGATTTTCAAAATGTGCTGAAGGGTACACCGGGTTTGAAATGTCGTTCTAAAGGACATTAAGTCTTCGTATCTGCCATGATTTCTGTTAGAGAATAATTGTTTACATTCCAATGAATATTAAAATGTACTGAAAACAAACTGCTAATGCTCGCCAGACTTTCATTAACACAATTTAAGTAATGGTGTTCCGTTCGTGTCGATCACAAACCATGTGTACCGTACCCTTCATCACATTTTCAAACCCTGTGAACCTTTCAGCACGTTTTTGATGAGAGCGACCCCTTCAGCCAAATTCGTCGCCTGAGTGCTGAACTGTTCTATGTCCATTTTGGCGGGAAACTGAGCTTTTGGTGTCATTCTATTTGTCTCCTCATTCTGCGTCGGATGATACCGAGATACTCTGCACTAGATGACACATTTTCACACAAAACGCAATGTAAAATTGTTCCATCTCCAAATATGTTAAATATCTGAATGCTTAAATGTTCTATGTCCATGACCAATGATATGCGCCGTACGTGACCACGTGACCGAAGTTTGGCGAATGGCAGATTGAGATTTATAATGCGACCAATCGTTCGACATTTTGATATCAAAATACAGTTTTGTTGGCGATAAAGGTAATATTATGTCGTTTGATGTATTTATGAATGTGTCGTTTACTGTTGTGTGTAATTTGTGTGCATATGAATAAACATTATCCTATGAAAACCCCATTTTCAGCTCGCATGGAGATAGAACATTCTAGCACTGACGCAATTGAACCTGCTGCCCTCATCTTTTGTATATCATGGAGATAGAACAGTCTTGCACTGACAATTAGAGTTGGTATATTTCGGTTTCATTTGGAGATGAATCGCACAACTTCCTCTGAAAAACAGGGGCGTGAATAAACAAAAGCGTAATCACCGACTTTTGAAGGCTGAATGGCCATAGTTACTAGTATATATGTAGAAACGTTTAGCGCCAAATTTAGGCATGCCCCTATCCTGACACTGGTTTTACACAATGTCCGAAGTTCGCAACTTGAAACGACCCTTATATGTGTGTGAGGGTGTGTGTGAGTGGGTGGGTGTGTGTGTGTGTGTGTGGGGGGGGGGGGGTATACAATTTTAAGAGAATGTATATCAAATATCCAATTTGCTGTCCAGTAACAACTTCAATGTTTGTCATACTATATAGCGTCCATACATCGTTTATTGTCATCTTTTATAACTATCATGTTGAGTAAGTTCTAAAGTTTAATATTTAAAAAATATAAACTATGAACACATTTGTTAAAAGAAATTATGCGTTGGTGTTTTACATATAAACGCATATTTAAAGTGGCGCTCTCCGTTCAAACCATACGGTACTAAATTTGTTCGCTCTACCTTTATAATAATTATTTAGATACGACGAACCTCATACCCCCGTATATATATACTTCATATTTCGTCAATTATCAGCAATTTACGTTATTATTTTATCGCCTCGATCTTATCTTTGGGGTCCCCAAACGTAATTTCAAATGAGACTAGTATGTGGCACGTCACGATAAAGAGCGTTTTCCCATTCAATTGCATGCGTTTCGCCAAACACGACGTCATGCTATTGTATATAGATGTGAAGATATAAGTCCGATTTAGAACTATTTGGTGAAATTGCCACCCCACAACAAGTGGGTACAGTATAATCAGCACGGAGAAACCTTTGTAATGCCATATGATGTCAAAACTTGGTATATTTCACCCAAATTTGACCATATCAACACTGGAACGGAGAGTGCCACTTTAAATTACTGTTTAATAATTAATCCACTCATGACGGCACGTCATAAGTGACGTCACGTCATAAGTGACATAACGTAGGCCTACTTCTCAAATGGTTTATATACAGCTCATAGTATTTTATTTATCATTTCAGGAGCCAGGCCCAAATGAAATTAATTGATCTACCCGAGGAAATACTGATTCTAATTTTCAAACTGATTCCCCTGCATGAACTAATTCAGCTAGTATCAAGAACGTGCAGGCGATTTCACGAAGTTGTTGTGCAAAACTCTGTGTTGTGGCGACACTTTTGCGATTTCCCCGATGGGCTCACGTTTAACATACAACAACTTGAATGTGTAATGTCACATTCAAAGGCATTCGTGGACTTTGACATTGGATATGCGCAGGTAGAATGCAGTACATCCGAACTAAACTTTGAGATAGTGTCTGGACTTCTCAGATCAGAGAAACTACTATCACTAAATCTAGCGGCCTGCGAAATATCTACATTGTGTTTTCTGCAAATTCCAACAAATATAACATCCCTGGATATATCGGAATGCAGTAATTTGAGTGACATTAAAGTACAGGTAATACAGAACTGTGTTCATCTTAGATGGTTGTACATATCGTGCACCAAGATATCCCCATCGACGGTAATACATATCACACGCGACCTGGAACGTCTCGAGCTATTGGACACCACTGGTATTGGATTCTCATTTTCTGACTCCCTTCGGTTATTACACAACTTGCATGGCTCAGTTCAGTATATGCAACTAACACTTAAGTCCACAAACGACATTGTACAATTCCGACAAATAGCTGAGCCGATATACCCGAACTGTTGCTTTCAACTTGATGTAGAGTCTTGAATCATGAACGTCGACGAAGCATTGTGCATGTTGAACGAACTCTCATCTGATGTCGAAAGTTCGCCTAGCCGCGATTGTCTGTCGTCGTTGGATTCGGTCGACAACGTTCTTTCAGTTGATCCAGTCATACAGTTTTCGAATGTGCCAGATGATAATTCGCTCGTTAACAATGTTCATAATTCGTGCCCTACGGAGTATTCAGAAGAGATCGTTCTCACATCCAATAACAGTTACTGTCAAAACTTACTAGATCTTTATCCCATCACCTCCACTGATGCAACGTGTTCGACCACGGATGAATTGCCCGTATCTGATATAGCACAACCGATTACAAGAAGGTAGCAGACAAACTTCGATTTGACAAAGTTCCATTCACGATGGTGAAACATCTGGTTTTCAATAGACAGAAGAAGATGAATGCTTCATTCAAAACCTCGTTTGCGGAAGAGAGTTTCACGGAGGTTTCTCTTGTGCGCCTGAGCAGACGTAAAGTCGCCGTGTGTCACGATTTGCCTGCTGCTCTCGTAATTCGCAATCGTCGTGTTCTATCAAAGGAAAAGGTTGCCGACATCAAGTCTATGTATAAGTTTATGTCCCAAATTGATAAGGCGTATTACCAGGCAATCTTTCCGACACAAAAGAAAAACCTTAAGTAGAACGTTGATAAGACATGAATTATGTATTTATGAGCTCACTAGGTTCCGTGAATATTTGTTACCCATTTAGGGGGTTTGTTGGGTACTTTTTTTACTATCACACCTTGGTGATGTATTATTAATAATGCCGAGGTTCGTACGATGTTGATTGCTATGTTCGGGCAATATGGGGTTGAATTTCTGTTGTGTTCTCTATAAATATGACATTGTGGTCCGGTTCAAAAGTCGGGAAAAACGTATAGGAAAGTTAAAATGTTAGTCGATTCAAAAATTGCAAGAGTATAGGCCAATTTTCACTCTGTTTATATTCATTCATTCTACAAAGTTTAACAATGAGCATGTAGATCAAATAACTGAAATATTGACCCACATATCTGGAAAATGTATTGCGGTCGCTAGATAATTTAAAGATCAAATTGCAATGAAATTAATAATGGTAGTCTGAATTTCCTCTGAACATCCATGCCATACTATGTGTGTGGCATCCACACGCACGCCACATATAGTATAACAAGGATGTCCAATGGAAACCTGGGCTAGATTATACATTACCTCAATGTCATCTTTGTTTGGCATGGTTTTCGCCAATGGAATTTTTTTAATTCAAATTTATGGTTAAATGTTGATTACTTAATATACCATTTGAGTGTAGTTTCCGGCCTTCTGAATTGGATATGAACTGATTGGCTTGTTATTGAAATTCCGATCGGTTTAGATGAATTCCTTGAATAGTTTCAGTTTAATATGTTTGCTGACATTATTTTTGATTACCTGCATTCATTTTGGTTATTACAATCATTTGGTTATCGGTGAACATTGCGTTTTATCACAACTAAGCCATACATGCGTTCCGAATTCCGATCGGAATTTCAATAACAAGCCAATCAGTCCATATCCTAATCATACAGCTGTTTAATTTCTATTGTCTGTGTTGTATTGAAGTTAGAATGCAACATGTTGTGTTCAGTTAATTTTAATATGCAATGTCCCATTAAATTGTTTGGCCAATCAAAACACATATTTCAGCTTCCTCCTTCCCTAATCTGTAACTGCATGATATGGTCCAGTTTTCCGTACTTATTAAGTGTGGTATGTAAAGCTGTGCAAGGGATAACACACGCACACTATCGGAACCAACATTAACTGTTTTTGAAGTGACTCTTCGGCCATTTTAGAATCACTAAATGTTGGTTTCAGATTTTTCAGGAAGAATTCACGACGAGCAACAGGTTATTCATCATGTCCGTCGGATCAAGTATTTCTCACGAAAATCAATCGGTTCTCTATTTGGTTCCAACTTTGGGACAACATTGTATACCCTGGGTTCTTCAGACCCCTGCTACTGTTATCTGAAGCACACACAGTCTACAATGTTGTCCCCTATCTGGAACCAAAAGTAGAACCAACTGGGAATGTGTGAGATCAAACTGGTTCTTCGTGAATAAATCTGAAACCAAATCCTTCTAAAATAGCTGAAGAGTTACTTCGAAACCAGTTTAGTTCGAAATAATTTGTTAGAGTGTATATGTGGTGAAAACCAAAAATATGTGAACGAGAATGCAAAGAAGAACGAAGATGTGTTAATAATATGATTGTCCGTTCCCACAGAGATGCTACTTTTACACTGAAACTACATGGTAGATTATGAGTGCTAAAATGTTCTATGTACATGAACAATTAAGCATGGAGACACACTTGGGGATTTGTGACTGAAATGTTCTATCTCCAAACATAAAAATGATAATATCCGAAAAAATGGACGTTTATCTGCACTGAAACTGTTCTTATAAACATTATTTCTCACGACGGATCTAAATATATTACTCTGTCGGACCTAGCAAGTCTGGGAATAGTCAAACCAGGTATCGAAAACTTCAAACTCGATTTCCCAACAAAACAGAAAAATGGACATAGAACATTTCAGCACTCGGGCGACGCAATGTAAGACTGTTCAGACTTGCCCGGGATCAGGACAACTCAGCTAACGTCCTGTTACAGTAGACTGTCAAATCGGGCACAGACATTACTGGTGGATCTGTGTACACACCTCGGTGAGTGCACGTTAAAAAACGCTTCTAGTCTAGAGTCACCACATTGTTATTACGTTACTCGGCCGTGGTAGCACGTGGACCAGTGTGTCTATAACCGGAGGTTCCTGCACTGAAATATATAGTAAGAGCTCTTCCCATCAATGTACATGTATCACATTATTATAATCAATAAATTTTTAAAATGATCAAAGAAATATGGGTTGATACACAAATCGGACTTGACAGTTGAAAAGGAGGGACGTGATCTCTAACCCAAGATTAACCGATCCAGCACAACTCATCAATTTAGCTTACCGCACACTATCTGTATAATACGGTTACAAATAGTTATCGGTATCGCTCACAACCTGCTGGTGGTGTGTGGGTTCAAATGCTCGAGGTTTTGTACACCATTATAATTATCCTTTCCGTTTTACCAGTGGAAAGTAATACAGGAGTACTGACTACTAGTATATGTACCGGTGCTGTCTTTGACGAGGCAGGTAGGTGGGTGGGCTTTTTGGAGGTTGGCGTCACAATAAAACAAACTTCAGCCCAAAATTTACTCGACGGGCAAGTCGTGTGAGATTGCCAGTTTTCACACAAAATCGAAATCACTGTGTCGATAAATTAAAACACTTTATCACAAAACAAGTGACATTTTTGATTTGGTTGAAACTTAGCAAGTGACAAAATAGGACATTATATAGCCTAGGCCCTAGGGTGACCTAATTTTGATGCGCAAATTACTTCTTCTAGTTTATTATTGAAAAACATTCGGTTCGAGAATAGAATATTTCATTATATAGCTAGATTCAGCCACGAAGAACTGAATATGGCTATGTTAGCGGTATCCTCACATTTGTCAGACCCGGTATAACTTGGTATAAATTTGAGTACTAAGTATAAACCCCCAAGCCTGGCCGACATGGCCAAGGGCGATGCGAAAGCCGGAAAGAGCACCGCGAAATTGACTCTCAGTCTTACTGAGAGATGTGTGAACACTTACATGTATATCATAAACTGATATATTGTCAAATTACAGTTGCCAGTAAACACTAAATAGAATTAGTTAAGAGAACTGGATTAGTGAATCTCTTATACTTATACAACGTTCCCGTATGACATTTGATGCCATCTTCTTCAACGTGTTGCATTGTGCTTCTTGTTCGAAACCGGAAATACAAAATGTCTCCACCAGAAATATTTATTTTCGCTGATGAGATTCACGCAATTTTGCGGACATCTTGAAACTTTTTCGTTTTAGTTCCAGTTAAAACACACTTTAATGGTTGAATAAAAATAAAATGTTTAAAAAATACTGATATACATTGATTTTCAGTCTGTATTTGATGTTTGAAAAACGTCTGCCGAAAGCTGTGATTATATAATGTCACAGATATACGCTGTCTAAATTTAAAGGCTTAAAAATTCACTTTTTTGTCCTAGTGAGATGAAATCGCTCATTGTATCAGCAAACGACGGCCTAAGTGAAAGAACAGACCCAGTCATTACCTGTGGAACATATTTATGGGCGTGCGAAAATTAGGCCGACCAAAAAATGTCTGCCTAAAACAGAGGTCTGCATAATGACGGTCTACATATATATCGGGTCTGCCTAATACTTATGACAGATAAGTATATATATATATATATATATAGCTATATATATATATATATATATATATCTATTATATATTTTTGGAACATCTGTGTGTGTGTGTTCGCGATGGACTCGAACACGGCTGGACCGATTTCGACCAATCTTGGTACGGACACGTAATTCGACCCGGGAACGAACATGGGCCTATTGATTTTCAGATCCGAGGTCAACTTTTCACGTGCCGAGGTCAAATCTGTTTTTATGCTGTGTTACGGGACTTTCATTTGAGTTCGGTGCTTACAAATCGATTCGAAACAGCGCGAATAATAAAATGCCAGTAATAATAATGACACTGTGAGAATCTTTCGTGTTTCCTCTTTCCAACGATATATAATGCGTATGTATCCGTTTTAGTTATCTGCCTCAATTATCAAGAAGAGGTGGTACTATCTTCCATCAGGATAAAAACAATGCGTAACTTCTATGACGTCGTTAGAGGTCATAACGTTAGATCACGTTAACGCTTAACCGGCCGATGCATTTAACTGTTTCAGACGTCTTGGCGATATCTCGGGCACCGATGGTAATTTATCTTTACGTTGAAACTTGATAATTAATGAGCGTGTGTATATGAGGCGCGTTTATATACTTGAGTGGAAATCAAATCGGGTTAAACTGGCGGATTTTTACGGACGACATTTGATGCATAGGGTATCTCGGTATCCGCTGGGCCGATTTCCCGGTATCCGCTGGGCCGATTTCCACCATTTTTGGGGTGTTGGTGTTTGACCCCACCTGACCTTGACCTTCAAAATGGTCAATTCAAGGTCAAAGCCCGGACGAAGTCGGGTCACCTTCTAGTATATATATATATATATATATATACTAGAAGGTGACCCGACTTCGTCCGGGCTTTGACATTGAATTGACCATTTTGAAGGTCAAGGTCAGGTGGGGTCACGATTTGACCCGTCCAAAACACTCCCTGGAAACAATTACCACTATGGTCCACTAAGTATCAAATTTTGTCAAAATCCGTCTGGCTATTTTCCAACACCAACACCCCAAAAATGGTGGAAATTGGGCAAGCGGATACCGGGAAATCGGCCCAGCGGATACCGAGATACCCTATGTATCAAATTTCGTCCGTAAAAATCCGCCAGTTTTACCCGATTTGATTTCCACTAAAGTATGTAAACGCGCCTCATATACACACGCTCATTAATTATCAAGCTTCAACGTAAAGATAAATTAGCATTGTGTGGTAAATTTTAACTAATTATTTTCTCGCAGTCAAAGTTGAACAATTTCAATGTTGTTGACATTGACGGCTTGGGGCCATCGGTAGATTCCATTTCGCAACAACGAAGTATCATTTCAGCTAAATGGATTCTTGGATGAGATTCCAGACCCGCGGGGTAAATGTAAACAGCTTGAGCCTATGCTGGTGTGAATATACAAAAAATAAATCTATCGACAATAGACCTAAGAATATTAGCTGTAACAAAAAATTTATATATCAGAAATTGTAATAAATGATATATTTTGGGATAGATGCACGATTTTTAATAGCCTGCAAATTGACAATATATATTGTAAATGTTATAATTTTGGGAAAAATACACGATGCGTAATTGCATGCCTGCAAATTGCTAACGTTCGTCGACGTATGAATATAGAGTTATCCTCCCTGCATCGCAGTGCTAAATCCGGCGTGATAGCACTGCGGATCCCGAGATATGAGTTTTGAAGGTCAAGGTCACATCGCACTGGCAAATCAATAGGCCTATGTTAACCCCCGGCCGAAAATACCCCCACGTACCAAGTTTCATCGAAATCGGGTCGGTCGTTTTTGAGTTCATCGATTACACACACACACAGACAGATACACACACACACACACACACACAGATCTTTCAAAATATATAATAGATATATATATATATATATATTTATATATATATCTTAAGGATTATCGGATATATGTAAGTATGCAAACTTATAAGAATCAAATCCATATTAAATATGATATCATTTCCTTTCGCACGGTATAGTCTCTACAGAGTACAGAACCATGCAGTATTGATCAACTGCTGTACATCAGTTGGAAAATAAAGCTTTGAGATACACGTAGATCGTGTTGAGTTGTGGTGATTTTAGTTTAGTTAAAAACAATATTAAAACTTCATTGGGTCCGATGATTTGATCCAGTAGAGTGTCGGAGTAGACCCGTTAGAAATTCATTGTGGACCTACTTTCCCTTATAAATAAATTAATAAAAACAAATAAATAAGTTTATGACGTTTATATAGAGAATGTTGCACGTCAACTGATTTGGGTTGGTCTCTTGACAGCCGATTACGACATTAATGCTTTAAGCCCACCTATCTAATGTGCGACATTAGAGCTTCCGAGATTCAAGACAACAGCGTCGTATTAGACAATAATTGGTGACGTCAAAAAATCAGATATAGTCTATATACGACCCAAAGTGTCCGACTTTGACTCGTTATAAAGTTGATAACACTTTTCGATTCCATGCTGCAACAGTGGATGACAATTAAATTACTGAAGAACATACCGGTATGACAAGATAAAAATTTACAGTGGCAGAAACATGCAGAAATCCCTAAATCGAAAGTTGTTTTCATCACAAAGATGAGTAACTGTTTTTGTAATAATGAGCAAGTTCTGTTCACTTACTCATCTTTATATTATATGAGTCGGTCCCATAAATACATATCTACACAATGATGAACAGGCATGTCAACGTACGAGTATACTATTCTAGAAAAGAATTGACTCGCATATTTTGCCTGGCAATTGGCAGCCAAATCACCATAGAGGGTTGTAGTATACTAGGATGTGAACGACAAACTACCTCTGACATAGACATGCCAAACGGTTCACTACATGTGTCGTGAGATCTAACATACATACCAAACGATTCACTACAATGACTACATGTACATGCGCAGTGAGATCTAACATACACATGCCCAAACGGTTAACTACAATGACTACGTGTACATGCGCAGTGAGATCTAACATACACATGCCCAAACGGTTCACTACAATGACTACGTGTACATGCGCAGTGGGATCTAACATACACATGCCCAAACGGTTAACTACAATGACTACATGTACATGCGCAGTGAGATCTAACATACACATGCCCAAACGGTTCACTACAATGACTACGTGTACATGCGCAGTGAGATCTAACATACACATGCCCAAACGGTTAACTACAATGACTACATGTACATGCGCAGTGAGATCTAACGTACACATGCCCAAACGGTTAACTACAATGACTACATGTACATGCGCAGTGAGATCTAACATACACATGCCCAAACGGTTCACTACAATGACTACATGTACATGCGCAGTGAGATCTAACATACACATGCCCAAACGGTTAACTACAATGACTACGTGTACATGCGCAGTGAGATCTAACATACACATGCCCAAACGGTTCACTACAATGACTACGTGTACATGCGCAGTGAGATCTAACATACACATGCCCAAACGGTTAACTACAATGACTACGTGTACATGCGCAGTGAGATCTAACATACACATGCCCAAACGGTTCACTACAATGACTACGTGTACATGCGCAGTGAGATCTAACATACACATGCCCAAACGGTTAACTACAATGACTACATGTACATGCGCAGTGAGATCTAACATACACTTGCCCAAACCGTTCACTACAATGACTACGTGTACATGCGCAGTGAGATCTAACATACACATGCCCAAACGGTTAACCACAATGACTACATGTACATGCGCAGTGAGATCTAACGTACACATGCCCAAACGGTTAACTACAATGACTACATGTACATGCGCAGTGAGATCTAACATACACATGCCCAAACGGTTCACTACAATGACTACATGTACATGCGCAGTGAGATCTAACATACACATGCCCAAACGGTTAACTACAATGACTACGTGTACATGCGCAGTGAGATCTAACATACACATGCCCAAACGGTTCACTACAATGACTACGTGTACATGCGCAGTGAGATCTAACATACACATGCCCAAACGGTTAACTACAATGACTACGTGTACATGCGCAGTGAGATCTAACATACACATGACCAAACGGTTAACTACAATGACTACATGTACATGCGCAGTGAGATCTAACATACACATGCCCAAATGGTTAACTACAATGACTACATGTACATGCGCAGTGAGATCTAACATACACATGCCCACACGGTTAACTACATTCGTAGTGATATCTTAGGAATTCAATAAGTTGTTACACAAATAAGATACAGTTTATATGGAAAAGAGTTCCATATATGAAGAATGTCATGAACATTTTGATAACTTTTACTAGGCAAATGTTCCAGAGTTTGTTCTTTTCGTTACGTAATCATGAATCAATATATCAAAACATTAACTACATAAGCATCCAAATATGCACAAATGAAAGGAATTGTTTGTCCATGGTTATTTAGCTGAGAAATATATCGGTTGGGTTTTCCACAAAATTTGAATGTTAATGGTTAAGTCGGCGGCGACCGGCGGGGCTTTTAGGTATCAAGGCCATACATGGGGAAGTAGATGTGTTTTCCTGGTATAACAGCGAATCAGAACGTCTGATAGCTAAATAAATTAGTTAGATTACTGAGTTTAGATAAACCAAATAACCCCCTAGTCCTGTATCTAATTCGTTTATAATTCACAACTGGTGCGTTCATCAAAAAATTAAATGACAAAGATATGAATGTGATAGAAATAAGAAGTTGCTCACGCAAAACCCCGACGCCACTTAGCGCCACCAATATTATTTACGCAGTGGTTGTTTCACAAAGAGCTTATTTTATTACCTCGTGATGATGCAGAAAATGCAAATAATGACACGGGTTTTAATGTGCGAATATAAATTTCGTAGAATTGTACTTTTGTACGACACATTTCTCATAACACCAAGTCATCTACGCTCCATTTCTATCGATAACGACCTGACTTAATATATAGCCTACCTGATAACGTCCATAATTAATTAGCTATAGGTTATCTGTCGCAATAAGTAGAAAGCTGCCCGCATCATAAGTAAAACAGTCGGACAATAAGTGAAAAACACGGTAAATAAGTAAAAAAAAAGTAGGCCAATACGTACATTTATCGGACGCAATAGGTAGAACGCTGCCCACGTCATAAGTAACAAAAGGTCGACCAATAAGTAGAAAACGCGGCCAATAAGTCAAGGTAACGTAAATGATGTCATACGTAATTAGCTCGATCGGCAAAGAGTATTGGGTCGAAGGAGGATAGATTGCAGTTGATTTCGGGTGAATTACGGAGAGTCACTGTTTTGGAAGTAAATGAACAAGTACGTGGATGAACTACATGTATCCGCATCAATAGCATTCCAGTTGATACTGACAGTACTGTGAACTCGTTGCAAGTTCTTCACAAAGGTCACAAGTATAAAAATTGCTGGAAACATTGTTAATTTAATAAAACACACAATGGTATATCTATGGTAATATATTCATCTTGTGAAACAACTATAATTGCCATTGTTGCTAATTAATAAAATATATGACCGAGTTATGAGGCCTCGGTTTGTCGTATTAGCCTTCGGCCTCCGGCCTCAGGCCAATACGGCATATATCGGCCTCATAACTCGGCCAATATGGAAACAACCAATTAATAACATATAGTAGAAAGGCGTTAACGTAAATGACGTCATACGTATTTAACTCGATCGGCAGAATATTGGGTCGACTGGAGATAGATTGCAGTTGATTTCGGATGAATTACGGATAGTCACTGTTTTTGGGTGTAAATATATACGTACGTTTATGGAATCCTATTAGGGCCACTTGCTAGTGGCGCTTTCGACGCGCGCCGAAAGCGACAAAAAGTGCGCCATTAGTAACGCGCCGAAAGCGCCGAAAGCACCGAAAGCGCCCAAAGCGCCCAAAGCGACGAAAGCGACGAAAGCGACAAAAAGTGCGCCGTTACGGCGCACATTTTGTCGCTTTCGGCGTTCCGAAACATGCGCTAATATCTCACATTTTGTCGCTTTCGATACGCGCGCCCGAAAGCGACAACAAGTGCGCCGTAAAGGCGCACATTTTGTTGCTTTCGGCGCTTTCGGCGCTTTCGGCGCGCGCCGAAACAACGCTAATGACGCATATAAAGCGACAAAATGTGTACCCGTAATGGCGCACTTTTATCGCTTTCGGCACTTTCGGCGTGCGCCGAAACAAGGCGCACATTTTGTCGCCTTCGGCGCGTTACTAATGGCGCACTTTTTTGTCGCTTTCGGCGCGCGCCATTAGCAAGTGGCCCTAATAGGATTCCATATACGTTGATCAAATCATGCTTATCAATATCATTCCCAATGGAAACTGACAGTACTGTGAAGTCGCTGCAAGTTCTTCACAAAGTTCACAAGAATAAAAATTGCTGGAATAATTGTTAATTTAATAAAGCACACAATGTTAATATATTCATATTGTGAAACAAATATTGCCAATGTTGCTAATTAATAAAATACTTATTAATTGGTTGTTTCCACATTGACCGAGTTATGAGATTTTCGGTCTATCGTATTAGCCTTCGGTCTGCGGTCTCAGGCCAATACGACAGCCCTCGTCCTCATAACTCGGCCAACATGGATACAACCAATTAATAATAACATTTAGAATTAATCGAAATATTTTAAATATGCTCCATGTTGTGTTGAAATTCGGCAACTTTGGAGAAATGCACACCGACAACGGGACATATCTCATTTTAAAAATGCACTATTAAACTATACTGTTATTGCCAAAATATTCAACAACATCGAAAGTGCCCATTCGTATAGAATACGTGTTACACTACGATTGAACAACGCAAAAATGGAAATTGTTGGTCGTGCATTCGTCACAAGCAAACAACTGAGAATGATTTCGTCATCAAGGTCACTTTATTTGAAACATAAGAAAATATGGCACTGTGTGCTGGAAATTTTGGTATAATGACTATCTAGATAAATGCGTTGATGTGAGTCGCAACATAGTGTTTCAAATCAATTTAACCACGAAGGTCACATCACGGTAAAGGTATACAGCCATCTCAGAGTCGTGACACATTTGATCTGCCGAAAAACAAAAGCGTAGAGTCCATTATACATTCATTGTGTAAATTTACAAAGCTTGATCGGGGGGCGACTGGGGTTATACTCAATTTCAGATTACATTTCTAAGATATCTAGAATTTGTGTGAGTAAAGCGACCACGTGTCGATATGTAACGCCATCTTGTCGATTTGCAGTTCGTTGAAATATTGATAACGAAAACTCGGCAAAGTGTTGGCTTCATTACGCCACATGGTGGTGTAAGTTGTTTCGGAGATTTTGATATTCTGTGGTCGACTGGGCGAATGCATTGTGGGAGATTTTTTTTGTACCTTACTCAACCATACCGATAGAATCACGTAGATGCTGGAATTGTAAAGTTAACACCACCGGTGTATAATATGTTTTTGAAAATATGACTCAATCATATTGATAGAATCATGACAGGCTGAAATTGTAAACTTAAAGTCACCGGTGTAATAATATGTTGTTGAAAATATAAATAATCCGATAGCCTGAAAATAATGTATAACCCATTGGGAGCCCCTGGTGTAGTGAAGTGAATTATGGATAATTTTAATTGGAGTGCGCATGTCTGTTCTGTTGTTGTAACCGCCATCTTTTATTTTCTAGAATTATGGTAAGAGTTTTGCAGGGAACATGATAATCTGCTCTGTTGAGTGACCCAACCGCAGCCCCGCATTTTCCAATTGTTCTCCAATTCCTTCCAATTCCACGTGATCGTATTGACCAACGGTAGCGCTCCGTCTTCCAATTTCAATTCCAATTGCCGAAGACGGTCTCCGCAGTGATAATCGACGCGGAGACAAGTGATGGCCGAATCGGCGTGTTTTATGAAAATGTTACCAAGATTTCTCCACTCGATTCTCTTAAAATGGACCCTAATCGGTAATTTGATAATTCTATCTAAATACATCTTAGCTATTATTCGGATCTGCTGTCCCGGTCAAAAAAGGTTTAGTTTGACCAAAACGGCTATTGACAAAAGTTTGATTACAAAATGAGCGTACTCAATGACCCGTACACGCTGTAAATTTATTATCGAAAAAAAATTCAATTTCTTCCATCTAAAACATAATTATGCGCTGGACTCTGTCATTTTAAGAATATATAAGTATTACACACAGTGTTGTACCTTAACATTGCATGAATATATAAGTATTCCACGCAGACACACCAAGTCTCAGCTTAAAATTTTGAAAAATAAGAGTTTTATCGACATAAATAGATTTGAATGGCAGATCCCATGTCAAATAAATTTTAGGGCCCTGCGAATGTTTTCTGAGCTGTTCCATATTGGGAAGCAGAGTCCATATTTGACTGGTTCTACTTGATAATTGTGCGACAGTACAGTCGCGTTACTTTATACGTCAACACTGGTCATTATCACCCGACAAATTTATTTTGGTCTATCGTATCAACCCCTCTTTCCCCCGCGTAGCCTGACTAAGTGTCAACATTGGTCTTTATCGCTCTACTAATTTGTATTGTTTTATCGGTATGAATTCCATATCCAATTATCCACATATAACCGACCCAACCTGTAATCCCGGTCCAATTTTTTTTTTCCATCGCTATAGTCACGTTACGTAATATTTTATCACGTGATACTTGTACTTATATGTTTGTGGCATTACTATGGTATACCGTATACGTATATCAATTGCTATTCCTTTCTATATAATCCTGGTGCCATTTATAGAGATAGAGGTAATTTCAGGATCCCCCCCCCAATTGTATACCATTGCCGCTACAGTACAGTCGCAATGCAATACATGGCAAGATCGATCACTATCGCTCTACTAATTTATGTCAGTTCATCTTTGAACCCCTTTTTCTCCGAGTCCATATAACCAACCCAACATCTAATCCGGCCTAAATTATTATTTTTATTTTCATCGGTGTAGTTGTGTTACATACATATTTTTATCATTTGATTCTAATTTGCATTGTATATAAAAGTCCATAAATGACTATTCTGGCACAATATAGAGATAACTAAGATTCTAACACCCCACCCTATTTTATAGCCTTATTGCAACAGTAGAGTTGAGATGCATAATATGTCAACATTGGTCGTTATCGCTTTACAAATTTATATCGGTTCAACTCTTAGTTCCCTGTATCGCCCACCCTCCCTCAATTTATTTTTTCATTTGTATTATAGTCTCGTTACATACAGATTTTTATCTCTTGTGACTTTTGCTTCAACACGCCGAGTTCCGCTGCAGACAATACAAAACTGACAACATTTTGAAATGTAAGCAGGCTTCAAACTCATCTTATCCCAGAAAAACTTTTGAAATTTGTGTATAATGTGTACTCGCATTTGTTGCGTTAAATACCATAGGTCCCAAGTCAAGGTCCAAAATCCCCAACACACTGATGTGAGGTTTAACTCCATCTGCATACAGTAATGTCCAAATTAATGGACCACTTAACCACAGCAGAATTGTGGGTAATTGTTCAGGATTTGAAATACTTCTGCTGTGGTTAAGTGGTCAATTACTTTGGGCATTACTGTAACCAATATAAGGATTTGAGGTTTAATGATAACTCAATCCACAAACAGTAATGTCCAAAGTAATTGACCACTTAACCACATCAGAATAATTGGTAATTTGTCAGGATTTTAAATGCTGAAACATTACCCATAATTCTGTTGTGGTTGAGTGCTCAATTACTTTGGGCATTAATGTAACCAATATAAGGATGTCAGGTATAATAATAACTCAATGCACATACAGTAATGTTCAAAGTAATTGACGTCTTAACCACAGCAAAATTATCCATAATTCTGCAGTGGTTAAGTATTCAATTACTTTGGGCATTAATGTAACCAATATAAGGATGTGAGGTTTAATGATCACTCAATCCACATAACCAATATAAAGATGTGAGGTTTAATTGGAACTCCATCCACATAACTAAAAAATAAGTGTAAAAAATAAACAAAATTAAATTCCAGGATGGCGTCGAATATGGACTACCTAATTCTGCTCCAAAAACATGTATATTGAATATATGGATGTTTATGGGGGGAAACCGATTATTTCAATGGTATTGTCATTAACTGTGATCCAAAAACCCGATCTACGGGAGCGCGCTTCGCGTGCGACTGTATCTTAAGCATATGTGCATATTAATAATAAGCCAACAATTGGAATCCCAACGAAGAAGATTGGCGTGGGTCCCTTGCGCTTGCGCGATCTGTCCATCAAACAATATTTAGACATCTGAAGACACGTTAGTCCAAGTCTTCTCGTACTAAAACCGGCTAAGATATTGGGATGGAGGTGCCGGTCTTTAGTCCGAGTTCCAGGCCCATGCATTCTTATGACACGACTTAAGCGTTAGTGACCCGCTCAAATAAAACCACAATTATATGAAATAAAATATCACAATTGCGACAATAAACGGATATTTTCCGCAGAAGACATGCTATTTGATCTGAAACCCACATCAGTTGTGAATTGAAAGCGGTAATTTAATGCGAAAAGAGACATTTACCGCAATGTTTACAAATTTTTAAAAGTATGCGAACTCAGTTGACCTCGCGAACTGTGTTCGGCATTTTCCGTTGAAAATATTCAGTAGATTTTCGACTGACAACGCAAATTACGATGAATTCTCCATTGTAATCGCAATTATGTGTGTCAATAAATAAAAAATAAATAGATTAATTAAACATTGAAGATATAAATGTAATACATTAAATAAATTACGGGGAATTACAACCCTCTCAAAGTTTAAAACAGTGTAAACACAACGACCATTAGAATAAATAATATGGTGCTACATTTCCCACATTTGGTGGACTTCAGCGAAATTAAGATATATACTAAGCGAACAGAGCAATATACTGCTCTTGTTAAGCACACAAAAAATCAAACAAAATTTGTATAAATTTTTAACCTTAAGTTTGAAAAGTCCCACTAAAACGGAAGAACTATATTTCGAAACTGTGTGATTCGGTTCTCCGATTATTTTATCAACACAAAGGTCAAAATGCACATGGATGAAAATCACACGCATGGCAAGTCAGACACAAGAGTTCTAATTTTCTCCAATTTTGACAAGTTGCTTGCGAAAATTGTCAACAAAACTACCTTTCTGATCCTCCATTATGTCATTAAGTTTTTAGTGCGGGAATTGTTCTCAAAGCACATTGGAAACTGGACTTTGCGGCGATCGGTTTTCGCTATTTTGTTCGGAAAACCCCGCGCTATATATAGAAACGGAAACTAGAATACTCAGAACAAACACCGGACAATGCCGAAGTTCTTCGGAACCTGAGTTCGGCTTTCAGTTAAGTAAACAAACAGAAAAAGCAGAGATGTTGGTGACAATCAACCGGAATATTCTATGCGTAATTTAACATGAAAGTTAGATTATTATACACCATTATGACCATAAGATGTCTCTCTTTCCGATGTATATAGCATCATGTATTGATTCATTAGGTAAATCGAGTAAAATACACCACAGATTCCCGCCACAGATCGTGGGCGTAACTCGTGTGATAGGATTGGTATAGAAGCGGGCTTGGACTAAAGACCGGCACCTCCATCCCAATATCTTAGCCGGTTTTAGTACGAGAAGACTTGGACTAAGACACGTCAGAACCAATAACTTGATAACCATAATAGATACATCTATTGCCTGAGTGACTAATATTTATAGCAACCACCACAGCACCGCAGGCGCTATGTTGCTTTTCAAGTTTAGGCGCGAATGACGTCATTAATTTTTACAATACCATGAAACAGAATTTCGACGCGATGAAAATCCGGACAAGAAAAATGGGTTAAAAATCACGTGACTTCCGCCCCGCTTTTGCATAGCATCCTGGGAACAATAATATCAAATTGTGAAATCACGGAATCGGAAGTGAACCAAGTGGGATGGTTATGAAATTAGCAACTTCAGTTTTTCTGAACAATTCCTATGTTATGTAGGCTTATAAATTAGTTTCAATTTGACCATTTTCGTTGGTTACTGACCGAAAACCAGCGAAGACGTCTTGACATGGTCCATGACGTCATTTACGTCAGTTGGTTTTGTGGGCCAGAATTCAGACACATTTGGTCTTTACCGGAAACACCGATTTCACATCACTAGATTAAACGCAATTACATATACAAAATGGCCATAGGACAGTTTATATGCAATATGCACACAATAAATGTGGGATCCCTCCCTACAAACGTGTTGTTTGTTTGTTTGGATTTCATTGTTCCTTTTTTGTTTGTTCTTCTTTTAAATCTAGTGAGTGCATATAAGATTATATTCTTCATCATGTTTTCAAATGTCATTTTGACTATCAGTTTGAATTTTTGACCATGCAATGGGCTAATTCAGCTGCCTTCAACAATATATACACTTAAATGTGATTAAGAGACTTCTCTAAAGACCATTTTCTAAAACAATACAGACTGGATTCAAACGAGAGATGTTTTCTATTGACAAGAGCTAGCTAGCTAGCGCATGAAACTGTTCACGCGAAAGATTTCCCCCAGTGATATTGTGGGATTTAGCGCCCATGTGAACATTTATATTTGTCATATATAAACGTGGGAAGTTGCTAGCTTTAGTTTGGCATGGATATGTATGAGTTGTTTTAACGAGATACGTCCTGGCAGGGTGGTTGTACTGTAGTGTTCCGCGGAATCCGCCCCTCCAACTTTGGTGAAAGTATTCAACATTTTGAAATCCCATGACTGACACAGCAGCAGTTGGAAACTACGTATATAGATGGAAATTGTTGTGATAGTTTGATGTATTTGTGTGGTTGCTCCACTACGTGTCACATGCGATCATATTATTTGTTACAATGATGTCAAATAGTTGCGAAGTCAGCTCCATAATTCTTTCCCTCCATAGTAAATCTTAAAACAATTTCTAAAGAATGATTTATTGACCTTATATTTGGTATGGAGCGTCCTTGGTTTACTGGAGTTCAGATTTGTTAACATCACGTCACCAAGTCAATTACTTGCGAAGCCACAGCCATAACTATTTCCCTCCATAATAATTCTCAAAACAACTTCTTAAGAACAATTGACCAGGTCAGTCGCGCAAACATTGGAAGAGCCAGGGTCAATCATTTTTTTAAAACTAAATTTTACATTTAAATTATTGCTTTATTTAACCAAAACAAAAATTAAATGAGAAAATTAACTTTTACTACTTGCTAAATTTTATCTTTTAATTATTTCATTTAAATTTTAGATTAAAATTAAAAAATATACAGTCCCAGTATTTACAGTATATTAAGTCCAAGTCTTTATAATCTGTTGAGTGACCCCACAGTCATTTACTTGCTTTGTTAGTAATAATTTGAAGGATTACTTGTTTAAACGCAATTGTTATCAAAATATTTTATGTATTTTTTTTATAATTTCTATTTATATGTAATAATATAATCTTGGTGGCGTTACCATTTCTGACTATGGTTTTCTTGTTATCTGTTGAGACGTGGAATTACATTGACATTAAAACTATGCGATGACGTCACTCCTTTGTCCATAGAGTCAAATTTATAAGATAACTATCCATTATCCAAATTAATGATGATAAATTTTACTGTGGACGATTCAATGTATATGATTGGCATGTATGATACCATACTGTATGCATGTAGCTATCCAGACAACGGTTCTCAAGTATAGTATCGCTCTTATGGATTACTAGAAATATGAGTTTCTAAGCAATATACCTATGTATAGAGCCTCGTCACTTGGGTTGGGTGAGTGTGTGTAAAACTTCAAAGACCAGGCAAGTCGTTTCACGAATAGCAATTGCATTTTCAACTGTTAAAATTTCTCGAATCTAATGCCGCATAAATTATTTAATACAAAATGCCGAACTGTAGTGGCAACATACCCGAGGATATTCGTATATAAGGAGCTCGTTGTCTTTATTTCGTGTTCATGCCACTAAATAATAACGATATCAACTAAGTTAAACACACAACTCGTACTATAAACAAGGTAAGTCTTCATCGCCGGTCCGCCGGTACGCGGGGGGGGGGGGGGGCTTTGCTTCCTGCATTCATCCAATCACTATTAAACACTCACAAACCAAACCCAACAAACGGTCTTCAGCGGCATTATAGCACACAAACGTGGGTTGTAGGAGAGGGCTGACGGCCCTTTCAAATCTTCCCGGGGGGGGGGGTCCCAAACTCCAAACTTCGTACGCCGTGTTCAGTCAACGGTGAGAAACGCAATGGATTACTGCCTGTCCATTATGTTGATAATGGGTTAATATGTCACGCCATCCATATAGCCAATGGGCGAGTGGATAGGGCGGAACACGTCGTACAACTCAGGTGGCTTGACCAATTTCGGTCAGTCCATACTGTTCAGTGGTAACGCTTCAGACACATGAACTCGGCCTTGTTTTAAGTCAGATAATAGCTTCAGGCTGTACATTATTGCAGCGAATGGAGCGAATGAAATAATGTACAGCTTTAACCCTTTGAGTGCCAGGTCGATTTTTGTGTCAACCCATATACCCTGTGCGAATGCATTCTCTTATATATGCGAGTCGACCATAGGTCGCCTCGCATATATAAGAGAATGCATTGGCTTAACATTTGGTTTTTTTTACAATTGTTTACAATTTTTATAATTTATTCTTATATTCTTTAACAGGCTTATTTTGTAGGTTTAGGGCCGATGAGATCGGCCCCTGGCACTCAAATGGTTAAGCCATTGTAGTATACAAATTAAACAAAACTGTACCATTCCTAGCCACTTACGATTGATTGGTTAAGGGCTTGTTGTCGTTTCGGCCGCTATGCAATATCACGACCACGACCATGAACATAATCAGGTACCAAACAGATCGTAGCAAAGCAACTGTTAGATAGGTCAGATAGTGAGTGGATTAGATTTAAGGAATGAGCTATGTACAAATAAAAGCACCCAAGATGAATGTTCCCACTTGGATTCAGAATATAAATTAAAGAAATGACTAGTGTGTGATCTTACTATAAAACGTATAAAGGTAGTACAGGATATGTAGTAAATAGCAAATAAAAAACACAATAAATTTGCATAGATTTTGTTTCGGACGAAATAGATCAACGGCTGGCATCAACACCTACTTTGTGGACACGATTGCTGAGTATGTGACCCGTGGAATGGATGGCCGAGGACCAACTATTTTCTTGGCATCTATATATGACAGATGCGTCTCAGCTTGACATCGTTGAATCTAACTCATAGTCCCAAAATTGGACACGAACGATGTATTGCAATATGTGAACATTGACAGTTGATTTTTTTAAGATTCGTACAGTCCTTATGATAATTGCCAGAAATAACATGGTGCACTTATGGTTTCTTTACTCTCACAATGTACTTGGCCATGGCCAATTTCAAGTTCGATGGATGTTCGCACCGATTGAAGGTACGAAGATTACTGTTTAAAATAACGTTTTGTCCGTCAACTGTCCTTGTAAATCTACGGACCTCTGTAACTCCATGTGGTGCTAACTAGTCAATATCTCTCACACAGAATAATCAGATATATCTCGAGTTCTCAACACAGCTCTGCTAATGTTCAATGTCGTGTGAGGAGTAATCAACATTGGTGTTTATGCACCAGATGTTAATTGCACTAGAGCGTCAGATTGAATATTTCTTAGACATTCGATCAGAAGATAGCCACTTAGTGGCCCAGTCCTGATTGGTTTTACATATTTAAATGTTTCCGCTATGATTTGTGTTTTTTTGTTGTCAATCACATATTGAGAGTTCGTGCTTTTGCATAATATCAGAATCTAAATCCAAAACGTCAATATGTCGCGCATACATTTCAAAGTGTAGATACAGGACCATTATGTAACCCAAAACTCATTGTGGAGAATCTAAACTTTAAAGTGCAGATCCAGGAGCCATCCATACGTACAATGAACTACATTGTTTATGAATACTACACATTGTGTAGCTCATTTTTACAAAGTAAATTGTACGAAAGAGTAAAATTAAACACAAATCGTGTAAATATTTGCTCTACGCAATATCTACACTTTAAAGGTTTGGAATAGCTGTGACAATTAAACAGTAGTAATGCTAATCTTTTCAGTAGAGTTACAACAATTTAGTTTTTTCTGTCGTTCACTTAATTGTGCAAAGTCATTGTGTGCAATTTGAGTTTCGTAACAATTAAGCTAGCACTCCCATCTAGCAATTTCCGAAACCGAACACAGGAATTGCAATGAATAGTTTTATTATTTGAAAATCGACGGACCCGGAACGGGGGCGTTGATACATCCAATTACAAGGCAATGGGTCGCGTTAACATGATTGACAGATACATTTAGTATCCAGGAAGTAAATGAACAACCGTACTGAAATAAGTGTCTAGAAACTTTATTCTCTGGACAGAATTAATGATGTTCGGATATCTTCATCACTGGTTGATTCTAACAGGCGTTTTCGTTCCTGTGACATTACTCGCATTATACGAAGGTATAAAATTACACCAGTTTAATATGATATATGTACATACTGATATTTATCTCAACAGACGTGTATTTTTACGGGGCACCATTCTTCTATTTATTACCTATTTTGTGATAATAATTCATTTTAAAATATCAAAAAATTAATATATGATATCACAAAATCGAATTTATGATATCATAAAATTGTTAGCATTTAGTGATATCACATATTATATTTTATGATTTCATATAATCATTATTGTAATATCACTTATTCCAGTTTGTGATATCAAATATTCATTTTGTGCTATCAATAATTCGGACGAAAATACTATTTAGTGATATTACTAGTGCATTTCTATATTGTGATATCAAATATTCGATTTTATGATATTTTAAACTGATGTTATGATATCACTAATTCGAATTAGTAATATAATATATTGATTTTGTGATATCCCATATTCGACGTTTTATATTACTGATTAACGGATTCACAGGTCGCCGTTCTTCTATTTATTACCAATATAGTTATATCAATAACTCATTTTATTATATCACTAAATGAATACATGATAACACAAAATATGATATCTTTGAATATTTTATGACATCACAGAATTAATTTATGATATAACAAGTACCAATTTGTAATATCGTAAATTAATTTTTTTATATCACAAAATCGAATTATTGAACATTTAGTGACATCAATAATAAGTGGAAGTTGTAGCCCAGTGGTCAGAGTGTCGGACTTGTAATGGTGTTAATGCACATGCGTGAGTTCGCACCTCGACTGTGGACCATTTGCCTCCACACAACAGTGGCTTGGTCGGATTGAGCGGTATGATACTGGCTTTAAGATGTTAAAGAGATTCGAAATCTATAAAATATTAATTTAACAAATTACTCGGTTTAAACCAGCGTATGCCAGATGTAATGTTTCTTTCTCCATAATGCTAACAATGCCACTTTGGCGGTCAACCCCAAGGGAAATTATGAAAACACCAACACAACGTCGGTACTGTCCAACACGGTGCGTGGCTACCGATGTTTGTTGACTGAACAAATGAATTCATACTGGAGAGACATGAATTCGGCTGCCATTCGTCCTCAATTCTATTCTCTTGTATCTGAACATCTTATATCATACAAATCCGTTGCTATTTGAATTTTTTTTTTTAATAAGAAATCTGCAACCCTTTGATAATAATTTCTCACCATTAACCCTTTATATCAGAAATGGATTTTTCCATCCAGTTATAACAAAACACATTGGAACGGTATAGTATGTATTCTGAGTTCGAACGGTGAAAGAACGGTAAATCTCAGTGGGATTACATAAAAGATTGTTCATATTCCGGTTCTTTCGGGTCGAACATTCTGGACTGGAAACACTCATCATTTAGTAGCCCGTTGTGTATTTTGACAAAGCGATAACAATCACAATTCTGTCTGACTTTGCATTGAGGAACCGATGTGAGTAGTCGCCGAGAAGTGAACAGACTAAAATCGAAATAGATTCGGAGTAGAGGGTGTAGCTTCATATACAAGCAGATGAATGTACGGACCGTTTTGTGAGCTGGATCTCTCTCGTGTATGGCTCTGCGCCTTATATTGACGCTCAGGTGGTGTTAGGTGCAGCGAGATATCGCTATGCAGTATTGAAAGTTAAGGTATTGATTTGTGTCGCCAAGAACCCACTATTCAATTACTAAATCGGGAAGCGTGTGTAAAATACACGACAAGAGATACAAGAAAACCATAGTCAGTAATGGTAACGCGCTCAAGATCATATATTATATACCCATGCTTGTAATTATATAATATAAAATATATTGGTTTCGCGAATGACCAACTCAGAGTTCCGTTAAAATAACAATAACAACCGGCACTTAATCAACGAGCCGGCGGCCGACTCGGCCGTCTCCGACCACAACCATCAGTGGGCTGCAGAACGAAACATATCTATAAAAGTTGAAATATAAGACTTACAAAAATTATCATTTAAATTTATTGTATTGGTAATTGATATAGCTTGTCACAAACCAAAAATCAACATTATTGACTTAATAATGTAAAGGACAATAAACGAAATTGAAATTCACAACTACACCTTTTACCGGACTCGGCATCCTGGTCGCGCAGTTCGACTTTTAAACCGGAAAAAACTAATTATATATAAATAAAATGCCCAGCGGACCACGGCTATCAACAGTACATTATACACGCGGCGCGCGCAAAATATCTTCTTATATGATAGTCGTGAATGTAAAATGGAATCCGCTCCTGGATATATGAAAGGAATCAATGTCGAATGTCGCGTACGCCGACAGTTGCCAATCCTCGTTGTTGATACTCAAGCCATTATATGAAGCAACGGATTAGTGTTGACACGGGTTACGCGTACGTGCCTGTGCCGTATATGGCAGATGGATGGAAGATTGCGAATGTACGAGAAAAAGTGTTGTGGCTGTTCGTGGAGTGACGAATTTGTCATATACAAATTATATAGTTTTACCATTTGTATATTAATAATATGTAGCAAAGTAACAGGTTACTTATATCAAAGTGGCGCGCCGAAGATGTGTATAATATGAATGACGTTTGAGGATGCAGTCTGAGTGATCTAGATGAATCTGAAAATGTGGTACTGTTCATGCACATATTAAAACACGATGAAATCACGAACGGTATTGTTCCAAGTAGAGAAAACGTTCAGTGGAACACCGTATGGAATAGTATATGTGACCCGCCATATCAAATCCAGTCGAAGTCGGGATTTTTTTTAACCCTGTGCCAAATCATTCTCTTATATATGCGAGTCGACCATAGGTCGCCTCGCATATATAAGAGAATGCATTGGCCTAACAATTTTTTACAATTTTAATAATATTTTCTTGTATTCTTTAACAATTTTATAATTTCACCCATACAGAACCCCAGACAAACATGAGCAGACGACACTCTTCTATATGCTTCTATATATGTGTGGGGCTCCCTGCAGGTAATGGATGTTTTTTATTTTATGTCCTAAAAATTGTCAGAAACATTTATTTAAAAAAAATGATAAAAAATGGTTAGGCCAATGCATTCTCTTATATATGCGAGGCGACCTATGGTCGACTCGCATATATAAGAGAATGCATTGCACAGGGTAAAACAATCCCGACTTACGACTGGATTTGATATGGCGGGCACATATCTTCGAGTTAAAACATTATATAGTGATAGCACTGTTCCCCAGCGGAAGATTGAAAAGAGTGTAAGTTGCATTTACTTTGACACGTGTAGCAGATATTTTGTTATTTAAACCTGTCATGACGGTAGCTGCGCTAGTGCAGCATCACACATCCTGTGCTAGTGCATTTATGCAAGAATGCACTGGCTTGCAAGTTAAATATTGTTAGGCAAAACGTATTCCCCTATATATGCGAGGCAAAACTTTGAATTTCAATACGAATGCTTTCAAAATTCAAGGTTGACTCTGAATATACTATTTCAATCAGTTTTATCAACATTTTCAATTAATATTATCAGCATGGCATCTAATGCCGTTTCAGTTGTAGTCTGGAGTATTCGAAAATGATGCAATGCGCAAGCTTCAGTCGCGAAAGGAAGATGTGAAAATATATAAGTGTTTTCGCTCCGATGCAATTAACGGCTTGTGCAGAATAACGCTGTAAATTCGTAAGTTCTTTATTCGTTTTTAATGTGTGTTCAGTGTCACTGACTCCAACTCGATTGCACCAATTAATACGATCATAATATGACGTTAGATTCGTATATTTCACGCCTATAACATCAATTACAATGCAATATTCAGTCAAACAAGGATAATTCAATTAATAATTCATGTGAAGGAGAAAAATATAATCTCGCACTTTGAGTTTACAATAACGAGCCAATTATTGTTGAAATGTTTGAAAAGCTTAAAGAAAATAAATATTACATCGGTGATTTTGTACAATAAGATAATTCTGACAAAGTGCATAGTTGTTAATCTTTTAATTGCTGTGGTGTGTGTTGTTCAGGAGTATTTTACCTTCGGCGATGTGGTAGTGCAAGTGTCCCGTACTCTCGACGTATGTGCATCTTGGTCTATTTTGTCCTGCCGTCTATATCCCACAGCGTTTGGTGATTGTGAGTAATTAAAGTGAAGAGTCCAATACAGGTGGGGCAGTGGACAAATGTATTTTTCGAGAATTGAAGTTAATGAATTACGCGGAAAATATTGTCTCCAGGCACGACGTAATTAACGTATCGAACTATCGGTTAAAGAATGGTAACTCTATATGGGTGTATATACAAATTGTTCTGGTCGAAAATAGCTATTTTTGTCGGACAATTGGGACGGGAAGCCATTGTTATTTCACCAGTGAAGAAATTAACGAATGAATAAGAAATGCTTGATTATTTATTTTACATGTTACACTTAGCATTGAAATACATTTTTATGTTTTAGAATATGTGGATCTGAAATCGAATGCTATAACATTCAACATTGGTTGCAACTACTTGTGGAAAACCTACACCGTGAACGGTTTATAGACTTTGTAACACCCGGTGTGTGATTTATAGGCTATGGAACACATGTCCTGACAGTAACACCTGTCATGAGAGCAGTATGCTATATATGTAACACATATCGTGCGAGCCATAGGCTGTGTAACGGCTGTATTGGGAGCTATCGGTTGTCGAATACCCTACATGTGACGTTTTCACGACACTCCCGGCATAATGGGAAACAATAACACGAACATTAGTTCGGTGGTTTTAGTATGCGCTTAGTATTTAACAGGCGACCGACCCTTAAGAGCGCGTTCACTAGAATGACCTGAAAACATTCGGTCCTGCATAACACGGACCAACACAACTCAGTTGTTTAACGAGTAATCTCTCGGAAACGTCCGGACAATCAGCCGGATTACTACTCGACATGCCTGTCGAACAAGCTTTCCATTAACCTTCATCTGCCGTGAAGACAGTAATTTTCCTCTATACGCTGTTACGCGAAAAATCATATTTACATGCTGTGGAATTTGAGTCGTGTGAGCTAAGTTTAGGCTAGAGCAATAGTCATGCGAGGAGCTGTGTATACACGTTTATATTTTTGCTAATGTACCGTTGCCTCTTATGCGTATAGTGGCCATGAAACACTTCTCATGTGAGCTATATGCTGGGGAACACATGTCGTGGAAGCTATAGGCTGTGGAACACATGTCTGGGAGCTATAGGCTGTGGAAAACATGTCGTGGGAGCTATAGACTGTGGAATACATGCGTGGGAGCTATTGGCTGTGGAATACATGTCGTGGAAGCTATACGATGTGGAACACATGTCGTGGGAGCTATATGCCGTGGAACACATGTCGTGGGAGCTATAAGATGTGGAACACATGTAGTGTGAGCTATAGGCTGTGGGACATATGTCGTGGGAGTTATAGGCTGTGAAACACATGTCGTGGGAGATATAGGCTGTGGAAAACATGTCGTGGGAGCTATAGGCTGTGGAACACACGTCGTGTGTGCTATAGGCTGTGGAATACATGTCGTAGGAGCTATTGGCTGTGGAAAATATGCCGTGGGAGCTATATGCTGTGGAAAACATGTTGTGCGAGCTATAGGCCGTGGAACACATGTCGTGGGAGCTTTAGGCTGTGCGAGCGGCCTTTACATCTCCGTACACAATTCACTCATAACAAACTGCTCTCTAATTACTGAAAGGTTCTCTATAATTACTGAAATATTCACTATGACTACCGAAAGCTCCTCTATCATTTCTGAAAGCTTCTCTATAACTACTGAAATCTTCCATATAATTATTGAAAGCTCCAAAGTAGTACTTTGTGCCAATTGTTAAACGAACAATGACAACGTTTCGCATTTGGAAATATCTACATCACGCCTGAAAGTTCAAAATCCTTCAGTGAGAACATATATATGAAAATCTCCAGATATCAATATTAGAAAAAATCTCACACACGATCTTGTTATCCTGATAGGCGATATTAATGCCCGAGCTGGAGTTATGTGTGACCTTCATGTTATCCTGATGACGATATTAATGTTCGAACCGGAACTATGTGCGACCTTGAGGCAGATATTTAAAAAACTTTATATGACCAACATATCAATCAAACGCACTAATCACGAAAATTCGGCAAATAACAACGGCGGAAAACTCTTATATTTATGTTCAGAAAGAGAACTAATCACTCAATTGATTTAAACATATTTTTATTAGTATAATGCATAAATAATACATAACATATAAAGGGATTGGAGGACAAGTTCTTTGAAACTTAGATGGACCTCAGCTCCCAACTGATCATACATGAAACATAAATATAACAATTTATTTTGGATTTATATCAGGTTTTGGTAGGGCGGGTAGAATGTATGTACTGTGGGTGCGTGAGTATAAGATATTACATTGGGTGTTAATTATTACAAATCAGTGGTGTGGTTGGGGTAATAAGTTTAATTACACATACCTATGACTAGTAAGCCAACTGGCAGCATATATATGTATAAGGTGGGGAAAGCATTAGTTGATGTGTTATGGGAATGGTAAATATGAAGGGGTCGTTTGAGTAAGTAACAGAACAGGATATTGGGGCAGCAAGTACATTTATGGTACATAATTCAGATTGTGTTGGTTTACATGGGCTTATTCGTTGCACGTCGCATATCGTCCGGAAGATTTTATGAATTTTAAAGCTGTGTCTTTCAGAATGCAGTTCTCGTTGGCGGTTAAAGTTAGATCTCCTTTTAGAAGCGCTTTGTATGACGTGACTCCAAATGATCTCATAACATGAGACAGTTCTTTATCACCAATGTGATTTTCAACTTTGTCATGATTTAGATTGCTACACTTGTTTCTAATTCGACAGTGTATGATATTTGTTTGTCGGTCACCGAGATATACATGAGATGGAATTTTTTATCTTGGGGAGAATTGTTGATTTGAAAGCCTCGTAAGATTTTGTTTTGATGTCATTTGCCAAGCAGTTCCAAACTTCGATTGTTTTCGGAAAGAAAGATTTCTTGAAGGTTTCTGGGTGACAAGTAGTTCTCAAAATCGTCCGCATTGCGCAAAAAGTAACGACTCGTATCACCGACACGTGGTAGAAGAATGTCGAATAAAAATTGGGGGGCTTTACGATTGACCATTTTGTGCATAAGACATACTTTTTGTGCATCTCGACGAATCTGGAGGGGTTTCCATCCAAGTTCGTTAAGTAAATTGGCGTTCGATGAGGATCTGGTTAGGACAGATACAACTCGCGCTGCATCGTGATGCAGTTTGTCTAGTGTGATTTTGTGATGTCAGAGGCGGAGTCCCAAACACAACTGCCATATTCTAGTATGGGCAATAAATGTGTTTTGAGCAATGTGTCGAGGGTCTTTCGTGATAACATATACTTTAATTTTCGGAGTTGTGAAAGCACAGTGCAAACATTATTTTAGGTGTGTTCTATGGCAAGGTCCCACTGAATATCGGATTGCAGAACGATTCCTAGATGACAGTGATCTTCAACTATTTCGAGTTTGTTGGAACTGAATATGAGGTCTGCACTGCGGGGGAGTGTTGATTGGTGGCCCTGAACTATCATTGCTTTCGTTTTGGATGAGTTAAGGGAAACCAGCCATTTGTTAGTCCAACTATCAAGTGATTTAAGATCGTTATTTATATGAACCACCAGATCTTCATAAGACGATAGTGAATAGAATATACAGGTGTCATCTTCAAATAGGCGAAAGTTTGACTTCAAATTGTCTCCAATGTCATTTATTGAGAACAAAAAGGGACCAAGAACAGACTCACGAGGAACCACAGAGGCGGGTCATACTCAATGGTAGATTGGGCGCTCAATCATCAAACTGCACTTGCAAGTGAGTAAGCGTAATCGACTTGTTGATCTATGTTTGCGAGACAATGATGAGCCCAATCAACTTTTATCAGATGTCCGCTTAGGTGTATTAGTGAACTCAGACCACCGTTACCAATTAGAAGCGCCCCGCCCACCCAAAACACAACGCCCCATCGAACAGAAGTTCTGCAAATCAGCAAGCCGATAGCCAATATGGTTATAATCTTGGGTTAGCTTAGGTTAGCTGTATCGATCAATAGGACACTTGCAGAATGAATCGTACACAGCGCGAGATAAACCAAACGATACGATGCACGGTAAAACAATTTGATATGAACGTACTAGTTACACCCCAGTCTAAGTCCACCAAGAGAAACGAGCTATTTGACGGAGCGAGGGTGTAATGGCGAGTGGATGGTTGTTGCTCTTGGTGAACAACTTAAGACTGGGGCGGTGTAACGAGCTTACACACAGCTGTTTTACTTATTCATATTGTTGAAATGTGCAGAATTGATATTTATCATGATTTATTGAATCAATATTTTCCCCGATTCCTACAGTGTCCCCTAATGTAAATTCAATTCGTCCACTGTCTGATTCGGCCGTGTCACATGTTCATGTCGGGGAATAATATGTACATGCATTCTCATCCAATCGTAAACGTATACTATAGACCAATCATATGGATCATAACGGAAAGCGTAACAATGTTGCACGAGTTGATAGTGAACATGAATTCGTGCGTATACAACCATGTATTTAGTCTAGTTGGAACCCCTCGGAGTGAATGTTCTCTGTGACAGTCAAACATTGAAACACATAATTATGCGAGTGTTTGAACGAATATAGCCACGTGAAGAAAACCAGAGGGCATTGCAACTATAGCAGAATTGTAATCAAGGCTATGGTTAGCAAGTTGTATATAACAACTTATTTAGCGTAGCCCGATTGGAAGGGGTATTAAGGATGTCTCTCCAACAAATTTGGTCAACAGTTTCATCAGTTGAAATCTCTTGTCTGGCTCATCATTGGTTGGAAAGTTCGCACCAAATATATAGGTTGATCTTGTTCCCATTTCTTGATATTCCGACAATTGATTAGCAGATAATTTGTTTTATTACACGCTTGTTCCTAGAAGTACAGTGTTATTGCTGTTCCATATTAACAAATCCGTATGGAACGTACGTTCCATACGGATCTCGTTGACGTAAAATGACGTACATGACGTTCGCCTCAATCATGAAACTGGAAGTATTTAAATAAAAGAATCATAACACATGACAAACATCCCCTGTATGGGCCTAATTAAATCTTCTAATCCTGTATTTTTAATGCACGATTTCTAGGACGCGAAGCGTGTAATAAGCACAGAACGACACGATGTGAAAATGGGTTTGTCGATACGGCACTCGTGTTGTCGCGGAAGAATAGAACTCAAGGCGCAAGCGCCTCTCGTTCCATCCTTCCGCGACAGCACTCGTGCCGTATCGACAAACCCATTTACACATCGTGTCGTTCTGTGTATGTTCTACATGTAAACCAGCAGTAACATATTTTTTCTCATATTGGTCACACTTTTTATTTGATGTAGCAGTTGTAACATTTCAACCTATAGGTGGCGGGTGCAAATAAAATTTCGCGAACATTGGAATCCGGTACTGTTCAAGTTGGTGGGTGAGGTAGGGAATGTTAATCAGGTGAACATAACTGACTCCTCTTTGTTTCACGACACCAGTGCTACAGACGGTCTTATATATTGTTTCTATTGGATGAAACACTTTTCATAGAGACATTTTGAAACAATCATTTCTTTTATTTAATGAGTTTCAAGACTCGAGATAACAAATAAAAGTTCAATATGACCATTTAGTTATTGCAATTCGCACACGATACTAGCACAAACTGAGAGTAGTTTATTGTTAACCTCCTCAATTTAGGAGACCATATATAGAAATGACAAATGTATACATGTTATATTAATTACAATACTAATCACAATATTAATCTTACAGTGTTTACGTCATGTTACACGCATGCGGTCGGGTTCTGACAATTTCAAGTTTCAAGTGTTAGTGAGGTCGGTGATAATCTGAAAAATTTAAAAATGGGAAGGCATACATAGAGGTTCCCGAATGTCAGTTGCCCTTTTAAAACGTGATTAGCAATATCATATGCGTGTGGTCGAGCGAAATAAAATTTCCAAATAAAATATTTACTGGACATCAATGTTGAGTATTGGAACTTGAGAAGGTGTGTCGTCGTATTACCTTCTCGGGTGAAATTAGACAAGGGTTTCAGACATCGATTTCAGAAAGTAGCATACATCATATGAAAATGGCCTTTTTAAGAAACTTGAAATCAATTATCAATATCACATGTGTGTGGTCGAGCGGAATAAAACTTCCAAATAAAATATTTAATGTACATCAAAGTTGGGTATAAGATTTTGAGAATGTGTGTCGTCATATTACCTTATCGAGTGAAATTAGCAAAGGTTCCAGAGATCGAAGTCAGAAAGATGCATATATCACATGAACATGGCCTATTTAAGAAACTGGAAATAAATTAGTCAGTGTATGTTACTGTGATTAAGAAAGAGTACTTTGTTTCCTAGGTCTACTGAATAAGTTCATAATGCGATTACCGCTATGACGCTGGTTATAAGTACGTTTTTGTTCCTCTCAAAGAGTCGCTTGCACATATGAGAACTGTAGCAGTAGATACCAGCATGTTGGACTATAGTTCAGATAGTGAGGCAGTATGACTGAATTGATGCCACTATTTGCGGTGGATTGATGGCATGTCACACGTAAGAGGTTAGAGTAAATTTAACATAGAACGGGGGACTGGTGCTATATTCCACTCATGTGGATATAGTGAGTATTGTCTCAATGCAGAAGTAGAGACTATTATATTCAAAATTGCACTACGGATGACATGTCGCGTGAGCAGGTAGTCTGGAGAATTAGGTACATGCACGTATTATTTGGAATTCTTGCCCATACAACTTTCATAGTGAAAGCAGTATCACATGTAAGTGGTTTGACACTATAAATACTGTATAGCGTATCAATCAGCTGATGCTATATCGCACACAAGTGGTTACGATCAGAGCTTGCTTGTAATTTTTGACATTACGTTTTTAAGATGTACTACGTGTGCATGACTAAGCATTAATTCCAGACATAATTTGCATCAATACATTTTAGAGAACGAATTCGGATTTCGAGCAATAATGAGCGATAATCAAATCCATTAGTTACCAACATTGGTATGGTCAATTCCTTTGATTCCCTTGCTTGCGAACAAGACGAAGGTTGCGGTGGAGTCAATACACAGAACGACACGATGTGTAAATGGGTTTGTCGATACGGCACGAGTGATCTCGCGGAAGGATAGAACGAGAGGCGCTTGCGCCTCAAGTTATATCCCTCCGCGACAGCACGAGTGCCGTATCGACAAACCCATTTACACATCGTGTCGTTCTGTGTTTATTACACGCTTCGCGTCCTAGAATCCGTGCATTAAAAATACATGATTCGAATGTTTATTTAGGCTCACACAGGGCGTGTTTGTCATGTGTGATGATTCTTTATTTAAATAGTTCCAGTTTCATGGTTGAGGCGAACGTCATGTACGTCATTTTACGTCAACGAGATGTGTATGGAACATACGTTCCATACGGATTTGTGAATATGGAACAGCAATAACACTGTACTTCTAGGAACAAGACCCTGTGGCTTTAAATCAACATATCGTCGTACTATGTTTATTTTTCGCGCAGAGATGTGGGCGTGAAAAATAGTTCTGCGCAAATTTAAATACGAGTAAGGTAAGCTAAACATCTGGGATCGACTCACAAACAGAAGTAAAATTTGAAGATATCAAAGAAACCGCTCCACAAGCTCTATAGACGCCCAACTATGAATATCATATCTTATATTCTGATAATCGTGTTATACAACTTCTGCAAACGCTCCTCAGAAAAAGAAACATCAGATATATGCAAACTGAAATTTGAGTAATTGTTCTAATCATCTCTGAGCATTCTGATATGTTGATATATTGCTATTTAATTTTAGCACTATGCAAACTGAAACCACTTCTACTGAGATAATAAATTCAGCACTGTACAAACTTACATATTTAAGTGATAAACATCTCTGAATATAATTAGTATCTTAAGAGGACGTGGCTTCCAAATTTTGTCTACGTAATTTGGAAGGAGGCATAATATAGGTTCAAACATACACGAAATATTGATATACAGGCTTCATATGCTCTGCGAAAAACACTTGACATACTGTAGTCACAGCCATTTTCCAGCTGTTTTCAATTTTTCTCACAACATTGAAACAAACGCTCCATGTTCCATGTCGTGCACATTGCTTTTGTTTGTTTGGGAACCAAACACCATGTTCTGGATTGTATTTGGTATGACTTTAATGTGTCTTTCCGGGACATATGATAGCCATATAAAGGTAGATCAAGTATTTATCGACCTATTTCGATATTTTGCCCAATTATATAGCAAACCCGCATTGTTCTTATTTTCACGAGAACAGGTTGCTTAAATTGCTACACTTGCAGGTCAGTTTGTAAAGTCTGTGTCAGCTTGCATATACTTCAAGGTATTATATTTTTTAATTGCATGTCGGATCGAACATTTTGTCTGACACTAATCATGATACAAGTACCAATGTGTTGGTCTCCATTGTTTTGTACCTATTCTATTTACAGAAAATGTTTCCGTTGAAATCACCCTACCTTCTAGGGTGAAGCGATCGACACATGTCGACCACCACGAGGCAAACGTCAGCTTCACCTTCAGTAAGGGCAAAGTTCAACTGCATTTAACTCTGAATGAACACATCAGTGGAGATGTGCCGATTGGAATACTCAGCAGCAATGGCACGATGGAAGACGCAAGACTGCTGCGAAATCAGGTAAGCAACACATGGATAGCTTCATGTCAGTATTCGTCTGATGGATTTGGAAGATAATGGGAACATTTACTGGAGTTGCGTGGATGATTCGCGTTTGGAATGCAAGTATGTTTGACACGACATATACAACATGTACTTTGGTGAGTTGACTCCGGGTACCTCGGCGGATGTTATAACGGCGTTAGTTTTTCATTTTAATTTTAATTTTTAAAACACATATTTTGCGTTGTTTTTGTTGTTAAATGTTACATTTAGCATGAGTTCGAATCTAAACAACAATCAAAAGTTTTATTTCAGAACAAAATTTGATTTTTTTTATTAAATGTTAAATTGAGCAAGTAGTCCAATCTAAACTAAAATCAAAAATTTAAATTAAGAATACAAAATTAAACAAATTGCTTTTTTAAACGGACATGTATTATTCTAACCTCCAAATATTGTTCTACGCAATTCGGAGCGACGAATACGATAGGTCGATCAATACACGAACTATTGGTATACTGGCTTCATATGCTCTAAGAAACACTTGCAAAAGTAACAGACATTTTCCAGCCGTTTTCAACTTTTCGCCAGAAGTAAGATCAACGTTATTTATTGCTACCATAGCAGGTATAGACTACCACGGGACGCTCCTTTCTGTCCCATGTCGTGCAAATGGTTGTTTTTTATTGTTTTTTGTTTTGGGACAAAAAAAAAGGTATTCACAGTTGTATTTTTCATTACTTCAGTGCGTTTGTTTGGCTTACATGATTCTCGTCGAAAGGTAGTTCAGATATTTATCGACTTATTTTCGATACTGGGAAAAATTCAAAAGCGAATAATATTATGTGTATTCTGGAGCTCAAACTGCCATGTGGCTTTAATTCAAAATGTTTAAACTATCAAAATGCGCACGAACCGCACAAACGAGCCTGTTTCATCTAGTTATACCATAAGGGAAAGATAAACTAACTAAACTATGTATGTAGACGCCGTAGACAATATACACTTATTGCTATTTTCAATTTTGCTCTATCGAGATTATGACTCAGCTTTACTGTTTTGTCTCCATGGATATTATGACTCGACTTAACTGTTTTGTCTCCATGGAGATTATGACTCGAATTAACTGTTTTGTTTCCATGGAGATTATGACTCACCTTAACTGTTTTGTCTTTGTACAAGGGATCTATTCGAGCATACCAAGATGTGGTCAACGGAGCCGCCATCACGATCGTGACGTCAGATGACGCAGAGCAATCGGATGAGGAGATCGTGAGTATATGTACACGCATATATGCAAATAACCAGCTGGCACACATGTATTTCAATGAAGCTATTCGTATAAGTTTTGCCCTTATATCAGTAGGATTATAGCTCACCTGGTCACAATATGTTGACATGAGCATGTGAATTCGGTTCGGCTATAGTAGCAGATCAGTAGATCAGTAATAATCAGTTAGAGCGTAGCAACGATAAACTTCGTGACGATACAGATGGTTGCCATGCGCAATTAAACGACGTCGTTAGTCATGATACATTTGTTTTTTCTTCACGTTTAAATATACTATTAGAAGAGAACTAGCTATTTTTAATGTCCTTATTAACTATATGTAGACGAGAGACAGTCTGGCAGTCAAGAACTATCTTCATAATATGTTATCTTGCTGCCAATATAGTAAGAAAGTGCAAATCATTAAACATGCAGTTTGTTCATAATGCTTATGCATATAAATGGAGGGTTCTTTTAAATTGGTATAACTTGTACAACTGTAAATTAAAAGTATAATAAATTATGTCAATTGTGGCAGAGTGTGTCCCCATTGTGGTGCCTACTTTATCATTTTCAACTGCACCCTCCCGAACCCGATTTCCAAGTTCGATCGCAATTGTAGGCAAGTATCCGACTGTTTGACATAAAACAACACATTCCAGACTAAATACTGGCTGGAAAATACAAATACCAGAATAAGTTCAACCTGTATTGGTCAGGCGTGCATGCCATTTTCATTTTACTTTCCCGCTCAATTATAATCCATGAGCTGGTAGGACCCACCGTGCATCCCATAACTTAACTTCTTTGGTATTTTCATGTACCATAATGTGTATTGTTCAGAAAAAATATGTTAACAGCTAATATTTTGGGTTCTAATGTACCTACTGGGTCAAAAATATCCTTTTTGCCATTGGTGACATCACCAGAGGTAAAAAGATCACGAAAATTCGATGAAAGCACACATATAATATTCTCCCTACCAGCCAACCCATGATCTACAATGAGCTGGTCTGCCTGATTGTGAATGATATACATGTCTAATCAACCATCGGTGACAATATGTATGACAACAGCTAGTGTCTTCGACAATCAGATATACCCTGACACCCACCGTTTGCACACATGGCCATGACGACAGGGATAGTTTGCTTCACCTGAACTTGGAACTTCCATCGAAGGCATACGTCGACGTCAAAAGACCCAACCCGTTGTTGCCACGTTCCCGGTAATTGCGACCACAATAGCTAATAATGTTGGAATCTCAAGTCTCTCGTTACAACGCATACTTTATTTCAGCTCGGGACCTTTATAAAAGACGAGGTCGAATACTCCATCACCAAGACCGAAGAGTCAACGACAAACACCTATGTCGTCCGGGAGATAGATGAAGCGATCGGATTCAATGACGTATTTACAGGTTGGTTGGACTGAAAATGGACCCACACCACAATATATACCGAATGACCGTGTCACATTGATCAAAGGCAACTTTCATTGGCAACTTGGAAATAACAAAAACGCGTAAATGTTACACTCATCTTTGTCATTATTAACTCTTCCATGACTGGAGCTTCCAGGAAGTTTACGAAAACCCTGTCCAAATGCATTTTCATATATATGCCAGCCTCCCACAAGGAGACTCGTATATATAAGATAATTCACTGGCACATGCTCGTTAATGATGCAGCAGTGAAACTCCCGTCATGAGTTCAGTCCTGGTTATCCACATGCTCGTTAATGATGCAGCAGTGAAACTCCCGTCATGAGCTCATTCCTGGTTATCCACATGCTCGTTAATGATGCAGCAGTGAAACTCCCGTCATGAGCTAATTCCTGGTTATCCACATGCTCGTTAATGATGCAGCAGTGAAACTCCCGTCATGAGCTAATTCCTGGTTATCCACATGCTCGTTAATGATGCAGCAGTGAAACTCCCGTCATGAGCTCATTCCTGGTTATCCACAAGCTCGTTAATGATGCAGCAGTGAAACTCCCGTCATGAGTTCAGTCCTGGTTATCCACATGCTCGTTAATGATGCAGCAGTGAAACTCCCGTCATGAGTTCAGTCCTGGTTATCCACATGCTCGTTAATGATGCAGCAGTGAAACTCCCGTCATGAGCTCATTCCTGGTTATCCACATGCTCGTTAATGATGCAGCAGTGAAACTCCCGTCATGAGCTCATTCCTGGTTATCCACATGCTCGTTAATGATGCAGCAGTGAAACTCCCGTCATGAGCTCATTCCTGGTTATCCACATGCTCGTTAATGATGCAGCAGTGAAACTCCCGTCATGAGCTCATTCCTGGTTATCCACATGCTCGTTAATGATGCAGCAGTGAAACTCCCGTCATGAGCTCATTCCTGGTTATCCACATGCTCGTTAATGATGCAGCAGTGAAACTCCCGTCATGAGCTCATTCCTGGTTATCCACATGTTCGTTAATGATGCAGCAGTGAAACTCCCGTCATGAGCTCATTCCTGGTTATCCACATGCTCGTTAATGATGCAGCAGTGAAACTCCCGTCATGAGCTCATTCCTGGTTATCCACATGCTCGTTAATGATGCAGCAGTGAAACTCCCGTCATGAGTTCAGTCCTGGTTATCCACATGCTCGTTAATGATGCAGCAGTGAAACTCCCGTCATGAGTTAAGTCCTGGTTATCCACATGCTCGTTAATGATGCAGCAGTGAAACTCCCGTCTTGAGCTCATTCCTGGTTATCCACATGCTCGTTAATGATGCAGCAGTGAAACTCCCGTCATGAGTTCAGTCCTGGTTATCCACATGCTCGTTAATGATGCAGCAGTGAAACTCCCGTCATGAGCTCATTCCTGGTTATCCACATGCTCGTTAATGATGCAGCAGTGAAACTCCCGTCATGAGTTCAGTCCTGGTTATCCACATGCTCGTTAATGATGCAGCAGTGAAACTCCCGTCATGAGTTCAGTCCTGGTTATCCACATGCTCGTTAATGATGCAGCAGTGAAACTCCCGTCATGAGTTCAGTCCTGGTTATCCACATGCTCGTTAATGATGCAGCAGTGAAACTCCAGTCATGAGCTCATTCCTGGTTATCCACATGCTCGTTAATGATGCAGCAGTGAAACTCCCGTCATGAGTTCAGTCCTGGTTATCCACATGCTCGTTAATGATGCAGCAGTGAAACTCCCGTCATGAGTTCACTCCTGGTTATCCACATGCTCGTTAATGATGCAGCAGTGAAACTCCCGTCATGAGTTCAGTCCTGGTTATCCACATGCTCGTTAATGATGCAGCAGTGAAACTCCCGTCATGAGTTCAGTCCTGGTTATCCACATGCTCGTTAATGATGCAGCAGTGAAACTCCCGTCATGAGTTCAGTCCTGGTTATCCACATGCAGTGCATGGGCTTAGTTTGATCCCCGGTGCGATTTTTGGAAGATACTGAAATCGGTGCGGCATCGTGGCTCATTGTGGCCCGAATTATTTAAATTAACCCGGCTTCTACTTTTTCTGGAACATGCCGTTAAAGGTCTTATTTTGCGAAAATTCGCCCAGACCAAGATCAATCAACTGCTTTCAATTCTCACATATTAAAAGTGCCATTTTCAAGAATATTTTAAAATGCTCGATCACGTGTCTAGTCATCTGACATGACGGTCATGTGACCATGGTTGCAATCAGAGGAAGGGCTGATGCTGAGCACTATTGCGTAGATATGAGAAGAAATTCGACTCGCAAGAGATAATGCTTTGTAATAATGCTCATGTGTGTGGCGGGCTGAACGCGCTTCATGTTAGAATATACGGAATATACTAAACATGAACGACCATTAGAGTTTCTTGCTGAAATTCGAGATTCCATTACTTAAATCCGTATACAATTATTAGCTATTGTTAACCATACCATGGCTGGAGCTTCATGAAAGTTTGCGAAAACTATGTGGCATTGCAGTCCCGTAGGGAGCCTATCATATATAAGGGATTGCATTGGCCTAACACTATTTACCTTGATCATGCAATTCAGTTTATGCTCTTATATAAGCGAGGTTCCCTATATAAGACTCGCATATGAAATAAGATAATGCACTGGCACATGATATTTAATGCTGCACAAGCGCAGCTCCCGTCACGGAGGGTTTAACGCTTTGACTGGTCTATCACTTCTACTTATGTTCACATTCAAAACTGTCCTCGTGGAGCTGTCCTCGAGTGCGTTTGCAGCCTTGCGCTTAGATTATGTGCGGGTTGTAGGAGATGTGTTGAACCCTACATATCGTGGTACGACTAGTCCAACAAGAGCTCCAGTTTGAGGCTAGTTTACAGAAGGTAACATGAGCATGATCAATCTACACAGTCAGGTCATGTGTGTGTTATGTCCAGTAATATGCCGAGCAATGAACAATTAACTCCAACTTAAGCCGGGTGCTCGATTTGCACTTAGCCAAAGCCATTAAACCCAGTAACTGTTATGTCTGAAGTTTAACCAGCATCTGATGCAATACCGTTGTTGACTTGCTCCTATATCAAACTGTCAAAAATAGTGTTATAGTCTCCGCTTGGGAGTTAGCTCACTTTAACATTAGTTTGTTTTATACTATATTGAGCTATTTACGTGTCAGTTTCCGCCCGATGAGTCCCTGTCTCTCTTTTGTCGACACGGAATAACTAATCCATTATATACTACATGTATTATGCGCCAACCAAGAATCTAAATATTAACGTTATACGGTTTATACGATCATAGGCGTCGACAATTTAAGTTCGATGCTTCAGTGTTTGACAATGCGCTATATTGAAACAATTACTTGGCCTGAAGCTAATATCAATACAAAGAGTTCGCCATTCATAAGAAGTTTGGAGAAACAATAAATTAGTAGCTTATACTTTCATACGAACTGTCAAAAACGACACCAACATTAATTGCCAAATAGGACACGCATACTTTGATGAAAGCTAATATTATAACACTAATCTCTCACCCAACAAACCTTTTGCCTCACAATTTGAAGAATAAAAAATCTGAATTATAGGTCTGATTTCATAAAATTTAGATACTTCCGTGGTATCGACATCCAGTGAATGTACTTTATGCATAGGATAATTATCGTCGTGTTCCTATCAAACTGAGCCACCTGTGTTCTCCAGCCAAATTTTTTTTCGGTGGAGAGAAATTTCAGGCATAATTACCACCCCACCAGGACGTACAAAGCCTGCCCGAAAGTCACACAACTTGTTGTGTCTGATAGAAGGGGCCCGCGACCTCTATCGCGCAAACGCGTACTCTCCGTTAGGTGGGTTTCCTTCAGTTTGTCGGGTCCGCGTGGGCGTGTTTGATATATGTTGACGTATACTCGGTTGCATGCGTAACATTCGTTACAAGTGTTATACAATCCGTGAGCTGGAACAAATGTAAATCCCTTCAGATGCGATATCTTAGCGGCGCCTGGGACGGATTCAGGTGACATGGATTGAGGTATACATCTCAGAGCTTGATTTCTTGTTTTGTTTAGCTGTTTTTGTTTTTGTTAAAACTGGGTTGCTCTGTTTCTCATTTCAGAGGCGACCACCGATTCGAGAAGCAAGAGGAGTACGACACCGACGAACATTGTGGAAGTGCTGGCAGTGCTCGACTACACTATATATAAATTGTACGGACATTTGTGTTTACCTGTTGATGTCTATTGGGTGTGGTGACAATAGGTGACACGATACCAGATAACCAAAGTCATGTATTAACTTTTTTTCGAGCACATGTCAACACAACGACTCGGTTCGGTGTTAGACGCACTGAAAATAATTTATATAAATGGGCATCCATGCATATTATTTATAAATTATCTACCTAACACTTCAGATGTAGTGTGCGAAATATATGCGGATAACTACAAACTAGTAGGCAATCTACTAAAACAAAACAATCAATAACGAGTTGATGCTGTATGAACACAGCATATCCTCGTGGGAAAAAGGTTCACATCGGACCTAAATATTGACATATAGGTTCATAGTGGACTTATTAGATTATGAAACAAGTCCATAGTGGACTGATACAAGATATTCTGTTGGGTAGCGCCGGCCAGAGTGAAAACATATTGTAAACATTGTACACATAGCAAGCCATAATTTCGGTGGAAGGATGGACATTATACATTAAGACCTCCCGATCAGAGAGTTGCGCTATTCATGTAGCCAACGGGAGATAGTGAATGTAACCGAAATATTACGGAAAACTACCCTTTCAGCGCCAGTTATACCATAACTTGTTATCGTCCTTTAATATTTTAGTTGGAAAGAACGGAGAACAGACGGAACGGACGCACAACTACACGCGCATGCGCTTGACTCAATCATGAAGTATTATGTCACCGTCTTCAATGGAGTGAGTACATTTTCGTGCGAATTCATATCATTATATTGCAGAATTGTAGAATATAGAACTCTTTACAGGTTTGTTTTTCCATTTCATTATTTGGAGTGACCAATAGTAATGTGCAATCAAATTTAACACATTTGTTGTAACTGAATGTCTGGAACCTAATATACCCCTGGTCAGGTGGTGCTGATCATTTGCTAAACTGTTGGTGGGTCCTGCTATACTGCTAATGTGCTGGTATGGATAACTGATGTTGTTAATAAAAAGTACCGTTATTTTATTAAAAGTTGTCATTTTCGCGGTGATTTTCTAATCTGAACGAATCGGAGAAAAGCCGGTATATGAGTAATTGAGTATATGAGTATATGAATAATTGAGTATATGAGTATATGAGTATATGAGTATATGAGTATATGAGTATATGAGTCATTGAGTATAGGAGTATATGAGTATATGAGTAATTGAGTATATGAGTAATTGAGTATATGAGTAATTGAGTATATTAGTAATTGAGTATACACACATTCAAAGACGTAACTGTTATAAAATATTTTAATAATGTGTATATTTTGTTCTAAACAAACATAAATTAAGATGGCTAATTTGTCGTTTTGCGAGTAGCAGCACCATTTTAAAGTATATCGGGTTTTGAATGTTTCATACAGCCAATGACTATTCTTTGATAAATCCAGATCAGCCAAACCCCGCGAGAATTACAACATTATACAAAATTAGATGAAACAGGCTCCCTCCATGAGTCTTCACAGTGTTGCAGGAACCGCTGGCCCTTTGTACGATAGGGGCATGCTGTCCCATCGTGTTCTTACCAGTAAACAAGCAAAGATGTATGCAGGGTTCCAGACAAAACGTCATTATTATGCTTTTTATAGCGGTGAAATCAGTCGATAATTCTGATCTGTTTTCTATTTCTGTATTCACTCACCTCATTATAGTATTCATTGCGCGACCTGACATTACTGAGCCAATCATGGATAGATCGGGGATAGCTCGTAGACTTCGGAAATTTTCTCGATCGTTGTCAATTTTGGTGAACCTATTTTCGGCACTTCAACCAGATTCGGAAATCGCCCAGCGGAAAATCCCGTTTTGTCTATTAACTTTCTGAGATGGATTACCACTAGATAGATGCAAGTCAAGTTTCTTTGTTTGTAACCTAAGTATAATCAACTTCGTTTTTCGATGGATATATGAGCGTATACAATTCTCAGTGGACGAACAACATACACATTATTATTCCGTTTCGTGGAATTATACTATTATGTTGTTCGTCCACTCGCCTTCTATATATATATATATGCGCATCGATCAATCGAAGATCGACGTTGATTGCATAATTATATAAAGTATTATAAAGCTACATTCGTCCATTATTTTTTTAAGAAAAAAATCTGCATGTATATATATGTGATTTATCCGCATATTCCAGGTTGATTTGAGATACAGAGGAATTACTGCACTATCCATTGGTGTGACGCCAGTGCAGTTCCTTGTCGCTACGGTATAGTAAACATTTTAGCTTACAGTGGCCGCACTCCTGTTTAGTGGTCCTGCTAAGTTCATATGATGCGGGTGGGTCCTGCTAAATTGCTGAGATGCGGGGCCAACGGACTCGCAAGATTCTGAAGTTGTTACTTTCGCGGCCTTTGGCTAATCTGAACGAACGGAGGCGAAGCCATCATTTGCATACAACATTTATCAACGTATACTTATTGTTTGTACGCATAATGTTCATAATGGCTGGGTTGGCGGTTCCAAACCGACCATTACCAAGATAGCTATTTTGGTCGTTTTGCAAACACCATAGCAGCTATATGATCACAATGAAATATATACCGATATTGCTTCACACTGGGCAGACAACCACTGCAAAATTGACAGTTTTATTTCTTAAAAATGGTAAATTTTCTTAACAGCTTAAGTTAGCCCCACCAATATCATATCAATTCAACAAGGCCCACCAGCATAATAATAAGTCAGCAAGGCCCACCATTGCTTCAGTCCGATTTGTATGAAGTTTCAAAGTTGTTTGAACATCATAAGAAGTTAATAAACAATAACAAGACTATCTCGGTAGATGTTTCTATATCGATTCAACAACACCTTTTCATACGCCATTCGCTAAATTGTGAACAAACTATTACAAAATGATATTCATCGCACATGGTGGCGCCACATAACAGAAGGAGCCAATTGTTGACATCTTTCGTTTAGTTTCACGATCGCTCGGAATTTTGCTCGACCGTGGAAATACACAACATATAGGAGTTAAGCTCATTCGCTCACACATAGATCGTGTTATTGATATGAATACAATTCATTTGTATATACTTACATTTATTTCATGCACACTAAGACAGTTATCCTAGTGAACGTTTATGTGAGCATGACACAATAGGAATGCATGTTAGTTACAGATCAACCGCCTTGAGACCTTCACGTGTTAATGTGTTCAGGTAGATAACTCCGAGAGATGATTATCAACGACGCTGGTAGAGCTTGGTTGACTCATTTTGCGATAAAATTGACGGGCGACTTAACCCTTTACCCAACAAACCGGCCAAAACCGGCCAAATAAAGCCTCAACAGCCTAAAATATCTTCGGTCTGTCTCAATAGAACCATACAAATATGGATATCATTGGAACCGGCTCCTTGACCACATTGTGATAGTTACAGTTATGCCCTGTGCCAATGCATTCTCTTATATATGCGAGTCGACCATAGGTCGCCTCGCATATATAAGAGAATGCATTGGCAATTTTTTCTTACATTCTTTAACAATTTTATAATTTTTAATGTGTTAAGCCAATGCATTCTCTTATATATGCGAGGCGACCTATGGTCGACTCGCATATATAAGAGAATGCATTGGCACAGGGCCGTTCTGTTGGGTAAAGACTTAACTAACTATGGCATAGTAATTATGACGACCACTTGTTAATATATTTAAGACAGCATGATCGAGAAAATGGATTTAGCAGTAAGGGGTAAGGGAATATGCTTTTTGTAGCCATTTCCGACATATGATTGTACGGCATTATATATGAAAATAAGGCATATGATTATATGGCATTATATATGAAAATAAGGCACTTATGGGATTCAATTCATTGTTATTTCTGTTGTACATATGATATCATGTATGCCTGACCACCCAGTCCCCTGGCCCACTTGACGTTAATGATGATTAGGGATTTGGTTACAGTGTGTATAATGGTACCGTTTAATGTTGTACCCGTGCATGATGCATGAAGTGATGGTTCAATCCCGTCAGTCGTAGCAACATAGTTGCGAAATATATTTGTAATTATTATAAACTTTTGGACTTGTGCAAATATTTCGATATGTTCATTCAAAAATAAATCGCGAGAACCCATTAACCCATTTCATGTTTCATTTTCAGACTGTCATTGTACATATTTCTCTCCTTTTCGAACCAAGTCAACCGTGTATATAATGAGTTACGCCCCTCGTTCAAATTTTATGACTTTTTGACAGCTAGCGCGATAATTTGAACAATCGTCAACCGATTCTAATACGAATCGTACGTGACACGTTGTGGGGCAACCACACATGCTGTGCCTCAAATTTGCCTTTTATCTGCGACATAACGCTAAGAATAAATTAAGTAACATCGTGCAGTGGTCCAGGCGGAGACGATATTACAGGACTTTTTGTGGATTGTGCAATCTTGATAATCTTGTCTGGAGTCTGGCCCGCAAATTCGAAATGAAGTAAATGACGTCAGATACCGTGTCATGATATCTTCGCTGGTTTTCATTAACTAGCGGAATTGGTTTAGATGAAACCAATAAGCCTAAAATCACAAGGGAATTCTTGTTCATCATCGCGATGGTCCGTTTCCGAATCCGCGCTTTGGAAATTTCGACACATTTGCTAACCGGAAGTCACGTGACAATTTCTCCAAAATCCATACCTGCCACCTTTGAAAAATCACTGATGGATATATAAAAAATGATGTTGCGCAATCATTGTTATAAAAGTTATTCATTCAGTAAGTCATTGTGATTCACATAGTGTACGGTCCGCATTGGAGTATCTGCTGACATGTTTACATGTATAATACTATATACCATTTATATAGGGCTTCATCCCTGGTGTAAATCGAAGCGGTTGGGACTCTATATGCTGGTTATATGCATGTACACACATTAGAAGATATAAAATAACACACAAGCAAATTTATCGATACGGTGCATGATGCAATTCCACTATCTACAGCTTGTATTGGTGCGTCTGCAGTCGTTGTTTGACGATGACAAAAGAATGCGAACGATGAATGTCGAGAGGAATGGAGTTCCAAACACTAAGTCTTTGTGTGGCATATGTGAACATCCGAAGTTCAATTGTCGGGAACAGCCAGAAGTTGCTTTTCCTTTGAACGTATATATGTTAGCACGTCCTGGGGCATACAACGTATGAAGGTCCGAGATGTATGATGGAGCAGAGGAATGAAAGTAACGAGAACCTTGCTAACTTGAACTCAATTCGTGCGTAACGAGAACCTTGCTAACTTGAACTCAATTCGTGCGCGCACTGGGAGCCAATGTAGGTTTTTCAAAATTTAAGACGTTTGGGTGCAGTTCGGAACACACACTACAATAATCGAAGCTGAGTTCTGATGTTGCAGACGATTTAGTTGTTCCTGTGAACTTCCCACGAAAAAGCGCGTTGCAATGGTCCAAGTGTATATACGCTCTCCTCCAAGGAATCACCGGAATGCTTTATTCGACCCATTGAATTAAGCTCACTCACGACTCTCCATATATTCACTTTCCATTTAATATAATAATTTATAGACGTAACGAGACGATACAGGTAAAACCAAAGTATAAGGTACACAACCATTTTGGTTATGAACTCATTGTTTATGAGTTATGAATAACAAAATCGTATAGACATCATACAGTATTTATCGATATATTTTGTCCATTCAGGATCCCCTCAACTCACATTGGACCGTTAGCAACAGTGTGCCTGGGACACCACGTGATTTGGTAGACTCTGGCGTGGCGCTGGATGATTTCCGTACCTGGATTGAATCTGATGTAACAATACCTAACGACCATGCTATGCTATTCACCAAGTGAGTAAAACTGTCTATCCGCTTCTCCGAAATAAAGTAACAGTCCGCTACGATTAATATATCCATGCACGGTCCTATTTTATACCAACTATTTACGATGTTTTAAAGCCTGTTTCCGCTCGACATAAATTGTAGGGATTCCCGGTGGTCATGTCGGTATAGTGTTCAGTGCATATTACACCGTCCTATGCCGTACAGCGCCGACGAAGTTTGTTCCAACCCCGATCTAAAGTGCGGTTCGTGATTCACGTAACTGAAGGGTATTGGGATTTGCTTATCTGTGCAAGTTCGTTAGTTGATTTCTATACACGCAGTGGAGTAATTTCCCGGTCAAATTAACTCCCTGTGTGGTCATTCCTCCAACCGTAAAACTGACAACGTCGTGAAACGACGAAAAAACACAACCAACCAATCATGTGTATCACACCGACATCTCGAACACACACACACAATCATGCATAATTAAACCACTTAAAACACAATTGAGACTTTACGCCCATATCCTGTGGCGAGATTTTGTGTCAGTTTTAATTGAGTTTACCGTGCAAATTAATGCATGACTCAAGAACAACGGAATGAGTGACTTACGGTTTCAGTTGAAAAATCTTGTGGAGTTCAGAACAAATATAAATGTTATATAGAATAATTGGTCAGAATTGTGACATATTATTAGTTGTTGTCGCTTTTAGGAGAGCGGGTAACACAGCTAAACTCCGATACAAAGAGAAATATGCACGGGGCGTAAACGTAACTCAACCAATTTCCGTAGCTGGTTTACGTCGAGGGAAACTTGTACTAACTCCACTGTGCCAATGAATTCTCTTCTATATGCGAGTCGACCATAGAATGCATTTGCGTGACAATTTTGAATAATCAATTTGTCTCACATTCTTTAACCGTTTTCATAATTTTTTATATTTTTTTTCTTACATTATATAACAATTTTTGTTATCATTTATTCTTACTTTCTTCATCAATTTTAATTTTGTCTTTAACCATTTTTATCATATTTTCTTTCATTCTTTATAATTTTTTTTTTTCATTTTTTCTTACAATTAACAATTAAAAAATAATATATGTTAAGCAAATGCATTCTCTTATATATGCGAGGCGACCTATGGTGAACTCCCATACACAAGAGAATGCATTGGCACATGATGTTCGCAAAACACGGGGGTTAAACGTAATACAGATTAACACAACCGATTTCACTAGTTAGTTTACGTCGAGGGGAAACTTGGAATATATGCGTATTAGTTGTATACATGGTTTTCAATTTATTTTCAGATATAACCTGTTTCGAAATGGATCAACTACAAATGTAGGTGAGTTGACTACCATCACCGTGAATTTATTTATCTGATCATCAAATATGAGATATCACAGAGTGTTAAAAATTCAGCTGGTACAGTGTATAATTAAGGAACTTTGCAGTGCGACTTTGGACATGTGTGATTAGTGATTTTGAGCCTATGTGGTGCTACCAGAGAGCGCAGCTATAGGCATAAACTATTATATTGTTGTTGTGGTCCTTATTTATAAAGTGTTGGTATATGTGAAAACAACATGTATATTATGTCGGTATAGTTTTGAAGGAGATTTACTTGTTTGTCCTAAATGTAGCCCCAAGAGGTCCGGAATATAACAATTACCTTTTTACACAGCCTTTCTCACGAACACCAGCACATAATATGCTTAGAATCGCCTGGATTTTAGTCACATTATCGACTCATAACGAGCCGATTCTAAGCAGATAATGACAATGACACAACGAAACCAACTCACGAGTGTCCAGGTGTACGCTTTTTTAAAGAGGTAATATAACGGGTAAGAGTCCATTATCTGCTTATTTCAGAATCACATTATGTACCTATTTCATAATATAAGTGAATTATATGCGTATTTCCACGAGGATATCTGGTTTTATAAAGATTGAGAGATTCTTGGTAACGTGTCTGTTTCTGTTCGATTGAATAGTGCTGCTAGCGTGTAAGCGTTTGGTCTCCGGCAGTAGTATGAGTTCAGGTAGTTCACTACATTTAAATATGATTCACGTCTCTTATTTACGAGTGACAGAACTTGTGTTCTGAAATATCAGCTGTGTCTAAAATCACTTACAATGGTAATTAAGTTTTTAACCCTTTACCCAACAGAACGGCCCTGTGCCAATGCATTATCTTATATATGCAAGTCGACCATAGGTCGCCTCGCATATATAAGAAAATGCATTGGCTTAACACATATAAGAAATGATAAAATTGTCAAAGAATGTAGAAAAATATTATAAAAATTGTTAAACAATGTAAGAAAATATTATAAAATTATTAAAGAATGTAAGAAAAAATGGTTTTTAGGCCAATGCATTCTCTTATATATGGGAGGCGACCTATGGTCGACTCGCATATATAAGAGAATGCATTGGCACAGGGCATAACTGTAACCATCACAATGTGGTCAATGAACCGGTTCCAATGATATCATATTTGTATGGTGTTATTGAGACATACTGAAGATATTTTAGGCTGTTGAAGATTTATTTGGCCGTTTTGTTGGTTAAAGGGTTAATTATGTGTTGTCACTGTGATCAAAATCTTAAAAGTGGAGATTGTTCCAGGGGGGTAGTCTGGAAAATAATTGCACATATAGGACCCAAAAAGTTTTTTCCCGACCCCGATGGACCCACCACCCCATTTGTGTAAAAAAATATTGTTTTCCTTCAAAATTTGGGGACCCACCCCCCTTTCTCATGTTTTTATCAAAATTTCAGAGTTTTTTTAGCCGTTCTTCAATAACTGTGTTAACTGCCTTTCAATCCCATTCCACTATCCTTTTTTGGTGCAAACTCTTGCTGTGTACCATTAAAACTCAAGCAATAACATGCTTAATTGTTAAACACAGATCAGAAAAACGAAAAATAAACTGTATTTCCTGGTGTTTTCAGTTTCTAACAACAATAATAAAGCATTGTGTAGGTACACTATATGTCACAAATCGCCCTAGACCCCATTATAGTCTTAATATATCGAGTGTGTTGTGTCTGACAGAGAACACTGGCCAGTGTAAATAGTGGTAAACAGGGCAGGGGGTTCCACAATTATTTGTGCACGACCAAAGAACTCTTTAGTTTTATCCACCGGGGTGGAATGGGGGGGAATTGTTTTTGGTCAGGTATACACATATATATATGGTTATTATACCCCCCGATATTATAAATTTATGAGATACCCTTTTCAATTTCATGTTATGCAACAATCAGGTTAATGATATCTAGTCATCATTGAGTATTCACCATGTAGTATCCAATTTGTGATACAGTTTTTTTGTTTTGTTACTTTTATTCAGGTAATATATTAATTTTGTTACTAAATATTTCTTCCGTTGATCATGAGTTTCCTGAACGCTATTACGGTGGTCCACTGTGAAGTGGGCCGGGATCCTGTGAAATCCAGAATTTTGATAAATCTGAGGCTAAAGAGTCACTATAGCTGCCTATATAGCCCTATACCAACAAGCATGGTACTAACATGCTTACAAACAACATTACATGATCAGTACTTGTAAATTGTTTGAAAAAAACCCATTTTGGAAAAAATTTACAAGCACGATTTTTTCGGCCTCTGGACCACCCACCCACCCCGGCCCTATTTACGGAATTTGTTTGCAGACTCCCCCCTGATTGTTCTCTCAAAATTTCAATAATATTGAATTTTCGGGGCCGAGACAATCGTAAATCCCTACGATATGCACCAGGTGCTAACACATGCGAACAAAGACAAATATTTCCAGGGCCCATCCGCGTTCATGCATGGTCAACATAAGTTTTTTCCCAAATCCGTGCCGGCCTATCACCAGTATGATAACTTACTATTCATTAATTAATTAATTATAACTGAAGATATCATTGGTTCTATCTGGGGCATCTTTAATCATTCGAATTCATTCAGACAGTTTATCAATTGTGTCAGTATCAATATTCCTTACGAAATCTTCTGATCGACTATCATCCCACTTTCTCGGTTGCGATTGAAAAATGAAATCTTCTTGACAAACATTACGAGTTGCGACCTCAGAATGTGCATCTCTAATCAAAAACCTTTTCGGTGATGGTAGTAGAATGCTACATTCCTCAAGTTGGCATACCGTCTAAGTACTAACTTACCGATTTCACGCATCCGAAAAAAGACAATAATATGTATTTGAGTAAGCAGATGGGTCATCACTTTTTAGCTCAAATGTATAAACTGTGTTATCAGCGTTCAGCGTACGAATCTTACAAACTATCATGGATAAGGTCTATTCAGAGCATGCTTGGCAAATGTGGAATGCCATATGTATGGTTATGCAAACATCACACAGAAGACCATATTAGACGGAAAATTGGATTAATATTTTTTTAAATAACTACTGTGAACAAGATTATTCTCCATTACTATTTGATATTTCCTGTCGGAGTATTTCACATCACTTTAAAGTGGATGCATATACAACATATGATGTGATTGCAAACCGTGTTGATGAATTTTTTTCCAAAGTTAATTTCAGATACACATTTATCATTTCTTTCCGATTGGTGCATAGTTGAAGCAATATATTTATAATTGATTTAGTAAATAAATGTAAGGGCACACACCCTAGGTGTTAGGACATTACTAAGTTTTGATAAAGCTTTTGACTCTCACGAATGGAGTTTCAACGAACAATGTTATTTGTTTTAATTCGGCCCTGATGTTATAAAATGGGTTATGACATTCTACACTGATATATTCAGTTATATCAACAATATTTACATAACCTATTTGTGTTACACTAAATTCTGTTTGATGTAATTCAGTTCTCTAAATCATGCACACGAATTAACACTAATTGTATAATATATAAAGATAATTATGTTAGACCATGGGATTTGGCAGAAAGTATAATGCTTATATTAGCCATTTCCCTATCTGTGGCATACACATTTCTTTATTGCTTATGCATAATGTTGTTTTCCCAGTTAGATTTGCTGTTATGTTTAAATTTTCTATCTTATTATTGTCAGCCATCTGGGGCATATATCTTCAACCAGTAACTTATGATAATGAGTCAGTGCTGGGTAGTCCATGCATCAGATAATTGTTACTACCTGCTTCTGACCTGAGACTTGACACCACTCCGTCAGTTTGGAATAACTGTAGCGCAGTTAACATTTCAAGGTCGAAACGACAAGAGTGATGCATCTTATATACTTATATTATGAACAACTCCAGAAGATCATACAACGAAATAACGGACATGACGCAATTATGTGCTTATTTCATAATCAAATGATCACATTAGGTTATGTACATATTTTACTGTATAGGTCGATTATGTGCGTAATTGTGCAAGGATATGTTGTAATATATCTGCGGCAAAAGAGAAGTATGGGACGTCCGTCAATATTCTCATTATCCTCAACTTATTTAGTTTATCAGTTGAGATCCTTATTGTGCTTCACTAAATACAACAGACGAATGGTAAATAGATGGACGGTCATCCAGGCTAACGGGTGGATAGATGGACACCGCTCAGTTCTGTACTTCCATGAGATTGACAAAATGTAGCACATACTTTTTTTGTCGTTTGCAGGCCTGGCATATCTTGGCACCACGTGCAAACCTGCCAGTCAGTCGATCATCGAAGAACAAATAAACTTCCAAGTGGAAATTGTTGTTGCGCATGAACTCGGACACAGGTGGGTGCTGCAATTGATGTCGGGTGTTGACGTAGAATGTTGTGAGTTGGGATTCTGGTAATACTATAACATTACAAATACCGTGATTATGCTGCGTAGAGGTTGTTGAGTGTTTTAACCCTCCATTGTCATCAAAAAGCAAGGATTTTCATATTCTGGATTTGAGAACTCGTGGCCACCGTTGGAGGGCGAGACGACATAGAGTTGTACTCCTAACTGACTGAGCCACCGAGGCCCCACTTCATTGAGTCTTATATGTCTTCAACAATTTCTATTTTAACTTGTAAAGATGGGAGCCTTAAATTGTGGAACTTGAATATCATCCAAATTCTCGGTTTTTTAAACGGTTTGTTTGTTTTTTTTAAAACCGTTTTGAAACCGAGAACTTGAACATCATTAAAATTTGGATGATGTTCAAGTTCCATAAATTATTGTAAGGCTCTAATCTCCACAAGTATAAATAGATACACTTGTAGAGAAAAAAACAATAGCTACACTCATTGCAAACATATTGCCATTTATACGAGTATGGACAATACTACACACTGAAACATAACGCAACACATATTAACAGGGGATATCGACACTTGTGAGGCAAATTATTTCCTTTCTTCTGTATTGTAGTTTGAGTTTGCCTCATGATGGCACGGGTGCAAACACGTGTAGTGCGGCGGATAAATACATAATGGCGTCATCATTAATTACCGTTCGCAGCGACAAAATACTCAATCTCTGGAAGTTTTCAACATGTTCTCAAAATGAGGTGCTGACATATATCGATGGGCTCGGACCGTAAGTACAGTACTATAATTATATGAATGTTCATCGAATGCAATTATGTGTTTCAATCTCCCGACTCACGGAGTATGGCGATCGCTTTATCGAGCAACATACATGTAAATAGCAAATACAAATTTGATGTATTTAGTGCTAAAAAATAATAATAACATTTTGTCACATTTATTCTCCTTGCACATTTATGTGTTATAGTGTAATAAATTTAATCGCCATTGTTTGTTTGGAGGAAACTGCGCTTAGTTGACTTTATGTGGTAATAAACATGATTCCCGTTCGGATTCGGATTCTGTTTCTGATTCAGAGATACTGACTATTTGCAAATGTATCAGCTATTCGAACAAATTCATATACGTGTAACTTAGTTTTGCATGACCCACATTTGTAGGTAAAGGGGTCACCACTGTTGAATCCACAACAATATGCACCACGTCTTGTCCATTGGACGTAGACATAAACTAATGCCAGGCAGAGCTGTCTGTTGTAACATCCGATCTGCGTAGGATTATCAGATACTTAATGACGATCATTGCTTACCATCTATGTATACTTAATTATTTACCGTATACGCCACCCTTACGTTATATATAGAATATACGCATAGCGTTTATGAATAACAAATTTAATCCACGAGTGGGACTGGCGATTAACGATTAAGTCGCCAATCCCACGAGTGGATTAAATTTGTTATTCAGAAACAATATGCGTATATTTTGTTTATGCCACGATCTTTACAATGCGATGGATAAACACTTTTCGGCCCAAATTGTATAGAGAGTCTTTAATCCACTCTGCGAAGTTTACGCCACGATCTTTACAATGCGATGGATAAACACTTTTCCGATCAAATTGTATGGAGAAAGTTTAATCGACTCTGCGAAGTTTAATCAACAGTAGACACGTTTAATCAACAGGTGTTGATTAAGTGTAAAATTTAAACAGATGGCTTTATTTATATAGTAAGACGCATGGTAAGACATATAGTAAGACATATTACGGACACATTATCTGAATGTTCATAACCAACGATGGCAATATGGGACTTATTTTAGACGAGATAACGGAGAGCTCTGAATCAATATACAACACCACAATATGACCAACTTTGGCAGCGTGTAGGCCAAATTCATCTGTTGGATGGGTGGGCTTGGCGGAGATTTGGGTTCATTCTTTATATTCACTTCTTCGAGAAAAAAGCACTCTTTAAAAAACACTCTTCAATTTTTTTTCTTCAGTTCTGAATATCTCCATTATTCCGTGGTCAGTTCAATATTAACATTTATATAACGTAATGGTGGGCTCGATGGGCGTATGTAATTAAGTATCTATAGATGGTAAATAATATCCGAAATTAAGTATATATACATGGCAAATGATATCCACAATTAAGTATCTATAGATGGTAAATGATATCCACAATTAAGTATCTATATATGGTAAATTATATCCACAATTAAGTATATATAGATGGTAAATGATATCCACAATTAAGTATCTATAGATGGTAAATGATATCCACAATTAAGTATATATAGATGGTAAATGATATCCACAATTAAGTATCTATAGATGGGAAATGATATCCACAGTTAAGTATCTATAGATGGTAAATGATATCCACAATTAAGTATCTATACATGGTAAATTATATCCACAATTAAGTATCTATAGATGGTAAATGATATCCACAATTAAGTATATATAGATGGTAAATGACATCCACAATTAAGTATCTATAGATGGTAAATGATATCCACAATTAAGTATCTATAGATGGGAATGATATCCACAATTAATTGTCTATAGATGGTAAATGATATCCACAATTAATTATCTATAGATGGTAAATTATATCCACAATTAAGTATCTATAGATGGACAATGATATCCACAATTAAGTATATATAGATGGAAAACGATATCCACAATTAAGTATCTATAGATGGTAAATGATATCCACAATTAAGTATCTGTAGATGGTAAATTATATCCAAAATTAAGTATATATATCTGATAATGCTTTTCGGATTGGGTGTTTTCAGAACCAGTTAGACAGATACATTTAAATTGGCAGCGTGAATAGAAGTATGTTTACAGATACTCAATCCGATTCGACGATCCCCATATCAACATAATTATGCAACATTTTTTTAAATGCCCCTTCTGTTATCAGAATCGATTTGTTGCCAAAATTAGTTTTAACCCCAGTCAACTTGAGTATTAAATTGTCCAAAACGTGTTATTTATCAACATTTTGTTCAACGAAATATGGCCGGATTATCAACATATCGAAAGCCAAAGCCACTTGCTTTTAAATTTATCCATTTTCATCCGCAATTTGGTCCGAGAGTGGGTTTGATGATTTATTACCAAGCCACAAATAACTACATGTACACATCTTAAGAAATAAAGAAAATTCAAAAATAAATATCTGATCACTCTGATATTTGATTGATGGGTTCCACTATTCAAATTAAAAATGTTTTACCCCGAAGCCAATGAAATAGTAACTTTGGAGTGTTAGTTAGGATTATTGATCTTTAGCATATGCCATCGACTATACGTGCGTGCATTATAGTCCGTTTGATATGTGTTAGCCAAAACATTGCTGTCTGGGATTTCGGTGTCTGAATAAATTCAATTCCAGTTATAGAATACACGATATACATCATCAGTCAGCAGCAATACAATTTCATCATATTATTCAACAGGAACAATTGTCTAATAGTGCAAGACAACACAACTCCTGAGAATTTGACAGCATATAATACTCCATTTGGAGAGGACTTGGATATCGAGGGCCAATGTCAGCTGACGGTTGCCAGCGATTCAAGAGCTTGCATGGTAAGCGACTGTGTTGTACATAAAGACAGTGACATCACTAACATATTGTCACAATATCCCGTTCAAGTTGGAACCAGAGTCGCAATCATAACAGTTTATGAATTGGACAACTAGTCAGTGCATTCGATATGGAATTAATACATATCGTGCTCTCTAGTACATGTATACGGTCACTGTGCCGAAGTACATTTCGTAGTTTATAATATCGATAACACCAATTAAAATTGACTGTTGATTTTCATGGGGGGCCAGTGGTAAATACTTGCTTCTTTGTTCACAATTAATTAAAATATCGTATCGTGAAGAAACAAAATGATTATTATGGTCTTGGTACGCGAATTTGTGGGTTAACGATTTTTGTGTCAAAAGATGCCGGGGAATTATCAGTATAACATATCTAAGATCGGCTAGACTCCACTTTTGGGAAACTGTTATATTTAATATGGCATCCAACATGGTTGTTTATATTATATTAGTTTTCGAAATCAGTCTTTATATAATATATTGTTAAATATATATATAAAGGTACACATATCATTACATCAGAGTCATCCAATTGACTATCTTCTTTCAAATTCGGATTTTCTGCTTAGAATACATCGGTTTGGGTAAAAATATAATTTGGGGCAATGCCGCACACAAAATCATGTTTCGCAACACGATGCGTGATAATATCATTCGGTATAATGACTAATTATTCAAAGTAACCCAGAATATAAGTGCATACATTACGGTATAAATAATAGTTACATTTCAGGTCTTTTCATCTCTTACCATGATAACAAACCATAAACGTTTACCGCAATGCGTATTATACGGTAATTAAACACTCATCTCTTCAATGAATTAACACCACATCTCACCAGATCAAACATACGGTGCATCGTGCATTTTGTGTAAAACAAATGTTCGTGCTGGTATCAAACCGGTTATATTAGTGGACCACTTTGTTCAAATGCCTTTACAACTCAAATATGCCACGACGCAATGCACACTAATTGTACTCATTTTTATTTAAAACTATCCTACGGAAGTGTGCTGATCATCGTGTGATCAGCGGTTAAAGCTTTTATTTAAGCGTTGCCAATTCACTCAATGTTGTGTGTATATCATGCAGCAATATGTAACATCCGGGAGAATCACTTTGGTTAATCACTTTGGTGCGGTTGCAGAAAACTTAGTACCTTTCACATACACGGGGCCTTGGTGAATATAACTAACTAGTTTCCAAATATAAACACAGTCTCTGACATGTAGAATGTCGGCAATTTGGTCCAGTTTATAGCTTTTTGAAAATAAAATTATGGACCGGCAGAAAAATGTCATTCTATGAATAAGGGTGTAACTGATGAATCAAAGACACAAAAGTAACCATATTCCTCTATCCATATACCTGCATACCTTGTAATGGTATTATCCAGAACTCTCGATTCCAGTTGGTCAGCTGTTGTATTGACAATAGTATTATGTTTACAGAAAATGAAGTTGTCAACTGTATATGTCAGACAGTGCATTACAGTATGTACATACTCAATATATGTGATGTTGGAATATGTGTGTAGACTGTAGTATTTATCGCGTGGGTTCTGAGGCCATAACATACTCCTGGTACTAGATGAAAGTACCGTTTAATGTCGTTTCCACGCAAAACGCATATGGGGCATTGGTGAATATAACTAACTAGTTTCCAGATAAAAATGTCGGCAATTTGGTCCAGTTTATAGCTTTTTGAAAATGAAAATATGGAACGGCAGGAACAATGTCATTCGTACGAATGTGTACTATATACGACCTGCAAGAAATATAGGATGGAAGCCCTGAATTATATTCCCGTTGATATTACTATTACTGATGAAAATAACAATGACACACTGACTGAAATTAGTTCATATCCACGTCAGTTAGCAAAATTCCTTTTTGATGACTTTATGAAAAGATAAAAAATGTCTTTATAAATAACTATTGGAATGGTAAACTCCATAATATTATATATAATTGTTAACGATCACTCTCATGATAGATATGTGTTTTTCCCGATATGTAGATACGGATGAACGACAATCCCAAGAATGTTCAATGTAATGCCTCTGAACACAACATCACACGCATGCAATTACATACTATAAGCGTGACTTATAGGCCCCATGTGGCCGGGTGCAATATCATTATTTGTTTATGTAATATATTTATGTATTGTAGATGCACATGTCACGTTAATAAAAGATTATCTCACTCATTCTATGAATGAACGTGTAATAAAATATAATATTCTATTCTCTGTCATTCCTTTAGAGCTTCTATAACGGAACAACAGACGGACTATGCTCTGGGCTATGGTGCAAGCTGGCTGGTAGGACCAATAATTGTACTACAATCATCCCCGCAGATGGAACTCTGTGTGCTGACCACAAGGTAACCCAATTTAAAGGGACGCAGTGCCTTCGAATTAGGTTTATGCGAAGTAACACAGAAGTCTGTGAAAAAATATCATCAACAAATACACGCAAATGATATATTGATGTTGTATTTAATTTCAAAATTAAAAGTACTTAAATCCGATCAGACGGTCCCCATACCATCAAGATACAACAACAACAACATTTCTTCAAAATACGCTTTAGTTATCAGAATCGATTTATTGCAACAAAATAATGCTAACCACTGTCAACTATGGTATCTAATTTCCCAAATCGTGTTAATTATCAACATTTTGTTCAACAAAATATGGCAGTATTATCACTAAAGTATCACGAAATCTGACCATATTACCACTTGATTTTAGAGTTATCCATCTTCATCCGCAATTTTGTCCCATACTCTCCGTTTGACCACATGTTTCTGGGCCACATATTGTTACACATCTCGAGAGATAAAAAATATATATCTGATCACCCTGAGCTTTAATGAGTGGGTTCCACGATTCAAATTCAATATGTTTTACCCCCGAAGTCAAAGAAATAGTATTTAGGAGCGTCTGATCGGATTGAGTACCTTTAATAAGTCTAATAAAGACATTTCGTGAGAATGTGATTAATTTAGCTCTAGATAAATGTGAATACCTAACATCTACCATGTTCTTTATGAATACGGATATAACGTCCATGTAGACATACATGCTGATGTAAATGTAATGTGTTCCCCATATTCAGTCACGTGTGCGTCCAGTCACGGTGTAGTTTATAGTGACTCAAGGGGTTCGAAGGTTGTTCGTGCAGAATAACATGAAAGTCTTCATAACAGCTATCATCAACAAATATTAATACAAGGAACACATTAATTGACCAATAATTACTAATAACTCCTCAATAACTGTAAATCATATTCAGATTAAAATTGTTTAGCTTACCACATGATTGTCGATGTTTGTTGATAAATAACTCTGTAACATATTTCTGTATATAACAATGGTTTCAACACGCGGGATTTCGTTATTGAGAACAAGCGTCCGCCCTGAACCGAAATGTACTTTTGCCAAATAATTTGCCAAATGAACACGTTTTTTGCCAAATAATTTCAGCATTTGCCAAGTGCTATCCTGATAGTATCATTTACGACAACCATGGCACAAGTCTTATGTTTCGACTCTCGCGGTTTGGTCGAATTTTGATATCGATAGAAAAGCAGTTAGTTAATAATTAGTTATATTCGCATCTCGATTATGGTTTATCGTACAACAACAAGCCAATCACCGAACAATACAAGGGTACTCTGCTGCATCAGAAGGGCATACCACAAGCTGATTAGCTATTTAAACACCAACACCACACTAAATAGTAGTAATACCTCCAACCATCGGTACTAATGCTATGAGTTTAACTGCATCTTAATAGAGGTGTTAACTTTTCCTAAACTTTATAAAATCTCATAATTATGCTGTAAGAGTTTCCTGAAATGAATGGTATTGCTTGACCAATATCTTTCAACTTTTTTGAGGAATTAATAAGTGTCTTGCCAAAACTGTTGCCAAATGAAAATATTTTTTGCCAAATGTGAATTATTTTTGCCATTGGCAAATTTGGCAGGTGGCAGCGCGAACCCTGTTGTGAACTATTAATAATCAATGTGAGATCAACATTTATCTATTTTTCCACGTTCTCCTTAGTGGATATGTTCGGAAGACTTTTATATTGTTTGCACATTTACCCACTGCGAGTGCCATTAGTGCCTTTAAAGTCCAACAGCTCCGTAATCATGACTTGACTCAATTTAATTGCTTTTAGATCGTTTGGTGACAAGATTTTCGTTAATCGATGGAGGTTGGTCCCTTACGAAATGCTTAGCATTTGCTCACATAGACTGCCTCATATTATATAAGAGAATTCACAAGCTTAGTGAAGATACACATTGTTATGTCAATGCATTCTCTTGTATATGCGAGGCTCCCTATTTGAGACTCGAATAATATAGGATAGATGCATTGGCACAAAATTTTCGTAAAACTAGAGGAAACTCCAGTAATGCCAGGGTTAATATATAGCCAAATTACAGGTATAAATCGTAGTAATAGTGTACCGTTTAAGGTCTGTACTCGGTGATAACGCTATCTATATTCGGAATTCGGGTTACACTGTTTGTCCGTTGATTCATTGGAACAACACATTCACCCGTGGCTATAACGCGGAAAGGGTGATTGGCAGATACACTGAGCGATATGTAATTATCTAGCAAGCTAAGTATACCTTAGAAGTTACTGCGACCAGACGTTGGCGACCGCAGCTAGGAATAGATTGATTAGTTGGACTTTAATGTCGTTTCCACAAACAATATCGTAGCGACGCCACTGTGTATATAAGGCAGGCATTATATGAGACAATGACAGCACTCATCCGCCTCTTCAACCTTCCACCACATCCTCTCAGCGACGCCAAATGCACCTCCTGAAAACAGCAAAAGACCAAGACAATAAAACAGACCAAGACACTGTCATCAATCCCAACCATATCAACGACATCACCAACACCCATACAGATAATCCATGATGCAGACGACGGGACGTAAGCTATCTGAGAGACGCCCAGATAGCCCATCCCGTCTCCACACAACACTAACTCCTCCTAATGACAACAATAAGACACAAGACAAAGACCAAAGGCAAAAACCAAGAACAAAGACCAAGATCAAAGACCAATAACAAACCCACCTACCACCAACAGGTTCCGGCCTCCTGCTTCGGGGGCATGGTAACCAACAACGCTTTTCAGCGACAAATCAGCATCCAACAAGCGGGTTGTAGGGGAGGGCATACTGCCCTACCAAATCTTCCCGGGAATCATCACAAACTCCAAACCTAGACAATGACAGCTATGCACACATAAAAGGAACCGGGAGGAAATATTTCCGGTTTGAGTCAGTAATATAAATTCGAGAACTGACTGGTGTGCAAACATATAATATACAACGGTAGGAATGCACAATCAACATAAATAATACCCATTACAAGTACTAAGGCTTCACACCGAAATATACCAAGTAGGATATAATATCGATTTTGCATTGACAAGATAGCTTATGAATCTGGCGTGAGACTTTATCAACCCTTGAAGCTGAATGTCGGGTAAATTACACAGTAAGTAGCTTTTCTCCAACTCGAAACTTCGATCCAAAAATATTGTTTGGCTTTATTAAACGTTAAACGTTTCTCTCGAAACATCTTTTCAAACTTTGCAAACTGAAACATCAACCTCTGTTTGTTAAATTTAGAGATGTTGGCGATTGTATTGGAGCAACATGCTCAGCTTGAGTAGACTATTTTGGAGCAAATGGTCCAACTTTAGTAGATTGTTCTGGAGCAACAGTGTATACATTATCAAATAAACATTCACACACACACTGTCTCAATCGCGGTAGATGTATCCATGTCATGTGATACAGGTTCTGGCCCAGAAATAAGATCGTCTCTTCCACTTGAGTTGATAGTGATACACTGTCTACATTGTTTTAACTCTACATCTGAGTGCTACGTCACGCATTTTCGTTCCAACACAACCACAGGAAACATATGATGTACAGCTATCTTTAATGATCTATGCTTTGGTATGCTTTGAATTCGTAGTCCCAACTTGGACATGAAATATACATTGCTGCTTGTGCACTGAACATCTTTGAAGACAATTTGTGTGACCATGGTCTGGGGCGGAAAACCTTGCACACATGATGTATTTATTCTTGCACTTCTGACCATGGCCATATCTTGGACACTTACAACATAACAAATGGGTGGTACACGTGTAGTAACTGAAATGTTTATGTAAAATGCATATGTATCCAACCTTCAACTCCGGTAGATGTTGAGACCGATTGAAGGTCAACACATTGCCTTTTAACCCTTTACCCAACAGAACGGCCCTGTGCCAATGCATTCTCTTATATATGCGAGTCGACCATAGGTCGCCTCGCATATATAAGAGAATGCATTGGCTTAACACATATTAATTTTTGTTTAGGCCAATGCATTATCGTATATATGCGAGGCGACCTATGGTCGACTCGCATATATAAGAGCATGCATTGGCACAGGGCATAACTGTAACCATCACAATGTGGTCAATGAACCTGTTCCAATGATATCCATATTTGTATGGTGTTATTGAGACAAACCGAAGATATTTTAAGCTGTTGAAGCTTTATTTGGGCGTTTTGACCGTTTTGTTGGGTAAAGGGTTAATAATACGTTCTTGCCATTGATTGTTTTCAACACACTATGAACATGTGGGACATACCATACTATGAACATGTGGGACATAACATACTATGAACATGTGGGACATACCATATTATGAACACGTGGGACATAACATATTATGAACATGTGGGACATAACATACTATGAACATGTGGGACATAACATAATATGAACATGTTGGACATAACATACTATGAACATGTGGGACATAACATACTATGAACATGTGGGATATAACATACTATGAACATGTGGGACATAACATACTATGAACATGTGGGACATAACATACTATGAACATGTGGGACATAACATACTATGAACATGTGGGACATACCATATTATGAACACGTGGGACATAACATACTATGAACATGTGGGATATAACATACTATGAACATGTGGGACATAACATACTATGAACATGTGGGACATAACATACTATGACCATGTGGGACATAACATACTATGAACATGTGGGACATCATGTGGGGCCATCTCATCCAATACTTCATACTGGGACGGACCAGATATATCACGGATTCTCAACAAATCTCTGCTATGTTTATGGGAAATTATAGATCAATTGTCACTCATCATGAGAATGAACATGAGAATGACTCAGCTTGTTCTAATGAAATGGGGGTTATTAAGATGGCCGTTTAAAAACCCACAAATATTGGCCTATACAGTCCTCAGCAAAATGGTGTTTTAAATGGAACCACCTACCACGTTTGGGATAAACTTCTATTGTGGTTACGCCACGATTCAACATGAATTATCTATGCGCCTTCCAAAACCGTTTTGATGTAACGATAATAAATACTAAAAGTTCTAACCAACTAGATCTTTGTTTTTAGTAACACAATTACAATTGGTATATAGGCTTTGAAGTAGCCGTCAATCGTTCATCGTGAACAACTGAAAAGAGACAATGCAGTAAGTATAGGGTGCACGCGTCTTCCGAAACTGTGTTGATGGAACGATAATAAATAATAAAAGTTCTAACCAACTTGATCTTTGTTTTTTTGTAACAAAGACACAACTGGTATCTAGGCTTTGAAGTAGCCGTCAATCGTTCATCGTGAACTGAAAAGAGACAATGTAGTAAGTATAGGGTGCACGTGGCTGATCCCCAGTCGAATTTTTACCATGATTGTGTGTTTCTAAGAATGCCGCAAAACATGCTCAATCTATCGTTATTCTAATGCGTGGTCTCTCTGTCTTATTATTTGTGATAGATATTTCCTCAATAAAAAAAATATATATATATAATAAAAAAAATGATTGCATATTTATCTCTACTTAGATCGACCGCAATATTGAAATGAAAAATGAAAATGAAAAGAACAGGGTTTTTAATTTTGCAACACGCGTTGGTTCAGGCTCAGCTTGGTTTGGTTGATGTTGTCATTCATAATATTCATTGGATGTTTTTCAGAGATGTGTCGCTGGTGTATGTACTGACTCGGCGGGTGCCCCAGCTGCAGGCAAGTGTGTTTATTGACGTCCGTGGATGTAGCGACTATTCGATTCGTATACAAATATATTTAGGTGATAACGTAGACGTTCGTAAACTTTGTTTCGAAACAACACATTACTGTAACGGGAATGCGCACATGGTTACATATGGAAAAGATAAATCCACAACCCAGACAACTAAGTTCCGCATCCACGAAGACACAGCGTATTTCATTGGTCAGACTGTCGCGTCACATATCCCATATTGCGTCTAGAACCGTCAAAATAAGGAAAACCAAGACAGTTCGTTTCACCATCTCTCACTGGCATGATTTTTCATGACGTCATTTACGTTGAACAACGTTATGGAGAGCAGGAAAGTTTTGACATTTTCTGCTGATCATGTCAACTTGTTATGAATGACCAGGACAGTCGGAAGAACAGAAACATTGTTGTGGTGGATTGACGACAACATGGTGTGACAGTGACGATTTGGAGCCTATTTTCAAACTAGTTGCTTCCCGACTCGGTTGAACATAAAATCCAAGCGTCCATATGTATGCCACACGAAAGCGGTATATAACATTTATCACCTAATACGCAAACGATTGAACAGCGAAAGTTACTTAATCTGGTTCACGATTAGATTAGATTTCGAAATGAGTATCTTGAATCAATCGGCAGAGTGATAACCCGATATTACTTTCGACTAAATACACGGAGCTTAGTCTAACAAAAAGTTTACACAAGTGGTCGTACATAAGTAACATTCACATATTGGGTACCCTGGGCTCCGGAAGATTTAACGTATTCGGTTAAACAGCGACAACGGTACAACAATATTTGTTAACTTTTTTTAATTTTTGAATATTCCGTTAATTAGTCAATATAATCATTTCAGTGGGAAGAATTAGATAGTAGTGGCTAGTTGGCCCGTGGTTATTTGTACCTTAGTCGCTGGTGAATGACGTCATATATTTGTTCTATATCCATCAATGATATTTCAAAGATCGCGAGTATGGATTTTGGAGAAATTGTCACGTGACTTCCGGTCTGGAGATTTCCAAAGCGCGGAATCGGGAACTGGACCATCGCGATGAAAATTAAATTAGATATACATCACAACTTACGAATAATTCCCATGTTATTAAGGCCTATTAGTTTCATTTAGACCAATTTCGTTGGTTAGATTAATTAAAAACAGCGAAAACGTCATGCCATGGTTTCTGACGTCATTTATATAATTTTGGAATTTGCGGGCCAGAATCCAGACAAGATTGCACAATTAATCCAGACAAATCGTGTCATGTCATCTCCACCGGGACCACTGCATGATGTTAGTTTTAGTTTAAACATATATATTTGTCTAATATATATAACACATGATATATGACAAATACATTGTTTATACAGACAATGGGATTGGAGGACAAGTTCTGACTCACTTATATTATTACACTGAAAAATAAATAATTAGTAATGGCAAAGCAACATGACTAGCAAAAACAAGTTGAACATATATACATATCACCGGTCACCCCCACCCAGAGTTTGTCATAAGTTTGTATAAGTGTTTGATTTAAAGTCGGGTTTCTTTGTTTCTTTGTTTCGCTTGCTGGCTTGTACGTATCATTATTTTGCAGAGTTAGTCAAAAGAATCCTGATTTGTCTCGCGTATGAATGACTGTACAGCTAAGAAAATTTTCATGTTGTCACAATAAGGAAGTGCAGCATCTCCAAAAAGCTAAATCTTTAATGAATAAATGTGGTAAGGAAGTAATTTATTCAATAGACGATTTCTTGGGATTGAATGTAGGTGGCAATCAAAGAAATAATGAAAGGCATTTTCTTCACCGTTTCCACAGGTGCAGTCTTTTGAATTTGCAATGTGATTTAGAACCTTATCGGATAGCAAGTTGCTACATTCACATCGTAATCTACTGTGAAATATGTTTTCAGTCCGCTTTCCGACAGAATAGTACTTTTGTGGTTTGGGTGTTATAGGTTTAATTTTGTTTACATAACAAAGGTGGCGGAGATCTCGAGTCTCAATTTTGGTTGCATTCCAGTTTTTTTACACACGTTGGCATGAATGTAGACTCCATTCGTTTGGAATTGGGTTTAACATGGATAAAGTTTGACGCAAATCTCGTATCATGATCACTTATGTCAGAAAATTTGGGGGGAAGTAAGTCGACTAAATATTTGGGCACTTTGTGATTGACAATGTTATGAAAAAGTGAAACACGCTTTAATTGCCTTCTATCTGAGAGTGTTTCCAAACCCATTTCGGTTAGTAGACTTTTGTGGGATACTGATCTCGTGCAGCCACTTATTATTCGTGCAGCCTCGTATTCTACATCATCAAGTTTTTTAAGTAACGTATCTGGTGCTCCAGCCCAGACAATACTCGCATATTCCATGATTGGACGGACGTGTGATAAATAGTGGATTTCAAGAGTTTTGCGGTTCAAAATATACTTCAGTCTTCGTAGTTGGGATAGTTTAGCATAAGCTCTGGAACATACATTTTCTATATAACTGTCCCATGTTAAGTCGTCATCTATTTCCATACCTAGATGCGTGTGTTGTTTAGAATATTCGAGTTGCAGTCCATCAAAGACTAAATTCGGTTTCTCAGGGCTTTGTGAACTTGTAAAAAATAGTAATTTTGTTTTAGAATTATTGAATTTCGCTAGCCATGTATCGGCCCGCTTTTTTTATCTTTTCCATGTCTTTATTTACACTTTGTTCAAGGTTTTGAATGTCCGTATCGGAATTTATGAGGCATGTGTTGTCCGCGTATAATCTAACATGCGATTTAATATTGTCTGCAATATCATTTTGTAGATTAAAAAGAGCAAAGGGCCGACCACAGACCCTTGGGGGACCCCTGCCGTTATTGGAGAATATTTTGAAAAGCTATAATTTATTTGCACCCTTTGCTGCCGCCCTTCGAGATAATTTCTGAACCATTTTAGCACAGTGTCTGTTATTCCATAGTGATTTAGTTTAAGTAAAAGACCTTGGTGCCATACTTTGTCAAAAGCTTTAGAGATGTCACAGAAAACAGCGCACGTGCTTTGTTCATTGTCTACAGCGTGGTGTATATTGTGACATATTTCAATAAGTTGTTGTTCAGTACTGTGACCTGGTATAAAACCGGATTGGTATTTGTATAATAGGTTGTTTATATATATTCTTGGTTGAAGACTACCTTTTCTAGTATTTTACCAACACAACTTATTAATGAGATGGGACGATAGTTGTTTGGATCATGACGATCACCATCTTTAAATATTGGTAATATGTTTGCCCTTTTCCATGCTTCGGGGAAACAGCAGCTCTTAAAAGATTTATACAAAATATAACGTAGGGGTTTACTGATAGAGCTGCGTGTTTCCCTGGGGAATGTATTGTTTATCCCATAAGGACCGTTTGCCTTTTTAATAGAAAGACATTTTAGGATTTCAAAAATTTCATTTTCATTTGTCTTAATTTCATTTAAAAACGCATGAGTTCTATCTGAAGATATCGGTGGCTCCCTTGTATTAGTTTCTAGTGTGCTGTGTTTAGTGAATATCGCATTGAGGACTTCTGCCTTTTGTATATCATCTTCTATATCTGTATTGCCCGATTTCAGTATAGGAATTGTATTGTCGGTCGACAAAATGCTTAGTAGTTGTTTGACAGTGTGCCAGAATTGTTTTGGTTTAGAGTTCACGCTTAGATTTTCATCTAGATCATTCATATATCTTTCCTTTGCAGCTTGTTTAAAGTTGTTAACTTTGTTTCGAACACACTTGTACTTATTCCAGTCAGACTCCCTATTTCTGAGAACTGCCAGTTTTTTAAGTCGGTCCCGTTTTCTGATGTGTTTTCTGATGATACCATCAAACCAAGGTTTGTCACGTTTTCTGATTGTTATTTTATGGTATGGGATGTGTTTTTTTGAGTCAGATAAGAATGTTTCAGTGAAAATTTCAACTATTTTGTCTATATGCGTCGAGTCACCTTCAGTATATTATTGTTTTCCCCAACCAATATCGGAGAGTTCCAAGTTTAATCTATCATAATTGCCCTTTGAGTAATTCCACACAGAACGTTTGTAGGATTTTGGTTTATATATTGGGACGCACACTTCAACCGACATTGCGAGGTGGTCTGATACTCCGAAGTCATAAGTTGAGGGTTTCATTGCTTTGATGGTCTCGCTTATTATGATCGGATCTAATAAAGTTTCAGAGTTCCCTGTTATTCTAGTTGGTCCGCTTATGACGTTTTTGAGGGTATATTTTGTCATGATTGATTGAAGAGGACCCGATTTCTTTTCAATAAGTCGCAGTTTAGATCGCCAACTATCACCAGTGAGGAGTTTAATGACAGTGAACGTTCAATCGCTTCGTCTAATTTACTCCAGTGTGTATCTATTCATTCATTTTCTGAACGGTAGGTTACGCATAAAATAAATTTATGCTTGGTCCCTACCTCAAACCATAAAATCTCATCGTCGAAATACAGGAAGTCAAGCAATTTGAAGGCGACATGAGTTGAGAACTATACGGCAAGTCCACCACCATATTCGTTCCTGTCGAGTCGAATTGGGTGGTGACAGTCAGATAAGGTAATATTTTCACTGGGAAAAGTGGTATTTAGATGAGTTTCACTGAAGCATGATGTTACATAAATATTACATAAATATCTTTGTGTTATGTCGCCGATAAAAGGCAAAGAGGCACATCATGTGTGGTTGCCCCACTACGTGTCATGTATGATTCATGGCAGTCACGGTTTAATTATTAAGGCGAATTTCATGTACCCAATTTGACGTCAACATTATGTGTATGATACGTACGCTCATAGGGATTTGTAAATATAGAACAGCAATAACACTGTACGTCTAGGGACAAGCGTGCAGTAAAGGACAGCACATCAGTACGAATACAAAACAGGACATTCCCTGTTTGGTAGAGTTGATTGGATGTTGAGTCGTTCGGGGGAATAAGCATTTATTTTATACAATGAAAACTATCGGACATTCCGGGCACAGTTGGCACACAATACTCGGCTCTCCGGTTGTACTACGCGGAATGGTGACTTAACAGCGGAGTTCCGGGACATAAAGGAACATTTGCTTTTTTCAATGTCATAAATTTTCCGTCATGCAGAAAATCAAAAGGTTACCAGGTTTTGAACTGGTGGAATATTATGGGAATTTATTGGCGTAGCCAGAGTAGAGCATTGTGGTATGGTCTACATCAAAATAAGTTATCAGATTTGACCCATATAGCAATATGATTTTAGGATCGCAAACTACGTATAGCATATCTGGTCATGCAGTAGCATCGTTTTGGTGTCAAAATTAAAACTTGAACACTTCAAATGAATGCGTAGAAAAAACCAGTATTTGTTATTGCCACAAGCAAAAACAAAAGCCACAAGATAGTTGTAAAAATCACATGAAAGGAACATGTCCATATCTGAGCAAAGCACGTGTGCCAATGAATCAACTGTTACATAACACCAGTCGGCAGTCGCCACTTAGACACACCCTCACTCGAGATTATTTACAGCTCAACCCTTTGATCTGATTGTTTGACAATTCTAAACCGCGATCGAGAAAAGACGGATTCGTCATCACAGGTTTAGCATCGGCAAAACAGGTTTAGCTGGACCGTCGAATCATATTACAACAAAAATATCTAAATTGACAAAAACTTATCCCCACACAATTTATAGGTGTGAGTGCTTCTCGCTTATAAATTTCCAATCAAAATATGCCCACTGTCGTAATTATTGATTTTCGCAATAAAAAAAAACGCGACTGTCCGCATTAGGAAAGTATGATTAATTATCTCGACGATACAGAGACACTACTGCTAAACCGCTGGTTTGCATGGCTAGACCAGTTTTAAACCAGAGATGACGAATGCGTCACTTAGACTTGCGGTCTCGGGTTTAGACCACGGATTTATCTGTCAAATGGCGGTTTAAACATAGAGGTTTATGTATACCAGGTTTAAACCTGAGATGACGAATCCGGCCTATGAGTCCATTATCTGCTTATTTCAGAATAAAATAATCCAGTATGAACCTAGTTGCACATATTATGCGGTTATGTGCGTATTTGGGCGATGATATGTTGACATGACCTCTATTTACCCATGTGCGTCTTACTGCTGGGAATCCGCGCCATATGATGAGATATTGTGGTTTGTCCTTTTGCAAGGGTTTTGGGATTTTTGTTTGTAATTATCTTAACTCCCTATGAATTTTGAAGGTTTTTAGCTGTCGGCGAGTCTCTCTTGTTGACTATACCGATGCTTCTGTATTGCTGGGATCTGTTCCGTTGACAAGTCGTGATTCTGAATACGGAATCCGATTAACAGATTGGCATTAAAAAATATCCCATCAACATAGTAACATTAAGAGTTTGACAAATACGTAATTATTAAAAGCAAATCTTAGAATTAGGGGCGAAGACTGGAAACTAACGAGCACCCGATTGGCAAGAATTGACGAGTTGCGTATGAAGTGAGAAACAGATAATTATATTAAAATCAAATTGAAAGAAAGCCACATAGTGTATGTAAATGAAATCGTTTTCTACCTAAAAGTCTGACACAGCAGGTTACACCACCTGTGGTCGGCGTCCGACAATGAATCGTTAACTATATCGCTATTCCATGATTATAGATGTCCAGCATTTAACCGAAAAATTGGTATATAACACACTTTATTCGGCGGCTCCATTCATGGTTTCGACCTATTATTTATTGAGCCGGTCATCATCAGGGGCGCTGGTCATTCTGTGAGTACCATATATATGGCACAAACTAGAACAACTAGTAATATCAACCGATTCCAGAACCATTCAATATGGCGATGGTCGCATGTGGATCATTCACGAGTGATAACAGTTGAGCCAAAATTTCAATCTCTGTGGTGAGACATAGGTTGATTAACCACGGTTAGGCTGTAGCAGCTGAGCCAGGAGATACATCGCTCTGTGGTGGATATCTCTAGTGGATATACCACAGGCATCTTCACTTCACCGAGTCTATCGCTAGAATGCATGACCATTCGCGCCAAAAAATGTCTTGACGTGCATGGGAACGCCTAGCGATATGGTAGCTGATTGGATCTTCATTAAAGCCGCCAATTTTCCAGATGCGCACTTAGATTGACACCCGTCGACTATAACACAATTACATAATATCACTGGGTGCACTCGATATTCGCTGCCAGTATTGTGCTGTCCATTACGAAACAGAACCAGATGATTCAATGGAGTCCGCCCGCCGGTGTGAATAGATTTGGACGAAATGTAAAACTTGGTTAGAAATAGTTGCAATTATTCAACCGTGTCAATGTGCACAAGCGTGCATGATTAGTTGACTGACGGAACTATTGGTGGCAAACTGATATTTTCAACGATGTCAAATTTCGGGCGCGTATCGTGTGGTGAAACGGAAAATGTATCGGAAATACATAGAACAATCATATCTTAATAGTGTCCAGAATATCGACACAAAGATAGTGTTCTTTAAACTGAGAATTAGTAATTATAACTTGGAATTGAAAAAGGTCGTCATAACCACCAGCCAAACGTGTCACTTCAACTCACTTGATGATATAATTTGTATGAAATGTAACATGGTGGTTGATAATTTTTACAAACATAGGGCGACCAGTTATATCAACATAACATACCCACCTACGTTGACCTCACCATAACTCTGTATTAATAATATGTTGTGTTATGGGCATAGTGTTCAAGTATATGTTATGGGCTTAAACGACATATCAAGGGCATGCCACACTCATTGTTTCTGTTTACCCGATATACATATCTTTCAGGTCGCGCGTTTTTACGTCGCATTAAATCCAACTTGGAATGACCTCATAATTATATGTATATATTATGTTGAATAATTGTTGGCATTGTTGTATATATATATATATATATATATCTATTACTTTGACGTATAGGTATAGTGTGGACGCTCTAATGTCATTAAACTGTTACTGATATGAAAGCTGATTAATAAAAAGCGAGTGATTGCAAGACTCGCGGCTGATTCCATTATCTGACCAAGCGTGCAATTCATATCACTGAGTGGACATGTTAAGTGTAATAAATGTATATGTATTTCGGTCCTATATTTGAAATGTATGCAATATCGTGTATATATGCAGTTGTAATTGTAAGCAACGTATTATGCTTTCATGATTGTGCCGCAGCAACTTTCGGTGTGTGAAACTATGCGAAGTAAATATCTTACTCGATTTTACACCAACAGGTTGTATGGGGGACTGGTATATGACATTCTGCATGGATGTGTTACCCAGCAGCTGCTACAGTAACTACGACATATGCTGTAAAACATGCGATACACTCAAGAACTCATCTCTCCCATCGGGTAAGCGTGTAATGCCTCGCTTATTTTTTTTATAATTCATCATGGACCTGACCTGGAATATATACATATTTAATGCACCTCTTTATCGCCAAGTTCATTTGAATTCTTAATAATGTACGTTTTTGCCATTGCGGTGGTGAAAATCTACATTTGATGATGTAAAGTTTAATGTATGGCTCATACTCCTGATAAGCTCAGTACACTTTCGGCGAGATACATGCATATACAACTCGTGTATGTTACATACACGCATCCACAAATTATAGATATACAATGCACATACGTGGTATTATTAGCATTGTGTGCCCTTGTAGTGATCCGACAAAAGTCATCTTCAAACACGGTAAAAACGGTTAGCCTGGTCACGTCGATGCTGCTACCGGCATATTGCAGTGGATATCATTCATGATGCAATTTATAGGCATATCATGACTCGTTAGCAATTTAAATAACACACAATGGTTTAGTTCAATGTATAAACATAGCATTCCCTCTAATTGAGTCAGAATTTGAGTCAAAGCAACGGATTGTGTCAACACAGTCGTTTGACATCAATTCAGTCCAACCAACCTATCATTAAACATTGCATCTGTTCTGACAGTACACCCATTCGGTCACAATCGTGGGTGATATTGATAGCATATACAGTCCGGCAGTGATATGTTCAAGACTTCAAACATGGATAGGGGTCGAGAGCAAATCATTTCAGTTCGTGGCGTGTTATGACTTCAAGAGGGATCGTTGAGCCCTCAAAACATACAAAACTCGCCGTTCGTATTATCAGTCGCTTTTTGTAAAGAGCCACAGGATTTCGGGGCAAACAAACCACCCATATATATTGACACACGACTGATGGCATTAGCTTTCGTTCGCACACTCAGCTAATTTTGAGAGCATATCAAATAAACTTCTGTTATGATGTGTACAAGAGTTAAAATGGGTTTAGAAGCTTCCCAACACAGTAAGAATTCGCCTCTTTTTCTACCGCTTTTTGTAAAACGTCCCATTTGTCGACACGCTCAGTTAACTTGGAGCATATCGGTTCAGTTCGTGGTGTGTTTAAGATTATAAATGCATGGGGAGGGGGGACATCAAAACCAAGAAAATTCAACTTTCGTATGTGCCAGCAACCTTTTGTAAAGTACGCTATATTATTTCGAGAACCAAACTACCCATATTTATTGTATATTCTCTGATAGCACTATCTTTCGTTAATATATCATATCAAAGTAGAAGATATTAGCTTCATGTTTCGCCCTGTTGTAAAATTTCAAAGCAGTAATCCATGCAGGTACATTTTGAGGAAAACAATTTAAAAACAAATTTAATTCTATTTTAGAGACTGAACCGATGGGAGAGATAATGTATTTGTGTCATTTTTCCATACTTAATTGCCCAGATGTTTCATTGATATAAAAGTAGAGGATAACACCTTACAGCTAAAAGTATCAACAGAAAAGTTCGAATATTAGTTTTACTAAATATATGCAAATTAGCCATCACCACAACTTGTACTTTTTCGAACCCGTTGTGATATATAATATTAATTAATATCGTATGTATTCGAAATAGCATTGTGCGTTATTGTAGATATTCTTGAAATATAACACCGGGCGGGCGACAACAACAGTGTCACCCTGGTCAGTAGTTGTAAAATCCCTGGCTGCTGAAAACGACGTTAAACCCAAATAAATTAATTAATATAAATACTACAAAGTCGCTTATACATCACTGGACAATTTCGTGTTATAAATAAAATGTGTTGTTGTAACTGGTGGTTTGGAAGACTGATGACATATTTGACCGTGCTAAAGGAATGTACGGTTTTCTTCACATGAATATTGATTTGGTCCCATTAGAATAATTTAAAAAGTGTGTGTTGTCATTAACATAAATATCCAATTTTTTTTCGACCAAAACGTTAACTAAAATCCAATATATTGCAAATCGATCCATTATCAATCATGTTCGTTCTACATGTGATATCCAGATAACCGCGGAGCCATATGAATGATATATATTGCCATATGTTATTACAGGTACTTCAAAATCGATGTTAATTCGTGCAGAATTACCTGTTATCAATAATATGTATGTATGTATGGGAACTAGGGGTCTGGAAGCACGAAATCATCTGTAATCACTTAAACAGTATATCTGGACCAATTGGTCAGTAAACCATTCATATTGGGTTCCATTAAAATCAAGTAGTAAATGTTGTAAAGTGGTTATCATATATATGTATTTTTCGACCAAAAACGTGTTTGGGCGAGGGGTAGCTAAAATCCAGTATATCGCGAACCGTTCAACATTTATGTTAACTTCTTTCTGTGTATGCTTGTGTATATAACTACTACACCATATGGATTAAATATGTCGGCTTATTGCAACATCCTTTGATAATGTTTGAACAAATTATTTCTCTGAAATAAATGTTTCGATTACGAATAGCGGGAAGATCCAAACTGAACAAGACTTTTTTTCTTATCAAGGGGAGATATGGTACGATATAGTACTGCATGGATTTTTTACACTGAACACTAGACATAGAGTTTCCCCAGCCATACGTGTACATGCATTGGTATGACATTGTCGAGTCGAGGTCGCTATTTCAGTCATATTACAATGGATATCATCCATTTCTTGGCATAGTGTCATGATATAATGATAATTTCATTTGTCATTTCGAACAGATTCCATTCCATGGCTAAGCTTACATAGTCACATTGAAATTAGTGTTTTTTTCCTTTAGCTTTAACTGGACGCTAGACCTGTGATGAGTGTGTAATTTCCATTCACACCCATTAACCAAGTGTAACTTTCATGTTGTCGACATAATACATCAACATATGTGAACGAGCACATCGCGATCTGATCACACGAATCAAGATAAGATCATTCAGGCATGCTATTACCGTTATAAAGAGAACACAATGGCTTATCGCAATTTATTAGGATAAGATTGAGTCACAGAATGTAAGATTATAATTTGCTTACCACAGGTTGTGAGTACGGAGACAAACATACCGGGTGTTCAACCCTGACCGCTGCCGGTTGCTATGCCAACGCCGATGTATGTTGCCAAACATGTCCAGAATTCTACAACCCGAATCTACCAACAGGTATGTCTGCTGCATGGAATGTTAACACAATATATCGAGGTTGCATTGTCCGGTGTTACTTCCACATGTATATCAAGCAGTAAATGAAAATATGCCGTGCACAATCATTGTTGCACGTATTCCTATGATTCTCATTTTTAACATAATGTGAATGGCGTGGAAGGCATAACGGTACGACATTGCTGCTGTATGTGACATTTACATGGGATATTATTTCCATTACGGCTACCGAAAGCTATTGGGAAGTTGTCGATTTCATAAAGGTGCATTCCCATGTATCATTACTCTCGAGAACATCCCCGCATAAAATAAATCTATGTTCCAGTAATAACAATGCAAACACGAAGGAATCTGGTATATGAGATAATGCTGTAGTCGAATTCATGCACGACAATCGCATCTATTACGTTATGCAACAACACACGTTTATAACCAGCCTACATCAAGCCATTGACTCGTTCAATATCGGACCGTTAAATCGACACGAATAGAAAAAGGAGCTGTCTCGCCCAGAAATGTTCGAGTTTAATTTTTTATTAGACACACGGAAAAAGTATATATCATATCAAAGTAGAAGAACTCAGCTTCATGTTCCGCCCTATTGTAGAATTTGAAAGTGGTAAACAATGAATGCACCTTTTGAGAAAAACACTTTTAAAACAAATATAATCCTATTTTGAGACTGAAACCTATGGTAGAGATACTGTATTTGTGTTAGTTTTCCATATTTCCAGATGTTTCCATGGAAACAAAGTATAGAATAACACCTTCCAGCCAAAAGTATCAACATAAAAGTTCGAATATGAGTTTTAACTAAATATATGCAAATTAACCATCAACCCATCAGATACTTGCACTGTTTTGCGAACCCGTTGATGTATATATGATTAAATAATGTTAGTTTATTTTCAGCGGTTGACCAGCAAATCCACAGTTGGCTAATATGTCATTAAAATCACAACACACATGGCGATATATTTGTTATATAAGGCATGTCATGTTATAGAACGTACCTTTCTTCATGCAAGAATCATGACGATTCAGACAAACTGTCGCTCGTCAATTTTGCACAAACATAGATCGCTGAACGTAATCCAACGTGCTATATGTTTGGAAATAGAGGCGTACATCCTACATGCAAGTGTTCACTTTATTACATAATCCATACAAATTTTGAAATAATATGTAGAAGCTTAACCCCACCCCCCAAATCATAAAATTAGAAACAAAGCCCACTTTGCCCGGAATTGGAACCAAGAATGATAAAGAAATGCACCGTATATTAATTTTATTTAATACAGATCACACATATGAACTATAATAACGACCCCGCTCGGCGCGCTAGCGCCGAGCTCGGGTCGTGTATAGTTAACAGGCGGGCGTACGTACTTGTGACGTCACACATAATTTACAGTTTACTACTTCACAACCTCCGATATGTGGCAATGGACAACTGAAGTATTTATTTATTTATAAACAGTAAGTTGTTATGAATATGTCCTGCAAAGCTAAATGAAGGCAGTTACGGAGTCATGACGTCAAAACGTGATTTGTCTCTGCGGGCCAGAATCCAGACATGACTGAACGTGTTGTGTCGTCTTCGCTTAATCGCAGCGACGTACATTGTAGTCTATAGCATTATACATTACAATATAGATGCCTTTGTTATCAAAGGCCGATAGGTTATATTAAGGCATATATAATTATCGAAGTCCATTGGCATCCAAAACGAACTACACTAATAATCAAGCATTCGCGTCGCTGACATGCGTATAGGCCTAATATATATGCATATAGTTCCAACACTATTTTTACGATCCTGTGCGTTGTCCGTCTTCTTACTATTATGCCGGGGTCGTTCTTTATATGCCTTGCATATTATCATATTATTGGAATATATATCCATATTCACTGAAAAGATAGAAGAGGATCAAAATTCATAATGACGTCCAATATGTGACTAAGTTTAAATAATACACTTGCTGAACGGACAAACGAGAAACTCCAACAAAGCAACACTCCAGTGGTATATTTTATATCATTGTAATGACTAAATAAAAGAACAGTTCACACCAAACAGCAGTTTCGCCGTTAATCGACATTATCAATTGATGAAACAAAAGATAAAACATTAACCACTCCCATGTCATAAAATTCGAAACAAAGCCATAGCCAGGAATTTGAGCAAAGACTGATAGCATAATCAGCAATATCTTCGGAGACTCACATGTGCATACACGAGAGTGCATTGGAATTCATGAAGCTCCCGTCATGGAATATTTAAATGACTGAATTATAATGATGTGATATACGGTAGGTCCTTTTTATTCAAGTTTAGTGTTTTCCACAGGTTGTGAGTACGGTGACAGAGCATCCTGGTGTTCAACCCTGACTGCGGCTGGTTGTTATCTAAACGATGCTGCATGCTGCGAAACATGTCACAATTTCAGCAACCCGAATCTTCCATCAGGTACGCTGTGCGTGAACATTTTAAAACTGACTCATTTTCGGAGATCCCGTTCTCAGATATCATGAAAATATATAAGAGACCCAATGGTGGATCCCACAAATGATGAACTGGTCCGCTTGTTGGCGAAAACACACTCCCTCTTGTTTTGTCATTGGCGCTCCATATTGAGTTATCACGTCGTATAATTATGTATGATGCTGCGATATAGAGGCTGGCTACACTATATTTATCTTCTCCACATTAGTCACAATTTCATCACAATATCGACAGTTTGAAATTGCGTGATGGCTACTATGCGGAAAGGCTGTATCAGTGGTCGACTTCTGTAACTGCTATCCAATGACATTGCACAATATGAGTAATATATGTATCCATCACAGAGCTTAAAACCAAATGGCAAGGCAATTAACTAGCACTGGCCGGTGTTAATTGTATGCCAAACTGAATGTGGGAAATATGCCGTGCAGTCGCTGATCTGATTCTGAATCAGTTTTGACATGATTCGATATCATACTTTTGGATGACATAGTACTAGTTTGTGATGTTTTGATTAAATCAGCTGGCGACCAACAGACAAACGCACAATTTTTCCATAGTCACATATAATGGGAGTATTCAGTAATTCAGTATTCAGTTTGGAGAGAGGAGGTGAAGTCTAAGTGTTTGCACTTGTCCTCCAATCCCCTTTGCTTTAATATGTACTTTGTTTATGTATGCATGAGCAAATAAATATGTTAAACCACATTATGTCATAATTGTATCACAATATCGACATTTGGAAATTTCGTGGAAAGTGTCAGTGGGTGACATTATCAGTTGATAAAACAAAAAAACTTATCCACCACACAGTAACAAAGTTCAACGCAAAGTCGGCACTGGGGACTATAGTGCACGTAGAACGTAAAAATAATTAAGCACAACATATGTAGTCGCTTTGTGCTGAATACAAGTATATCATAGGAAGTCTGGCATATATAACATAATACACTGGCTTACAACGTCAAGATGAATATGGTTAGGTCAATATATTTCTTGTATATGCGAGATTCCCTACATGGGAGACTTGCATATGCATATAAGAGGGTGCATTCACTTTCAGGAAGCTCCAGCCACGGAGTGGTTTAATCACTGAATTATAAATTCCGTTTTTTTCAAAATGCCGCACAAGAACGAAAGCTGAAACTGGCGTACGACGATGTTGATACCATAAATATATGATCGCACGTGACACGTAGTGGAGCAACCACACAAATACATCAAGCTATCACAACAATTTCCATCTATATACGTAGTTTCCAACTGTTGCTGTGTCAGTCATGGGATTTAAAAATGTTGAATACTTTCACCAAAGTTGGAGGGGCGGATTCCGCGGAACACTACAGTCAGAGGTGGACTGGGCCAAGAAACCGGCCCGGGAAATTTATATAATACCGGCCCATCTGTTTGGGGGGGGGGGGCGTCCACAGTCCACCTTGAAAAATTCCAACTGCACCCCCCCCCCCCTTGAATCAGAATCAGACCAAATACATATTTTTGCATAATTCCATTTGCACCCCCCCCCCCTTGAATCAGATGCAGACCAAATACATGTTTTTGCATAATTCCATTTGCACCTCTGGTCTAATATCATATATATTCATAAACCATGGTTCTATATATTCCCGGTATGAGACCATTCAGATATTTTTACCTGAAAAATTGCATAAAATCTAACATCTAGCGGTCTAACTCCAGACAAATGCACACGGCTACGGACAAGAGACCAGGACATTCCGGGCTGTTCATGGTTGTTCGGCCCGGGGTGAGAACATTTTGAAAACTATACAAGAACATCTCGAATCCGATAAACTAGACTGGCATCAACTGAAGCGTTCCTATTTTCTTGTAAATTTCAATTGGGGGAGGGGTGCGTAAGATTTTTTTTGGGATTTACAGCTGGGAGTTACCGTTAAAATCTCGAGATTAATGGGGTCTTTACGTGGTGTTATATGATGCCGACAAGTTCATTTAATGTCAAAATTACGATTAGCCAATTCGGCTGGTTAAACAACACATGTGGCGGCCCACGTCCGGAATTTTCCGGTCTCCCGATCGGCCATGCAGTCCGCCTCTGCCCTCATGAATTTATGTGAGAAGAGTACCATCTTATTGGATACACGGCTGGTTAAACAACATGTGGCGGCCCACGTCGGTTTCATTTGCGGCCCAATTTGTGGTTGGGCGGACCAACCACATATACCCCCCCCCCCAAACCGTAAAAAAACCCCTCCGATTCTCGCTTGATAGAAAATCACGTGGAATCAGAATCAGAATTTCCCGGTCTCCCGATCGGCCAGTCCGCCTCTGACTACAGTACAACCACCCTGCCACCACTTATCTCGTTAAAACAACTCATACACATCCATGCCAAACTAAAGCTGAAGGGGTCACTATCACCAAAAAAAGTGCTGAAGGGTACACAGGATTTGAAAATGTGCTGAAGGGTACACAGGGTTTGAAATGTCATTCTAAATGACGTTTAGTTTTCGTATCTGCCATGATTTCTCTTATAGAATAATTGTTTACGTTCCAATGAACATTAAAATGAACTGAAAATAAACTGCTAATGGACGCCAGACTTTCAGAAACACAGTTTAAGTAACGGTGTTAGTGGCGATCACAAACCCTGTGTACCCTTCAGCACATTTTGCGAATCCTGTGTACCCTTTGGCACTTTTTTGGTGATAGTGACCCCTTCAGCCAAACTAAAGCTAGCAACTTCCCACGTTTATATATGACAAATATAAATGTTTACATGGGAGCTATATCCCAAAATATCACTGGGGAAATCATTCGCGCGAACAGTTTCATGCGCTAGCTAGCTAGCTCTTGTCAATAGAAAACATCTCTCGTTTGAATCCAGTCTGTAGTCTAGAAAATGGTATTTAGAGAAGTCTCTTAATTACATTTAAGTGTATATATTGTGGAAGGCAGCTGAATTAGCTCATTGCATGGTCAAAAATTCAAACTGATAGTCAAAGTGACATTTGAAAACATGATGAAGAATATAATCTTATATGCACTCACTAGTTTTAAAAGAAGAACAAACAAAAAAGGAACAATGAAAACCAAACAAACAAACAACACGTTTGTAGGGAGGGATCCCATATTTATTGTGTGCATATTGTATATAAAATGTCCTTTGGCCATTTTGTATATATAATTGCGTTTAGTCTAGTGATGTGAAATCGGTGTTTCCGGTAAAGACCAAATGTGTCTGGAATCTGGCCCACAAAACCAACTGACGTAAATGACGTCATGGACCTTGTCATGACGTCTTCGCTGGTTTTCGGTCAGCTAACCAACGAAAATGGTCAAAATGAAACTAATTCATAAGCCTACATAACATAGGAATTGTTCAGAAAAACTGAAGTTGCTAATTTCATAACCATCCCACTTGGTCCACTTCCGATTCCGTGATTTCACAATTTGATATTATTGTTCCCACAAGGTTTGGCAAAAGCGGAGCGGAAGTCACGTGATTTTTAACCCATTTTTCTTGTCCGGATTTTCATCGCGTCGAAATTCTGTTTCATGGTATTGTAAAAATTAATGACGTCATTCACGCCTAAACATGAAAAGCAACAACGCGCCTGCGGCGCGTTGTGGTTGGTATAAGACGACATTATTTACTAAATATGTCACCAACATATATTCCAACCACCATTATGTCAGGGCCCCCGGTGGTCCACTCGGTCGAGTTCTCATTTCATTACGTCATCACAGGCCGTCCAGCGCCGACGGAGCTGGTACTAACCAGATAAGTGCGGATTCGTGATCCATGCTAAGGGATAATAACAAATCTCCGTGTATCTGGGTAAGTTTGTCACTTGATTTCCGCGGCCGGTGGTTTCTACACGCAGTGTGGTGATTTCCCAGTGATATTTTATCATCAGCGTGGTCTTTCCATCATCCGTAAAACTGACAACGTCGTGATATGGCATAGCTGCTGAAACGACGATAAACCCGAATTAACCAACCACCCAACCCTCAGTATGTCCATTTTCTTCAAGTTTGTCGTCTTCCCACATGTTGTGAGTACGGGGACAAACAATCCTGGTGTTCAACTTTGACTGCGGGTGGTTGTTATCAAAACGACGCTAATTGCTGCCAAACATGCCACGAATTCATCAACCCGAATTTTCAAGCAGGTGTGCTTTGCGCGAAAATTGATGTTAGACCTATATATAACAGACTCAGTGGTAGATCCCGCACATGATGAACTGGTCTGCTTATTGGCGAAAAATGCGTACTCTAATTTTGTCATTAGCACTCCATAGTGAGTTACCATGTCGCATAATTGTCCCCGATGCTGCGAGAGATGCTTGCTACTATATACTTGTCTCAGCCACATTTTGTATCAGTTTTATCACAATATCGACATTATGAAATTACTTGATGGCTACTTTGCGGAATGGCTCTATCCGTGGTTGACTTATATACCTGCTATCCAGGGATGTGGCTAGAGGGGGGGGGGGTGGGGGGGGTGTCTCACCCCCAGCAGAGAGCTATATTTTCAATAGTTGGAAATTTCATACCTGCCACAACGAAATTTCACACCAACAATAGGTTGAAAATGTTCTTGTAGTTTGATTATAAAACAATTTATTGGGGGGAATTTATTGTTTTTCGACCAATATTTGCATATGTTCCTATTTTTGGTAAAATTTTTTGACAGAAATGGACATCAGTTGGAAAGTTTCCAACCTTAGGGGGGGTGACAGGTTGGAAATTTCCAACACTTGGAAAGCTTGTGTCCTGGTCCCTCCCCTGTGGCCAGTCAAAAACTTCTAGTTAATTTAAGAAAACAATATTGTCATACAATTGGTCAACATTGTCATTGGAATTGTCATCAGTTGGAATTTTTCCAACAGTAGGAAGGCTTGAGGCTAGTCTAGATGTTAGGATTTTGCGATTTTCTTGTTCAGATTTCCAAATTTTCGCACACTGGGCCGAACCATGGTCGGCCCGGTGTGTCATTGCCCCATCCGCATGGCCAATACAAAACTGCTAATTAGTTTAGCAAAACAATATTTTACTACATTTGGTCAAACTTGTAGACATAAATGGTCATCAGTTGAATAATTTTACAACCTGAGGGGGAGCATGAGGTTTGAAATTTCCAACACTAGGAAAGCTTCAGTTGAGGCCAGTCTAGATGCTAGGATTTGCGATTTTCTTGTATATAGTTTTCAAAATTTTCTCACACCGGGCCAAACAACCATGGTCGGCCCGGTGTTTCCTGGTCTGTTGTCGGTAGCTGTGTGCATTTGTCTGGAATTAGATCACTAGTTGTTTTTTGGGGGGGGGGGCAATTTTCAGGTTAAAATATCTTAATGTTCTCATACTGGGAAAATAGAAGCATGGCTTATGAATATATAGGAAATTAGGCCTGAGCATGAGGTACAAGGGGGGGGGGGGTGCAATGGAATTATGCAAAAAGTTGTGTTGGTGTGATTCCGACTCAAGGGGGGGGGGGTGCAAATGGAATTATGCAAATTGTGTTGGTGTGATTCCGACTCAAGGGGAGGGGTGCAGTTGGAAATTCCCAAGGTGGACACCCCCCCAGCGGAGACCCTCTAGCCTGCTGCTATCAAATGTCATTACCCAATATGAGTAATATATGCATCCGTTACAGAGTTTAAAACCAAATGACCAGATATTTATCTAGCACTGCCGGTGTTAATTGTATGCCAAACTGAATGTGGGAAATATGCCGTGCAGTCGCTGATCTGATTCACTATCATACCTTTGGACGATTTAGTTATAGTTTGTAATGTTTTGACTAAATCAGCTGACGACTAGTGGACAAACGGACAATGTTGCCATTGTCACGTACTACGGGAGTATTCAGTAAACAGTCTGAGTTTCTATGTAGAACTGAACATATCCTACACGAGCATAAGCATGAGCCACATATCTGCCCGTCAATGACACTTTGTTTGTGTTCGTCCTCTCCAAACATAGAGCTATTTGAGTACATGGCATTTTATTTGGTCAATGCATTAGGTGGTGTTGTTGAACATTCGACAGCCATATATAATGTTAGACAATCGCTAACAATTTTCCATGACTGGAGCTTAACCCACTGCCAATGTATTATATATGATATGCGAGTCTACCATCTGTAATCTCGTATACATTATAAGTTCCAGGACGAGTTGTTGCTGGATACGGTGTCATTTGCGGCGAGGGGAGATTAATATCGGGTGAGGCGCTAGTCCGATATTAAACTGACTGAGTTTCTCATGTCACCGATATCCATTAGTTTCAAGTAAGTTAAATGTGTTGTAGAAAGTCAACGCATTGCTTTAATGGCTAATCGGCAACGTAGGACAACAACTTTGATAGTTAATTTTTGAGTCTTTAAAATTCCTCAAATATATCCCATGCAGGTTATGATACATGTACCATGTCTCAAAATTAGCAGAATATGATTTTCTTTATGTGGCTCCAAAATAGACCGAAAATATTCCAAAGGCGGCAGAATTCCAAGAAAAACAAGATGCTGTATATCGATACCATATGAATCCACTTACCATCTGAGACTTTCAGTAAGTGGTCGTTGTCAATCAAGGAGAATATAATATTCCCTAATCTCCTGTCAGTAGATCACTATTATCATTGGTCAATCTGTTAGGCCAGCATGATAAAAGAGAACACATTGGCCTAACACTATTTACCTTTACCTCATGATATGAGACTTGCATATTTAATACAATGTACTGCTAATGAATGTTACTGCTGCACACAGGTAAGCAATTTATAAAAACAACATATTTGTGATGATTAATTAACTAGTAATTGCATAGAGTGCGTCGTGTCATAAAACTTTCTATATATATTTTACAGCATGTATGTATGGCATGTTTGATCGTGCTGCAGACTGTGAGGCTAGCTCTTGCGGGTCATACCAACAGCCAGAATTATGCTGTGGTACGTGTTGGTGGCTGTTCCCAACTACGACGCCAAAAACTACAACTACACCCACTACTACAACTGCACCAACTACTACACCACCCACGACAACTACAACCAACCCAACTACTACAACCACACCAACTACTACAACCACGCCCATGACAACGACAACAACGCCATCCACTACAACCACGCCAACTACTACATCATCCACAACAACTACAACCACGCCAACCACTACAACCACACCGACTACTACAACCACGCCCACTACTACAACTACACCAACTACTACAACCACACCAACTACTACAACCACGCCCACTACTACGACCACACCGGCAACTACAACCATACCATCTACTACATCACCCACGACAACTACACCAACTACTACATCACCCACGACAACTACAACCACGCCCACTACTACGACCACACCAACTACTACAACCACACCAATTACTACAACCACGCCAACTACTACAACCACGCCAATTACTACAACCACACCAACTACGACATCACCCGCGACAACTACAACCACACCAACTACTACTACAACCACACCAACTACCACTACAACCACACCAACTACTACATCCACACCAGCTACTACATCACCTACAACTACGACAACTACAACTACACCAATAACAACTACTACAACACCCTCTACAACTACAACCGCTCTCACTACTACAACGCCCACAACTACAATGATGCCAACTACTACATCCAAAAGAAAGAAACCAAAAAGAAAGCCAAAAAACAAAAAACAGAAAAACGAAAAAACAAAACCGAAAAAAAAGTCAAAAAAGAATTAGAGTGGGTTGGATTTGTATCTAAGGCCATTACGAAGATTGTACTTACTCGAATCGTTGGAAAGCCACTTTGACTCCCTATAGTCCTTGCTTATTTTCGATTTATTTGGATTATTTTGTGTTTATTTCTCAGTCTTGATGCATTTATTTCTCATTAAATCTATTTTTTCTAGGTGATTGTTTTATTTTTATTTGCATGTAATTGCATATATATTTCATGTACAACATATATCATACATCATTCCACGATATACCACATCACTACTCTCAGTCCATATGTTGTCTCAAAATTAAAAAACCTGCTAAACAAAGCATATCCAACTGCGAGACTTTCTCACAGTTGGCTTAGCTGATCTAAGGATGGAGCCATAATGATTTACTGTCTGTGTCATTGATAATGTGAAGGTGTAATTTGGTGGTATCTTGTGCAAATAAGTTCAATGCTCAACTTCATGATATATGATTCAGAATCAGATACCAAATTGAAACCACGACAAACATTCAATCCATTCTCTAAACCACAGACTTCAGTAATGCCTATTGAGAGGTACAACACTAGTTTGTTATATTTGTCTAGTTAGCTAGTTATTTTTTCCGAGATGTCTATGGATTACGAGCGTTCAATCCTAATAGTGTAGCCTTTCGTGTGGAAGGGAAGTTCTGATGTATATGCATTTATATCCCCATCAGATTCTTTCAATTATAGATGCAATAGAACTACGATAAATTGGAAACTTAACATTAAGTAATGAATATATATCTATACAAACGAGTAGGATTAATATTATCCATCATGACCTGGGGTGTGGGATGGAAAAATCTCACCCTAGGGGCCAGATATTTGGGCCGGACACGAGGCTTGCCGAGTGTCCGGACCAAATATCTGGCCCCGAGGGTGAGATTTTTCCATCCCACACCCCAGGTCATGATGGATCGTTTTTCTCCTAACCCAAGAGTCTCATTCCGATTTTTTGTTTTATACCAATCTTTGACACATTCCAGTAGCTTCGTAACGGTATATCTGGGGAGAAATCTGATGCGATATTCGTGATTAACTGGGATGATTTCGGTATATACCATAGGTATATACTGTAAAAACAAAGCGCGTTACCCGTGCGCGCAGGGTTAACACGTTAGAGTGAAATCGACACGGTCTTGTGAAAACGACACGGATACGTCACATCGTTGCACCTGCATAAATTCCGAGAAACGCGCGTATTGATATGAAGTATATACAACTGGACTAATCGTGTTTGTCATCGGAAATGACCATATCGATATCATTAGAAAAGTAAACATGTGAATATATGACAGACAACTGTTAGTTAGACGCGTTCGACGATGACAACTGTTCGAATGTGGAATTATTTCGTTCGTCATTTGTGAAGCGGCTATTGTTTACCTGTTACGAAATGTGCCAGTGGTGCCAGTTTCGCTTGGGGTATTCCGTTTTATGGAATATGTTCGCAAATTAGTCGTTTAAATTCATGTTATATATGCAACTCTGTGTCTGCAAGTGAGGTTTTGTTGAAGGTTTTTCGTGATTAACAGTTGAGGCTTATCTCCATTTGTATTATCGTCCACGAATTCGTCCGTATTTATTTACTTGAAACGTGAAGCGTAACTGGTTGGTCGCCATTGTTTTGATCTGTTTTAGTTCACACAAAACATGATGACGGATTGTTAAATTAGTTCCGACTCTTAATTAAATAGGTAAAGCAGTCACGTGGGTGGTGTGAGGTAGATGGTCACGTGTCATGTGAGACAGGGAAATCTCACCCAGCTATCTCACACTGGCTGCCTGTGCTAAAGTGTGTAGGGGTGGGAGAAATGTCTGTCCGTCTGTCAGTTCGGATATTTATCCCAGAACACTAGACCGATTTCAACCAAACTTGGTATGGTGACTCGCGTGTACCCATGCGGATGTTTTAGCGCCGTTAGTTTTTTTTTCAAAATTTGATTTAAATAATTTAACTAAAAACAAAAATAAAATTAAAAAAAGTCGGCAAATTTGAGCAAGGAGCTCTAAAATCTAAACAAAATTAAAACAGAATTAATTAAAAATAATTAATTAGAATAAAATGTTAAACTCACTAAATAACTGAATTGTGCGCAAAGCACACAGATGGGATGCAGGCCTCTAACGCACAAACGGCCGCAGGGCTCTTTGAGCAGGGACCGCAGCCCCTCCGACGCGTAATAAAGGTTCCCGAAGGTAGTCGGTTTTAGCTAATTAAGCACAATTCAGGACAACTAGTGTTGCAATTAGATTATCTTTGGTGTAACATAGTCACAAGTAACACCAGAGTTGGTCATAGTGACTCGCTGGAAGGTGTGGGTTATTCAAACTGACCCCAAATGCAAAGTTAGTCACATTCATCCGGTTGTTACGCATTGCAGTCTGAGCTATGAACAACAAAATATCCATACACCACATTGCGTATGGTTGCTAGTAACATTGAATTGACGTGGATGGAACGTTTTTTTTTTTGCTCTAGTGCTACTATTGAATAAGGGGAATGTGTGTGATATGCAGATGGCAGTCCAACATGAGCAACACACAGCCACCAGCTAGTTAAAACCCCACCATAATTGTATTTATTAAACGAAATGATGTTTATATTCCAACATGTGTCTTATGCACACACATTGGAAGACTCGCTGATATGACACATTGGTTGGAAGACACGGAAAAAAATATAGTACGAGCTTACATCTAACGCGTTGTGCAGGTTCTCCATCGGACCCACGACCAGTGATCACACACATGCATTACATTTTTTAAGATCACTGATCACTTGCATGTATATTACGTGATTCTTTGCGCATGGATTTGGAACATAATGCATGTGATAACACTACGAATCCGACAAAGATACTGGCTATCATATTCATCCACAGAGTAACGTTGTCAAGTTCAGAGAATGTTAGCACAATATTTTGATAGATACGACACTCGGTGGCAAAGCAAAAATACAGTATGCGGAGCCGGCGTAGACGAACAACAGACTAGGAATTAACTAGGCGCATTCACAAATCAAATAATTTTAAGACAGAGATAATAGTTTCTCCATTATATAAACACCTACAAAAATGCCCCTCCTAATATATTCGGTGATATTTTATGAGATATTGGATGGAAATTGACGAAACTTTACGCCAATGTTTAATGGTACACGTGTGAGGCAGTGTGTCCAGTGAGTTATGTTATGGCTGGCTGCGCTTGAATTGAATGGAAGAGGGGTGCTTTTCAAAAGTTGCAAAACACTGACGCAGAGTGGATAGTCACTTCATTGTTCCATTGTTCACACAAGTTATAACCGGCTGTAAATGTGGTCTAAAAGTGGCACTGTGAGTCCACGATAACATGCGTATCATCTTCGAGACCATTCAGCCTAACCACATTCCTTTTGAATGACAACTTGAAGTTTCATGTTGCGAACAACACAGAGTTATTGAAATCAGCCACTTTGAAGCCATTTTTCAGTAAACCATGTTCCCGTCATGTAAGCTATTGAGAAGTGGGGAAGAAGGCACAGCTCAATATCTGTGATCACTCTACCTGTGTCTATGCTACTTTTGAAAAGTACCCCTCTTCCATCCAATTTGTGCTTACTCAGCCATACCTCATGCTACAGCACAGTAATTGGCACACTTGATGTCGTTGGTACCACAAATCATTTGTGGAGAGTTCCATCAAAATCCATCCACTATCTCATAAAATATTACCGAATATATTAGGGGGGGGCTTTCTTTATTTGAGGGGTTTATAAATATACGTTATAAGAACGGCGTCCGATTTATAGGTGAAATAAAGATCGCGTGTGGTATTTATTTTACTTATAAATCGGACGCCGTAATTATAATATATTTATGACACCCAATCAGCCCGAGAAACTTACAATCAGTGATGAGTTTCTGTTACCAATTAAATATGTGGTCAGTCTTACAAACATGGTCCGGTGAATACCAATCAATACCCCATAGTCGGTACTTCACCCAAATTGTTCAACGAATTGCATGTATGCCGAATCATGACATTTCAATTTACAATATCACAAACAGCACTTTCGACAAATGTAAGTTATTTAATGGGGTCCAGTTACTGACCGATAGTTACTGCAAATATCGGTTAGTTGTTGTCTGCGCTGCTAAACGGTCTGTCATTGATTACATTTGTTCATTATGTTGGTGAAGAGGGTAGTAAATGTTCCATTGTTCAGGATATTAACTGCAGGCGTTTGCCATCAAAGCAAATGCCCATATAACTGATCCGACCCCCCCCCCCCCCGATTTGAAATTTTAGTATTATTTAATAATTAACGTTTATATATTTGGCCGGACGTATCGCCCATGTCTTCCAATCTCAACGTCCCTGCATTTTTCGTTGTGACAAAACATGGTATCACAGCCCATATTAATACTCACTTCGGTGGAAAAATAACTTGTTTGAATAAAAGGGAGTGCATAATTTGTCAATCAAGGTGTGCGCCGCGAATACAATGCATAAATAAACTTGTTGTAATCATGACATACCTCTTGATAGAACAGGCGGCGACTTAAAGATCTGTACAGAAAATAAAGGTCGGTCACCGGACCTCATTGGATAACTTCCATTGGTCGAGGGCTGATTGGCGTGTTATAAACATCGTTCACATCCTCTGTGAATTGTGGTGACATAGTGGTTATTGGAAACTGTTTAGTACGCCAATAAGTAGAGCTTTCACGATGGTATATGTGTACACATATATAGTTTACCTGGCCGGAAGTGGCTACTATGGGGAGTTCCGATATTCTACTTGGAGAACGTAATCAGATGTATTGATCCTACCACAGCTGAATAATAATTGAAGGTAGCACAGTTTGGCGAAGTTCCATTCCCAAAGTGGGGAAGAAGGCACAGCTCAATGTCTGATCACTCTACCTGTGTTTATGCTACTTTTGCAAAGTACCCCTCTTGCATTCAATATGTGCTTACTCAGCCATACCTCATGCCACAGGACAGTAATTGGCACACTTGATGTCTAATGTCTTTGGTACCACAAATCAATTGTGGAGAGTTCCATCAAAATCCATCCATTATCTCATAAAATACTACAGAATATATTAGGGGGCCTTTCTTTATTTGAGGTGTTTATAAACATCGTTCACATCCTCTTTGAATTGCGGTGACAAAGTTGTTATTTGAAACTGTTCAGTACGCCAGCAAGTAGAGCGCTGTGTGTACACATATATACACAGTGGATCAACGGACACGAACCAAAACCGGAAGTCGTAGATTTCGAGGTGGAGAAATATCAGTCGACAAATATTTGTTGACATTTTTTGACGTTTTTTGGGGAAAATAAACGCTTGGATAGCATATCTGACCAACTGAAGGTGAGTGAATATTTCTTCGCTAATGTTCGGACACCGACGATCAATTTAAGTCAGTTGTCATTGTTCGATCGCGGAAAAAATGTCATTTAATCATCGCCGCGAGACGATTTCTTCCCCAAAATATCCCAGAAAATCATACCTTTTACACTCATCGCAGACACCTGTCGCAACAACCTATATACCAATCGAAAGGCCTGTTTTCCCCCCCACAAATGCACATTTTGAGTATTATACTGGCTGAAATATCAAACTATTGGAAAATAACTCTACACCTCCCACCATCAAAAAATCCTGTTGCTACGGCCTTGGTCATGGAGGGCATTGTAATATTCTTGTTCTAACAATATTTCCATAAATAATTCTTTGGTCAATGACCTTACACGATCTGAACGAATGTTATGAGAACAAATTGCAAACTGTACTCGATAACTAAACTTAATCAGTATACAATAGTTGCAACAGAAAAGCAGTTGGCCAAAAAACGTGCCACTGTTAACGAAAGCCAGCCAACTAACTAATCCATTTCGACTCTTTATTGAACAACAAAAACTGTCCGCCGGGTCTGGTGGATTGCAACTAAATTCCGGGGTGTACAGGACTAACCGGACAGTATTTTCGAGTTGGGTACCTGCATCAAAAGATGAAATTTGGAATTTTGAGACAGTCGGTGAAAATACTCAAAATATGCATTTGTGGGGGAAAAACAGGTCTTTCGATTGGTATAGAGGTTGTTGCGACAGCTGTCTGCGATGAATGAGAAAAGTATGATTTTCTGGGATATTTTGGGGAAGCAATCGTCTCGCGGCGATGATTAAATGACATTTTTTCCGCGATCGAACAATGACAACTGACTTGAATTGATCGTCGGTTTCCGAACATTAGCGAAGAAATATTCATTCACCTTCAGTTGGTAAGATATGCTACCCCAGCAACAATCCGTTCTTCAATAAATCGACTGTCGGTAACTACATGTAAGACGAAGAGTACAACAACTGCATCCAAAGTGGAGTATACTGCTGAATCTACAATGTATTCTACATCTTGTACAACGAAGATCACTACCACAATGGATACCGTCATTATGTCTCCTACGCTATCCACTACCCCAACAGTCACCAATTACGGGTTCCACGAGGACAACAAACATAATACACGCAATAACTCACAATCAGTCAGGTGAATAGAACCGTAAAGGTCACTAGTGTGTTTGTCGTTTTCCGTGCACTGGGGTCACGTGCTTTCTTCTCGGCTATACATAATGTCGACAATGGTTATCAATATGTCACGATTTAGTAAGTATTGCTGATTGGAATACGAGCAGATACGCATGTTAGTATTTCGTGTATTTCTGAGTCCTGTTGTGACACAAGCGAGCAGTCAATGCGTCAACTGATGTTGAACTATCATATACGCACTAATCGGTCTTTCTGAAAATGAAAATATGTTACGCAGAGAAGATAGTACTTATACGATTAGCCGTACGTGCTCGCTCAAAGGAATTTGATCAATTTGGTTTTGATTATTAGTATTTTCAATTAATATTTTAACTATTCAACTAATATATGTCGCAAAAATGTCACTGGTTAATACTCAAAATGTATATTTCACTAGCCGTTGTTGGCATGTGGTCGCATAGTATGTTTGTATATAGGCTTGTGTGCACAGTATATGTAATTTCAAGTAAATTGACCAACAATGTAATGATGACACTTTTTATACGGATTAATACAACATGACAATATTGGCAGATATGTTCATACTCGTTTTCTTCTTTCGCAGAACGGGAATTCATTACATGCTTGTCTGCACTTGCGTACATGCGTCATTCTGATTAGCAGGGATGTATGCATGGCCAAGTTGGTACTCAAAAACCAACGAGAACAAACCATAGGAAAGCATAAGGTGAGTCGGTCGATCACTAATAATGTATAGAGAATGTCTTGCGGCTCGTGTAATGTAACAGTCTGAACTGACATTAAAGTTTGACTGGCATCGACGTATAACTGGTTTTTATATTATATGGTATGTGACGGGCCGTAGTTCACTGTGATTGTAACAGTTCCAAAGTGAATACGTTTGTAGGCAATGACCAACGGCAGCGAGAATATTTAAGACTGTGGCTCAAACTTCATTGCAGAGTTCTGTCATCTCGCTACGTATGTAAAACCACTGGCAGAACGTGCTGAAATTTCATAAAATAATTTGTCATTCCGTATCACATGTGTCTCAACGTAACCAAACTATATAAATTTTCTACAAGCTACAGTAGTTTAGGGGAACTATACCAAGTTCGTAACAGAAACACGTTTGTGTTTATGTTTGGCTAATTGACGTCGGATTTGTCGGGCGGACTATTTTGATACAAATTGGACAATTTTCGACCAACTTGATGTTACCCAATTTCTAATTCACTATGGATAACTTAGTTTCTCAGAATAATTCAGAATGAATTGTAAGCGACAAAAGCCTGTAATCAAAACAAATGTGAGAAAAACTTACATTCTGTATCGGACGACAGTCGTCTGACCAGTAGCAAGAAGACACCACTATAACTTGAAGATTGGCGGCAAGTTAGTCTGAACGGTGTACTATAATGTGCCCAGCAATATCGAAACCACATATACGTCACCAACGTACATGTAATATATAAACCGTCCCATCTGACTTTGGATAGCTCCTATCTGGAAAAGCATGCAGTTAATTAGCTAGATATTTGGATGCAGTGGTTACTATGCTTGCGAGTGAATGGGATTATGAGGAATTTGGCGAACATCTATTAACTGGTGGAGAGGTGAATGAAGTTTAAAATCGGGGCACATTATATACCTATGATCTGTGTAAATTTCAGTTATACATGAGTTCTTAACGACTACTTGTTTTTGTGCATTGTGAATTTCCACAGTTAATATACTAGTTTATCCCATAATGTAGCCGTTTATATGTTTTAAACCAATTTAGAATCAAACCGATTTGGATTAGAGACTTGATTGGTGACGTAGATTCCGGGACCTCTTACATGGCGATTGTAGCCCTATAACAATGTAGCTTATAAGAAAATGACCACGTTGCAATTCTAATTTTAATGCAAAAAAAACCCCCAATAATAATAAAGTAAAAATGCACCAAGTTCAGTATATTTTAATCGTGTTCGTGGTTGGCGATTAAGTCGCGATTTCACTTCGAAAGCTGATAATAAGTTTTACGATAACACATGTTATGCAACATGATGTTATACATGTATAGCTATCGGTTAAACGCACTTCATGGTGGAGAAGAGCTCAGTACACTCAACGTAAACAACATACAGCCTTACGAAGCTGTTAGCGAGGGTGAGCACGAGCTCAAACTGTTTTTGTTTTCAGGTCAGAAATAGCACCACGTCGGAACATACTCGGTCCTCTCGATGAGACAGCGTACATCAACACCAATGGTTCCATGATGTGCCGATGTTTGTTGGTAGAGAGGAAACGACTAGCTATGGTGGCAAATCATATGGCGAGGTTCCAAAAGGATTTCAGAGTTATGGCGCCAACGGATATTCTGAATTTATAAATTATGTTTGAAGACGAAGAAAGGCTTCAATGGAAGCATACACATTGGCTTGGTTATAAGCATTTAAGTTATAAGCAGCCATAATACAGTCTTGTTACATGTTTCACAATTGATCGATGGATATACTCGACAGTGTTGACACACAATGATCGCGACGGGAAACATTACATGCAATTCATACTGTAATATCACCACCACAGTTAATCGAATTAACATTAACCCATTAGTAGTGTTATCTTGTGTCACATTCCTCTCCGGTTCAGACAATAAGATAAAACTACACGTTTAGTCTACGGACTTCATGTGAGGGTTAGTTCATTTGTGTGAGGGTTGGGTTTTCGGAGGTGTTTTTAGTCCACGTTGTCCTTAGTACGACCGTTCAATAATCCAAGGGTGTAATAGCCAGAAAGATACGTTTCTGTGCACAAACTTGTAGGGCAACATACCACAGTACCACCACATTACCCCTAAACACATACCCTTGCAGGGAACATACCACAGTAATATCACATGCACTTCAAATACACACATTGGCAGGGATATACCACAATAATACATGTACCACATTACATCCAAATACTTAAGCTTACACGGTTTACAATTTCGTCCAAGCATATTTGGGCGCGAGCGTATTATATAAATCAACAACATTTATAATCGACATACTACAACAAAAGACAAGCAACAGGATATATGTTTATTGGTTAATATGTCTGTATATAGTATACATAGTTATATGGTAATACATTTGTATACACTAATTGTTCTATTGCATAATATATATATCATTACTGGTTAGCCGGAAAATTGGCCGGTGCATGCATGTATCTATTATCAGGTCGGGCACACATCCAAAATGGTCTACGTAGCTCGTTTTGTCTACTGTAGCCCGATTGAGCTACGATTTTAATGTGATTTACACACCTCCATCGATTATCGTCATACCACGAGAAAAACGCATTTCGAATTTTCGTTTATTAGTTGTGTACCACTATTGCGTCTACAAAGAAGCAAAACACTCAACGACTCACCACGGCTTAGCCTTAGGCGCAATTAACGATGTTTTAATTAAGACCTGTTAGCGTTTGGTAGTGACTTTCCCGAAAATATCAGATTTTGCCATACAAAGTAGGGAACAATCCATTTGTTTTTTGCAGGATATTTATTTTTGAAGGTCAAGAACGTCCGGTTTATGTGGCTTACCTGATTGGATAAAGCGAACAGCTTCACTCGGAAACGACTATTTGTTAAATGTTTGGCGACCGCCATTCAGAGAAGGCAACCACGGAAACACGATTCACAATTTTTCTTTGAAATTTGGAAGCACCTCGTGTAACATTAATACAGTTATACAAATATGGTTGTCCATTTGTCGTTCCGTACATTCCAACAGATAGATGTTATACTGAAATCCCATTAAGAACGTACCATTAATCCCCGGCTAAATGCAACCAATCAGATTATCGCCTGCACACGGATATTTGCGATCACAATTGCGATCAAGAGATTTTGATGATCATTTCTTATTGTTTTTCATGGTAAATTGACCAAAACAAATTGATTTTGAATCGCTCAAAAGGTATTAAAGCCGTGGTGAGTCGTTGAGTTTTTTGCTTCTTTGTAGACGTGATAGTGGTAGCTCAATCGGGCTACAGTAGACAAAACGAGCTACGTAGACCATTTTGGATGTGTGCCCGACCTGATTATGGCACTTGGTACATATACATAGGAGGCCAGTGCATGCACTGTATTCTTCTTGATTGCCATGTATAACGGTTATAGAAACGAACTAAATTGATACTGAATATCATACGCAACATTTGCACACGCTTTCACCTTTCGTTTGGAATGTATAAAGGTTTTTTACCAGGGTTCATCGATATACTAGTAGAGTGTGCTTTATCCAGATGGCACCAGAACGAGTCGGTTACTGCTTCATTTGAGATGATTTTATACATTGTATGTATGTTGTTATTATATGCATCTCATGCCCGTGCCTATGCACTACTTGCTAGATACATCTGGATACCTAGTACATGTACGACGAGTCATAGGAACTTTGGTATATATATCGACATTTCGGCTCAAACAATCGCATCAACAGATATTTCTTGGGTCAATATTTTCGATTTTGAATGAAGCATATGCATCGAATCGTGTGTGCAGTTTTCTTCACATTTCAAAACGGTGACATTGGATGTTTCATGTATATAAACTATGTAATGATATTGTGTTCGTGCTCAACAGATACATGTATAACACTGCCATTGTGTTTTCTCTCCAAAGTATTACAGTAGTCCTGAATCGAGGGCCACTTCTACAGGTATGTCTGGAATATTGAAACTGGATGAATGTGTGAATAATCTTAAAACAATTTTGCTATATTTTTGCGCAATTAACAATGTTCAATTCGAGACTGTGCTATGTCGGTCAATACTTTAAGAAGTTGAAACAGAAGGACTTATTCAAGGCATATGATTATTCAAACATTGGGCCCTACTTTTTTGGCATGAAAAATAAAATGAGTCCATTGTTGGTCTATGCCTGATATTCACGATTCGGTATCGGAATAACAACCCGTTGCTTCTCTTGCTGTAAACATTTCTTATTAGCAAATATTATGCTAACGATATCGTTTTCAAATAACTTAGTAACGCCTCTCGGAACCACTGAAACATTGAAAACAGTTGGTTTAAAATTAGTATGACTGGGAATTTTTGTATGAGGCCTTGACAAAATGAACTAAAACAACCTCAGTGACATGTTTATGGTATCACCTCGTTTCAAGTAATTTTAGCTCAACACATCAAAGTCAAGTTTGAGCTATTGCTATGGGTTGGCGTGCGTATGATCATCGTATCGTCCGTCTGTGGTCCATCAACAATTTTCTTTAGCACACTCTACATGCCACATCTCTCAACCGATCATCACCAAACTTATATGGATCTTCGAGGCGACCTCTATAGTGGGAGACATCGATTTGTCGCAAAATTCGTTGAAAACGCATGGTCGCCAGCAGCCACCTTTGACTTCAAATTTCCTTTGGTCTCCGCCACTTTCAATGCCTAACAAATTGATCTTACAGAACGTGGAACGAAATTTCCCCGAAAACTCAATATTGCTTTCTGGCCATATTTTAATGTGAAATGAACAGATTTGAAGGAATTAAGCGCGTGTGAGTGATGCCTATCAATTTCAATCTCAGTAGGGCCTGAAACGGTTACTATGGCTAATGATGGCAGTCAAAATGGCAGAAAATGAATAGAAAATTACATATTTTGTCTTTATGGGCTTGCATGTCGTGACTGATGGATGTATGTAGTTGGTTAATCTGCATTAGATACATTAAAAGAAAAACTTTAAATAGGACACAGCAGAAAACAATATCGACATGGGAAATTACATGCACATGTTGTGTGAGATATATATTGTAGAAGACCAGAGACTCCAGCGCTATATTTCATTTATTCCAGATAAAATCTTGTATAATTTAGTGCCATGACCTCAACTATGTGGAGAATGGACACTCAGTGTATGACGATAATATGATTGGTGCATACTGACATGGTTAAGCTTGATCCTTCACGGCACTTTCATCATACTGGTCTTGTGGGCAATGATATGAGTAAATATCAGACTAATTGGAATGGATATTTCCGGAGTTCCAAAAGATTTACAACATAAAGTGTTGTCATGCCCCAATAGATCAGGGAGATCACTTGATCAAAGCATCACCGAAGGCAGATACATTAGGATGTCGGTACAATGCAATGGTGCTATCATGACATTCAGTTATCATTCACTCACGTTCAGATGGCAACAGAAAACCTTGCGCGAGTTTAGATATCAGCGTATACAACTATCATTAACCATATGATATGACCCTTAACTACCATTTATTCAACAGCCTCTTCATGCACGAAGAACAATTTAATTTATGTGTGCAATACGATTAGAGGGGATGTCACAAATTCTAGTTTCACATATACCAATATATAAATACCCTGTGAAATCACGTAGAGTTGAATACAAATGTATTTCAGTGACAGTTGGAAGATGTAAATTTCCCAATGAACATAACACATATAATGACCCGATCCCAAAGTTAGTATGGCCAATATATTGGCAACTGGTTAATTCTCAACCTGCTAGATGAAGCGTAGCACCGATTTTGTTGAATACAGTCACGAAAACGTGACTATTCAGTGACATAGAAAGCACATTGTGGCAATTACTCCCGATCGCTAGCGGTTGAGAAATTTCAAAGTATACACAAGACAATTGTTGCTTGTAAGTAATATTTGAGGAGAAAATCTTGTCACGGTGGAATAAACCTGAAGATGCACAGGAAAAATCTAGGATATCAGTTTCACCGAATCCGTTGATCGCACATGGCACATCACGAATTGGGGTGAGCTAAATTATGATTCTGTCACCAAATGATTAGCTCCACTCTTGTAGTATATTGCAATACGATAAGTCGTGATGGAAAAAAAATACCGCAATGAGATGCCTATAATATCTTTTGTTATTTTCATATCTGGACCTCTGTCCATGAACTTTGTGAAATATACATGTTGCTGAATAAATGATGGTATTTAATTTCATTGCACGTCTTGTTTCAAGGATTGCAGTAGAGATAAAAGACAAATTTACCAGGAGAAAGCTGGCAACCTTGAATATTTTACATGAATGTACATGTACAGGGTATTGAGGGCCATTGTATATAATGAAAAATATGACACGTTGAAACAAGCACCACCACAATTTGACTCAGTCTCCACTATATAGATAACATGGTTATGCTAAATTAGTTTTCCCGACCCAGTACTTGGTATTGATACAAGCGTACTGCGTAGCTATGCAAATAATTGTCCACATAACTCAACAAATGTATGCACTAGGTGGGACGTATCAGACCCAAGGAGACTAGAGCTCAGATTCAAGACAAAACCACAAATTGTATGTCCTTCAAGTGAAGCATGAGTTCGGTCGGTTCCACTTCGAGCGTTGGTGATAGTTACTTATGATGGGGACACTCATGGAGGATGCTATTTCAATATTCTTAAAATGCTCAAATGCGAGCAATCATCAACCATTTAGCATTACTCAGCATTCAGTGTGGCTTTCTACGCAATATTTAGCATAAAAAAGAACGTTACCAAAAAAAAACCTAATAGACTGTTGATTATTTGTTTGGTTGTTTCAGTCAGTCGATAGACCATAATAGTTTTCATATTTCTGTAATATTTGAGCTTTTTGATGATTTAATTCCTGAGCAGAGGCTCGAACTGCATTGCTTCTATGAAGAACTGTCAATATTTGCTTCACTGCTTATAAACTTTAACGATGTCTCAGTCGTAAAAGGCTAGCCACTTTGAACGACACACACTTGATCTATTTTGTAATAGCTAAAGTGTCACCAATCTAACAATTTCGATACATTTGTCGCCATTTTGACTGTCATGATTGAGTATATTGACCATCTCAAATTTCAAGTACCAATGAGATTAAATTGTATAGGTACTAATAGCATATGCTTAACTCCTCAGTTCGGGTTCGTTTCACATTGCAATGTGGCTAGAAACATGGAGTTATTCCAAGATCAATATGTTTAGGGCTTGAATGGACTGATACCAAAGAAATAGCAAGTGTAATATCTTCAATGCAGATAAGCCAACTTCACGCGTCAACCAAAACATCGAATAAGGACCAAATATAGGATTTTCTATAAATCTGCCGCCATTTTGACTTCCATCATAAACCATAGTAACCATTTCAGGCCCAAATGAGATTGCAATTTCTCGGTAATACTTCCGCTGATCTGTTCAGATCTGTTCATTTCACATTCAAATATTTCTAGAAACCGAAAGTGAGTTTTTGAGGAAATATCATACTACGTTCTTTAAAATATTTTTTTAGGGATTGGAAGTAGGTAAAAACAGATGAACAACAAATTTCAATGCCCATATAATCGTATGACATGAATAATAGGCAAACAAAACAATAAGTTTTCGCCAGTTTCAAACAGTAGAAACGGATATGGAAGATATGAGTGGAAATGTTTCTATTTTCCAATTCAGTCACTATTTTGGCAGCCATCTTGTTATTGGAGTACCAATGTTCCTGTAAAATGTAGTACAATGTAATAGCATCACTATAATATATACGTTTGTATATATAATATCAGATATTGTCTCCAACAAAACGGATTCAACTGACTTAGTTCATATTTTGTAACACGTCGGCCATGTTGGACGCCATCTTGGATTATAGGAAATGCTCAAGGGTGTGAACTCCATACCCACCCATAAATTGAAGCACATGCCATCCAGAATCATAATCCGCTGAAAAAAAACTTTAACAGAGAGTTTTTAGTTCATTTCAGGCCAAGTGACTTATTAGCTCCTAGTTAAACGTTCCTTATGGAGTTGAGGGTCCCAGCTCGAGATTGTATTATTATATGACATTTGGGAGCCGATGTTGCTTTGCATCGCTTACAACCAGGACTGTTTCCCGGGCAATCAAGTCACTGTTTATTGCGAAATCGGCTCACAAATGTCACTTATATCATGCAATATCGAGCTGGTACCACCCCTACTACAAAATATATTATTGAGGAACAAGATTTAACAGAAATTTCTCTGACAAGTCAGACATGACAGGTCAGACTCAGAACACCAGAAAGATATCAGGTTTTGAACTGATGGAATATAATCTCTGCGGGCGTAGCCAAAGTAGAGTTTCATGCCATGATCCAGTGACTTGATGGCACAATAAATGCCTTTCTAAATAACATTAACATGATGACACAATAGGAAGGCAATTGAATGTTAATTGACTTTTAAATCAATATTCAAAGGGGTACTGTACCCCATTTTCAATAAATTCCCGATAACAACAACGATCTAATATCGATAATATATAGAAAACTAAGTAAGTTAGGTCGACGATGTATTCTGTAAACGCCCAGGTTAATAGGCTATCTTAAAATCAAAGTTAATAATGTGATATACATTTTATTTATGGATGCAGCCATAAATTAAATTACGAATTTCCGTGTACAAGACGTAATCAAAATTGGATTTGGACAACGCGTGGCACACATGATCGTGTAAAAAATAATGTTGATACGGGCGTAAACTCAAGCCACTCACTGACTGGTGACTATACAATGATTTAAATGAGTATATGGGACCAGTATGCCTATAAGATAATATTTAGTTGATAGTTGATACTATGCATTTGCTTGAAAACTGTCCAAAAATTTACTCGGTAATGACAATTGGTAATTTCGCATTCCGGCTGATCTGCCATCCGTAACATTACTTGGTACTCAACATACTTTCAAATAATTGAATCTGGTTACCTTATTCTACGGCTCAGAGAGTATAGAACCCAACAACAACATTTGAGTACAGCATCCCTTTAATCATTCGCATGAATCGAGACATGCTATGTCGTCCCAAAAACAATGGTAAAGAAGAGCGACACTGATTTTAAATAATGTTTGTTAAATCTAACTTTAAATAATCTCTCTTTAATCGAATCCACAAACGGAAATATCCATAATCAACTATACATGTTAAAGGCACGGGCGGCGTTCGTTGTAGAAATATTCATATCTGTTCAAATCGCCATCAACAGAAGGAATATTAAAATATATATAGTTTTGTTCATATACCAAACATAATAAGCGCGTAACTAGTACATAGTGTCGTCAAGACGTACGATGGTGTTCGTAAACAAGAGCCTGCTCGTATTACAGAAGTTTTGCTTCTGTTTACATAACACAGCGCAATTCTATTGTATTAACACAGACAAATGATATATACGCTCTTTATTATTTCCATATCAGGAAAACATTAACCAATAACGCTCTTTGTGTTTACCATATCAGGATCTAAAGACAAGCCAGGTTATGTAACGTTTTTCTCTTTTGTTTACACATAACAAAGGAAAAATATTTGCCAATACCATACTGTGTATGCCATATTACGTATTGGTATAATAACAAAGTCTGTCTATATTTTACTATTCTTTCTGTTTATTGGCGGTTTTTTTACGGAGTTGAATATTTTAACAGCATACCCACCGCCACCGCCGCCCGTATCTGTAAGAGAGGGTAAAGTGGCAACATTTGAATAGAGAATTCAGTGTTCATTTTTTATAAAAGATTGATCAATCCTTATAAAAGGCAGGTGACATATCATACCTTTTTGGAAAGCTTGAAGACTTATCTAGTGACATCGCGAAGCGGAAGTTTGATTTTCATACCAGGTTGGATATTATTGGACATTAAAAAGTAGGTCACATTGTTTATCATTGTTTATAAAATGTCCATCAAATGTCACAACATAGAATATAAAATAGAAATCTATCACTATATATATGCTCGAACATTCCAACAAGACATGAAATATTATTCTACGGTTTGTAAATATTGAGTAATCTTGTCTTGAAAATTAACACTGAATTCCCTATTTAAATGTTGCCACTTTAACCCCTCTTAAATGTAACTAAAATGTGTGTGTCTGACCTGTTATCTGACAGGGTATTGTGATACCCTGATTATATTACAATGTTTATGCATATTACATACAACACCCATGGTATCGTGATGTAGGTTAGGTTGTGCTTCCCTTGCTAACATTTTGGTTATTCACACGCATGCAGAGGTCCGGAATAAGACACCATGTGATTCATATGCAATTATTGTTTGTTTGCATCAATCCAGTCAAAGAACTGAACAACATCGGTGTAAACTGAAACAGGTTTCTTGCAGTCTTGGGGCATCTCACATCCGGTGCTGGATACAAGTCCATGAAGAAAGTACTTCCCACCCATATCTGGACAAACCAACATATCACCGTGATCACTCTGTAAGAAAATTGGATTACGTGAGTTAAGCTACTTGTGTGAGTCTATTTCGCGATAAACTCTGCAGTGATTACCCGGGAAAAAATCCTTATTGTAAGTAGAGTGAAATCGGCTCAAATGAGGCGCCTAACTATTTAAATCTCTAGTTAGTACCTTCGCCTGCTGTAATTTTATTATTACGGAACAGTTATTAACTCATAAATATATCGATCGCGATAATATTTCAATGATGTAAAGTTCCATGGTTAAAATTTGAACCGGTAGAACCTAATCTCTACGGGGCGTAACCAGGGTAGATATTGATTGCATGATCTAGCTTGAAAACAGTTTGTGTATGAAGATTTCAAGTTTTTCCAGAATCACAATATTTTGTCCGCCGACACCCGACTTATTATAAAAAGGCCTAAGTCACAAATACGAACTACCGGTGCCAGTATAAACACTTTGGCAGTCTGTTGTGAATGTATATTGTATTTATAAATGTTTACCTTGCCGCAGGCGTCCTGGTCTGGATTAACAGCATTGGCGCATATAGCAGATTCCGGCATTTCGAATTCCAGAAGCTCAGAGAGGATACTGCAATTCTTCTCATTCAGGGGCTTCACCTTAGCGTCACCTTAGCGTCAGACATCTGTGCTCCATGTAGAAGAGATTTATAAAACATTGTGCAGGATACTTATTTAAGTGAATCAATCTACATATAATATGTGAGTCGCCAGACATTCCGCCCGGTGTCAGAATGTCAACTACTATTAACAAACATCCAACCATAACTATATCATTCCAGAAAACAGACTTATTACGTCTGAGCTAATACCAGAACTATACATAATTAGGCCGCGTTCACGCAATAGAAAATTTATCTGCTTTTTTGCAGGCATTTCGTCATAGAAAACCACATAGCGCCATGCAAAATATTAACGGTAGCATGCGTACACAGTGTAACTTTACTAACGCTGAGGATACGAAACGTAACATTTGTGTGGTTCCATGCGTGTAACGCTGTTCCTGTGTTTTGCATTCAAATACCAATATGATTGATTGTTGTGGAATAGTTTAATGCAGTTTGCAGTCAATTGTCGGCGGCATCGTTACTTGTAGAACATTGGAATATATCTTGATAAAACATCATCATAAACACCCTTACTTATTACGCACCATTTCTCTATAATGTAAAATCGTTACGTATTTGAATATATGCAACTTTGTACGTCTATCGATACAAAATTCTGATTTTGACTGTATCTTATTAATATCTCGGGCACTCAACCCAGCGATGAAACAGTTACTTCTGTCATTATACGTGACTCGTCCCTCCTGTGATAGGCACACTGGAATCCTACATATGTTATATTCAACCTCCTGCTCCAGGAAAAGAAGTCCCGTGTTGTTTGCTGTAAACACAGATATTTTGTAATGCACACAGAGACTTGTTGAAAAAGAATCAGTAAACATGTGCCACTTTAACACACCTATCTAGTTAGATGCACTTCACACGGACTTAATTGTCATTTCAAAAAACTGTAGCAAAGATATGTTGTGGTACATATATTTTATTGACATAATAGATAAATAATAGAGGGATCGGTGGCACTTAGTAACATAACATTATCCACTTTCAGTGTTGTGTAGAAATAGTTTACTCAACACTAGTACTTTAGTTAGCGTTACTTGGTGGCATACTTACACTGGACAGGTGTTGAGTAATTGTTGCGTAATTTTTTTGTCAACGAAATGTTCAGTGCAGTGCCCCTCCTTATATCACTCTCTTTACAAATATCATATCTCACGAGGATTGTATCCAAAAGAGGGACCAATGATGGTTGCGTTTTCCGTTCTAGATTTCTAAGTTTATCTGTAAATAATGGTGTTCTAATTGACCACACAGACATCTCAGTCAGGGTTTATCGGATCTAATTATAATTTGGTATGGTGTTCGCCATCGTGACACATTTAAAACATATCCAAATAATGTTGTTTGCAAGTTCAGCTCTAGTTGATTTTGTGACATCAAGTACGTATTACTGTCCAACTGTCGTTAAATTCCATTTAATTTAGCAACAGATCGAAATTTCGGTATAAATGTTGACAGAGAGTATAGTCTAAAATGTTTACTCAAATACTGGTCTCATTAGGGCCATATTATTGACTTGCGCGAGCGCGTGACACATATACGTTGGCACTAGGCGTTACACCAACTGGGGGATGTATATAGTAATACTAACATCGCCTCAAAATCTCGAGTAAATATTTACTTCTCGATTCGGGACGCAACTGCCGCTAAGTAACTAATGCAAATGATTTCGCCATCAAGAGTTACTGAATTTAATTAATAAATAAGAATGACGGTGCATGTTGTCAATTTGGATTATTATTCGAAAAAAAATAATTCAATTGAGCAAGATATAATAATTGAGCTGCTGTATAATTCAGCTGTCCGTGTTTGGAAAACATTCATTTATATCCCTTGAAGTTGATAGCATCTATCTCTACCCATGTGCGTGCCACTGTGCAGTCAACGTTGAATCGAATTTGATTTGTCTTGAATGTTAACTGCAAATATTCAAATAAACAATATGATTAACATAGTTGAACTTGCTACGGTAGCAGTGCACGAATTAACGCGTTGTAGGAGTTTGAAAAATAAGTATCTGGGGCGGTAAAACTGCCAAAGTAGCCTGTGTTAAATGCGATATTCCTGGTTTTAAGGTTTAATTATTTTAGAAAACTGGGAAAGTTTACAAACAATAAAGGGGAAAAATTGGATACGTAACATGATTTTCGTCTTCAGTGAAGGTCAACTTTTTGTTTGGTTACAGGAAAATGACCAGATTTATTACATCTTAATTCTGTCATCTGCGCTTGCAAAATTATTTTTGGAAATTGCTACGATAACTTGTTCTATATTTTCTTGCATGAGATACAAGGTAATTACTTCACATCGGTAATTCCAAGTCAACTGTCAGCATGTGTGGAATTGTCTCGACAATAATGCCCAATGATGTGAAAATGAGGGATTTTCGGTGATTTTTCTATATCTGTCCGCAATTGTGGGCGCCATTTTGGATTTGGGGACTTTTATTTGGATGTGATATAAGGACAGTTCTTCGCCTCAGAGTTCCAAACTCCCAATATTAAGCAGATGTGGAGTTGACATGACAATAACGCTTACTGATGTTAAAATCAAGGATTTTCCGTGATTGTTTTATTGCTGGTGGCCATTTTGGCCATTTGGGTGAATATTCCTCAACTCAGTTCGTAGGACACCAAAGGAATCAGGTTTAGAATTACACCTCCAGCAGTACCTAGCTAACACACACACATCAGCTCGGAGCCCAACGCCACACAGGAACTTATGGACGGAAATACAAGGTAGTTATTCCCATTGGACTAACAGGAGTGAGGAAACAACTGTGGAGACTGAGATGTTTTATAACCTGTATAATAAATGGTGCATTATTAAACGGCCTTTCCTGTTTTTATGAACACGGCCAATTTGGATAATAAGGTGAATTTAGAGACAATGGTTTCCGGATTGACTCTGTTATAATTTATATGAATTTAAAAAGTTTAACATGATTTTTTCCCAACAAAAAAACAGAGTAAAAAATTGTAACAATATAGTAATACAAGTTGAAATAGATAAACTGGACGACCAAACTGAAAGAACAAGATGGTGTGCGATACAAGCGCGACACCAACTCCTTTCACAGAATGTAATGACCAAAAATGCCCCCCACCCCCAGAAGGAAAAGATAACATTAAGAAAATATGATAGATGCTGGTGAGGTGCAGGTTGAATATAGTGAGCGTTGCAAGCGCGTCACCAACCCCCTGATAAGTACCCGAATCAACAGATAAGGGGAAAGGCAATATCGTACGTTGGATGGGGAGGTGGTGGGTAATATTAGAATAATGGGCTCTTTTCTGCTGCTGAACGATGTTTTGGTGCAATAATGCCAGGTTTTGATTCGCAGAAAAGAGGCTGTATCTATCCGCCTGTCTCGCTCCTCGAGTAACGTAGTCCGTCGCGCAAAATAGTTCCTTTTCCAAACATGAAATCTAATGATTAATACTCTTCTCACTGACGTTTTATTTCATAATATTTGCTATAAAACTTACCCTGTGCCAATGCATTCTTTTATACATGCGAGTCGACCATAGGTCGCCTCGCATATATAAGAGAATGCATTGGCCTAACAAATTTTTATAATTTTATTTAAAATAAATGTTTCTTACAATTTTTAGAACATAAAATAAAAAACATCCATTACACTGCAGGGAGCCCCACACATATATAGAAGCATATAGAAGAATGTCGTCTGCTCGTGTTTGTCTGGGGCTCTGTATGGGTGAAATTATAAAATTGTTAAAGAATACAAGAACAAATTATTAATATTTGCTATAAAACTACATAACTGCTAAAAATATACGGGACGGATTCATAAGAGAATAATGCCGGCGATTTGCACTCATATTACTCGCATTTAAGAACACGGCTGATGCTAAATGAAGAGCGTTGACTAAATCATTTCCTGTATCATGCCTCGCAAATTTCATATCATGATGGACGGGAAAACATGTACCTGTACAAAATGGGCAACAGAACCATAAGATATCCCCATATCTTTAATAAGTCTTACAGCTATGTTCCTGTTCCGCCGTGGTATGCATACATTGATTTTATACACATATATATCACGTGAAAAATCCTGTATCCTTTGTTGACTTGTAGATAACCGAGGGATCACTCTCGGTTACCAGTCGACCCTTCATACCAGTATTTTCATGCTAGTCCGGGCCGGTGTGGTGCTATCCACCCAGTTTGTACTTACTAGGTATTGACATCCCCTGTGCCATGCTGGAATAAACCATAAAACAATCAGCAGAGCGCCATTAATTTTCCCAGCCCATTGTGGATGGACTTTTCAGCTTTAATTGTTTAGCAGTATTTTGTTAACCCTTCCATGACTGGAGCGTCCTGAAATGTTGCGGAAACACTGTGCCAATGCATTCTCTTATATATGCGAGTCTCCCATATGGCGCCTCATATATAATATAATGCATTGGCATCACACTATTTACCTTGAACATGTATAGTAAGCCAGTGTATTCTCTTACATATACGAGTCTCCCATATGGAGCCTCGTATATATATAAGAATGCACTGGCACCATATCGTTAATGCTGCACCAGCGTAGCTCCGATCATAACAGGATTAAGAGTTGTCGACACTGGAGGTATATTTACACAAAGAACAGAGCATCAACGATAAACTCCAAAAGAATTGATGCTCAGCCAAGTCGAGCATAACGTTGTTTGGATTGATGCAATGCTGACGGTGTTCATGAGCTGCTGTATAATTCAGCTGTCCGTGTTTGGAAAACATTCATTTATATCCCTTGAAGTTTATAGCCTCTGTTTCTACCCATGTGCGTGCCACTGTGCAGTCAACGTTGAATCGAATTTGATTTGTCTTGAATGTTAACTGCAAATATTCAAATAAACAATATGATTAACATAGTTGAACTTGCTACGGTAGCAGTGCACGAATTAACGCGTTGTAGGAGTTTGAAAAATAAGTATCTGGGGCGGTAAAACTGCCAAAGTAGCCTGTGTTAAATGCGATATTCCTGGTTTTAAGGTTTAATTATTTTAGAAAACTGGGAAAGTTTACAAACAATAAAGGGGAAAAATTGGATACGTAACATGATTTTCGTCTTCAGTGAAGGTCAACTTTTTGTTTGGTTACAGGAAAATGACCAGATTTATTTCATCTTAATTCTGTCATCTGCGCTTGCAAAATTATTTTTGGGAATTGCTACGATAACTTTTTCTATATTTCAAATGTATTTCAACTCTAAAAGCATAGCCCCATCAGCTGAAAGAGGCTTATATACTGAAATTCGCTCTGTCCTTTTAGCCAATGACATGAAAATTTAGGCATTTCACCAAATGAATGACGGTCACGGTAATTGATAATGTGGTTTCTTGATTCCCGTGTGGGCGCGTTGCATGAAATAATCTGGACAAACAACCTTCACGCTTGATTATTATTGTGATACATATAAACTTAATATAAAATTCACATTGAGGCATAGTTTATGGTTTTCCTGCATCCTATTTAACGTCTACATTAATTTAACTTCTCCTCATAACCCACACATTATCTGCTTATAATATAACTTGTTTTAAGGAGATAATCTGCTTAGAATCACCTAATTTTGAGTCGATATTGTGATGAAAATGAGAGCATTTTAGTCACATCGACTCATAATGAGGCGATTCTAAGGTGACTACGTGCGGACAATGACACAAATAAGCCAACTCACGACTTTTCAAGTGTACGCTCTTTAACATACGTTTTCACTGTGGCCCACACAATAAAACGAAATAACGCATAAGGCTCCTTTATTTGCTTATTTCAGAATACAATAATAACATTTTATAATAATATTTATTTCACATTGTAGGTCGATTATGTGCGTATTTAGGCGGGGATATGTTGTGAATTAATTTAATATTGACCAATAAAGAATCACAATATTAAAGTATCACAATACTAATTATTCCGTTGAATGTATATATGATTTAGGCCTTCACACAAATGATTTTCAGTCTTCAAATCACCGGTTCACTTAGAAAAGTATACATTGGAATGTCTATTACTCATTTTGAAGGGGTATTTTGATACACAAGTACAGAAGACACATAATTCATACTCAGCCATTTCGAGGGGAAAGCACTGGTACGCAATGCCGTTTGCCAAAAATAAAACACAAATCATTTACAGAGCAGCAAAAGTTTTTGTAAACTAATTCTCATTTCCAACAGAAAGTAGAAAATATTTGTTGACAAATTGGTCGCTTAAAGTGATGTGAAACAATCCGGTAGGTGATCAAATAGAAATGCAGAATAATCTTGCTCAAAGTAGCTATTATTAAAAATTGTTTATCCAAATTGACAACACACGCCGTAATTCTTATATATTAATTAAATGCACTGACTCTCGATGGCGAAATCGTTTTTGTTAGTTTATATCCGATAGTTACGTCCGGAATCGAGAATTAATAGTACATTCCTTCAGTTTGCATAGCGCCTGAATACAAACTTATCTTTTTCACACACCCGAACAAGTCCAGGATATGTCATTAAATCACATATGTCATGGGCGCGGCTTATGTAGGTTAGTAGTAGTTAACACACCAATCAACATGTCATTAATACATCTTGAATTCTATTTCTTTGGCTTTGGGGATAAAAAATATTTGATTCGAGTCGAGGAACCTACCAATCAACGCTCAAGAGTGATCAGATATAATTTTTTGAAGTTTTATTATTTCTGTTGTTTCTGGCCCAGAAACGCGCTGTCAAAAGGATGGTCTCTATCAAAATTGCGTTACTATTACCACTTGATTTTAGAGTTATCCATCTTCGTCCGTTTGAATAAGTGTTTCTGGGGCAATTATTACTACACATCACGAGAAATAACAAACTTCAAAAATCAATAACTGATCACTCTGAGCTTTGATGGGTGGGTTCCTCGACTCGAATCAAATATGTTTTACCCCTGAAGCCAAATAAATAGTAAAATGTGTAGTAGATGGGAATGAGACATTTTGTGGTCATTCGGCAAAAAAATATGGCCGCCAACAACCATCTTGGATTTAAAAATTCAACCCATTAGGGCTACATACCGGAGTGTTTGTCTGATCATCATAAAATTTGTTGTGGATGTTAATATTGTCATGTACCGTAGATGTGAAAGAATCAATTTGGGATCATTCGGCTTCAAAGCATGGCCACCAGCGGCAAACCTGGATTTTACTCTTTGCATGACTAAATCATATTTGGCACGGGCTAGAGATTGTACCATTGGTGGGATCATCATGAAATTTGTCACGGATGTTATAATTTACATGTAGATGGGAACGAGCCATTTTGGGGTTATTTGGCCAAACAAAATGGCCGCTGACGGCCATCTTCGATTTCAAAATGCACATTAGTACGGCTACAGGCCGTACTGTATGTCTGGTCATCATGAAATTTGTCATGGCTGTTAATATTCAAATGTAGATGGGAACGAGTCATTCTGGGATCATTCGGCCAAAAAAACCTGGCTGCCATCAACCATCTTGGATTTTACTCTTTGCATGACTGAATCCTTTGGCACAGTATGTACTAGTACATGTAACTGGCTACATGTCATACCTTTGGTCGGATAATCATGAAATTTGTCATGGATGTTAACATTGACATGTACATGTAGAAAGGAACAAGTCATTTTGGGGTCATTCGACCATAGAACATAGCAGCCGGCAGCCATCTTGGATTTCAAAATTTAATTCATTAGCACGGGCCACAAGCTTGAGTGTTTGTCTGAACATAATGAAATGTGTTGTGGATGTTAATATTGACATGTATATGGGAACGAGTTATTTAACTTTGAGCTACAGTGTCATGGACACTTTCATTATGTAACTACAATGTAATTAAATTTTAAATTTCACTGGTCAGAGCTGTAGCCTGTACATATAGCTTGTTTTGATACATGTACCTGATACAATTCAGTTGTCAATTTCTCACTGCGCAGCGTACTTTTCAGGGTTTGTAACTGAATTTGAACACCGTGGTTTGTACGTGTAACTGAATTTGAGCACTGTGGCCAAACGGCATTTGCACTGCGGCTGAACCACAACTACTCCAGGGTTAACATACCAGTACCAGTATATATCGTGTATTTTTTTATTTAAGACAAATATTTTATAAACGTGGGTACATGTAAGTACAGCTATACCGAACGTAATTGACCACTTCGAACGTGGTGTCACCCCGTTAATACTGCGGTTATGGTTGCCACGACTATGAATTTTCATAATCGACTGTTATAATTTACGGTTAGTCGAGTAATTGTTCATATATGCGCCCTATATTACAACCAGGTAAACAAGTGACAAATGCGAAATTGAATCCAGTCTGAACACAGCAGGCTTGTCATTCTGAGGCCCCCCGCCCGTCATTGGCCACCTAGACTCAATGTTGCGCAGCCGGTAAACGCCCTCCTTCTCGCTATTCCTGCGGACGAAATATTTGTATAATACATGTCCAGTCATTCAATGTTCCCCGTGAACAAGAATCAAATTTGGTACATGGATAACAAATAGCACAGCCAGCATTAATGAAGGTAAAATTAACAAATAAATATCTGCAATTTACCATTTCAGGGGACACTGGTTGGATTGTTCTGAAATTTAGTGTCGGATTTAGGGTCCTTATTATTTTTTTCAGAAAAGCTGATGCCCCCAATGAAGCCACTTTTTCGGGGGACACTGTGGTCGGACGGCCTTTAATTGTTCAGTGCCTGCCCATATTCTAAAGACAGCCGTGGAATAATTTCCTGAACTAGTACGGTCTGAGAGAACACTGGCACCCAAATATGATTTTAAAGGCACGAGCACTGTACGGTTTATTATGGGTAATTTTGGTGTTGGGTCTGCTGCCCTTTTATATTTATGCAGACCTATCTAAAAACCCTTAAACTACTGAAGTTAACCACCTATAATGGGTTACATGGCCCAACTCAAGTTAAAACTACCAATTTGAATATTAAAAAAACAACAAATATTGTCCTCCCCTTGAGCCCAAAATCTCTTCCATGTGCCCAAATAGTTTTTGTTCAGTTCCTGTCTATTTTCTATAATCAACCGTTGAATAATTTTCATAATATGATTTTATAGGCACGAGTGCTACATGTACATGCACATGTATATGGAGGCAATGGCGAAACTTATATAGCATTCCCTACCAATACATGTATTTTCATTGTAAATTGGTCAGCATGGAAATTGCATCATAAATTGCGATGCAAATCCAGTTAAATTCAGCCCTGGTTGTTATTACATACGGTACATGTATGGTGTTGTCGTTGTTGGTCGTTCTGTTAAATTTGCATCATTTTGGAAATTTAGTCTGAACCATGGGATGCAGTTGGATATTTGAAAGCCTGTCATAAAGACCCTGTAGCCACGTCGTTGTCAAATGAACACCCCTTAGCCACGTCCATGTACACCAATATATATGTATACATAGCCGTACGGGCGAGGGGGCTGGGGGGGGGGCTACAGCCCCCCAAACATTTTGAAAGCTCAAGATCGGGCAAATTGGATATATTTTGGGTCAAATTCAGGCAAATTGATTGGTATTTCAGAGGGAAATTACAGTGTTCTCACATTTCTGCCCAATTATGCATACATGTACATGCATTAAAGGTTAATTGAATCTATTTTGTCTTATTTCGGTGTATATATACAGGTATATATGGTATATTCTACAAATACGGTTACATCCATGAATATAAAATGTGAAAAACAAATTCAGACAAAATGTCTCAGCCACCCCCCCTAAAAATTTGGGTGCCTGTACGGCTATGCATGTACATGTACAAGCAACTGCCATGCTGGGATGTGTTGTGCAAGTCACTGATATACCGTACTTGTATAAAAAGTACTAGTACAAACATGATGAAATTAATAACAGTTATCTGCTCTTTGATACCCCCTGGGAGAAATTGATCGCGTTTAAATTGTGTGATGAGGAAATTGATAAATTGGGAGACAACATGCATATAATTCCAATCTTATTAACTATTTAAAACAATTATTTCCATTGATTTGATCGTATAGTGTACTAAAACAATAAGGTTATGTAAGTTTACTTAATGATAATGGTAATGACTTTTAGGCAATTCGTGTATTTATATCCAAAACGAGCAAAAGTAAAATAAATTTGCACTTGGTACGCAAGACGAAACTGGAACAAAACATCAAGATAAAACAGCAACACCTAAATAGGATTATGACAACAAAAGTATATTAAGAAAACAACTGAGGTAAGTGATGTGTGCAGATTTACGAACACCAAATTGTTAAACTCCGCACAGATAAGCGAAATTCAAGACAATATTCGAATTTTTTTGACTGTCAGGTTGAACATGAATTTCGTGAATTCGCAGTAAATAGTCGGTTCGATCTATAAAAGCCCATTCTGGCTAAGAAAAGTGTGAACAAAACAGCTACTAGTAATTGTGCTGTTCGATGACTTGTGCAAGTTTAGATTATGCCATGTACATGTCTATCTAATATGGCAAGTTGTGGCAGTTATGCTCATTGGTCACCTTCAAGGTTTCAGTTTGTGTACCGGTATGCAAATTAGGTGTTGACAGTCCAACAATGACCGTTGAAACCAACTGCCCGTGTGCAATTGAAAATTGCAGGTGATGCGTAACCTCACACGACTGCGATTTAAAATTGAGTATCTGCAAACAAATTGTGGCTGACATTGAATGTAGAGTATCCTCAGTCCCCACGTGCTTGCAATTAAAAATCCTGACACAAAGGCAATTTGGTGGAGTTTGTAATTTGACAGCTGAAACAATGTCGACAAATTTGTGCAGTTGCGTATAAAAGTTCACAGCATGCTACATCGTGGGGTACTGAGCTGGAATATTACAATGAAGACCAATCATGTCACATTCACAAAAAGTGCAGATGATTTCTAGTAACGTGTTTACTGTTTACTGAGTCATTTATGTTTGAAATTTTGCTTTAAATCCCAGATACATCATGGTTTTGAAGCGGTAACCTTAACGCGGCATTCACAAAACAGCAATCAGTAGCCGAGAGGTAGCGTACTGGTCTCTCGTGCTAGTGGACCGGGGATCGCAACCTGGACAGGGTATTCTGACAAAAAAAACAGAAATCGGTCAGATACCAAGTTTGTCAGGGTGAAAAGTCTCATTCGAGATCACTGAATAAAGATCCGACGCAAAATGCCGACATCCCGCATGTCCAGGTATGTTGTTATGGGTTCAGTACGCTGTCAGATCGGGTGCGGACATTAATGGCTGATCCGTGTACATACCTCGATGTGTGCAGATTAAAGAACGCTACTAGAGACACATATGGTTATAAAGTTACTTGGCCGTGGTAGAACCTGGACCAGTGCATCTATAACCGGAAGGTTTCTGCACTGAAATATATACAGATAACTTGTAGAGTACCGGTATTTCCACGCTGATGACAAGATCATGAGTCAAAATTAATATCAGGGACTGTTATATTTCAGCTGCGAAAATGGTCACTTGTGACATACATGTACACATTAATGTGTATGAAAAATCGTAGGTGGAAAGATCATAGGGTAGTCATGGCCAAAATGTGCCTGTATTATGTTTCCATCCCCTGCTCTGCCAACAGAGACAAGCGACAGATGCCAGCCTATTTCTGATATTGCAAAGGAATTGCAGTTGCCACATATATGTACTGTACGGGCAATTTTGTTATCAAAATGTGTAATTTCTAAACCGGAAATATTTACTCTATAGACTATATATTACTCCGACGATACCGGTACACTTATGTTACACGAACTATAGTGACCTTTGAACTTCCCATGATTCTCTTGGATTTCCCATAATTCTAATATCGTGTATAAAACACTTTTCGCGCCGAAAATATTCACTCGATTTCGAATTTTTCGACATGGCACTTCGATTAAGTTTTTAGTTCCTTGTTTAGTTATTTTAAAAAACTTTCGACAGATCGATATATTGTCATCCGAAGTCAGCTCTAAGGCCGGAACGAGAGATTCAATCAGTATATTGACAGAGCACAGCAATATTGTCATCGACATACCGAATTAATCAGTTAATTATTGCTAATGTATCGGCCAATGGAGGAATGTATTCACTCAGGAGCAATTACATGTGTTCATTCCGTGGGCGCTTCTGTGGTAATTCTTATTATATCAAGGAAATGGACTCCCGACTATCTGGACTTTAAGGTAATATAAATCCTTAATATCATCGTTCGTCGAACCATCAGAGCGTTTAATGGTCAATGGTTATGGAAGTTTTAATTACATTTTATCAAATGTTAACGCTACACGATATTCACGGTTAACAACGAACTTGGTTCTGGGGCTTTCTCAGCAATGCCCGCTATTGAACGATTGACGTCCGTGCTAACAGCGATGTATATATCATTTACGTTCATGGTGCTAACTGCTTGTTCGAATGGAGTTCTGTGCTGCATCCATGTTTAGCATGTGGACATGACGTTAAGAGTTATTTATAACCTGAATCTGTTATTACTATTGGAAGTGACATCATCTGTGACATCACGATCTATTTATATTATTGCCATGTTTATCAGTGACGTCAATTATATATGGACCATGCATTGTCTACTTTCATATTGTGACATCATCGTGGAATTCAAGATGGACATTAATGACGTATTCACTTATTGAATGTTATACTTCAAATTTTGACTTTGAATTAATTTTTTTTAATTCCAAATTTTATACATTGATATTTAATTTTTAAATGTTTTGAAATGAAATATATTTTAATTTTCTTATTCAGTCAACTTTCTCTGAAATTTAATTTGTTCTCAATTTTGAACATGTAATTTAATTTTTATGTTTTCAATATGAACTTTTTGAGTTATGAATTTTTCAAATCGAATCTATCCTAGTTTTTTGACTTAGTGATTTTTGCATACCCAATATTTACTTGTCAACTTTTTAAGAAAGTTTTTAAACATTATTTTGTCAGGCGTCCGACTTTGAATAATTTAGTATTAGGTATTGCAAATATAGTTTGATAGTCTGACTTAGATATGAGTTTGTCTAGTTATCATTTTTCAATAGAGAAGTTGAACTTTGAAAATTTGGTTCTAATTTTTACAAATTTCATGAAAGGGCATACATATATTACATGTGTCCGATCATAACATGGATCAATATCACTACAAATGTCCAAGTAAACTGAATAGTTGCTTTTCTCTGTATGTAGAAGTTCGGTTCTATGTAGGTTATACTTTATATTTTTGAAATTACAGAGATTATATTTTGACTTGAGCAATCTTTTTAAAAACTCTATTGGATGCTGGTTGAATTATCACATGTAGTTAACTTTAGTGTTAATGTCACATACATGTATAGATTACTAAATGTCCAGTACGTTATACATTGTAACAATCTCTTATCAATATTCATGAGTTGCTTACTATACAAAAAACTGTAGCCTGCAATCCGCTCCTTGCAATCAAGTTGATCATTTTTAATTAATTATATTAATTAAAAGTAATTTTAAAATATTTTCAGTTTGCATATATATATTTATAACATGCTTGCTTAAGAAAAATGGTTTTATGTCTGCATAAGCTATATATTTTTAGTAATTTACTCTCTTGTTTTAGTACATAAACTATATACTGTATTACATCATAAGATTATCATTATTACAGTAAAATGCTCTAGTGACTAGGTCCCCTCGCCTTTGTTTTGGAATATATATATGTGTGTGTGTGTGTAAGCATAGCTTCCTTTTGAGACATTGGCGAGTCGACTTTGTCGCTTTGAACTTCTTTGTCTCGGTGTCTCGAATTTGAGACATGCATCCGATGACTTTTGGAGGTGAAATTTAAGCCATCCAGCTATGGCAATTTCGACGCCCATTGGGCAATATCGACGCCCATCGGGCAATTTCGACGCATTTTATCGGGCAACTTCGACGCCCATCGGGCAACTTTGACGCCCATCGACCAACTACGACGCCCATCGGGCAACTTCGACGCCCATCGGGCAACCACGACGCATACAAGGGCAACTTCGACGCACATATATAAAGGCAATTTCGACGCCCATCGGACAACCTTTTATCGGGCAACTTCGATGCCTTTTTTTCGGGCAACTTCGACACCTTTTATCGGGCATCTTCGACGCCCATCGGGAAACTTTGACGCCTACATGGGCAAATTTGACGCCTACATGGGCAATTCGACGCCTACATGGGCAACTTCCAACGCCTACATGGACAACTTCGACGCCCATTAGGCAATTTCGACGCCTATATCGGGCAACTTCGACGCCTTTTATCGGGCAACTTCGACGCCCATCGGGCAACGTTGACGCCTACATGGACAACTTCGACGCCTACATGGACAACCTCGACGCCTACATGGGCAACCTCGACGCCTACATGGGCAACCTCGACGCCTACATGGACAACTTCGACGCCTACATGGGCAACCGCGACGCCCATTAGGCGATTTCGACGCCCATTAGGCGATTTCGACGCCCATCGGGCAACTTCGACGCCTTTTACCGGGCAACTTCGACGCCTATCGGGAACTTCGACGCCCATCGGGCAACTTCGACGCCTTTTACCGGGCAACTTCGACGCCTATCGGGCACTTCGACGCCTATCGGGCAATTTCGACGCCCATCGGGCAACTTCGACGCCTTTTACCGGGCAACTTCGACGCCTATCGGGCACTTCGACGCCCATCGGGCAACTTCGACTCCCACATGGGTAACTTTGACGCCAATCGGGCAACTTCAACGCCCACATGGGCAACTTCGACGGGTGTTATTGACGTCCCACAGGTACTATTGACGTCTCACAGACAGTTTGACACCCGCCGAGCAATTTTCATGCGAAGACAATTTCGTCCCAGAAACAATGACATTACCCGTATTTTGCGATTAGATGACATATCATAATTTATATATTTTGATATGCGACGATATCCACGGTATTTCTAAAACCGTTAAGCATAAATTTTGGTAATGTACAGTTCTTAAGTTAGACTAAACAAGGCAACATATTCAGCAATACTATCAGTGTACACAATTATACCGACAATTAAATGTCACGTATAGCAATTCAAACTGTAATTATTGAACATTTATGCTTGTTTAATACTACTATCCGACTCGAAATTCCAGTTCCGAAACAACTTGTAGCCAACCTACATGTACAACATTACTTCAACAACTCGAAAGTTTTATATGGAAACTTTGTAATTGGAAAATTAACTTTGAATCTTGAGGTACATGTACATTGTAACATTCGTACTTCTATAATAGCAAACTGTTACCCTTGTAACACTCGTACTTCTATAACAGAAACACTACTACCTTGTTATGTAATTCGGAGCATCAATATAGATATCAATATACATGTATATATAGATATATATACAATTGCAAAAGAAGTGAATGCCTCTCATTGCTCTCAACTGGATCACGTTACTGACCGCAATTAAAGATACATACTCTAAATTATTTTTTAACGCTCCAAAATTTATATAATATCGTTCACAGTGGTTAACCGTATGTGTTGGCATTAAATCATACCTGACAAAATTGATGAAAACCAAACCATCTTTTGTAGAAATATTGTTAGAATCTGATGATACGCGACCACCGAATCGAATCGTCCCCTTCCAGTGCATTGTTAGCATAAATATGGACTTTATCCTGTATAACATAAACAATTTTTCTTTATCAGCTTACAGCTGAATCTGTATTAACTATTCAATCAAATAGAATCACTTGACCAATTGGAACATGAATTCAGGTTTAGTGATGGTGTATTCCCAAGACATGCATTTACATTGATGTAGATCAGTTCTTGGTAATATATTCAACGTACACATATATATCCTATCACATAAGTATGACGTTGATAAACAACATTGCTTTAATAAATAGTATGTTCCGCCGTTGTATCATATTTTGTTTCGTTCGAAGTCTATAATGCCAAATTATAGGAGTAGATGATAATTTGTTCTCTCAGTTTACTGATATTAAGTTCTGACTTTTACAAATTGTATCTCGATTATCTCTACATTCTTACATACACCTGTTGAATTCTACCACACAAAACAAAGATACCAGGGTTTTAAAATCATCCTTTTAATGTGTGAAACATCGCATTGAATATTTAATTTTTTTATGGAATATATTGACAATCAGTCTGTGTGTGTAACGCTTACAGAATAATTGGTATTATGATGACTCTTGTCAATTAGATATGATCATTCATTGTGCATCAAATTACGTAGAGTACTTTCTGGTAAAGGATTGAAATATATTTGCTGTTGTGGAAGTACATATTTATACTGATATATATTGAATCATGTATGACTGTTGAATTATCATATAATTTAATACTGATGTCTCCTCGAATTGTCCCTTTTAGGAGATAGTGTGAACCGCATCTCCTCCCAGAGTGATCAGAGGCCCAGATGACTCCTCTGACCTTTGGGCCCCTCTTCAAGAATGCATCATTATGAATTTCTGGTGGCCGTTGGCTTGGCAGAAGTTGGAGAATTCATAATCATTTCATGTGTAAAAGGTAGAGTGCAAGCATGAGGAGGAGAGAAAAGTGAGAGTAAGGTTTCACATTTGTTCACATGTTTAATGTATGTTTGTTGGGAGATCAGATCTCAATAAATAATATTATGGCCATTCCGTCTTAGTCATAATTTCCAAATGGAGTGGTTCTAATTAATAGTGAAGGGCATAGTAATTGGGCAATTTTGTTATCAAAATGTGTAATTTCTAAACCGGAAATATTTCTCTATAGACTATATATTACTCCGACGATACCGGTACACTTATGTTACACGAACTATAGTGACCTTTGAACTTCCCGTGATTCTCTTGGATTTCCCATAATTCTAATATCGTGTATAAAACACTTTTCGCGCCGAAAATATTCACTCGATTTCGAATTTTTCGACATGGCACTTCGATTAAGTTTTCCCACCCACCCTATTCCCCTTTTTTCTAATTTAGATAAGTTTTAGATGATTGTTCACGGTAATTCGCTTACCGCTAGAATAATGTTTATTTCGCGAGATTTTGTCTTGTTCTGATTACATAATATTAATAATATGTGTTATATATTTATGTGGGCAGAAGTTGGAGAATTCATAATCATTTCATGTGTAAAAGGTAGAGTGCAAGCATGAGGAGGAGAGAAAAGTGAGAGTAAGGTTTCATTATTGTTCACATGTTTAATGTATGTTTGTTGGGAGATGAGATCTCAATAAATAATATTATGGCCATTCCGTCTTAGTCATAATTTCCAAATGGAGTGGTTCTAATTAATAGTGAAGGGCATAGTAATTGGGCAATTTTGTTATCAAAATGTGTAATTTCTAAACCGGAAATATTTCTCTATAGACTATATATTACTCCGACGATACCGGTACACTTATGTTACACGAACTATAGTGACCTTTGAACTTCCCATGATTCTCTTGGATTTCCCATAATTCTAATATCGTGTATAAAACACTTTTCGCGCCGAAAATATTCACTCGATTTCGAATTTTTCGACATGGCACTTTGATTAAGTTTTCCCACCCACCCTATTCCCCTTTTTTCTAATTTAGATAAGTTTTAGATGATTGTTCACGGTAATTCGCTTACCGCTAGAATAATGTTTATTTCTTGAGATTTTGTCTTGTTCTGATTACATAATATTAATAATATGTGTTATATATTTATGTGGGCAGAAGTTGGAGAATTCATAATCATTGCATGTGTAAAAGGTAGAGTGCAAGCATGAGGAGGAGAGAAAAGTGAGAGTAAGGTTTCATTATTGTTCACATGTTTAATGTATGTTTGTTGGGAGATCAGATCTCAATAAATAATATTATGGCCATTCCGTCTTAGTCATAATTTCCAAATGGAGTGGTTCTAATTAATAGTGAAGGGCATAGTAATTATGATACATGTATGGAAATCCAAAATAAATTCAGTCAATTTCAAAGACGAAACAATATACTGCTATCCTTAATACCCAGGTAATGACGGGGGTATTACCGGTAGTATATACAACTGTACTTAACGTGTCACCCCGGTAATATTCCAGTATTATACTGCGGTAACATCCAACACCATGTTACGATTACAACTCCAAGACTGCGTGTACCGCGGTTTCACCACACTGTATATGGTTCTGGTTTGCATGCATGAAAATAAAATGCAGTGATTCTCCTTATACATGTATCTGTGGAACTTAAAGGCATGGGAGGCCTTTGTTATCTCATATATATTTTGAAGACCTCTGTCTGTCTGTCTGTTTGTTTGTCTGTCTGTATGTCTGTCTGTCATTAATACAAATCTACGATTCTCGACCGATCGGGACGAAAGTTGGTACGTGTGTGTAGATTGACCAGGCGGTCGTCGTTGTCGTGTTGGTGAGCCCGTGCGGCGCCCGCTTCGCGCATGCGCATACGAGATCTCGGAAACGGGTGGAGCTATCGACTTTAAATTTGCTATGTGAATGTATCTTGCCCCGGATACGAATTTTATCGGGTCGCCGAGCCCGTGCGACGCCAGCTTCGCGCATGCACAGACGAGATCTCGGAAACGGGTGGAGCTATCGACTTGAAATTTGGTATGTGAATGTATCTTGCCCCGGATACGAATTTTATCTGGTCGCCGAGCCCGTGCGACGCCAGCTTCGCGCACGCGCAGACGAGATCTCGGAAACGGGTGGAGCTATCGACTTGAAATTTGGTATGTGAATGTATCTTGCCCCGGATAAGAATTTTATCGGGTCGCCGAGCCCGTGCGACGCCAGCTTCGCGCATGCGCAGACCAGATCTCGGAAACGGGTGGAGCTATCGACTTGAAATTTGCTATGTCAATGTATCTTGCCCCGGATACAAATTTCGTCGGTTTTTGAATAGCCTGGACAACGTCGGGCTCATCGGCTAGTCTATTATATATTTTGGAACTTCTGTCGGTCACTCTGTCTATCTGTGTGTGTGTATTCTATGCGTGTTATAGACTTGAAAAATGGTCGAACGATCCGACTCAGTTTGTGTATGTAAGTCTACATTGATCCCGGGATCAATATTGGTGTGTCCAATTTCACGTGCAGCCATGTCCTTGGCCTTGACCTTAATGATCTAGCTCATATACGCTCATATAGGCATGTTTATGGACCCTGACTGACCTGACTCAAATGTGTTACATGTATGTAGGCCTATTGATCCCAAGAACAATATGGGCGGATCCAATTTCATGTGCGACCGTGTCCTTGACCTTGCTCATAGGTTCATATACATGTAGGCATGTATCTGGGCCGATCGAACAATAGTTTTTTTGTCTTGCTCCTAACACTTTTCAACGATGTTCCCTAAATAGCGTAGATAAAGTCGGGCGCATCAGATATATGTAGTAAGTTATAATTTAGAAATAACAGTTACCAAATTAAGAACATTTTCAAAGTATATACTAACTAGCCGATGAGCCCGACGTTGTCCGGGCTATTCAAAAAATCTAATTTCGAGTCGATAGCTATTCAAAAACCAAATTTCAAGTCGATAGCTACACCCGTTTCCGAGATCTGGTCTGCGCATGCGCGAAGCTGGCGTCGCACGGGCTCGCCGACCCGATAAAATTCGTATCCGGGGCAAGATACATTCACATAGCAAATTTCAAGTCGATAGGTCCGGGCTTTTCAAAAACCAAATTTCAAGTCGATCGCTCTACCCGTTTCCGAGATCTGGTCTGCGCATGCGCGAAGCTGGCGTCGCACGGGCTCGGCGACCCGATAAAATTCGTATCCGGGGCAAGATACATTCACATAGCAAATTTCAAGTCGATAGCTCCACCCGTTTCCGAGATCTCGTCTGCGCATGAGCGAAGAGGGCGCCGCACGGGCTCGCCAATACGACAACGTTCACCGCCCGGTCAAACTACATACACGTACCAAGTTTCGTCCCGATCGGTCGAGAATCGTAGATTTGTATAAATGACAGACAGACAGACAAACAAACAAACAAACAAACATACATACAGACAGAGGTCTTCAAAATATATATGAGATAGTATAGAATAATGATCATATTATGAATGCGTTATTTTCTATTAAACACACTTTGCACGAGCCAAGCATTTGTTTATATACAGCACGTAAATAGTGAGCGATAAGCAAAACACTCAACACTATGGCGATTGCTTAGATCTCGAGTGATTCATGGTGACCCATTCAACACCGAAATCTTTAGCGGTAAGATTATCGATAGTAATTAAGTTGTAAATAACTTGACAGTAGCATTTCCTAAAACAAGTTTAATTAGTGGGTGTCTACTCAGTGTTGAATGTTTTTGCTTACACTTTGCGTATATGTACATGTACTGTTTGTTCACATAACATGGTGTTTGTTTACATAACATAGTACTAACAGGACAATAACATGCTGCCATTTACGCGATATTTTTTATTGGTAAAAGAACAAGGTTTGTGTATAATATAATACTATTTATATTTATGGCAGTTTTTACCGATGTGACTATTTTAACAGCATTACCCACCGACAATGCTTTACCAGATCTGTAACAAGATCCTCATGGACTTTTTATTTCTTCAACTTTTAGTGTGACAACCCGCTAATAGACTGTGGTATCATAACCAATTGGTACCATAACTCGACTGTAGTGACTGTTTCCATACTGCTGTGGATAATGTATACTACCGGTAATACCGTGGTCATTACCGGGGTATCACCCCATTTTTCAAGTGAATTACTTTGATTATGGTGGTATACATGTACATGTAATTTTATAGTATCTACCTACATGTACATGTACACGTATATCACTGCGGTGAGGCAATGGTACATGTACCACTCAGTTACCATATGATATATCGGTAGTCGCACCAAAAGTATAAATAATATATCCACAAGGATCTTGTTAAAAGTTCCACAGATGTACATTTAAGATGAAGCACTGCATTTATTTTCATACCTTCATGTGTAATGCAAATCAATGTGGTCTGATTCCAGGCGATGGGTGGAGATTATAAATCGATAGCCAAAACAATGTCTGCAACTTCAAGTGTGTAATTTATGGTATGGTACATTTAACATGTATATACAATTTTGTTCAGTATTCTCATGTCCTGTACCGTACATGTACATGTAGAGCTTCAAGTTGTTATGGTTGTTTTACAGTTAACCGCATTGTATAACCGTGGTTAAGATTAAACAAACCACAGTTGAACTGGACCATTACTTAGGGTATTATAGTAGGTTGGATGCAGTGATCCGCTAATAGACCGTGGTATCATAACCGAATGGCATTTATCTTAACTCCACCGCAGTGACCGTGTCCATACCACTGTCATTGCCAATTATTCATTAAAAGTTACACATCACATTCATTATAATTACATTTCAGTCAATTCACATTTTCAACTGCATATACATGTAAACCAATTTCATCATTGTTTTCTTCATTAAAGGAAATAGCAAATTCATCGTTGATTCCATCATCTCAACATTTAATTAAAGTGATACGTTATGTTTATGCGCATTGATTCATTCAGACAACATTTTCCATATCTACACTGCTTATTGCATTGATCGTCTTCAATGAGGATAATCTATAATTCTATATCATCATTAACTATTAAAGTGACATTTCTTTTCAACCCAATCCATACACTTTATTCAATAATTTCCATTTCTACATCGCTTATTGCATTGATTACATTCAGCTAAGGTAATCTACCGACTCAAATATTAAAGTGGCTTTCCTTTTCCATCAATACTAAGTAAACTTCTACTGTGATATATATATATAGCTATATATATATATATAGCTATATATATATATTACTACTGCATTCATGAAAGGCAGACGTCGAGGACCTGTGGGCCTGGTTGAATTCACGGTGGGATGATGGTTCACTTCCATCCTCAAGCTACTTATGCCATTTAATGGCATAATTTTGTTCTGACGTGCATGGGTAGATAGGTTTTAGACCCCACCACAGTTCAATTCACACCAGGTTCTCAGCTATTATTTTCTGATGTTCGAACTTTAGTCATATGTCTGGACTAATCATAACCATGATAATTATGTTATATTCATGTACATCGAAGCCCATGTAAATATCAGTCTATAGCAGTCTATGCCAAGATCAACCAGCCCTTATAAACATAGATTCTATGGTGTTTTGAATGAATCCCCCTGTATTTAATTCGTGACTAGTAGTGGAATTATCAATTTTCAACTTGCGTCATTGAAAATAGATATTCCCACTGCTAGTCACTCATGAAATAACTAGGGTATTTACTCAAAAACCACATGTATCCTCTACATGTATCTATGTTTGGTCTAAAAAAAAACAACACATTTCTCCATACATATTGGTGGAAAATCAAACTACCAGGACAATTTCACCACAATTTTGTCTGAAATTTACAAATAATTTGTAACTCAGGGTTGGTAGTTTGGTGGGGGGAAGTTTTCATCAATTTAATGCTGGGTTTGAATGGTTCACAATATGGGCAATGTCAGGTACTACAGTAGTGACCCAGCTATTTGTGACTATATATACATGTATATACGAATATCTCAATCCACGTTCTGACATGGTATTTTAGTGTGATGATACAGACATCTCTCCGAGTGTTGTAGCACAGGTAGTACATAACATCCTATAATTATTAGCTCAACTTTACTGTGTGATGTTTGAGCTATTGCCATGGCTTGGAATCTGTCGTCCGTTTGTGCGAGGGTGGGTGCACGTGTGTGTGTGGTGTATGATTTGTCAACAATTTCCGTTAGCACGGGCTACAGGTCGTACGTTTGGTCTGATCATTATAAAATTTGTTATAGCTGTTGACATTGACATGTAGATGGGAAGGAGTCATTTTGGGGTCATTCGGCAAAAAGACATGGCCGCTGGTGGCCATCTTGGAATTCAAAATTCAATCCATTAGCGCGGGATACAGGTTGTACTGTTTGTCATGGATGTTAATATTGACATGTAGATGGGAATGAATAATTTTGGGGTCGTTCGGCTAAAAAACATGGCCACCAGCATCCATCTTGGATTTTACTCTTTACGACTAAATTATTTGGCATCGGCTACAGGTCGTACCTTTAGTCGGATCATCATGAAATGTATGAGAGAATGCATTTGCTTCTACATTACTCATCATTGCATTGGTTATCTTCAGCAAAGATAATCTATATCTGATTAACTATTACAGTATTAAAGTGACATTCCATCTGCATATATTGGAAATTCTTATTAAACTTCTGCCGATTGATATACATCACATACTGTACATGCACCTTAGTACACGTACCTATCACTTTATTCATGAGAATTATGCATTCTTGAACAAATAGTTCATTAAACCTGTACTTGTAGTAGCGTGATTGTAGAGAGTGAGGACCTGTGGGCCTGGTTGAAATTACAGCGGTATGATGGATCACATCCATCATCAAGCTACTTAATGCCATTTAAAGGCATTTTGTTTTAATGTGCAGGGGTAGATAGGCTTGAGACCCCACCACAGTTCAATTCAAGTCCCGTGCATATATCATTCGATAAGGATGACGGAAATAATCATTTAAGCTGGTGTATCACTGCAATCACAGCCATATGGTTCAGCTTTGGACCTTTGGTTTGTTAATTACGATAGTGTATGGTGATAATACACCTCATGAAGGGATCTATATTATCTGAAGGCCACATCTAGCACAAAGGTTTATTTCAATTCTTGAAAAATGGATGTTCACTATTTTTCAGCACAAAAAACCTCACATAATGTTGAGATTCTTAAAGCAGTACTGAACTCAATAAATGACCATTCCATCTTTATATACATGTACATGTATAAGACATGATGCTTGCTAGGAATAACACAAGATAAAAACAAATATTTGCCCTCCCACCTCATTATTCTAAAAAATAAATGTATACAGGTACAACTAGCAGTTTTTAATGTTGACCTTATGATTGAAAGTTTAGTGGGATCTCGCCCCCACCAAATTTTTATAAAAATTTTCAACAGTTGGAAATTTCATACCTAACAGAACGTTAGTCGGAAATTTCACCCCAATAATACGTTGAAATATTTCTTATACACATGTATGATTCCAATAATTTATTAGTGGGGAATATTCTGTCAAAAGTTGACTGAAATGTCCATCAGTTGGAATTTTGAAACACTTAGAAAGCTTGTGTGCTGCCCCCCCCCCCCCCATGGCCTGTCAAAAATAGCTACTTAATTGAAGAAAACAATAGTTTCCTACTGGTGGAAAAGGCCATCAGTTGCAAAATTCCCCGACCTTACTGGGGGTGGCAGGTTGGAAATTTTCAGATTTCAAAATTTTATCACTCCTGGCCGAACCATGGTGGTCCCGATGTGTACTCGTCCCTTGGTCGTGAATTTGACTGCAGTTAGAAGACAAGATGTTAGTATTTTTTCAGGCTCAAAATATCCTCAAAACTACTGATCCATTCAGAATAGGCTACACTTAAAGGAGCGCAAATCATAACATTGGGCTGATTAAAGGGATGCAGTTGGAAATTGGCACCCCTCCCAGGGATACATCATCAGTTTTGGAATTCCAGACTATAAATAAGGTTAGAATTGGTCTCAACAAAACAATTATTTAGGATGAAATGTTTATTTCGAATCAAATTTTGAAAAATTTCCTACTTTCCAATACTTTCAATAAGATATCAGTTATATGGTAATCTATGGTAATTTGTAACCAAAACGGTTAATGTCAGGTTGATTCAATGAATATTTCCAATAGTTGAAAGTATTGAAATACCAGATTAACTGTTGCAGAATTTCAGCCCAGTGGCAGCAAATCTATGTCCCATTTATATTTTGAATTATGCATTCGTTAATCTCATAAAAGTACATTTGAAGGCTCGCAAATTACGTTTACGTATAGTCATATTATCGAGCCCGAAACGAGACCCCATAGGGGTCTCGTTCGCGAGCGATAAACATACATGTGCGTGAGATCAATGCTATACTATTCGCAGTGTTGGCGGGAAATCTATAAAAAGCGATTTGTTTCTAAATATACTGATCTATCAAAATTAACGTTACTTATCAATTGCCAATCAAAATTAACGTTACTTATTTGTTACGACGGTTGATGACATAGAGACCTAGAGACCGAGTAACCAGTATCCAGTTCCACCTCAAAGTTTATAATAATTAACAACTGATTAAAGTGGTCAGAAGCAAAGGTGAGTTAGACTCCATTATAAATACCGAAAGGCAAAACATATTGTAAATTTGTGGATGATATTTTTACATAAAAACGTCAAAAACTTACATTACAAAAGACGCAAAGTGCTGAAATTCGAAACGGCAATTGACTGAATGGTTGTAATTTGTAGTTGTACGTGTAAACGTTTTGTCTACATATTTCATTCAATTATTGCAAATATTTGACTCGAAACAGAATTAAAGTTTGCCCATTGGACATTTGGGTCTTTACTTTTCTATAGACGTTTTCGCCTAAAAGATTGATAGAATATTGTCAAAGCTCGAAGTCAACAAACCGAAATTATAACTTCAAAGCGATACATTTTCAGCTGTTTCCCTTTAATTTTAAAATGGACGGTTACCAAGGAAATCCATTGTACCGCTCGTCGTAACATCGGTGAGAAAAAAAATAGTTCCCAACATTTTAATCACTTGAGTCATTATATTCACAAAAGAAATACGGAATATAAATTATGTGATATTAATTACTGATGAGTGGTTGACAATTTATGTATTTGTACAACGAGCGAATGAAATTACGAGTTTGTTTTGAATTAGGCTAGTAGCAAGAGTACGCAAAAATAGTCCGCTGATAACATTTAAAAAATTCTAAATATACACTACAGGACGCTGAATACATGTAGGTGTAAACATCTCAGTTAAATAACAATATAAACTTAAAGAACATCAATAGTTGCCAAGACGGAGTATACATACCACTGAGGTAAGCATTATGTACCGAGTTACGAATACCATTTGAACAACATATTTCATAAGTTCAAATACAGGCCAGCGCATTTGTTAATACTGAGGTCTATGTAAATGATTTAGTATATTTTACCCTCCAGTTGAATTCAGTTCAAATTGTCAACAGATATATAATTTTTAACGTCGGTTGTTCGTGAAAACGTTGTAGTTACATATTCCTCAACCGATAATCACTAAAATCAATGCAGTTCTAAAGTCGCCCCATTCGATTTTTTACCAAATTACTAAACCTTTCGTAGCCAAAATTCGCGTCTCAACGAAATTTGTAAGACCAAAAAGAATTACAAATATATAACACAATTATATGTGAGAATTATCATACAATCATAGCTTACTATCGCCCTTTGATAATCCCCGTTAATGGACATGTGCTCGTTTTGATCAAATTTCAAAATCTGATGCAACTTTCTCTTTCGAAAGTCGATTTTCGTCCATCTTAACATATCATTAATGACTGGATTTTTGCTGGTACTCAAGAGGTACAAATAGTTTATGATGACAAATACCTGGACATTTAACCTTTTTGCGGTCATAGAAAATGCTTGATTGCAGTTGGTATATTAATTTGCATTAATGCTTCGAATGCCCGCTTCAATTCCTTTCGAGTGGCTCGGTGATGGTGGTGGTTGGGAGATCGTTCCGAGTGGAGGGGGTGATGGTGGTGGTTGGATCAATTGTACACAATGTTCACATTGGAAACGGGCACGACTCATAAATAAATGTTTCCGTCGGTACAGTTTCGGTCCATAAATATCGAAATGGCAATGTGGGTCCAGTTTGCCACCTCCTGTGGCAACCGCATGGGCTAGAGGGTGCGGTTTTCGTTCTTTGTAACATAACTTGAGGTGGGCTACCATGCCGCACCCTTTATTTTGACACAATCGGTCCATAAATGTCGAAAAGTCAATGGGTACCCTTTTTGCCTCCTCATGTGGCAACCACACGGGCTGGATGGGTGCGGTTTTCGGTTTTTATAGTATAATTGTGGGTGGGCACCTACTGCGACGTTTATTTTGTCAAAATTGGTCTATAAAATACCGAAACGGCATTGGATATCAGTTTCACCACCTACTATGGCAACCGCACGGGCTAGAATGGTGTGGTTTTCGGTTTTTCCAACATAATTTGAGGTGGGCTACCATACCTCACCGTTTATTTTGACCCAGTCATCAATACATGTCGAAACGGCAATGGGTGCCCTGTTAGCCACCTCCTGGGGCAACCGCACGGTATAGAGAAGGTGCGGTTTTCTGTTTTATAGTTTAATTTGTTGTGGGCCACCCTATACTGCGGCGTTTATTTTGTCAAAATTGGTCCATAAATACCTAAACGGCATTGGATATCTGTTTTGCCACCTTCTGGGCCAACTGCACTGGCTAGAGGGATGCGGTTGTCGTTTTTTCTAATATACATTGAGTTGGGCTACCATACCGCACCGTTTTATTTTGGCACAATCAAGGTGCGGTTTTCGGTTTTTCTATCGTTTAATCTTGACCACATTATTTAACACGGGTACCCATTCATTACATAAAAGTGGTATTGGAAGAATTGAGTTGATATTCTAATGCCATTCACTGTATTCACATTTTATTTTAATTCTACTTCCTTGTTATAAACGGTGCGGTATGGTGGCCCACCTCAATTTTAATTACACCATAATGCGACATATACACGCCGCAATTAAGTCGAGCGCGACGTACTTACGCCCTATAATGTGGTGTATATTATATGTAATACGGCGTAATTACGTCTCAGTACGACATATATTCGACGTAATATGGCGTAATTACCCCCTTTTGTACGGCATAATAACACAATGTAGTACCACGTACTTGCGCCTAATAGTACGACATATATCCGCCGTACTTATACATCACAATACTGTGTATACATTTAAATCCGCCTTAATATGGCGGAATTATACGCCCTGGTAGGCGCATAGATGACACAGTTCACCAGAACAAAAATTTACCCACCCCAATAGTACTAATATGATCAAGTGCTATTGGATGGGGTCAATTATTGTTCTGGGGACCTGTGAAATATGCCTACACATATATAACAAGAAATTCAATTAATTGAGGAAAAACACCCACTGTCCCGAGTGGTATTGATAAGCTATTGGAGGGTCTTCCACTTCGCATGCAAAATAGCAAAATATTATTAATTGATGACTGATGTACATGTACAGTACACACATAGTAATAACAATTAACGTTATGATTTGAAACTAACCATGATAGGATATTGACAGTGAGGTGGTTTTAACTACTACGAGTGGTATTAGTAATAATAGTACCATTCTAGCATAATCTATGTGTACATGATGTATGGGAAATATTAAAGGACAAAACAATAGTTACAATACAATTAGAATTTTTTTTTTAATTAATCGCAAGAAGAGCTAATTGTGCTTAAGCACAATAAGGGAATCTCTATTGTGCTTAAGCGCAATAAGGATATATTTAACTGTGCTTAAGCGCAATAATGGAATTTACAAATTGCGCTTATATAATAAAACCCAATAAGGAATCTCTTAATAAGGAATATATTATATATAGTACATAAACTCCCTATAATTCAGGTGGTGTAGTCCATCTCCATGGTACAATGGGTGGAACAAATATAGGATTATTCTACTATTTGCACAAGGGTGATCTAATGAGAGATATTAATTGCGCTTAAGTGCAATATTGATGTAATTTCGCTTACGTGTAATAAGGAATGTCTTATTACACTTAAGCGCAATAAGAATATTCCTTATTGCACAGGAATATCACATTGTGCTTAAGCGCAATAAGGTATCTCTAACTGCGCTTAAGCACAATAACTGAAGGAATATTCTTATTGGGCTTGAGCTCAATTAGAGATTCCTTAAGTTATTGCAGTTAATCGAAATTGTCTATTAAATGTCAAGTTGGTTTCCCATAGAGATCATCAACGATGTCTATGCGCAAGGGAACTACGCCAGTCTTCTCTGTTGGGATTCCAATTGTTGGCTTATTAAATATGCACATATGCTTAAGATACAGTCGTGCGCGAAGCGTGCTCCCGTAGGTCGGGTTTTGTATCCCAGTGAATTAAAATATCATTGAAATAATCGGTCCCCCCCCCATCCAATAAACATCCATATATTGAATATACATGTGTTTGGAGCAGAATTAGATAGTCCATATTGGACGCCATCATGGAATTTAATTTTTTTATTTAATTTTCACACATAGTTATTAGTTATGAGGATGGCGTTCTCATTAAACATCACACCCGTATATTGATTATGTGGATAGAGTTATCATTAAACCTCACATCCTTATATTGGTTACAGTAATGTCCAAAGTAATTGACCACTTAACCAGAGCAGAATTATTGGTAATTTTTCAGGATTTAAAATCCTGAAAAATTACCCATAATTCTGCTGTGGTTAAGTGGTCAATTACTTTGGACATTACTGTATGTGGATGGAGTTATCATTACACCTCACATCCTTATATTGGTTAGGTTATGTAGATGTGAGTTATCATTAAACCTCACATCAGTGTGTTGGGGATTTTGGACCTTGACTTGGGACCTTTGGTTTTTAACGCAACAAATGCGAGTACACCTTATACACAAGTTTCTTGGATAAGATGAGTTTGAAGCCTGCTTACATTTCGAAATGTTGTCAGTTTTGTATCGTCTGCAGCAGAACTCGGCATGTTGAAGCAAAAGTTACAAGAGATAAAATATGTACGTAACGAGACTATAATAGAAATGAAAAAATAAATTGAGGGAGGAGTGGGCGATACAGGGAACTAAGGGTTGAACCGATATAAATTTGTAGAGCGATAACGACCAATGTTGACATATCATGCATCTCAACTCTACTGTTGCAACAAGGCTATAAAATGGGGGGGTTGTAATAATCTTCGTTATCTCTATATAGTGCCAGAATAGTCATTATAGACTTCTATAGTGGTACAATGCAAATTGGAATCAAATGATAAAAATATGTATGTAACACAACTACGGTATACCGATGAAAATAATTTAGGCCGGGTTTAGATGTTGGGTTGGTTAAATAGACTCGGAGAAAAAGGGGAACGATGAACTGACATAAATTAGTAGAGCGATAGCGATCAATGTTGCCATGTGATGCATCGCGACTGTACTGTAGCGGCAATGATATAAAATTGGGGGGGGGGGTCTGAAATTATCTCTTACTCTATAGATGGCACCAGGATTATATAGAAAGGAATAGCAATTGATATACGTATACCGTATACTACAGTAATACCATAGACATATAAGTAAAATTATCACGTGATAAAATATTACGTAACGTGACTATAGCGATGAAAAAAAAAAAATTGGACCGGGATTAGAGGTTAGGTTGGTTATATGTGGATAATTGGATATGGAATTCATACCGATGAGACGATAAAAATTAGTGGAGCGATAAAGACCAATGTTGACACTTAGTCAGGCTACATGGGGGTTGATACGATAGACCGAAATAAATTTGTCGGGTGATAATGACCAATGTTGACGTATAAAGTAACGCGACTGTACTGTCGCACAATTATCAGGTAGAACCTGTCAAATATGGACTCTGTTGGCCAATATGGAACAGCTCAGAAAACATTCGCAGGGCCCTAAAATTTATTATTTAACATGGGATCTGCCATTAAAATTGATTTATGTCGATAAAATTCTTATTTTTCAAAATTTTAAGCTGAGACTTGGTGTGTCTGTGTGGAATACTTATATATTCCTAAAATGACAGGGTACAGCACGTAATTATTTTTTAGATGGAAGAAATTAATTTTTTTCGATGATAAATTTTAACATGGGATTTGCTATTCAAATCGATTTATGTCGATAAAACTCTTATTTTTCAAAATTTTAAGCTGAGACTTGGTGTGTCAGCGTGGAATACCTATATATTCCTAAAATGACAGGGTACAGCACGTAATTATTTTTTATAGGGAAGAAATTATTTTTTTTCAATGATAAATTTTTACACGGGATTTTCCCATTCAAATCGATTTATGTCGATAAAACTGTTATTTTTCAAAATTTTAAGCTGAGACTGAGGTATGTCTGCGTGGAATACTTATATATTCCTAAAATGACAGGGTCCAGCACGTAATTATCTTTTAGATGGAAGAAATTGATTTGTTTCCATGATAAAAATCGAGCGTGTACTGTGCCGCAGGCAGTGTGCGCTCAAAATGTAAACAACTTTCTCAAGTGTCGTTTTGGTCAACATATCGCTTTCTCGACGGGGAGATCTGATCCGAATAATAGCTAAGATGTATTTAGATAGAATTATTGAAAGAATTTGACCGATTATTGTGCATTTTGACTCGAGAATCGAGTGGAGAAAACGTTTAGTCAAACACGCGAATTCTGCCAATTGCAGTTGCAGACGAGCGCTGTCAGAATCAGATAATGTAGATTGACAACAATTTGAACAAATGCAGGCCTGAAACTCACCTTTTTGGGAGGTAAATCCCACTTATTAGATATCAAAACAATCCTTCCTAAGCACATTCCACAAGTTGCTAATATCTTAGGACACAGTAACAGTCAAAATGAATGAATTTAAATCACGATTCCGAGACGAAGCGAGACATGTACTGTGCACGATTTTTGACTCATTTTGAGTCGCCTTGTTTTCGATGACGTCATTTGCGTTGCCCCACAACCTTAACCCTTTCCAATTCCAGCGGCATTTCAATTGGTTGAAATTAAAAATTTCTCAAGTTCTAGCTCAACCTGAATCTAGTTACCCAATTGGTAGAATTACTTTAGCAGTACAATTTAGTTTTATCAATTATAACTATAATTTTATTGACGATATGAGCTCAACATCATAATATGAAACTGTTTATGGCGGTGTTATCCAAACGTGTGCTTTGATAATGGTTATAATTTTATTTTGCGATCAAACGTCAGTGCAGCTCAGCAGAAACGCATAGGCACTATTTCAATTCAGCAGAAACGCATGAGTCCTACGATAATAGTACACCCACTGAACGCGCTTCGCGCGTTGGTCAGTGGGTGAAAAATAGATTTAGGGATACCATTTCCAGAAAAAGCACGAAAACTATAATTCTTCTGTTTTTGCGACCAACACACTTTAGCGCGAAGAAGGACATTCGATGAGTAGAGGTTTTCATTCGTTCTTGAATATTTGTCACACGACCGTGCGATGGCCATAACTAGCCTAAATAGCGACCGAAATAATGTAATGTTGTTTCACAAACAACATCATGTTGTACCCCCACCAACATCGGTTTGTATATTTCACAGCTTCATATCGGATCCTCAACAACATCGCTTTGAATCCATCAATGTATTTGTCACCTGCTTGTGCCGAATATATGTCATGTCCAAACACGTGTCCCTTCCTAATGGCTTCATTGTGCTTGTTTGTACCTCTATACATGTCATGTTTATAGATTATTCCTATTATTTGGATATAAATGGAGAAATAACAGGAATGACACATATTGGATTAAAATGACCTATTAAATTCCTATTTAAGCAAAACAAAACTTTAGTGTTATTGCAGAAGCATTCCAGCAGACGATTGCACCACTTGAATCAACAGTACGCCATTTTAAATTACTCAAATTACGTCTAAACTCTCGATGTGAGTTTTGAAATATCACGTGGTCACCAGCATCGCTTTGTACTAACCGCATCATAGCAAAACAGCAGGACCCACCAACATCATAGCATTTCTGCAGGACCACTTGCGCAGGGGTGATATCCCGGATAGAACAATAACAGTCGTGGTGATTGGCTTGAAACAGAACCATGACACGCGCAAATTTTGATTATGAAGCTACTGCTCCAAATTATCGACACCTTATATCGTGATATTTTCTCAGCTATTTTACAGACGAATAGCACAGGTATACTTTATATTCAATGTTCGTCTTCAGAATGCGTTTCACACTCGCTGTGTGCAAGAAAGGAACTATGTTTACATGTTGATAATTACATGATAAAGACATATTATGGACTTGTTCGTGTGCGTTAAACTGATAAGTTAATATTCAGGCACTATATATGCCAACAGCAGGAATGTAGCATTTTACTAAATCGCCGAAAATCTCAAGCAAATCTTCCGTAACACTCCATAGAAAACATCATCTGAACTACGCTCAATTGTAAATATTTACTTCTCAATTCGAGACACAACTATCGGCGATAAAGCAACGAAAACGATTTCGCCATCGAGAGCTACTGAATTTAATTAATATATATTAATGACGGTGTGTGTTGTCAATTTGGATTTAATATTTGAGCAATATTATCATCCATTTCTATTTGATCACCCTACCGGGGAGTTTCACATCACTTTAACTCGTTATTTCTGAGTTACATGTAGTTGTGATCTAAAGTTAATGAGTCGGTACAACGGAACTACTGCAGCATATATTCGTTCAGTAAATTTAATGCATTCAAGATATTTATAATTGTGCGTGATATTGTCCCGATAATAATTATTTTTAATTATAAGGATCCGTAAAAAATAATTCCTGAACCATCACAATAACATAAAATAAAATAATTTCCGACATGACATTGTCTACACCCAGTTGCGTGTCTTTTGCCGTTGTATGACATCTATCAATAGTGTTGATATGATATATATATCCCTGCCAGCGTATATCCTTGGAGTGGATGTGATATTACTGTGGTATGTTCCCTGCCAGTGTATGTGTTTGGAGGGATATGACATTACTGCGGTGTGTTCCTCGCCAGTGTATGCACAGAAACCGACATTTCTGACTATCGCACCCTTAAATTATATATGAAGCCATCGGCCTATGGAAAACTTGGAATAACAGCACCTCGGACTATCCAAACCTCAGACAAATGCTCTTTCCCTCATATGAAGTCCGTAATAGTATTTACCGAATCGTGCGACCTATATATGGATTGTCTGAACCCGACATGAAACTGGGACAATGTCAAACCGCGTGATTGAGCTCTCCTGGGTGACATCAATAATATTACTGTTTGTATAAACGTTTCTCGTCGCGAACAATATGCGTATACACACTGTCGACTATAACCATCGACCACATGTTAAACATTTAACAAGGCTGTATCTTGACTGTATATGATTATCACCAGGCCACGGAGTTTGTATTCTTCCATTGCAGAAGTTGTTGCCTTTCTTCGTCTTCAAACATAATTTCTAAATTCAGAATATCCGTTCCCGCCATAACTCACTCCGTTTGGAACTCCGCCATATGCTCTCCCGCCATAGCTAGCCTTTCCCGTTCCACCACCATACAGTGGCATATGATGGAACCATTCCTGTGGAAGTACGCTGTTTTGCCGAGAGGCCTGAGTGCGGTCCAATGAACGGATGTTTCTGACCTAGAAAAAGAAATGTTAACTCCTGATCACTCCTCGCTAACGGCTTACATGTGTAGTGATTACAATTGTACCCAACTCTTCTCCACCGTGATAAGCAGTTACTAACATCTATATGTTGAATAGTGCATTTTAGCGTATTACTTGTTATATTTAAACGGTTCGTGGAATTTGGTATCAGCTTTCGAGGTGAACTCGCGGCTTAAATCGCCCACCACGAACAATGTAATCAAAATATACTGAACTCGGTGTATGATCACTGACTATCTATTTGGAGAATGTTGCGCCATGACGAGTAGTACACTATAAGTTACCATCAGGATTCGTTACAGTCGCATTAGACCCAACTCGTATTTTTTCACTTTTGCATGCAAACGAACATTACCACATGGACACTGGTTGGTTAGACTACATTGTTAGAGAGTTGCAGTCACCACACTGTGGGAAAATACCGCATTAATACAACACATTGTGCTATCAAGTTTTTGAAGTAGGATACGTAATACATCTATGCATCGAATTGTTGTAATTTGACATCAAGTTGTAATCAAATCTGTTGTCTAGAGAATCACGCTTTGTGAAATGTTCAACAATCAAATGCAGCTAAGTTTGCTAGTGCTGTTGGACATTGTGTGTGTTAATGATAAATAGTGAACGGATTGAACGAACTGTATTGTTGTTTTTCACCCAAACTGTCATTGTGCTGGTTTTCAGTGAAAAATGCATTCCGGCTACGTTATCTGTTATTCGTCCTGTAATACGTAATGTGTTTCCTAACGTATATAATGGACTCTAGTCCTGTCGAATGTAAACATTTCCTAAAATATTTCCACAAATACATCCATACATCGAATTGTTGTAATTTGACATCAAGTTGTAATCAAATCTGATATCTAGAGAATCACGCTTTGGGAATCGTTCAACAACCAAATGCAGCTAAGTTTGCTAGTGCTGGTGGACATTGTGTGTGTTAATGATAAATAGTGAACGGAGTGAACGAACTGTATTGTTGTTTTTCACCCAAACTGTCATTGTGCTGGTTTTCAGTGAAAATGCATTCCGGCTACGTTATCTGTTGTTCGTCCTGTAATACGTGATGTGTTTCCTAACGTATATAATGGACTCTAGTCCTATCGAATGTAAACATTTCCTAAAATTATTTCCACAAATGTTGTTGTTAAAAAGTTACTTCTACGGTGCATGAATAATGTTGAGATGTCTGCTCTACGGTGCATGAATACTGTTGAGATGTCTGTTTTACGGTGCATGAATAATGTTGATATGTCTCCTTTACGGTGCATGAATAATGTTGAGATGTCTGCTTTACGGTGCATGAATAATGTTGAGATGTCTGCTTTACGGTGCATGAATAATGTTGAGATGTCTGCTTTACGGTGCATGAATAGTGCTGATATGTCTGCTTGAACTGACTATGGCGTGACTGTTGAACTGACGATGGTGTGACCGTTGAACTGACGATGGTGTGACCGTTGAACTGACTATGGTGTGACTGTTGAACTGACTATGGTGTGACTGTTGAACTGACTATGGTGTGACTGATGGACTGACTATGGTGTGACTGTTGAACTGACTATGGTGTGACTGTTGAACTGACTATGGTGTGACCGTTGAACTGAATATGGTGTGACCGTTGAACTGACTGTGGTGTGACCGTTGAACTGACTATGGTGTGACCGTTGAACTGACTATGGTGTGACTGTTGAACTGACTATGGTGTGACTGTTGAACTGACTATGGTGTGACTGTTGAACTGACTATGGTGTGACTGCTGAACTGACTATGGTGTGATTGTTGAACTGACTATGGTGTGACTGTTGAACTGCCTATGGTGTGACAGTTGAACTGACTATGGTGTGACCGTTGAACTGACTGTGGTGTGAACGCTGAACTGACTGTTGTGTGACCGTTGAACTGACTATGGTCTGACTGTTGAACTGACTATGGTGTGACTGTTGAACTGACTATGGTGTGACCGTTGAACTAACTATGGTGTGACCGTTGACCTGACTGTGGTGTGACCGTTGAACTGACTGTGGTGTTACCGTTGAACTGACTATGGTGTGACTGTTGCACTGACTATGGTGTGACTGTTGAACTGACTATGGTGTGACCGTTGAACTGCCTGTGGTGTGACTGTTGAACTGACTATGGTGTGACTGTTGAACTGACTGTGGTGTGACTGTTGAACTGACTGTGGTGTGACAGTTGAACTAACTGTGATGTGACTGTTGAACTGACTATGGTGTGTCTGTTGAACTGACTATGGTCTGACCGTTGAACTGACTGTGGTGTGACTGTTGAACTGACTATGGTGTGACTGTTTTAAAGTACACACACTTACACAAGAGGATAAACACACCAGAGTAATTCACAGGAGCTTTGATGTCAACCACTAATGACCACGGGACAATATCAGCAAAGTTGTAGAATGTTCACATAGCAATTTCACTCAGTCACTCGTGAAATGAGTCAGTCCCAACTTTGTTGACTATACATGTAAGTTATAATTATTGACTGACGCATACTTGTGGCGGGGTATGCGAACATTTTCGCCAAGTCATCCATCAGTTATTACGGATCTGTCAGTGGATATTGTCGTGAATGTTTCTATCGTTGAACTATATGTCCCAATCTGTGACATACACATGGACTATGCACCCACTCGTATTAGTGGCAACAACAACAACAACAAACACAACGGATAATTACGGATACAATTCCACCAAATCAGTCAGAGGATGTTATTACAATGCTTCGCCTTGTAACATTTTCATCGCGCATGTATTACTGATTCTGATATTGTATTGTCTTGGTTTAAAACAACTACACGTGGATGTCACTGCTACTATGTGTCGTGACACAATGTATGGACCCACTAGTATACATTGAGACACGGAGTCTGTAGGTTACTGTACTATTTCATGCCTTACATGTTACCAAACATGTATGCTATTTAAAATGGTATACGTTTACATAAGTTTGATATATAAATGTGATAGCTAGGTTCATTTTTGTCTTAAAAGGAGGCCTGATTCGAATGTATAATTTGGTCGAAATTAGTATTACTCATAATTTAAAAGCTCACTTAAAATATATATGCTTAGAATATAGATGCAGTTAATAGTATGTTGCCAATTGATAATCCAATCATGTATCAAACTTACATCTTTGTTTTCATTTACTGTATAGTATGCACATATATATGTATGCATTAAACGGACATGACTCATTCGAGCGTCCACATTGTGTCTACGTAATTTGGAAAAAAGGTTGACATATACAAGCAGTATTGATATACTGTTTTCGTATGCTCAGAACAATACCGGCCATGGTCGCAGCCATTTCCCAGCCGTTTTCAATGTTTTGCACATAAGTGAAAAAACGCTCTTTATTTATGGAATAAGACCAATACTGAAAAATTTGTTATGTTCCATGCTGTGCACATGGCTGTTGTTTGTTTGGGACACAGACACCGTGTTCAATGTTGTATTGTCTATGACTTTAATGCGTCTTTCTTTGACATATAACGTCCGTCGAACGACATTTCAAGTATCACTAAGGCATTTTTTACCCTGTGCCAATGCATCCTCGTATATATGCGAGTCGACCATAGGTCGCCTCGCATATATAAGAGAATGCATTGGCCTAACAATTTTTTACAATATTAATAATTTGTTCTTGTATTCTTTAACAATTTTATAATTTCACCCATACAGAGCCCCAGACAAACATGAGCAGACGACACTCTTCTATATGCTTCTATATATGCGTGGGCTCCCTGCAGGGTAATGGATATTTTTTATTTTATGTCCTAAAAATTGTAAGAAACATTTATTTAAAAAACATGACAAAAAATTGTCAGGCCAATGCATTCTCTTATATATGCGAGGCGACCTATGGTCGACTCGCATATATGAGAGAATGCATTGGCACAGGGTAAAAAATGCCTTAGTTGAACGACATTTCAAGTATGTATCGACCTATTTTGATACCGTGAACAATTCAAAAGCGAACATTATTAGGTGAATTTTTAAGCACATTCCTCCATGTTGCTTTAATTTGGATATCGATTGAAATTTACCTCTGTCATTAGCCTGATATATTGCGCGCCACATCAATCAGCAAATGTTTGTATGCCTACTCACTAATGTACATACAGACGTGGCAATGGCTATACTGCATGTCCGTCTTAGAAGAAAAAATAACATATTTGAAGGATTGAGTGAATCAAGAAGTATTCAACTAAGATTAATACCTAGTATTACCAACCTGCATAATCGTCATATTTTAGTTAGCTTGTTAATGGTGTGTAACCTAAATTACCATTACATGTGTAATCCGGGTTTGTGCTACCGGTTGCCAATTTAGCAATTTACTTTTAAAATTAATGGAACATCAGTTCGTAAAATTGTGATGCAGAATCTTACTACACTGAACTTGGTTCTTAAAACCACGTGGCATACCGGCACAACAACCGTATTATTATTATTATTAGAAATATAAAGGAAGTTCAGTTAATTTACATCAAATTCATTTTATTTTATTGACAATGTAGCTTACATTGTTTGACGGAAATTCCGCCTTTTATAGCAAATTGTGATGGCAGCACAATGGCCATCATATTGTGATATCACAATACGGATATTTCCTAACAGTGCGCGCAAGAGGACCAGAAACCTACGTCACAAATCAAGTATATTGCCCAAAGCCGTATTGAGTTTAAATGTGCTTAAACATATATATGTTGCGGGTTGTTTGATGTGATAAATTAGTAGTACAATTCACAATGCACATGTCAGAACAGTAGTTGTTAATACCAAGCTGGAACTAAGCAGTTCATAGTAATTTATTAAATTGGAAATCGTCCCGATAAGATTACATTTGTTAGAAATTGTCCGATATAGTTTTAAAATAGCCCGCCGTACAATTCCAATAAACATTGTCCAATGGTCAGTACAATCATGTTTTTGTAACGAGCTTGGAATAACTTTCACTAAATACATTAAAGAACTCCAGCTCGTAGGACGTGATATATTTAGTGTACTCAAGTTGAGTAAACTTAGATGTGTCAGAAACAAGACAAGCACACGAGATTAGAATCGACACATGTCCACGGGGTGACAGGAATTTGTTTTATGAAATTTCCTATTCCAAAAATATACAATAACACGTGCTGACAGTGGTTTGACCAGCGTACCGCGATGACATAACTGCGTCTTGTGGTTTGGGCCATCTCAAGGTAGTGGCAAGAAGACAGTCTAGCCAGACTATGTCACCCTTCGAATGAGCTTACCATATTTGTAAAATGTAATGTGTATACATATGTGTATACTTAAATAAAATATATCCTACCAATATGATAAATTTACATGAATTCACATTATAACAGTCACAGTGAACCGCAAGCCGACACCAATAGTAGTCGCTCCATGCAAACCACAACTAGCAATTCGTCGGTGCTAGTCAAATGTTAGTTCAAACTGTTTCCATATGACCTGACATGGGCATCATGAACTTATCTATTGGCCTAGTCGACTGGGTTACCTTTTGTTTCCCTGTGTTTACATCTTTTGGTGGCCTTGGTCTTCTGCGTTTGATGACAAGCATGGCTATGCATGCACACATACCAATCAGAATGACACATGTTATTCCCAGAATAACAGACATGACTGTAATGAATTCCCGTTCTGCGAAAGAAGAAAACTAAAATGCACACAGCTGCCAATATTGTTATGTTGTATTCTTCAATCACAAATTAGTGCTATTCCATGTTTGTCAATGTACAAGAAACTACATAGAACGGAATATCCAAACAAGCCTGTCCAAACATGCGCGACTACTTGCCAACAACAACAAAGTGAACTATATATGTTGGGTATTAATTAGTGACCTTTTTTGGGACATAATTATATAACTTGCATGATGAAAAGAACAATGCGATAATGCGAATATCCTTAATCCGATGAATCTGATTACACTCTTTGGCGAAACAGTGTGCGAGTACGTACTGATATACTGTATAAGTACTTTTATTTGCGTAACATATTTTCCCTTTTAGATGGATAGTTTGATGCGTACGTAATCTTTCAAAATAATTTGACTCATTGGCTGCTCGATTTAGTCACAGCAGGACACATAAATACACGAAATACTAAAATGCATCTCTGTATCACAGTATAGTAATCAGAAATACATATTAAAGCGAGACACAATATAATGTTAATCATTGTCGCCATCACGTATGAATATGTATGTTGAGCTGCGTTGAGTATAAATTAGTGACTTTTTACGACATAATTAAGCTGAATAGTGAAAATAAAATATGGTAATACGAATAATCGAAATCCAATTAATCCAACACATATGTGCGAGGAAATACTGATATGTTAAAATCTCTATCTTCTTTGCGTAACATGTTGTCATTGTCAGAAGTCATGTGGTTGTTGCGTATGTAATCGTTCAACATCACTGTTCGGTTTACTCACATCATGACTCATTAACACACAAAATGCAAACATGCATAATTATCCGTTAGTATACTAATACGTAATAATTACTAAAGCAAGACATACCCGCGCCAGCCATTGTCGACATTTAGAAATGAGAAGAATGCTCGTTACTTCAGCGTATGGAAACGACAACAAGCACTCTAGAGACATATACGTTTGTACTTACGCGACTGGTTTTGAGCTTTGCCGTTTACTACGGTTGTTGTCCGCGTTGTGGCAGTAGTGCCGTCGGTAGTTATCGAACGCAGAAGCGGTGCCACTGTTGTAATGGTGGAAAGTTTAGAATATCTGGTGATGTTATCCACTGTCGTAGTTATCTTCGTTTTGCTCCTCGTGATATACAATGTTGTAGAATCGACAGTAGAATCTGCCCCGGATGTGATCGCTGTACTCTTAGTTGTAGTATCCACAGTTGCCGTGGTTGATGAACTGACTGTTGTTGAGGTGACAATCATCGTAGTGATAGGAACAACATTTGGTGTGGATGTAGTAGTTGGTGTGGTTGTAGTAGTTGCTGTTGTTGTAGTAGTGCGTGTGGCTGTAGTAGTGCGTGTGGTTGTAGTAGTCAGTGTGGTCGTAGTAGTGAGCGTGGTTGTAGTGGTTTGTGTGGTTGTAGTAGTTCGTGTTGTTGTAGTAGTTGGTGTGGTTGTAGTAGTGGTTGTGGTCGTAGTAGTGGGTATGGTTGTAGTAGTGGGTATGGTTGTAGCAGTTGGTACTGTTGTGGTTGATGTGGTTGTAGTAGTTGGTGTGGTTGTAGTAGTTGGTGTGGTTGTAGTAGTGGGTATGGTTGTAGTAGTTTGTGTGGTTGTAGTAGTGGGTGTGGTTGCAGTAGTTGGTGTGGTTGTAGAAGTTGGTGTGGTTGTAGTAGCGGGTGTGCTTGTAGTAGTTGGTGAGCTTGTAGTAGTTGGTGTGGTTGTAGTAGTGGGTGTGCTTGTAGTAGTTGATGTTGTCGTAGTAGTTGGTGTGGTTGTGCTAGTTGGTGTGGTTGTAGTAGTGGGTGTGTTTGTAGTGGAGGATGTAGTAGTTGTGGTTGCTGTGGTTGTGGTTGTAGCAGTGTGCATGGATGTAGTAGTGGTCGGTGTGGTTGTAATAGTTGATGTGGTTGTAGTAGTTGGTGTGGTTGTACTTTTGGGTGTGGTCGTAGTAGTGGGTGTGGTTGTAGTAGTTGATGTGATTGTAGTAGTGGGTGTGGTTGTAGTAGTGGGCGTGGTGGTAGTAGGGGCTGTGGGTGTAGTAGTTTGTGTGGCTGTAGTAGTTGGTGTGGTCGTAGTATTGGGCGAGGTTGTAGTGGTTGGTGTGGTTGTAGTAGTTGGTGTGGTTGTAGTAGTGGGTGTGGTCGTAGTATCTGGTGCGGTCGTAGTAGTGGGTGTGGTTGTAGTAGTGGGTGTGGTCGTAGTAGTTGGTGTTGTCGTAGTAGTTGGTGTTGTCGTAGTAGTTGATGTGGTTGTAGTAGTTGGTGTTGTCGTAGTAGTGGGTATGGTTGTAGTAGTTGGTGTGGTTGTAGTACTTGGTGTGGTTGCAGTTGGTGTGGTCGTAGTAGTTTGTGTGGTCGTAGTTGTGGTTGTGGTTGTAGTAGTGGGTGTGGTTGTAGTAGTGGATGATGTGGTCGTAGTAGTGGGTGTGGTTGTAGTAGTGGGTGTGGTCGTAGTAGTGGGTGTGGTTGTAGTAGTTGGTGTGGTTGTAGTAGTTGGTGTGGTTGTAGTAGTTGGTGTAGTTGTAGTAGTTGGTGTGGTCGTAGTAGTGTGTGTGGTTGTAGTAGTTGGTGTGGTTGTAGTAGTTGGTGTGGTCGTAGTAGTGGGTATGGTTGTAGTAGTTGGTGTGGTTGTAGTAGTTGGTGTGGTTGTAGTTGGTGTGGTCGTAGTAGTTGGTGTGGTCGTAGTTGTGGGTGTTGTCGCAGTAGTGGGTGTGGTTGTAGTAGTTGGTGTGGTTGTAATAGTTGGTGTGGTTGTAGTGGTGGGTGTGGTCGTAGTAGTTGGTGCGGTTGTGGTAGTTGGTGTGGTCGTAGTTGTTGGTGTGGTCGTAGTAGTTGGTGTGGTTGTAGTAGTTGGTGTGGTTGTAGTAGTTGGTGTGGTTGTAGTAGTTGGTGTGGTCGTAGTAGTGGGTATGGTTGTAGTAGTTGGTGTGGTCGTAGTAGTTGGTGTGGTCGTAGTTGTGGGTGTTGTCGTAGTAGTGGGTGTGGTTGTAGCAGTGGATGTGGTCGTAGTAGTGGGTGTGGTTGTAGCAGTGGGTGTGGTCGTAGTAGTTGGTGCGGTTGTAGTAGTTGGTGTGGTCGTAGTAGTTGGTGTGGTCGTAGTAGTTGGTGTGGTTGTAGTAGTTGGTGTGGGTGTTGTAGTTGGTGTAGTTGTAGTAGTGGTTGTTGTAGTTGGTGTAGTCGTAGTAGTGTGTGTGGTTGTAGTAGTGGGTGTGGTTGTAGTAGTGTGTGTGGTTGTAGTAGTTGGTGTGGTTGTAGTAGTTGGTGTGGTCGTAGTAGTGGGTATGGTTGTAGTAGTTGGTGTGGTTGTAGTAGTTGGTGTGTTTGTAGTTGGTGTGGTCGTAGTAGTTGGTGTGGTCGTAGTTGTGGGTGTTGTCGCAGTAGTTGGTGTGGTTGTAGTAGTTGGTGTGGTTGTAATAGTTGGTATGGTTGTAGTGGTGGGTGTGGTCGTAGTAGTTGGTGCGGTTGTGGTAGTTGGTGTGGTCGTAGTAGTTGGTGTGGTCGTAGTAGTTGGTGTGGTTGTAGTAGTTGGTGTGGTTGTAGTAGTTGGTGTGGTTGTAGTAGTTGGTGTGGTCGTAGTAGTGGTTATGGTTGTAGTAGTTGGTGTGGTCGTAGTAGTTGGTGTGGCCGTAGTTGTGGGTGTTGTCGTAGTAGTGGGTGTGGTTGTAGCAGTGGATGTGGTCGTATTAGTTGGTGTGGTTGTAGTAGTTGGTGTGGATGTAGTAGTTGGTGTGTTTGTAGTAGTTGGTGTTGCTGTAGTGGTTAGTGTGGTCGTAGTAGTTGGTGTGGTTGTAGTAGTTTGTGTGGTGGCAGTAGTGGGTGTGGTCGTAATAGTTGTGAACATCCACCAACAGGTACCACAACATTCTTCTGAATTTGACTCACACGAGCTAGCCTGACACCATGAAGCCTTGTCGCCATACTTGCAATCTGTAACATATATATACATATATTCTCAAGACATTGTGTAATCTATGAAATGCCGTTTAGACTATATATAGAACTAACTTGTTTATACGTGCTGTTTGTGTATACATCACATAGCATGCACAAAAGTGCTAGTTTTTGCATTGGGTATGTCTCTTATATATGCATCAGATGCATACTTATATCAACCAGTTTAACGCTACAGCTTATCCTGGAATAGAATGTGGAGCAACACAGCGAATGTGTGCGTGATATGTTGATAATTGCTTGATACTGAATCGGGGCAGGGATGTTCGGTTCAACAAGCAAGCTTGGAGTGTTTAAGGACTACTCCCGTACTTAGTCCATCACAAATAGACGGAAGCGATTGCTCATTCACGGGTGGTAAAATGTGCACTCGTCCCTCTTGGGAAATTGATTATGATGACTATAATCGTTGATTCAATATTGAACTATTTGAAGGTTTATTTTGATCCTTTCTGTCTCATTGCAACTATGGGCATGTGAAACTGTGACTACATGTAGGCAGACATGTGGGTGTATGTCCCATTATGACATTGTTTTTAGAAACACCCAACTTATGATTATATTACAGGGTGCAATTACACCCGTCTTATGAATTGCGGGAGCAAATAAGTGACCTTGTTGTGTTTTACTCATTGGAAGGACTGCCCGCACTACACGCATGGATGCTCCGTTCAACAAACAATATCAGACTGTTTAACCAATAAGCCCGTACTACATGCAGGGATGTTCAGTTCAACAAAAAATCTCAGACTGTTTAATGAATATTCCAGTACTACATGCATGGATGCACAGTTCAACAACCAATATCAGAATACTCGTACTCTTTGCATGGATGTTCAGTTAAGTCAAGTTAGTGAATTATACCACAGTACATGCATGCGGAGCCATTGTGCGCTTATATGCTAGTTTGATTTAATCAGAACATTATAAACTAAAACTCGACCACTCAGACGTATAATAGAAATAATGTCAAAACTGATTCAGAATCAGAGTACTGACTGTACGGCATATTTTCCACATTCTGTTTGGCTTACATTTATACTGGGACGTGCTAGATATTATAGTCATTTGGTTCTAAAGTTTGTATACAACTATTTACCTTTCACAATTTAAAAAAAATATTTATTGAAGAATCAATCACAATTCCCCGCGTTTGCACATATATTGGTCTTACTGCATGCACTCTCTAGGCTCATGACAATCGACAGTGGAAAAAATTATATAATAATATAATTATGCATGTGTATGGTAGAATATTAATTTGTATTATGTAGGATGTTTCGGATAAACTCAACTCTCAAAATATGTGCAGTGCTAGATATTATAGTCATTTGCAGATGTACCTGGTGTGTGTTTTGTAGTAGATGGTGTTTGTGTTGTTGTATTCTGAGTGGGTGTTGTAGTAGTTGGTGTGGTTGTAGTTGGTGTTATTGTAGATGGTGTAGGCAGTGTAGTAGTTGTTGTGTGTTGTGGTTTGTGTGGGTGTTGTAGAATTTGGTTTGGTTGTTGGTGTCGTTGTAGTTGTTGGTGTTGTTATTATTTTTCTTGTTGTAGTTGATGTGTTTGTAGTTGGTGTTGTCGTACCAGTTGGTGTGATTGTAGTCATTGTGGGTGTCGTAGTAGTTGGTGTTGTTGCAGTAGTTGGTGTGGGTGTTGTAGCAGTTGGTATGGTTGTAGTTGTTGTGGGTATTGTACTAGTTGTTGTCGGTGTAGTACTAGCTGTTGATGTGGTTTTAGTTGGTGTTGTAGAAGTTGTTGTTGTTTTAGTAGTTGCTGTGATAGTTGTAGTAGGTGGTGGGTTGTAGTTTATGTGAGAATTGTAGTAGTTGAAGTCGTGTGGTTGTATTAGTTGGTTTGGTTGACGTTATTGTGGGTGCTGTAGTGGTTGATGTGGTTGTTGTCGTGGTTGATGTCGTAGTGGTTGTAGTGGTGATCGGTGTTGTTGTTGTGGTTGTTGTGATTGGTGTGGTTGTTGTTGTAGTTGGTGTGATGGTAGTTGCGAGTATAGTTGTTGTTATGATGGATGTTTTTCTTGTGGTTGAAGTCGTAGTTGGGAGCAGCCACCAACACGTACCACAACATAGCTCTGTGTATGACTCACACAATCTTGGCTCGCAGTTTGGAGCCTTGTCGCCATACTTTCAAGCTATAACAGATATATGTTCAGTCTCATAACATGATATACTCTATAACTGACAATTTAGGCGTAGTTTCCTTTCATACGTCAATCTGTTTGACGCTATATAGTGTCCCAAAATAGGCTTCACCATTACCCTAATAGACTCCATGAAATGTCACGTTCACGAAAAGAAGTACGTTCGCAGTGGATGTACAGTGACATGTAGATAGTTGGCTGCTACTTGCGCTTGTGTAGTGTATTTGCTGTTCAACAACGAACTTATAATGTTTAAAGGATACTTCAGGACAACACGATTGTTGTGCCATTCCGCTGGTCGTCGTGTGATCTAATCAAAACATTACAAATACTAACACTGGGTAATCTAAAGTATAGCTAATCATAGCACCGGGCATTGCTAGATAATATGTAGTAAGTTGATTCTTAACTGTGATTACAAATATTTATGCGTCAATATATTACAACATGTATTACTAGTGTTGTTCAATGGGATCGGAGATCTAGTGCAGAATTAAGTCACTGGCACCCAGCTAGCACAACGAGATCAGCCCATGCTCAGACCGTTATGGAATCTATATTGGACCATTATCAGTTTGTTTTCAATTCGGACCGACATTTATTAGCATTACGGACTAGATGCGGTCCGTTAAAGGGAACATATATATCGGTTGGCTATTCAAGTTCGAAGTATATCGGACCATCAACGGACCTGCACGAACCGACCTCGCCAAACTATTAAATAGGTGGAGCTGTTCTTAAAAGATATTTCTCCACCATTGTTCCTATCGTGCATTTAGTACCTCAAACTGCACCACGGGTAATTGGCGTTGCCTATGTTCAATATCGACAAAATACGATTATAATAGGATGTGAATCAATACGGGGGAAAACGCATGGGCTCATATTCATGACTGCATGTTAACCATAATTAATGCTACTAATTTAATAAATAATACAATGCCAAAAAATTTAAATATGCTATACAGGAATAACGATACTACTGTGGGGAAAGTAATGTCGCAGCCAGCCATTTCATTTCGGCCAATTTGGCCGGTTTCTTCATGTGAGTTTTTCATCTGACGTGTGTGTCGGAATAATGATATGGAGGATTTATGTAAATGTTAGCCCAAACTACATTTCCAAGTAACGATGGTTTTGTTGTTTATTTTGAGGAATAATACCGCGTCAGATGAATTCAGCCCAAATATGTTAACAGTTGTCGTGTAAAACATTCGGCAGTAAGTTAGCGTTATTTAGTATTTGTGGATGTCCTTTAACATGGGGAAAATAGACTACTGCGCTTGAACGAGCATGTGAATTGTCGTTTTTAATGTATAGCAACTTTATAATCAATAACAGAGGCATTCTCTGTCAAATAAGGTCGCTCTATTTACGATACCAATTGGGGAACTTTGTAAATTAAATTACGCGTAAACTTAACCTGCTGCAAATAGAAAAGGTGTCGGAATCGGCGTACTCGCCCCAAGGCTAACTCGCCCAATCGGCGCGTGCCAACTCGGAATAAAAGGCCAACTCGGAATAAAAGATGCATACGGGGTGTTATATGGCGTTTGGTCCGTTGTTTCTCAATGAATATTATTGAAATTTGGTGTATATGTCCGGGCTGGGACATGGAATACAACAACGTTTGAATTGTTTTTAAATTTACAAATTTGTTGATTTTATTCATTTTGTTTTCGTTCTGAAACACACTATAGAGTGTATATAATATAATAACGAACACGAGACATACATAATTTATGAACTGTTAACAAAAGATATCAAATTCAATACATGACAAAGATGACTCAGTGGAGTTTATAAAGTGAACATAAAAACATTGAGGTAAGAATCTTTTTAAGGAATTCAACTTTATTTAATGATAATAAACACATAAATTAAAATAACAAACATGAGACATACATGATTTATAAACTGTTAACAAAAGATATCAAACTCAATACATGACAAAGATGACTCAGTGAAGTTTATAAAGTGAACATAAAAATATTAAGGTAAAAATCTTTTTAAGCATAACTAAACCGTTTAGCACAGTCCACTTCACTCATCCGATCATCACTAAACTTCATATTTATCTTGATATTAATCTATCAGATGAAAGCTATCAAATATTTTTTTAATTTTATAGGAAAAAATGGTCGCCAGCGGCCATATTGCATTTACGTTATATGTTATCGCGTCATGTCGATATCTAGTATTACTTAGAAATTTCACCTTTCCAGATTCATAATTGCTCCATTGACTGTAACAGATGGAATTATTCCCCTCTTCGGATAGAGTGTCACTGAAACTTTATTTTGTCAGACTGTCTGTATAGTCACTGATTATATATGGCAATAATCTGTAATAAGATGTAGCACTATTTTATTTTATATTTACATGCAGTGCTGTTTTTATACAACAATTCTAATCCCCCCTAGATCATCATGTGATCGACCATACATCGCGCGAGGACCTGGTTGAATTAAGGGGGGTTTTTATGGATAACTTCTGTCCTCAAGCTAGATTATACTTATGACATTTACTGGCATGTTTCTAACATGGAGGGTTAGATATGCGTGAGACACCACCACTCTTCAATTCACACCAAGTTATCAGCTGTCATATTCGGATATTAGAACCCATAGCCATGATATATGGTTTATTTTGTGTATACTAGTAATATTGTTATTTTCAGTACCTTTATATACCAGTACTGTGTATAACAATGCATATACATTAATCCATGTATACATGTATATTGATTCAACGGATTCAGTGGTTTTGTCCATCAGTCTATCAAATTTGCGGGGAAAACATGGCCACAAGCAGTACACCCTGTTAAATTTCGAATTTGAATCAATTGGCGCACCCTGCAGCCAGCTTTTATTGGAGAACTTTTTCTCATGTGGATAGTTTGGGTCACCGCTAGATGTGAGCCATGTTTTGTTCTCAAGCTGTCCTTGTGAAGACATCACTGCCAGCGGTGATCTTGAATTTTACTATTTTTATGGCTAAATAATTTGGTTGATCCTACAGACGACACCCCTTGTCCGATCGTCACCAGATTCCACAATGATCTTCTGGATAACCAGGGTGAGAGTAATCTAATTTTCCCGAATTTCGTTAAAAAACATTACCACAGGCAGCAATTTGGTATCTTACTGTTTGATCCTCTTTTGCGTGACTGAATTGTTTAGCAACTGTACAGTCATATCCCTCATCTGATAGTCACCACACTTTATATTGATCTTCGGGCTGACAACTAGATGGGAGCTATCGAATGCTTTGAATTTTGTTGGAAAACATTGTCGCCAGCAGTCATCTTCTATTTTGGTTTTTATATACATGTATATCTCTTCATTCGGATAGCCAGTATTACGTAGGTACTTCAACTTTCCGCATTCCTGTCATCATTTGAAATATAAAAATTTACCTGATACCATGCACCCTTCAAAATTTGTTTCGTCGTATCTATTTTAATGACCCGTATGGTAATATTGATACAGATATATTTGTCAAACATTTCTTTGTACAATATACAGGTATTTAGTTTGTAACTAAATCTAGAAATATATAATAGTAGCTGGTGGACCCTACTTCGTCCGGGATGTTCCCCTCTGATTTTCGGAGAATTGGGCGATTTAACCTTGAATTGACCATTTTAAAGGTGAACGTCATGTCGGGTCACGATTTGACCCGCCCAAAACACTCCCCGGACAAAAGTCACGACAAAAGTACCCGTCAAAATCCGCCCGGCTTTACCCGATTTGACCTTGAATTGACAATTTTGAATTTCAAGATCAGGTCAGGGTCATAATTTGACCCACCCGAAACACTCTTGGGACAAAAGTAACAGTAGGTATTATATTTCGTTGAAATACTTCGTTTTACCAGATTTGACCTTGTTATTGATAACATTGATGTTCTCCGATGAGCAGCAAAAAAAGATTCTTCATGTTCACTGTGTTGGCCGATGCAGACAAACAGACCACACGTGACACACGTCACATCGCGTTGCATCAGCTAAACTATTCTCATGTTTTGTGCCTGGGCACTGGGCATCACTTTTTAATTTTATGTTGACATTAAATGTTATTTTACTGGCACTCTATAGAATTAACTAGAAAAATACATTTGAACAGAACATCTATACTTCGGTCGATTCCATAATTTTTCGCCAGATCCAGGTGTTGGTAGACCTATTAGAAAACTGACTGCCAACGGGACGCGGTCGAGTACTGATGTTGAGATTAGGTGTCGGCTTATTGTTAAGTTAGATTATACCTGAAGATAAACAACTTTTAAATATTTAATCGGTGATTTAGAAGCGAAAACAAATAGAAAGTCAGCATAGGACGGGTTTCTCAATGCCAGCTGCACTGTTGGGAAATACTGTCGGTTTGACAGTTTCAGACCGTTACGATCGACGTTCCCATACCGTTTCATCAGTTTTACGGTTTTTTACCGTTATTTGATGTGCCCATGAAATTTTTCTAAGTTCGATATTTTCGTAATTCACAGCCATGCCATCAAATTCAATAGTATATTTATCGGCGACCATATTATATACGACAATGACTCCATAAATTATGACTGAATCTTACTCTGCTGATATTTAATATGTATTATTATTCCGGCAATCATTCTGTGTTATGCGGGTCCGTATAACTTGAGTACGTTATTCTCAAATCCGGGTTTAAGTTCCCGCTTTAGCACTCACCTATTTTATTCGCCATTTTGAGTATTTTAGCACCGGAAAATTACAAACTATTGTATTTTTTTTAGAAAATGTTACCTTTTCAATTATGGACAGTAACTGTTGTTAGGATGGTCTGATTTTGGTTCCTTTGATAACTGGACAAGTTTCAATTATTCCACTAAATTCCAGAGTAAAGATTCATGCCAATCAATCATGGCATGATCTGAGGTCGGCTGTAACCTGACTTCATTCGACTCAGTGCTGATGTTGAAATTGACAGTGCTGTAACTATCAAAACACTGGCACATTTACTGACACGAGAAGATACAGGTACAATTATCATGAGCTTCGATATCAACGAATAGTGACAATAATAACAACAACGAGCAGCTATTACTATTAGAATGTTGACAGTAACCTGTTTTTTCAATCCAGTTGACAATGTTCCGATTGTTACAAAGCACATGCCTGTACATTTACAAGAGAGGGTATACATGTACTGTACGCACCAGTGTAATTCACAAGAGCTTCAATGTCAACAACAACACCGTAAACAATGAAATGACACCGCACAGTGACAGATGATCACATATCTACAATTCCAACTTTGAGGTACCACATTACAATTACACGGACCAATTCATCACCAATATAACACTATCGGGTCTGTATGAAATTTACCGCGCTTATTATCGCAATATTTTGCGTTCAATATTTCAATAATAGGCGTGACAGATTTTTGGTACTGTGCTATAATCACGCCTTTTTAGACAATAAGCGCGCTCAATGTCACAATAAAGGTGCGCATAAAAATACCACTTCTTCTGATTGGTAACGTATTGTCATGATGTACGGATTCACCTGTTAAAACAAAAACTGTGTTTGCAAGTGACTGAACAATTTCACGCCTTACATGTTACCAAAAAGTATGCCAATTAAGATGTTTTACTTTTACATGTACATACATTTGAGTTTTAACTGTGAAACATGTAGCTTTGTTATTTTTATATCTTAAAAGGGCATGCCGAATCATGTTTTAGAATGGTCGAAATTAGTATTACTCATAATTGAATAGTGATGGGTTGGCTTATTAGCTATTACTAGTATCGTTTTTTATTTACAGCCATATTTATACAGTAGTTAGTGAAAGGCAAACACATTACGCGTGCGCAGCCTTTTACGGATTAAATTATACGAGGCAGATAACAAGCTTGATCCTTTGCAAAGTTTCATAAGTATTGTCTATCACTTTATGCATTGAGGATTTACATATCATCAATACTATGATCGTAATAGAAGAACTAAGATGTATTTTTCAGTTACAAATAATACTAGTTTCGACCAGTCAAAAACATATGAATCGTAATGCCTACCGGGAAATCGTTTTGTCACCATGGGAATCTGACTAATTCTACGGTAAATTAGCAAATTAATAGCAACAAATTGGTGTTCACCCATGAAACATACCATTGGTCTGACCTTTATTAATAACGATATTGAGATTAAGCAAACGGTGTTGAACCGTACAAAATACAACGGTCTGACAGTTACTGGTTACAGTCTGCCAGTTACTTAAACGTTTTATACAGTGGAACAAGCTACGGCCTGACCGTATGTTTAACGGTCAAAGGTTGACAGCGATGTTGCGCGATCTCAGACCGTTAAAGCGACGGGATTTTTCTAACAGTGTGGGCCGCCTTTCCACACATTATCCTTTACTCTCTGTAGTTTCACAATGTCAATATTGTGATAAAACTGTTACAAAATTATGAAACCATTACTGAGTAAATCGTGATGAATATCAAGACCAACACAATAGTTTCGTTAAGAATTTTTTGCGGCGGCAGCATATTACTTTTGTATATGGTTAAGTTTATAGCTTGATCTCTATGGGGTCAAAATACGCCACACTTCGCACAGATTATTCCAGGTCACGGACGCCTGGTGAGGTTTGTATGCCACTGCAGATCATAGATAAGACACATAGTTGCAGCACCGGCGATGATTCACATTGAACACATGTTTATTCTCTCGCAGTAGTATTTTGGGCCGGACTTGTATGGCATAGCTTCATTGTTAGGAGTTTAGTAACAGGCGGTTGTTGTATTTTCGACCTCTGCCAAATAGTTTCAACCTATATCACTTACCATGGCCCCACGATGCAAATCGACATCTGCCAAATAAAAAAAAAAAAATCACTACGACTGTTTTACCAAAACCAGTTGTTAAAGATATCACAAAATGGACTAAATGAAAATATGTACGTTTATTTAATGGGTAAATAATATATCTATATAAAAGCCAAGTGTTTGTCTGTGTGTGTATCTGTGTGTTTATCTGTCACAATTTCAGCGCGTTTAAACAAATTTCACACTAACGTCCGATTGCACTTTATTTGTTACCATATCCTGTTGCGCATTATACAATAAAACATGCAAACATTCCGGCCAATCGGTGCAATACGATCTGAGATATAACACGTTTCCCAAAGGTTATCAGTCAGTATTTAGTCGCCAGTGATTTTTAACCTCAGAAAGGGTCATAACTGAGCAATACAGAGTGTTCCTGATAAGCTTACGAGATAAGTATCGAAATTGGTACATATATGTTCATGTCCATATGACCAGGGGAATATCATGGCCCGGGGAATATCATGGGATAGGCGCCTTTGATCTCAGATAACTATTTAAAGGGGGACCAATACATTGCACGGTCAATACAGAGCGTTTATCCTCAGCTCAGAAGATATATGCTAAAATTGGTGCACATATATATGTAACATGACACGGGGACAGGGTTCGCGCTGCCGATAGCCAATTTAGAAAATTGCTATAACAATAATGAAATGGCTCCAAAAACATCCCGATTGGCTACAAAAAGTGGCACCTAGCTTTTTGGCATTTGGAAATTGGTACCCATCGGGCATATAATAAAGATTGCAGTCAATCGATCGGAAACAAAACACACATCGATATCCGGTCCTAATTTAAAGAGTATAATAGATTCGCGCCTTATGTCAGATCGACTTATTTTATCGCGGGGTGAAATGGTTTCGAATTTATACTCGATAATAACACTAAGTACGGCTATTGACTCCAATTTGACAAACATTAGCCAAACAAAGGGCTTTCTGAAGTCTACATCATTAGGAATCTCTGTATTGATAGTAGGTGTTAGATAAATTATAATAACTATGTCCTTTGTAACTCAGCTTACACAAACTGTGACATAAAGCAAATATGAATCGTAAGCGCAAGTTAGATCTCAGCAACAATACATCAGACACGCAAAATCCTTCTAAAATGAAGAAAGTTACTGATTTCTTCGGACATCCAGACATTACCGATAAAATAAATATATACATATAATAGGTTATTTGCTTGTTTTTTTTGGGGAATACCAAATTCAAAAATGGCACCAAAAATACTGGTCGGAAAAAGGTGGCAACAGAAAGTATCAAGTGGCTCTAAACATAATGCAATTGGCAACAGTGTTTGCACCTGGGAATTTTGTGTCAGCGCGAACCCTGCACGGGGAATATCACGGGAGAAGTGCAATTGACATCAAATGACGTACACGGGCCCTAATAATTACCACTAAATGCTTTTTTCATTACCTTGAAAGATAGATGGTAATGTTATCCAGTGAGTGTCATGCAAAACGCGCTGTTTACCTCAGGTGACTAATAATTATTTTAAATTACTTGAAGGGGCAATAATAATTTACTAATTATTCACACGATTTTCCTGCATATCATGTTTGTCACCCGTCATTGTTGACGGGCAACCCCTTAGTGGCTAAATGTTTAACAACCAATTATTGTATACATTCCGTGTACTAACAGCTTATGATTAAATTGTTTACATCTATGTTTAAACATTCGCTCAGCGAGTTCTACTTCGTTTTGGTGATTATATTTGTGATAGCTCATGTGGATATAAGACGTTTTTATTATTCCTCTTCGCTACAGCTTTGGTAAGATACACGTTGATTTTATCGTGCACTTGTATATGCTATGAGCACGTGAGTCAGTTGTCCTATATCGTCAATGGAACACACGCTACAAGTGTCCTCGAGTGTCGCCACAAGACAGTCCATGGACTCAATGAAATGTCTCGTACATGAAAATCACTCATTTAGAGCAGCGCGACACATCAATATTATGAGTGAAGTGTAAGTACTTTGTTGTCACTTATGCTTGTGTAGGATTAATCCCTACCAGTGTGGTGTATCTTACCGATTGCCGAGAGAGGTTAGCGACGGTGTATGAGATATTCGTGTAGAATATGTTCAGTTCAACACATAAGCTCAGAATGTCAGTGAACGTTCCCCTACTGCATACATGAGGTACGATTGTGCGTTTCTCGGCTAGTCTCTGATTTAATCAAAACATTATAATTAAAACTAGATCAATCAAAAGTATAACAGCGAATCATGTCAAAACTTAGTCAGAATCAGAGCAGCGATTGAACGGCATATTTCCCACATTATGTTTACCGCCTTTCCACACATTAGTCATTATTCACCGCAATTTCACGATGTTCATTTTGTTTTAAAAATGTGATAGAATGTGGCGATGATATGTACACTGTAGCCAATCAATCTCTGACGCAAAGCGTCAGACATGATAACTAAATATCGAGTGTCAACGACACAACCAGAGCACGCATGTTTTCGTTAATAAGCATAACCAGATTGCCATGTGTGGTGTCAATCATCGGGTCTGTTATATAGGTATATTTACACACTAAGTTTTGTCATCACTAAATCCAGCATTCTGATTGGTCGGCGCCCACGTGGCTAGTTGCAGTTATTTCTCGGTGAATGCGTAACGCCTCATAACACCAAGCTAATAACACCATCGATACGTCATTAGGTTTGGAAAGACGAACGCGTAATGTTTTGGGCGCATTTGGACTCGCGCAGGATTGACTTGATACATCATCGGGTTTCAACATGAAGAGAAATTGTTCCTATTAACTTTTGCCAAGGGTGCTATTGGGTATTTTGGGCTGATCTTGTCACGATACACTTTTCGATTTAAATATATTTACAAAAGTGGCTTTTTCGCTAAATGTATATAAATATAAGGATTAACTGTCATGTGGACTATTTTTATGGAGATGTAACGGTGAGGTAAGTGGACATAACTTGTATGTAAAACCCTTCGGGTTTTACACAAGTTATGTCCACTTACCTCACCATTACATCTCCATAAAAACAGTCCACATGACAGTTAATCCCTATTTAAAAAATAAAAACATCCTTCCATTGGCATGATACCCATTTGGAGATTCGGGTTGAGGAAATCGTGGCATGTTTGGCAACAATTCACGTCGTTTATATACCAACCAGCAGAAGTCAGTGTTGAACACCAGTATTGTTTGACCCCGTACTCACAACATGTTGGAAGACGCACGTAGGTTCGGCGTTACTGTAGCACCACGATTGTTTGTCCCCGTACTCACAACCTGTGGGGAGATGCTAAACATATTTTACCTGTTGGAAGATTCGGGTTGATGAAATCGAGGCATGTTTGGCAACAGTTGACGTCGTTTAGATAACATTCATCCGCAGTAAGGGTTGAACACCAGGTTGCTCTGTCTCCGTACTCACAACCTGTGGAAAGACGACACACTTGAAATAAACGGACATAATGAGGGTGAGAATATATTTTGGAGATATTCTTGCAATATAACACCAGGCGGTGACAAAAACAATGTCTCCCGGCTCAGCTGGCGACAGTGTGATTTGTCGCCCGGCACGTGACAGGACATGGGTCAATCAGAAGGGTCGAACATAGGGAGGAGGGTAACAATTGTTATGGTTGCTGTGGTTGTGTGGATGTCGTAGTAGTTGATGTTCTTTGTGTGGTTGGGGTTGTTGCCGTTGTATAAGTGATGGATGTAATTGTTATGTTTGTTATAGTAGTTGGTGTTATTGTAGTTATTTTGGATGATATTGCGGTGGCTGTGATTGGTGTGTTTGTTGTAGTTGTTGTGATTGCAGTGGTCGTGGTGTGTGTTGTGTTAGTGGTAAATGTTGTTTTTGGGAACAGCCACAAACATGTATGCCAACATAATTCTGGTTGTGTGTACACCTCTCTCTTGTTAGCCTCACATGTTGAAGCTTTGTCGCCATACTTACAAGCTGTGAAATATATACGTAAATTGATACACATGTGTTAATGTTCACATCACCAGGAAAATATCATGGCCATAGGAATATCATGGGATAGGCGCCGTGGACCTCAGCTAACTATTTAAAGGGAGATTAATAAATTGCACGACCAATAAAGAGCTTTTATCATCAGCTCAGAAGATATGTGGTAAAATTGGTGCACACGTATATGTATCATGACACGGGGAATGTCACGGGATAAGTTTCGTTGACTTCAAATGACTTAAATGGGCCCTAATAATATTACCACTAAAGAGTCTTTTCCATCACCTTGACAGATAGATGGTAATTTTATCTCGTGAGTGTGAAGCAAAACGCGTTGTTTACCTCAGCTGAATAACACTTATTTTAAATTACGTGAAGGGGCACTTATCAATTACTAACTAGTCACACGGTTGTCCTGCATATCATGTTTGTCACCCATCATTGTTGACGGGCAACACCCTAGTGGCTAAATATTTTACAACCAATTAGTGTATACATTCCGTGTATACATACAGTGTATACATTCCGTGTATACATACATTCCGTGTATACATACAGCTTATGAATAAATTATGTTAGAATATATGTTAAAACATTCGGTCAGCGACTTCTACTTGGTTTGGTGATATCCGACACCAGACATACGCGTTTGTATGTATTGGCAACAACTAGGAAAACTAGACAGTAGTCGGGTGGCGAGATCAAGTGCCAAAACGCGTCCAGCGATACGTTCCAATCATATTAAGATCTTTCCGCGTAGGCAAATTTCTGCCTCCACAGCAGTGATCGCTCATTTTGGATAAAATAAGTTATGATTATTCCTCTTCGCTACAGCTTTGGTAAGCTACACGTTGGTTTGACAGTGCATGCGTAGGTGTTATGTTCACGTGAGTCAGGTGTCCTATGTTGTCAACGGAACGCACGCTACAAGTGCCATCGAGTGGGCCTCACTACCATACACACAATGGACTCCCCCACATATATTGATATATACCTCACAATTGAATAGAACCGAAACTGATTGCATGTATGTAAATGTTGAATAATTTACTTTAAAATTTCTTTTAAAATGCATCATTTTGTCTCATATTTTTACAAGCGACAGTTCTGCTATACACTTAACAGTCCATTTGTATAGGTTGTAATTATTTACGGAATTACTTATATGTTTACGTATATATGTGTATGTATGTGCGTGTATGTATACATATTTTTGCTATACATTGGGTGTGATGATTGTTTTCTGTATTTACTGTTTGCATGTGTATTGTCAAATATTTGGACCGGAACATTCTCATTTGTACATAGTGCATTATATGTTTTCTCATGTACCAAATTACCAATTGGCTGAGAATAAAGCATTACGTACTTTAGATGTTTATATCTTTTATTCACACAATAAATAAGTTACAATAAAGCAACAATAATATATCAAATATCAAGTGTAATTATTGTGAGGGAGTGGCATAACCAGGATTGGCTGTCTCCCTGTCGTCCCGTTGTCAATATAATATCTGATGTACCAATGGCATAACCTCAAGTTGATATGCCAATACCGACATACTGGAACTATAAAAAAAAAAAAAATTGTATTGTGGAAATATATTTGTACAGTTTTGGTTATGTAGGTGTGTGCACGGCAATTAAAGAACACTTTCTAATAGTAAGGTGGCCCTTGCTTAAGTAACAATGATAATGCGTATATTTAAACCGTGTTAGCAGGGTCCAATAAGGGCAAGTTTTCAGGGTAGTGAGCACTCACGGCAGGGGAAGGGGTGGCTTGATACTCAGGAATTAAGTATATGTAGTTTAATTATGAGTTTTTAAGAGGAAAACATTCTCTGCAAGTTTTGTTTTTACATTTAAAGTTTGCATCGTAAGCGTTGATAACCTTGATCTTAATTTGATATTTAAAGTTTAAAGCTTTCAATTGATTTTAGTTCTTTGTCAGTTTCATTCCATAATCTTGGGAATGAATGTTTGTGCAAAACCTATGAGAATTTCGTTCGTCATATAATTTCCTTAATGCATCCAGATTGTCTGGTTATTGATATCTTATTGTCAAATGCTGTTAGAAATGATACCGGTAGGTTAAAATGTGTCCAATCATACATAAACAAACTAACTTGACAGGCATGCAGATCTCTGAATTTCAAAATATTTCTTTTTTTTAATAAGGGTTCAGTGTGGCTGTTGTATTTGGCATAGCTTATTGTTCTGATAGCTCTCTTTTGTAGTAAGAAGGCCTTATTAGATGATACTGAGTGGCCCCAAATTTGAATTCCATAGAGAAGACGGCTTTGAAATAAGGCATAATATAGCATTCGAAGGGCATCTCCTGGGAACAATTTCCTCACCTTGTTCATACCATATAGGGGTCTTGCCATTTTATAACATATCGCCGAGGTATGGTCTTTGAATGTGAGGTTTTCATCGATTGTAATTCCGAGAAATTTTAGGGACGTTCATCACTTTTGTTTCCAACATGCTTGAGTTCTACGTCGTTTACGTATATCTTTAGAAAATTCCATTTGTCGTCATCGTTTTTTTTATGAAGAAGAATAAATTTACTTTTAGTTTTGTTTATGGATATGCAGTTACAACAACACCATTTGTAGACATATTTTAACTCATTGTTTACGATGTTTTCAATAAGATGGCCGTTATTGCCGGATGTGTATAGCGTAGTATCATCGGCAAATGATAACAATTTCAATTAAGTTACAGCAGACATATCATTCACGTAAATGAGGAAAATTGTCGGACCGAGTATGGAGCCCTGGGGCACTCCGTTGAGTATACCATTAAGACTAGAAATACTACCATTGAAATCAGTAAACTGTCGGATAGATAGTCTCTAAAACAATAATTCGCAATGCCACGTATTCAACAGTGATCCATTTTGCTTAATAGAATATCATGACTAATTGTATCAAAAGCTTTTGAAAGGTCAATGAAAATGGCTAAGATGGAGTCACGGGTGGGTTCATCATTTTGTTCGACTACATCTTCAAGTAAGTGCATAACGGGATGGATTGTTGAGTGACTTTTTCTGAAACCATACTGATGTTCATACAGGGTACCGTTATCAATTAAGAAATCGACCAGTCTTTTAGACATTATTGTTTTCAATATTTTTGAGAAACAAGGCACTATACCAATAGGTCTATAATTACTAAATTCATCTTTATTGCCGCTTTTGTAAATCGGGACAACTCGGGACAATTATCTTTTTGGGGAAATATACCACATTTGAATGATAAGTTAAATATATGTTTTAGGGCGGTTGCTATTTCTTCTACCGTTGCCTTCATTATCTTACTCGTTAAGCCATGCACGTTTTTGCTACTTTTGCTTTTAAAATTTAGGCAAGTAAGTATAATTTTTTGTTCATTAGTGGGGGCTAATTTTAATACTTCTGATTCCCTATAAAAAAGATAATCTGAGTAATTTGCACTTGTTCGTTTATGACTCTTTAACTTGTTAGTTGACCAATACTTGAAAAATAATCATTAAACTTTTCTACTATACCGGTTTGTTATCTACAAATATAGAAGGAATTGAGTTTGCATTCGAAGTTTTGTTAATCGCTCCATTTAATATCATCCAGGTAGCCTTTATATCTCTCTTGTTTTGTTCCAATATATCACAGTAGTACGTTGTCTTGCTTAGTTTTATTGTGCTTTTGTGCGTCTGGCAGTACGATTTATATATGTTTTTATAACAATTTCAATTAAGTTACAGCAGACATATCATTCACGTAAATGAGGAAAATTGTCGGACCGAGTATGGAGCCCTGGGGCACTCCGTTGAGTATACCATTAAGACTAGAAATACTACCATTGAAATCAGTAAACTGTCGGATAGATAGTCTCTAAAACAATAATTCGCAATGCCACGTATTCAACAGTGATCCATTTTGCTTAATAGAATATCATGACTAATTGTATCAAAAGCTTTTGAAAGGTCAATGAAAATGGCTAAGATGGAGTCACGGGTGGGTTCATCATTTTGTTCGACTACATCTTCAAGTAAGTGCATAACGGGATGGATTGTTGAGTGACTTTTTCTGAAACCATACTGATGTTCATACAGGGTACCGTTATCAATTAAGAAATCGACCAGTCTTTTAGACATTATTGTTTTCAATATTTTTGAGAAACAAGGCACTATACCAATAGGTCTATAATTACTAAATTCATCTTTATTGCCGCTTTTGTAAATCGGGACAACTCGGGACAATTATCTTTTTGGGGAAATATACCACATTTGAATGATAAGTTAAATATATGTTTTAGGGCGGTTGCTATTTCTTCTACCGTTGCCTTCATTATCTTACTCGTTAAGCCATGCACGTCTTTGCTACTTTTGCTTTTAAAATTTAGGCAAGTAAGTATAATTTTTTGTTCATTAGTGGGGGCTAATTTTAATACTTCTGATTCCCTATAAAAAAGATAATCTGAGTAATTTGCACTTGTTCGTTTATGACTCTTTAACTTGTTAGTTGACCAATACTTGAAAAATAATCATTAAACTTTTCTGCTATACCGGTTTGTTATCTACAAATATAGAAGGAATTGAGTTTGCATTCGAAGTTTTGTTAATCGCTCCATTTAATATCATCCAGGTAGCCTTTATATCTCTCTTGTTTTGTTCCAATATATCACAGTAGTACGTTGTCGTGCTTAGTTTTATTGTGCTTTTGTGCGTCTGGCAGTACGATTTATATATGTTTTTGTTTACTTCTGTTGGTGCCTTCATTTTTTTTATATAGAGTTTATTTTTTTCCAGAGAGGATTTAAGAATTCCATTTGTAATCCATGGTTCTCGCTTGATGTACTTTTTGGGGACTTTCCTGTTTGTCAACGGTAATGCTTTATCAAAGGCGTCCATTATAGTTCCAGGATGACTCGTTCACTGATTTACAGTTTAAGACTGGTTGAAAGTTACAATTTTTAGTGTACTTTTGTAAGTTCTAGTATTTTGTCATTATAGACTCGATATGGTTTTATATTGTCACCATCTGGCGTACGTGAAGGTTCTGTGCCGCGTGGTGGTTCGGGAAAGAAGATAGCGAGATGGTCCGATACATCAGTAAGTATTATACCAGATTTGCTGCCCGCAGTTGCAGTGTTGGTATACATATATGGTCTATGAGGGTTGCCGAATGTTCGGTGAGTCGTGTCGTCCTAGTTATACTAGGTATGAAACCAAAGGAAAATATAGTGCTTAAGAAATGGTCCGTTTTCTCGTGGGTTTCAAATTTAAGAATGTCAATATTAAAATCGCATATTAAGAATGCCTTAAGATTTTATTTATTTATTTCACCCATAATACATTCGTTATCCTTCGTAAAGGTAGCAAGGTCAGTGCGTGTGCAGTGTTGGGCCTATATATACATCCAACTAGGTATGAATTTATGCATCCTGGATTTATCTCAACAAATATAGTTTCTGTGACGTGTGGTTTGAATATAGACCAATCTTAAATATTAAGTGTATATTGTAGTCTGTCGCGGATGAATATGCCAACTCCTCTCCATCATCCTTTTCTGGATGAGTTTTAAATTCGAAGTTATGGTACCCAGTTAGCTCAAATTCAGTTTCGTGTACCTTAAATATTTATGTGAGAGCAATAATATCACAGAGATGTTGGCTACTTTGAATACTTAATAGTAGGCTATTTAATTTATCCCAGTTTGCATTCAGACTACGAACATTCAACCCAAAAAATGATTTATCATATTTTCTACCCCAAAATTTGTTCTGAAGTTGTTCGGGAGAGTAATAGTTACAGTTCCTATTCATATTAGGCAAATCCACGTTAATATCTTCTATATCACCCTGGCCTAATTCATCGAGCTTATAAGCTAGGTCATAATATGTTGAGCCCTGAATCTCGCCCAGACTTAGATTACCCGCAATCGACATTTGTCAAAGATAATTCAACAATTAAGTAAATTGCGGTGCACAAACGAGTCATTTCATCGCTATATTCATTTGTAATACTATAAGTTCCTTCTATCATGAATAAATAATTGTTTAGTATTTCTTCGCGGCCGGGGTATCATACTCTTTAATTTGGTAAGCCGCAGTCTCACCACAATAATTTTGAAAGTGTGTGACAAACTATTTGAACAAATAACATATTTATACGCATGTTAACATAAAGTGTGAGACCCTTCGACCAGCCCATACCTTATCATTATTGAATTTAGAATCGATGCGATCTTGTGCATTGTGATCGAGGGGAACTAACTCATTATAAGTATGTAATCTAGTGAAACGTTCGTGTTTCTAATATAGTTATCTACCTCTGAAATTGTTCTGTTAATTCAATATTAAGTTTATTTCGTATTAACATAACGTTGCCAATTTGTCTATATCGACGCCATGCCAAATATATTATTAGATAGTGGTCGTGCATACACATACGTAGCGAACACGTATATCCAATGATTAAAGCTGGGCAGTCGAGGGGTCTCAAATATACAATGACAATTTATAATGACCATTAATACAATTGAAGTTTCAAAAAGAGAGAAAATGCATATATGGTACGTATATACAGAACATATTAATTGCAGTGAGCCAATTCGGCGAACTCCTGCCATGATATCAGGTTCCCGAACTTAAGTATACGCCCAACTATATACATGCAGGGAATCGGAACTTGTCAAATGGTAAATAATCATGTACATTCCTATATAGGAGACTATAACAACACACAGCTGCATGTTTTAAAACCAAAGACCACATCGTTTTAAGGACTGTACACGGGTTACAATTTGCAATCGACGATATAGTGTGTGTGCAATATATATATAGCACTTCAAATTAGTAACACGAGTTACGGCTTGCATGCGATTCGATCAGAGACCAGTGGATGTAACATATCAAGCTTGTTTCAATTCGTGATCATTGGCCTATGTTTTGTTATGGCTACACATATAACAAATAGCAATGTGTGAGATATCGCCGTTTGCATATGAACACAGACCTTAAACACTGACCCACAAATGTGAGATTTCACCGCGGTCGCGATCCGGGTAGATACATTTGCTGGTGCTTCATCGATGTGGTTAGTTCACTGTGTAGGGAGGAAAATTAGTTGAGCTGCAACATTATTTCATACAGTGGTGATTATATGTTGTGTATGACGATATTTTATGCATTAAAATAAGAATAAATTGTTGTAATGATGTATCTATATCAATATGGTTCCAAATCACGAGTATATATAATGCTAGAAGGAGTATGACAAGCACCACCAACCCTTAGTCACAATATGGCCCAACCTCACGCTTATCTCACGAAGGAGATACTGTCGTCTTAATTTCCTCAAATTGTGGTCAGTGTGATGTTGATTTCCAAATTTCGGAAATTGGACACCGGATTGAAGATTTCAATTGGATACCATCAGCTTCATCCATATGATATTCTATACATATATTTGCGCAAGAATAAGATACAACAAGGACATTTCTGGAAAACATATGGAGCCAGGTAACCAAGAACAAAACACAACCCCGGTCTCCTGAAATTATAGAGTAGAACAAATGCTGGCCATTTTTTTGGTGGGGTTTAAATGGGACAGTATAATGTATGGGGAGTGGGTCGTACTATATTACTACCAGTTTCTAGTTTCATTTTTAAAATATGATTTTCAGTTTAGTAATTATTCATGAAACTATATGGTCATCATAATTCATGATGTGACTCATGTGATGCCAAGGGTGGTGTGTAAAGGGTAATATAGTGTTCAATGAGGGTTTTTTTTGTATAAGAAGTATATACTGGTTGATATTGAGTTTTTTTTACATACATTATTTTAATTATATATTGATTATTATTGATTCAATTTAGTCTAGTATGATATATGGTACTTAGTCTGCGCGTGGCACACCACATGGAAGTAAAATATGTTTACTGAATTTTTTTGTTTATTTTTGTTTTTGTTTTTGTTTTAATATGTGGTGCAAAGATCCTCATTAGAGTTCATTAGATTTCGTTTTTGTTTATGTATAGTTGATTGTGGGATATGTGGTTGAGTGACTAGTCAATTTAGGACCTATTAGCATGATACTCATGAATAATACACTGATATTTCATATTTTGGAAATATAGATGGTTACCATTACACAACAATGTACATATACAATTCTGCACCATGGCTAATATTCTATCACTTATCCTGGATCTAAAGTTTGGGTATTTTTATAAATGTTGTGTATGGCAGTATGATGATAGGCTAGTGTATGTACATAATCTTTGACAACTTATAGTTCAAAACATCACTTCAAGAATATATTTCAGGGGATGGGTGATTTTGTGGTGTGGTGGGGTGTTTTGTCACCACTAGCTAATTCTAACTGTCTAGTACCGCACTCACACACATCCCACAAACAGTTTGTTCTTGATATGTCAGTATTCCAATAGACAATCATCACCAATTGTTTTATAGCATTTTATATAGTAATTATAACATGATTTAAAAATGTTGTGTTGAAGGTTTTGGGCTAGAAGTGCATTTTTGTAAACCGATGAAATTAAATCTTAGTTAGTTTGAACGTTTGGAAAATGTGCTGTATATTGACAACATGTAGTTCAAAACAACATTTTGGAACATGTTTAACTCATTCAGTGCCGGCGACGGATATATCCGTCGCATGAAAGCGCGATCCATGTTCCGTCACCCAGAACATCTCGTTTAAAACACGCTCTACTGGGCGAAAAACTGACAGTTTTAATATTAGTGTACTTGTTTAAAACACTGCTGATTATACCAAGTCACGTTTTGTGATAATGTTCATCGAGGGGGGGGGGCGTTGGCGGGTGTTTTGTTTATACGCGCATGCGCATATTTACCATGGCCTAGCCGAAAATATCTCCGTTCAAACGACGTATCGGGCAGCTCCGTATGTTGAGGCATTCATGAGATACAGCCGTCTGAATATAGGTGATGAAAACATTGTGTTTTGTGGGCGTGACTAAAGTCTTGCAGAGTTCAAACTCTCTGAGACGTCAACGTATACACCGTACAGATATGTTAATTGGAAACCGATTTCGATTGCGTAAAGGGGAATTACTATCAAGCCGGCCATTCCCTGATCCAACGTGCACACTACGTCAATCAAAGTATGTACATTAAGGGGTTCGCCAAATGACGATGATAAATTACTATAGAAAACATTAAGCTTGCTGTTATATCTTTTAATATATCGAAATGAAATGTGGTATTAAGGGTTTTTTCGATGAGCTGAATTCGATAGAATTGTCACCGGGTTACTCCGATGGCCCAAAATGATGATTCATTGACGCTGTACATGTAGATACGTGTATCACATGAACGGGAAGTATACGCTGCAGTTATAGAACAATTGTTGTAAGCCTATCGAACGGAAGCGAGTAATTTTCGAATTGTTTTCTGTTTTGGCATCTGCTTCTCTAGTAGTAAATCGGTTATTGTAAACGTCATGCCATTTAGAAAAAATGAATGGTTTAATTTATCCCCCACTTCCTATTCTTTCCATACCATAATGCTATGTTCTTCCACCAGCAAAATAAATGCCTAGAACTGCACAGAATAGGGTAATTAGATGGTCACATAAAACAGATTTGTAATTTCACACAATCGGTGTTAATTTGAAGTACTCGTTGCCATGGAAACACGAAATTTTGGACCTGTGATGACCCTATAGTACCGAAATTTGACTTTCAATGAACTTCGAGAGTAGGGCATATAATATCAATTCCTGCTGTCAGTTCAATTCTTTCCAATATTGAATAATCAAACTAAATATATAGCTAGTGTAAATTATGGCTTTTTCCCCCGGGAAACCTGGTTCCTGGGCCGCGTTTTCCCCAGGAAACATGGCACTGAGTGAGTTAAGTTGATGGGGGACTGTGGGTGTATGGGTGGGTTGTCATCACTAGTTGGTTAATAACCTTCTAGCATTATACACTTATGTCATTCATAATATTTTACTATTTAGTATATACTTAGTACATATCATAGTATTTAGTAGTTAGTATATACTCAGTACACATCATGAAACATGAATTGCTACATGTAGATACATACATATACATACCCATATGCATACATACATATACACACATATACATACCCATGCAGCTATATTCATAAACACATACATATATATTGTTATGGATAAACATCATACATGCATATGTTATAAATTTTTCAGAAGATATATTTCAGTAGATTGGTTTGTCAACATGAAACATATAAGTCTAGTATCCATTTTGCTGTTCATGTTGTAGGAATATAAAACAGAATAATGATATATGTTTTTGTGACACAATGGACATAGGCTGCTTTATTTCGTGCAAGATGTCAGAGCTAATTATGCATTATGCTCATATGAAAAGTTTAGCAGAAATGTATAGCTCAATCAACTGATTCATTTACATAAAAACAAATGGTGATCTTAAGTCAATGTACACTTCAATGTTATAAAGTTATCATGAATGGAAGTGGATATTGTGTATTGCAGTGATAATATTTCCAGGTTGCCTCTGCATTTAATATAGATATAGAGTATGGGTAATTGTATTCATATACATTTTAGGTCATTAGTGAGTAGTATATAATTGTACATATATATCTTGAACAAGTTCAATACAAAACATCTTGTTGTGGTGAATACTTATATTCAGATATCTGCTGCTGCTTTATATGCTCAATTCTGCCATTTGCAGAATATTTTACCAGAATTTTCCCTTTCCTTACCTTAATCAATGAAATGTCACCCACCTGAACAGGACGACATTTAGAGCAGCGCGACACATCAAAAGTATTAGAGACGTGTGAATACTTGGCTGTTGCGTATGCTTGTGTATGATCAATCTTTACCAGTGGTGTCTCTTACCGATTACTGGGAGAGGTTGGCGACGGGGCAATAGAGCTTGATGTGAGATATGTTCAGTTCAACACACAAGATCAGACTGTTAGCGAACACTACCGTAATACATAACTGATGTGCCATTGTGCGTTTCGCGACTAGTCACTGATTTAATCAAAAACATAACTAAAACTAGATCAGTCCAAAGTATAACAGCGAACCATGACAAAACAGAGCAGCGACTGAACGGCATACATTTTTAACATTTTGTTTACCGCCTTGCCGAAAATTAGCCATTACTCTCCGTAATTTCACGATGTTGAATTTCTTATAAAAATGTGATCGAATATAGCGATGATATGTACACTGTAGAGAGTCAATCTCTGACACAAAGCGTCAGACGTGATAACTAAATATCGAGTGTCAACGTCATAACTGGAGCACGCATGTTTTCGTCTACAAGCATAACCAGATTGTGTGGCATCAATCAGTGGGTCTATTATATAGCATTTAACAACAAAAATATCCCTCCATTCGAACGTTATCTGAGTTCGGGATCTCCGCAATGGAGTTTGTTTTAAAATGTCCACATAAAACGTATCTGTGGGAAGATTTGGGTTGATGCAATCGGGGCATGTTTGGCAACAATTAGCGTCGTTTAGATAACAACCAGCCACACACTGACAATATATTCGGTTTTTGTTGGTATTGATCAATACCAAATATGATTCCTTTGGTTTTGATGAAAACCAAATCTGAATCCCTTGGTTTTGAGGACATGTTCAATACCATATATTGGTTTTGACTGATAGTCTTCAAGAGTTATCGTTACTGTTTCCGTGTAGCACATGGCCAGACTGGCAGTCGCCATTTAATTTCGAAGCGACTGAAACACATTCTACTGTTAAAATCACAGCAAATATAACTTAGACTGGTTCAATGGGTGATCACAGATGTTTCCCGATGGCCGGATAATCTTATCTTCGGGAATCTTGACATGTATGTATCTACTAACTATTAATTATAGGATGCTTTCAATTTCGACTTCAACTTTACACGAAATCTTCACACGTATTTTGTATCAGCACACAAACTCATATATCGGCACCAACACGATAGAGAAGTGACAGAACATTTCAAACTCAACAAATAAGATTATGCCCTTGTCAATGGATAAGCCATAACAAATTTTCATCAAAAAGACTTCAAGTTGAAAAAGAAATTTCTCAGTATATTTGATAAAAATTTGTCATGCTGTTTGAAATTAGTCATGTCAACAGCAATTTATCAGGTTTAGAACTTTAGGTCATGTGTATGGAATGGCATGTACTTTTACATTTATTCCATATTTGCGCTTAAGCCTAAATCACTTACGCGTAAATGCAAATTATTTATGCTTAAGCACAAAAGGATCATAATTTCATATTTATGCTTAAGTGCAAATAAGAAGTAAATATTAAAACCATGTCCCATATTGTATGGGAGTTCAAATTCACATTTAATAGCCAATTAATTTTAAGCGTAATGCATTAAGCCATTATGATTGAGCGTAATTCAGATTTCCATTATGCTTTTCAAAGTATAATCTATTACGATTAAGTGTAAAGCCATTACGCTTAAGCGTAATGTCATTATGCTTAAACGTAATGTCATTACGCTTAAGCGTAATTCATATTCCATATGTGAAAACTCCCCTGAAGCAGAAATGGATGCAGCCAATTCCTGATGCTAGTAACTTTTGACAAATATCTAGCTTAGATGATATCATTATATGTAAGGTAATAGGGCTATGAGAATATATTATGCTTAAGCGTAATCGCAGTGCACTTAAGTGTACTTTTCAATTTTCAGTGCTTTATGACTAATTGGATTCTCTCTATATTAAATCTATTTTGAGCCCTGAATATGCTTAAGCATAATTAGCTATTAAATGTGAATTTGGCCTCCCATACCAATATGGGTGAACCACAAATCAATCTTTATTTATACCGATCTGTCTAAATTTGTTGGCCAATCAGTCTAAACAGATTGAATGTTGACAATTTGCCAATATATAAGACATAAAATTTTCATATAAACAAATCTTAAAGTTGAAAAAGACATTTGACAGTTTATTTGATAAAAAGTTGTCATTCCGTTTGAAAATTATCATGATTCATGGCAATTTATCAGGTCTAGGTGAGTAGGTGTATGGGAGGCCATGCACAAATTACTTACACTTTAGAAGCGAAAAATTATGGATCATATTTATGCTCAAGCGCAAATAAGGTACAAATGTTAAAATCGCATCCCATATGGGTGAACCACCGAAAGTTTTTTTTAGACTAGACCGATCGGTCTAAATGGTCTAGACCAATCGGTCTAAATTCTTCCTGTCAGTACCTTCTCTGACACCGGTCTAACTAAATTGTAAGAGAAGGAACTCCCAAATGTAAGGTAGGTCTGTGAGAGGAAAGCATTTTCACATTTAATCCTTATTTGTGCAAAAGTGCAAATTATTTACTCTTAAGCACAAATTATTTACACTTAAGCGCAAATTATTTACAAATGAGCACAAATCATTATCATTTAGATATCTTAAGCACAAATGGATCACCCAGACCTGTTTTATAATATTTCATTAATTAACCATTTAATCAAAATGAAGATAATTATGTCACAACATAGACATAAAAAAATGAAGGGCTTACTAAGGCTAAGGGGTTACTTATACCACCCCCACCCACTGAATAATTATTGTTTTAAATATAAAAACTGCATGGTAACAACAGTATATGAACATATAAACTATGCATCGTTCAATAAATGGACCCGATATTTACGACCTATTTTAATCATGCAACAAATTGCAAAATAAAACATTATTTACATGTATTCGTATTTTAGAATTATTGAAAATTATGAAATTAGCACATGCTGCAAACCCACTGGGCCTCAAGTGTGTCTACTTAATGCCCACGGACGCAAACAGGTAAGGTCATATAGGCAGAAAATTACGGCATACAACAGGTCAGGGAGAACCCAAAATCGATGTACTAAACATCGATTTGTCTAAACAACCTCGATCGAGGTTATTTGAGAACATGTGACCACTGGTGATATAGTGTGGAGTATTTTATCTTACACCTATGAGAGGCCAAATTCACATTTAATAATTAATTGTGCTTGATTGCGCTCAAGCACAATTAATTATTAAATGTGAATTTGGCCTCCCATGGGTGTAAGATTAAACACTGTGAAATACTCCACACTACCGTAGCCTATATCACTTAGACTACATTACTTCCATTAGTATCATATTTGGTTTAGAGTGTTTCCCCTTATATCATGGGTGTATGTTTTGACCAGTGGTCACATGGTCTCAAAGAACCTCGATCGAGGTTTTTAACACAAATCGAGGTTTTATAGTACACCTGACCTGTACAAACTGATTACCGGTATAATTTTCCTTTAAAAAAAGTGATTAAATAAATTACCTCGAACATAGTCAGCTTTTAGATTCCCTCGTGGTCTGTTGGCAGACATATATTCTCAAAATATTTGTCTCCACATTGAGATTAATGACCACTATCCATGCGGTTCTACCAGTGTCTACTGTTAACACAATGAAGTCACATTGAATGTCATTTCAATGCCGTTGCAATGATTTCAACATGCCGAAAATAACCATCAGTGCAACAATGCAGTGGAGTTCATGTAAATGGAATGATGCATTTGTGAATTTTAGACAACCACAATTCAATCGTAAGTGGAAATATGTCAATCGTAGGAAGTAACCGGTACCGTAGTGAAACTGCGCAAGCTCACGTCAATATCACAAGTCAAAAAATAATATCAAACACTGATTGATTTCAGATGCGAAATCGTGGCGTATCATTGACTACCTCCACTTGTGATGTACGTAAAAATGACACCGGTAGCTGGAATGATAGTAGGGTAGTCAATCACATGCTTATATAATGAACAGCCCACGATATCATCATCTATGACAACATCGCAATCGTGTGAACAAACAATCCATTATTATTGTCAGGCCCGATTCCTCCACTTACGATTGAATCGTGGTCGTCTGAACGTTTCGCCAGTGGAACGCCCAGACATATTTGTGCCGGCCTGACATGCCTGTCAACCGATATGATGGTCAGATATATTGTCATAATAATGAGATATAATAGCAATTTTTTTACCTGTCTTGTTGACTTATAAAATAAATTAAGAATTTCCTCACGTGAAAATTTATGTTAGAGTACGAACATGTAGTCGGTCATGTCACTTAGGGGCTTGTTACATGAGCCGGGACAACTCGGTTAGCCGAGACAACCCGGTCTGCCGGGACAAATCAATCATGCTGTTATGTGAGCCGAGACAACTCGGTTAGCTGGGACAACTCGATTGACGTTCACGCAACTAGATATTCATCTAGTTGTCTTTGAATCACGCGTCACAACGTCGGTCCATAATGTCAGCACGCCCATAACTGAGTGGCTTTGATAGTGATTAAACGTCACTCACACGATGCGAGCATTTTATTGGCGAACATCATATCAAGTTACAATGAATGGTGTTACGTTCCAGACTTTCATCCCGGCTAGTTGGGATGACTCGCTGTTACGCAAGCCAAGCTGCCCCGGCTAACACAGTTGTCCCGGTTAGGCAGGATGGGAAAACTTGGTTTGCCGAGTTGCCCCGGCTCATGTAACAGCACACCATTATTTTAGTGAGAAAGCACAAAGGACCGATGCACCCGGCAGACCGGGTTGTCCCGGCTAACCGAGTTGTCCCGGCTCATGTAACAAGCCCCTAAATACATAGGCCTACATGGCACTCGAAGAATTCTTGGAAAAATGACCACATCATGCTTGATTCTAGTTCACAATTACGCATTCGTCAATATTTAACACATTTACAATGATTTTTCAAAAGCAAATTCTTGTTGAATATATAACAATTAAACAGTGATTTATTTACAAACATCAATTCAATGGAAAACTACATTACTTCTGAATGGACACTCGGAACTATCGGATCGTTCAATGAAAAGGTTGCATTGCGCTGTGGAAGTCGAAGATAAAATTATTGCCGCATTCAATAATCGCATTGAAATCACACCAAATTTTATTGTAATCGACCCACTCTACCCGCTGTCAGTTCATAATCCAGCTAATCCACATTACTTCATGATTGGGAAATCATCAGACAAAAATAATGTAATTGTTTTTGCAAAGAGTTGATATTTCTCAATCCAGTCGGCGGTGGGATTTTGTTCAGGGTACGTATGCCAGGGTGGGTGTGTTGTCGATGGGACCAACACATTTTTTCCGCAACTCAAATATTTTTTTCCTGCATGTTTTTTGACTGTTTTTGCAATGAGTTTGACTTAAAGGTACTCAATCCGATCAGACGTTTCTAAATTACTATTTCTTTGGTTTCGGGGTTATTAAGTGGTTTAAACAGAAAACTCGAGTGGTAATAATTTACCACTCGATTTTTTTCTGTTTAAACTCTAGTTTCTGGCCCAGAAACAATTATATAACTAACTTGAAAAATCTATATCTGATCACGCTGAGCTTTGACAGGTAGGTTCCTTGACTCGATTCAAATATATTTTAACCCCGAAGCCAAAGAAATAGTAATTTAGGGAGCGTCTGATCGGATTGAGTACCTTTAAAACACCTTAGAATAAGAGAAATAATGTAATTCTAACTGCTAAACTGGCTGCAGGCAGTTATCGTGTTGTATTTTGTTGCAAATTTTGAAATCCAAGATGGCCGCTGGCGCCTGGCAGCCATATTTTTTTGGCCGAATAACCCCAAAATGACACATTCCTATTTACATGTTATGTTAACGTCCATGAATGCACAGAAATTCATATACAGCTGTTTACAGTGAATTCCACCTCCCCCTTGCAAATCTCTGTTTTAGTGTTAAAAGGGGGGGGTTGGTGTCCAAAAATGGTCGAAAAAAACTGCCGAAAACAGAACAAAAATTTGGATGTGGGGGTGAGTGAGTCCCAACTAGGGTCGAAGAGTTAAAATCAGCATACATGTACGTGCCTGAATTTTTTTCCGACCTCCCCCCTTATCCAGTTAGGATTCTCTCTTAACCAAAATATGGTAATACATACCAAATAAGGAATTTACTATGATAGTATTGTGAGTAGTAAGTTGTATACACACCAAACGCAAATCTAAATATAAGGAAACAACGCATTATCGTGACTGCTTATAAACATTCACTGCTCTTTTTGCTCGACTTGCATTTTCTCTGACACAAAGCGTGTGTTGTGAATAATATCACATTCATATACTAATTATGCTATACTATATAATAGTATCTTCTTGAGGAAATTATCATAATTTGATAAATGTTATTTCTAAACTGTAACCTAAATGAAGGCCGCCAGTCCCGAAGTCACGAAGAATGTGATTACTCACACCCCCACCCCTGCTGTGTATTTCATTTGTCATCAAACCATGCTATTAACATGCCTGCAATAATGTTTTCTTTGTTTGAAATCCTATATGTCGTGGCCGGCACATTGAAAAGATTTATATACAGAACAATATGTGATATTTTAAGTAAATCTATAGATGTACATGTCATTTCATATACTAGTGGATGTCCAAGCCTTAAAATAGTGTGCCTGTCATTTGCAGAATGAGGTCCCCAGAAGGTGAATTTAGTGATGCTACCCCGCACAGTGGGCTAGCATTATAAAATTCACCCTCTGGAGAGCTCATCCTGCTTACACCTCAGCAGAATGAGGTTCACAGAGGGTGAATTTGGTGATGCTAGCCCACTATGTGGGGTAGCATCTCTAAATTCTTCCTCTGGGGACCTCATTCTGCAAATGACAGACACACTATTTCAAGGCTTGTGGGTATCATTTTATAAGACCTGTATGTTATATTTTATAGAGGACGGTAGAAGTCTTGCTGTGGAAGTAAATTGACTGGAAGACGTACACTGGACCAAAGTTGGAACTTGGATGTATTCAATTTACAACTGTAAGTTTTTATATAGATACTGATCACTTAGAAGATGTATAATCTGAGTTGACGGCCCTAAATTACTATTTCTTCAGCTTCGAGTTTAAATAATATTTGATTTGAGTTGAGGAACCTATCCCTCAAAGCTCTGAGTTATCAAATCTGTTAATTGTATCCACCTCGATTATTTGTCAGCCTTACCAAACATTCCACTGACTTCTTCTAGAAATATGCAGATATACAAAATATTGAGAGGTCTCGTAAATCAATTTCAGAAGATAACATGATGAAAAGTAATGTTGGATGACTATTGCCTTTTGCTGTAAATTTCCGTTGTTGTTCATGTTGTAACTGGATGATCCGGGGACAATCAGATCGGATTGTGCATCTTTAACAAAAAGCCTTATGTTGTATGTTTGTTGAATTTATGTCTAAATTCCCTTCCTATAGAAAAGAGTCCAAACAAATAATCTCTAGCAGATTGGGTGCTTCTAAGTGTCAAGGTATGGAATAAGACTAAATAAAATAATACCTGTGAAGGGTAACTGGAGATAAAAAAACAGGGGCAATTGGGGGGGGGGTGAATAATCACCGCATTTTGCACTTTAATTCACAGAATACTGATGACAATATATTAACCATAGCCAGGATGGCCTTATAAATGGCCTTATAAATATCCAATGACCTGCTTTTAAAGACAAACTAAAGTGATGTGAAACAATCCAGTGAGGTGTTCCCGGACCTGCTGATGGAATAATAAATAATCATGCCAAAATAAGTTATACAAATAGTCAGAAAACTACGTCATTGTTATAAACAAATTAAACTCAGTGATTAGTATTGGGACAATCATTTCATTTAATGTTTATACTCAATAAGGTGCCCTGAATAAAGTAGTAAATGTTCACATGTGTGCGTGGTTCAACCGTTGTGTTCTCTGAAATGCTACAGTGGATATGGTTGGAATTTTAGATCGTAATTTCAGGTTTTTGCTACATAATTCCAGTGGGGATAGTGTTTGGATACTAACTGATTGTTTATATGCACCCATAGCGGTATATGCCTGTTTTAAAAAAGGGGATGTATTATGCTGCGTGTCTGTCTGTCTGTTAGTTCGCTTTTGGATTCCAGATGTCAGATGATAACTTTAGACAGTCTCAACTGAGTTGAATGAAATTTGAAATATGTGTGTTTTATTTGTACAAAAGACAGGTCAAGTTTGAGTTTTGGTTCAGCACGTCAATTTCACCAGAGTTAAAGGCCTTTTGTTGGAATTGCCATGGGCATATTTTGCCATGCCCTAACAATGCTTTTAATATTCAATGAAATAAGTCTGCAATATATGTCTTTAAATCTGACTTTTCCTAAACATTGTATTTTATGCATTTCTTTTCAGAGTATGTTTGTTCACTGGCATTGGAAACTTTAGTACCAGAATGTGCACAGCATACATAGGAGGCATGTGTGTTATCTGTGCAGATATTTGTCAACTTTTCATACATAAATATTGTACCACAATATACAAGTGTGGTGCAGCCTGTGGGAAGTTAGTAACATGCTATGCTGTCAAGTGCTGCTATATTCATCAGATGCCAATATAAAGGAGTTTGCTGATCTTTAAATTTCTACTGCATGACAGGTGTAAACACAGATGAGCTCCTGCTGTCATTCTTGGGAATATAAGAAGGGTGTGATGAACTATATATTAAGTGTTAATTCATTGCAATTGTTGCAATGGTGAGGTGTGCACAGACATCAGGAATATACACTGCTGTGGAAGAATGGCTAGGATGACAATTATTCCTGCTGGATAAGTTTGAATTAAAGTTTAGTTTCCAAAATCTCACTGTGTCTTCATTGATGTTTATCTTAAAACTTCATTCAACATAGATGCAACCAATTATGTCATTTGGACAATTTACTTCATCTTCGACTCTTCATTTTGGTTGCTTATGATATGATTCGTGAATGGGGTGGCCCTCACATATGCAGGCAAATTACATGCCTCAATTTAAGGTTACTGACAGCAATTAAATGGTAGAATAGTCCTCAGGAGTTTGTGATTTCAGGAAATTTTACATGTAATTTGCCACATCATGCAACATCTTGTGGAACTTAGTTTTATGCCAGCAAGCACTCTTGAAAAAGTAATCACAAAATTTTGTGAGAAACACTTGACTGTTTGAGGACCAACTGTTTCTATCATAATAAGTTCAGGACTGTGTAAACAGTAAATAAGTGATAACCATAAAAAAAAATTACATGGTCACCGTTTATTTTCTGTTTACTTGGCAACCATAATTATTATGGTAGAAACCGTCACAAATAATGGGTTTTCGTATAATATAAGATTTGACCAATTGACAAAAATAACCCATATACATGTACATGTATGTTTGTGGGAGGGTATGAAAGCCATAATATAGAAAATTGATAGCCTGTAGAATGCAAGTGATCAGCTGAATTTCTGTTCTGGAAATGGAATATGGTGGCATCTGTTTCAGACTGTATAGCATCCTGAGTCTAAAGCCTTTTATAATTAGCCCTTTAATATATAAATGGATTGGTAATTATAATGAAAATCAATTTATGACTCGAGTCATAAATTAATTTTCATTATAATTTTACATGTCGAACTTGGAAAACCAAATTCATTCATGTGTTGCATATATTTTGTTAAGTATGGATATGGTACAATAAATTTGGTTACATATATGGGACAAAAGTTCAAAACCAATTTTGGTTTTGATCAAAACCAATTATTCATACAATTTGGTTTTGATCAAAACCAAAATTGGTTTTTATCAAAACCAAAATTGGTTTTTGAAATTTTTGCTAAAAAAAACAAAAGTTTTGATCAAAACAAAAAATTGGTTTTTATATAAAACCAATTTGGGTTTTTATCAAAACCAGTTGGCGCTTGGTATTTGGTTTTGATCAAAACCTAATTTGGTTACATATATGGGACAAAGTTCAAAACCAAATTTGGTATTTTAAAAAACCAAAACGTTTAAGAGTGCAGACAGGGTTGAACACCAGGATTGTTTGTCTCCGTATTCACAACCTGTGGGAAGATGACAAACTTGAAATAAACGGACATACTTATGGTGAGCATATATTTTGCACGAGATTTTCAGTTTATGATGACTGAATTGCATTCGTGTGGTATACTGCTCCGCAACTTTCAAGGTGGCACACAAGAACGAAATATGACCTGCCGAAAAACAAGACACGTATATACAAACACAGGGAAGCAACCACGGTGACAAATTTAGTTAACTATTTTGTCCTAATGTATGTTATCAAAATCAGCGCACTCTAGTTTCAACATTTGTTGCTTAATATATGAATAAACGTGTATCTGTGTGTATATGTGTGTGTAAAATACACGAGTTGAATATGCATGTATATTGTCGCAAGCACAGTGACATCTGACGTAGTGTCCTGTACTAAGCTATACAACACAATATGTAGATTGTCACCATCGCAATAATGACAAAACTTCATGGTACAGACGGGATCGAATAATCTACATATAGTGTGGTTCCCACGAGTGATTATAAATAACGGGTTTTCTTTTAAGTGGGACCGTATACTAAATCCGGCCATTTGTGAGACCATCTCCTTTTTATACTCAACAGAATATATGCAACAAATGAATGAATTGGAGGACATGTGCAAAATACACTCACGTGCTCTATGAACAATATATATAACCTGATAATTTATAATGAAATAAGTTTACGACTCCAGTCATCAACTCATTTTTCATTATAATTACCATGTTGTTTGACCGGACTTAGTGTACGTTACCAGTTACCACTTCAAATAAAATTACGCGAGACATTACATACTTACCCGATGGAAGAGATGAGTTCTTCAGAGAATCGCATGTTTTACAACATATGTCATAGTTATTGTAGCAGAGTCTGGGTAATATATCCATGCATGCTGTCATATACCAGTCCCCCATGCAACCTGTTGGTGTAAAATCTATGGATTGAGAACTGTACGTCCCATATGTTCACGCAAGATACGTGTAAAACATTAAAGCACAAGCAAGTAGCCTTAAAGTATAATACCCCGCACACATCTTCAAAATATGACTGAATAAATACATATTGCACATGTACGGCACGTTCCGACACTTAAATTGTCTACACGGTGATATGAAGTGTACGACCTGTCAGATAATGGATATATCCCACGGTTATAGCGATGTAGTGATGCTACCTGTTTCCGTGGTAAATGTGTACTATGTAGATATACATGCCAATGGCTACCGTGAGGATGGGCTAGGCGTGGATAATGTTACTTCGCGACTTGAGTTCCAATCTGTTCTAAGTGCATTTTTTATGATTTTAAGTAAATCGATTTTCAAAGTTTGAATTACCGTCACAACTGAAATGTATGGTTTAGTGCCACCGCACACGCTGCGATTAAAATCGTAAGTGGGGAAAAATGTAGGAGGAAACATCCAATGCGCATGCCCACGACACTATCGTAGCCAAATCGTAGCAATCAAGCACTGTTTGATTTTACCAGGAAAATCGTGGCGTGACCTTGGCAACGCGCGCGATCGTAGCTGTCACATGACATCGCAGCACCGTAGCGTCTGCATGCGGGCAAGTCACTTTTCTCCACCTGCGATTTTCCCCACTTACGATTTTAAATCGTAGCGTCTGCGGTGGCACTTACAGTGGAAGACTTCACATCGTTGGATTCCTTAATGTCTTAGTTATTTATTTTTATCAAGACTAATCCGCATAAGACTATTATATCTCTTAAATTTTGAGAAATGTAGACCTAGGGTGTGAAATTTAGCACTTGGAGCAAAATAGAACTAAATACTTGTTGTTGAACACGCAAATGACAATTCAGACCTTAACTCTATTTTAGGGCAAGGTTATCCCATGTTCCGAAAAATATGTCATTTTGGAACTTAGGACAACTAAGAGTTAAACTATACACTCTATTCACCAGAATAACAAATGATTTTCGACACTTCTGGAAGCCGCATTTGTCCCAAGTACACTACTTTGGTCATGTTGGTTTACAGTATGATGCATTTAAATGAGTACCAACATCACTGTAAATACAATGATACTCGAGAGATGGACTTTACACATCGTGCATACCATATAATGTATTGCATCGCATTGGTAGGAAATTAGTTCACGTATACTCACCAAAGTTTTGTAATCTACCAGATGAACGGAGATGTCCTACCTGCGTATTGGAAATTAGCAATATATATAAGTGCCAGGTGAAATGTGAACTCAATTTATCACCCCATTCATTAAAGGTGGTCTTTTGACACACTCATTTCAGCTGCTGCGCTAAAGTTTGGATACCATCAATGTGTTCATCATTGAACACCATATTAGTAGCTTCCAGCCACATGACCTCCAAAACTAGCGTGAACAGATATGTGGTTACCATAGCGCAATTCATGCACGTTGCTAATAAGGACAGGTGCCCAAATGATCCAGAAGTGTTCACTCACTCAATCTACTGTGCTATGGGCGTCCCTGTTTGGGTCAATGGCAATTTGAACATGGACAACTTGTGGCAGCCATGATTGTTCCAAGAGCACATGCGTTAGTTTTGTTTCGACAAACGTGCTTCCAATGTAGATGCTCATGTCTATTAGCTGGCATATGCATCATCATTGGATATGCATGTACACCTTGGTATCTGCATCTACTATATAAGCTGGCGTAAGAATCTTCAAATTTACTTTTTTGTCTAGATCAATCATGGGTGTTATCTTAAATGTTTCTCATGCAGTTTTTTCATTGCGAGAGGGCCATTGTTTGTTGATTCGACAGTTCATTATATATTAGTACGGTGTTCATTTTCGTTCCGATTGCCTGGCCTGAAAGTGTGATGATCAGGTTGGCTTTGTATCTTGCTTGTGAACCAATGTTGATACTTTATTGTGAGTAATAGCAATGTGTTGTTGAACGCACATTGAAGGTAGTGAAAAATACATGTTTCACATTGATTGATGTTGTGAACCGTTTTTACCTCTCCATAGTGACGATCCGCGCCCTTCCGGTGTGCATGCCGCTGCTGGTATGTGGCACATGTGCTCGCGTGCCGGTTCATTGGAACGTGACTTCGTAGAGAACTATCGATGGGGACCGTACAAAATTCGCATTCGACGTGTCGGACGTGGTGGTCCTCATATTGCGGCGAACATACCCACGATTAGACTGATTGATGTTAAGGACAGGTGGTGGTATTTTAATGACTGGATGGTGTCTGGATGATGTCATGGTGTTCGTGGTATTGCTGCAATAGCTAAGTAGGTGCATGGTTAAAATTGTAATCCGTGCATTAGTTTCTCCGACAATGAGCAAATGGTGGAGTCAGTCGTTTGGAAACATGCTCGCATTGAATACTGGTGCGGAGACATCGATGTGCGATGTCGGCGATTGATGATGTGGATCATTGTGGGCTATGGACATTTCGCATGCATCTGATATATAACATAGACGTACAACGCCTATCGGAATCTGCCATATAATTTCAAGATGACCATAGCCTATATGATCATGTAACAGTGTTAAATATTTGCTTACTCGGGACGCTGTATATTGCTAGTGTCTGGGCTGACAGGGATCTTCCAACTTATTGCGGTTTTAGGTGAAGTTCAAAATTCAAATACCACAAGGAAAGCTATTCATAGAAATGTGTCTCCTTCGATAACATGGACACTGGTAACGGAAAGGAACAAAACGTCTATGTCATTACGTCTGTCTTGTGTTCGACGTCGTCAGCAAAGCTCCGCAGTATTAATTAGTCCATGTGTCGCTTGCTGTGTTTTTTTTGGTGGGTCTAAATAGTTGTTCTCTGTGTCTTTGGGGCGGTCGCAATGGATCGTATAAGTGAGCTAGGATGTTACATGTACTTCGTGTGCCAAATGTATGACTCATTGGTCTATATCAGTCACGTGCGTATAAATGCTATCCTATTGAATTATCACAATGGGTACAATAGTGTAAGCTAAACACAAAACCCACAACATTCCACCATGCTGTTACATATACATACATGGCGCGTATTTAGGTTTCTTATTTGCTGAATCGAGTGTCTTCGGTAGGCTGATGCGCCGTTCAATGTGGATATACGCTGGGTGTTATGGTCATAGTTCATGTTTGGTACCTCGTGAGATTAACCCATGGATGCTGACGTATGCAGCCTTTGCGTTGTTGGTTGAAGTCTCCCTGCACAAGTTCACTAACGTGGTGCGTTTTGGCAACCAGCATTTTACTTGCCAATACACGTTGTATGCATTATGGAATATAGGAGGCGCCCGTATTTCAGAATAATGTTGTCCCGTGGGTGTATCGTGTTGTGGCCTTTGTACTGTGGTTCAGAGTTTCACAGCGGCATTTTGTTTCGTATACTGTGTTTGCCAGTCTTTAAAATCAATGTACAAGCCATAGGTGGTGTGTGTCTTGTTAGCAAGTGGATATTGTTGGGTAATGTCGATGTGCGAAGCTGTGCAGCTGTTTGCAGTGTTGTAACATAGTTGCAGTGTACTACTGGTTCTGGGTTGTGGATGCATCGGTCGAATGTACTTGCTGTCTCTAGGACCTATGGTGGATGTGTTTCGAAACATCCAATCCAGACATCATATCCGTCCAGATCTTATTCTAACACGAATTGTGACATTGTGTAACTTTATATGAGCCAGCACTATTCCATCGACCTCCTCGTACACGAACCTTTGTTGGCGTCGACGGTCATGGTATATATATGCATGCCTTGGCCAGTGTCAGGTCGGCTATGTTCAAGTTGGGCTTTCAATTCGTTGCGCTTTATGCGTTATTGGTGTTGTCATGTGGTTGTGTTAAGAGTGAATCCTTGCCTTTCTGAATAGATTTGTACATCCATGGGTATGGATATGATATGGTGCTGGTTCCATGTGCTCCATTCTATCGATTGCCTGTCACATGCGTGGCGCTTATGTAGTGCCTGTGAGTGTAGTACGTTTTCGCCCTTCCTTTGGGTTATCCAATTGCCGATGTACCGCGTATTACGGAGCTGCACGGTTATTGTGGCATCCTCTGTTGCGTTCTTCTGTAGAGGGAACTGGGATGGATGGAGCTTGGATGGAGTTTGGATGGAGTTGCCTAACGGCATTATGAAATTACTTAATGTTAACGTGGGTAGAGCGAGTGATGTATGTTGGTGGTGAAGATCAAGTTGGTGCATGTGCGCGTTTGCTGACTGTTTCTGCATTTACAATACTTTATTCTGGTGTGCATGGTGTGGTGGATCAACCTGGGATATATCGGCTGGTGTGCGCTTATGAACAGTCAATATATAACGCCGTCGGGGAAGGGTAGCGTTGGTGTGCTGCATGTATAGCAGTCTTCATCCAATGGCTGATCATGTGTTTGGAACATTGGAGTGGCTAGGCTGGATGGTAGTTGATTGCTGGAGTTGACGTTTCTGTTGGCACGACTAAATTTATTGAATCCCTTGAAATGAGCGGTCAGTAATTGGGGCTGAGCATATAAGAATGTTGTCCAACACACACGATAATTTTCTGAATTATTCTGAATTATATATCCACTACTGTGGCACCCAAGGTGCTCTGGTGTTTTTCCAAAACTGGGTGGAAACACTGAACACCAGAAAGTCGTTGATTGAGTGTATGCATGTGCGTGTATGTGTAGTTATGGTGACTTTCATATATGGTGATCCCATGGTCATAGTCACAGACGACCAACGGATAGATACCGTCAATGCAACAGCATTAAATCTCATGAATATATGTGTTTTGAATGTCTTTCAACTATAAATTCGATATAATATCGAAAATTATTAGGGTGACGAAAAGTAACAAATCCGTATTAACGTGCTACTGTTCGTGGAGTGGATTCCGAATACAATTAACCATCTGTGCATCATTATTTGTAAGTTGTAAATTGTATATGTAAAGTGGTGTATGTCCTAGAAGCGGGAATGACAATACATAAAATATCAAACCAATGCAAACATCCAGAACGTTAGACATGCACAGTGATACCTGACTGAAATATTAGGCCTGTTGGGACTACTTATAACATCGAAAGACTGTATGTATGTCAAATATAATTAACCAGTTATGTCACTGCATGAATAATATAGAATACTAACATATTAAAGGCACGGGAGGCCTTGTGGTGGGTATCCTGTGAAAATATTTCCACCCGTCAAAAATCGCCACAAACAGAAAGAATATTCAAATGTAGACAGACTTTGTTCGTAAACAAATAAGAAATATCGCATAAACAGTATGTTATTGTCATATGTTTGACCATTGTTATGTAAACAAAAGCATAACAAGTCACTTTCCTGATGCGTGTTTATATTATGATGGTAAACATAAAGAGCGTTCTTTGTTGCTGCATTCCTGATATAGAACTAATAAGGAGCGTTTATATCATATGTGTGTGATTAGCCAGTAGCATTGTGTTGTCGGGGGGCCTCGGTGGCTCAATCGGTTAGGGGTACCACTCCAAGCCGTTTCGCCCTCCAGCGCTGGCGATAAGGGTTCAAATCCACATGTTTCCATCGTGGACTTTGTAACTCGAAATCGTTGTCTGGTGGAGTTGCCAGTTACTCGCCGATGGTCGGTGGTTTGCCACACATGGTTGACGAGTTTATCAGCCATTGAAATCACTGTTAGATTAGTCGCAAGTGTGCGGATTTCCTCCACCACTAAAACTGGCAATGTCGTGATATGGCCTTAGTGGCTAAAGCGACAATAAACCCCAATCAACCAACCAAGCATTGTGTTGTCTTCTGTAACACAATCAGGCTCTTGCTTAGGTAAAATATAGTACATCTTTATTATAGCATGCTGTTTACGCGATAGTCATGGTATATATGAACGAAACTGTATGCGTTTAAATGTTTTTCTGTTTACGGTGTTTGGAACAAATATGAATATTTTAGACAACTAAGGCCTCCCGTGCCTTTACAACTTATATGTACCTTGTTTGGGAAACGGAATATAGCCACCAAGAAACTGGATGGTTATTCATCTACTCAATCACAATATTATAGTCTGTTTTGCACTGGAGAAGTTTTATATAAACCTGTATATATAGTTTAAATATGATAAGGTATCGGCTTCGATCATATTTTAGATCCATATTGTTCCATGTCGGAAGAAGACTCGTACACGTAGAATTCTTTAGACATTGCCAATATTGAAATAGAATAAGATGGAACTAAGATATAATATCCACTTGAGTTTGAGTCCAATGTGGTTTCAGTCTCCAATGTGCACGAAAGCAGATGGAACAAGTCAGTTCTCAACACAACTCACTTTCGCGTACTTCGGACAACAAATAACCGTGTTTACGGCGTTATTGTTCGAAATATCGCTTCGGTATTGCGATCATCTTGTAGAGAATTTAATTCCTGTTCCAACGGACGTTTCGTACCAGAACGGTACTTAGAACAGATTGGAACTCAGGTCGCGACTTGTAACGCATGTGATTTACGGAACATAAAGGTCACTAAAAACTGGATGAGAGCAATGTATAATTGTTGAAGTATTGACTCGCAGCCGTGTTGTATGCGTCTACAACTGATAAAAGGCAAACACTACATTACTTTAAAGGGGTACTGTACGCCATTTTCAATCAATTCCCGATAATAACAACGATATAATATCGATAATATATAGAAAATAAATAATTTGAGTCGACGATGTGTTATTTAAACGTTCAGGTTAATAGATTATCTTAAAATCAAAGTTAATAATTTTATATATATATATAATTTATGGCTGCAGCCATAAAATAAATTACGAATTTCCGTGTACAAGACGTAATCAAAAGTAATTTACGGATATTGGATTGGGTAACGCTTGGCTCACATGATCGTGTACAAAATATGTTATTGTTTATTTTATATATATATATTTGTTTATTGAATAGCAAAACATACACGGAATATCACAGACATACAATAGCATCAGATATTTCAAGGGCGGGATAGAAAAGCTATCTCAAAGTCGCAAACGAACAGTCGCACACTCTTCATTCGCATCTGGTGTCATCATCTAATGTAACATGGACATCTAACTTGTTTATATCAAATATGGAAGATTTGGGCAGGATCCACGACACAACGCTGCGAACAGTCAGGATATGTCAAACAGATGATACAGCCTCGATGCCGGGTGGGGGCTATATTAATAGAGTTGTTACTCTTTGTTATTGTGTGCAAGTAATTCATTGCCGACAAATTATTTCATTATTTACGAACAATCGATCAATGACTAGCGATATTTCGACTTTCTATTCTACCAATATAATATTGCGATATATATACTCGACCGGCGTTTAAAGTGTTGTTTCTGCTATCGGATTTCGTTTTCAAGTGCTCGTTTCAATAGAAGCCATTTTGTATTGGATTGGATTGGATTGTTTATTTGCACAAATTAAATACATAATACAAAAACAAAATAAGATATCCTGATATTTGCACAGGAGCGGCATGGCCAATACAGGGCGTCTTCCTGTCGCCCCTTATACACAATAGAGAATAAGTAGATGGCGATCATAATGTTATGCGACAATCGAGATGTTGCATGAAGGTCAGCGGTGGTTGAGAGAATTTGTTAAACTTTTGGGGTTCTGTTTTATTTATCCATATTTTTCGGGCAGCTAAGATTAAATATATGTCTACACCATGATTAAATGGTGAGTAATCCAGGGTTAGGGCACCTGACGAGGACACGTCTCTTAAGCGTAATTATACATAATACATGTACGCTTATTGTTCCATTTACTTTCTACAATCTCGGCAATCCGCGTTGTCACAATTTACTGAGTTTTTATAGTGTGATTGCAAATTTGTATGTATGGAAGATTTAAAATTGGTTCTGCTAGCTGCAAATTTGTGTGTTGGGTCCAAGCAGTTCCACACACACGGGAATGAGTGTCTTGGTAGAATTTGGGAGAAATTCGTCCTTCGAATTGTAGTAGCCAAATTGCCGGCTGTTGTGTGGTAGATATTGGGGTATACTTAAGTAAACTTTCGACAGATGGCGGGAGATTTTTGTTTTTCTAATCGTACATGAACAATGCGATTTGCAGATGATACAGGTTATGGCATTTAAGAAGTTTTAGAATTGTGAACAACGGCTCCGTATGACTGCCATATATTTTATTGCATAAGATCCGGACTGCTTTTTTCTGTAGCCGAAAAAGAGACCCTGATGCTGAAACGTGTCCCCATATTATTATTCCGTACAGGAGATGACTGTGAATTAAGGAGAAATAGAGAGTTTTTAGTGCGATTTTTGGGAGAAATCGTTTGGCTTTACCTAGACAGTATATTGCGTGTGATATTTTTCTGGTTAACATTGATATGTGGTATTCGAAAGTAAGATTTGCGTCAATGATTATGCCAAGAACTTTTAAGTGATTTCTATTGGTTTTGATTACTTACACGAACTAGTTCCTTTTTATTCAATTTATTTCGCAGATCTGCCCATTTAAAATAATTATTTTGTGGATGCAATAACATATATTTAGTTTTTGATTCGTTGATGGATAATCTGTGACTACAGCACCAGCGGTATACTTTATCTAGTTCATCGTTTATCTTATTCTTCATGGTTTTAGAATTATTCCCTGACGTGTATAACGTTGTGTCGTCAGCAAATGACAAAAGTTTGAGATTGGTACTGCTGGGCATGTCATTGACATACATTAGAAATAGGATGGGGCCGAGGAAATATCACTGTGGTACTCCACATTACATAGAGAACATTCCCGATTGATGATCGTGGACTTCTACATACTGTCGTCTGTCATGTAAGTAACTTCTGAACCAGTCATTAGCGATTCCCCTTATCCCATAATGATCGAGCTTTCTAAGTAAAATGTCGTAACTTATGGTGTCAAAAGCTTTTGATAAGTCTAAGAAAATGGCAATGGTGGAGTCACGGGATTTTTTGGTCATTACATTCAGCTACGAGAAGATGTATCAGTGGATGAATGGTAGAATGTTTCTTACGAAAATGAGAGATTAAAATAAGTGTGAGTGGTCCGACCGTTTCATTGACTGTTTGTTTCATTAGTTTCACGGATACATCGTTTATATCTGTGCAAGTTTTATTAGATAGTTTCGAGCAAAGTGATATTAGTTCATCTCTGTTTGTTGGGAAAATAAAAAGGTTAGTTCATACTGCCCCGGTACGTAATCAGTGAAGTTCATCTCTGGAATCTGTGTTACATTTTTTGCGGTAATTCTCCCTATTTCAGAGAAATATGTGTTGAATGCGCATGCGATAGCTGTCGTGTCCGACAGTTTTCGGTTACTGGTACCTTTTGAAAATTCGGTAGGAAATGTATTCAGACCATGAGATATTTTAAGAGCATCTTTCAGTATCGTCCAAGTGCGTCGCATGTTTGCTTGATTTTCCTTGAGAATATTGTCGTAATAATGGTTTTTACTCCGCCGTGTTAATTGGTTGTATATTCTGCAATACATTTTGTATTTATCTATGTTTTCATCTGTTGGAAATTTGTATTTATTGGTGTACAATTTGCTTTTTTGTACTGATGATTGAATGAGTCATTTAGTCATCCATGTTTCCCGTTTAGCGTACTTGTTTTGTGGTTTGCGTTTGAGTTTTGGAAAGGCTTCTTCGAAGAATAAGGAGTAACTGCAAAAAGGCGTTATATTATATGCTAGGTCTGCGTCGTGATATATGAAGACCTCTTCGAATGAATGGTTGTACAGGAGACTTTTAAATTGCGCTATATTGTTTTCGGACATATTCGAGTTGTTGTTTGATTTACACCCTTTTTTGAGTTGGTATCATTGGTTTCCACGTGGAATGTACCGAAGTGGTCCGAGACGTCCGATATGACGATTCAATTTTGAAATTTACAGTTGGATATGCTATTTGTGTAAATGTGGTCAATGAGAGTTGTTGAGAATTCAGCTACTCTCGTTGGTTTAGTAATCACTGGTATGAATCCACGTTCGAACATACTACTGATGAAAGCGTTTGTTTTGCTGTGTGAATCAGAATGCAGTAAGTCTATGTTAAAATCACCTACGGTGTATACTTTTGCGTTTAATTCGTTAAGTTTGATAATAACATTGTCAGCGAGCGGGGCAGTGTTAGGTCGGTATATAGAGCCTACAATTTATAAAATATTTTACCCGGATTTATTTCTACAAATAATGTTCCAACAACGTGGGGAATGAATGTCGAGAGGTCATTCCTAACTTTATATTTAAGGCTACTTTTAATAAATATTCCGACCCCACCCCTTCAGTCATCATTGACGAGACGGGATTTGTACTCGAAAGGGTGATATCCTTCTAACATGAATATGTCCCTCACCATAAAGACGTCCGATAGCGCAATTATGTCAATTATGTTTTCCCCTGATTGTTGAATATTACATAGGAGGTCAACAAATGAGTCCCAGTTCGCGGTCATACTTCGGCAGTTCAACCCAAGGAGAGTCGTTGTCTTCCTTTCAATTGATAATATCTCCTTGATTTGAAGTGGGGCATAATAATCTGATTGGTGATTCAGAATGTCGTAAATGTTACTCCCGTTTTCACAGTCATCGCCCTTATATACGGTTGAAAAGTTATAGTCATCGCCCTGGAGCTCACCTACAGATAGCCTATCGATAACCATTGTCTGAACTTATATTAGAGTTATATATTTTACCCCAAGTCAGCAATGTACTTTTATTTTCTGGCATATTTTGTACCGTGTCCGTTTAAAGAGACCTAACATGTACATCCTTGTCACACAACAATATGATCTTGAGCAGTATATAATAACAAAACATTAAACATATACAGAACAATTTGATGGTCGTCGTTGTCGTATTGGTGAGCCCGTGCGACGCCCGTGCAGCGCATGCGCAGACGAGATCTCGGAAACGGGTGGAGCTATCGACTTGAGATTTGCTATGTGAATGTATCTTGCCCCGGATACGAATTTTATCGGGTCGTCGAGCCCGTGCGACGCAAGCTTCGCGCATGCCGCAGACCAGATCTCGGAAACGGGTGGAGCTATCGACTTGAAATTTGGTATGTGAATGTATCTTGCCCCGGATACGAATTTTATCGGGTCGCCGAGCCCGTGCGACGCCAGCTTCGCGCATGCGCAGACCAGATCTCGGAAACGGGAGGAGCTATCGACTTGAAATTTGGTATTTGAATAGCCCGGAAAACGTCGGGCTCATCGGCTAGTCTCATATATATTTTGAAGACCTCTGTCTGTATGTTTGTCTGTCTGTCTGTCTGTCTGTCTGTCTGTCATTAATACAAATCTACGATTCTCGACCGATCGGGACGAAACTTGGTACGTGTGTGTAGTTTGACCAGGCGGTGAACGTTGTCGTATTGGCGAGCCCGTGCGGCGCCCGCTTCGCGCATGCGCAGACGAGATCTCGGAAACGGGTGGAGCTATCGACTTGAAATTTGCTATGTGAATGTATCTTGCCCCGGATACGAATTTTATCGGGTCGCCGAGCCCGTGCGACACCAGCTTCGCGCATGCGCAGACGAGATCTCGGAAACGGGTGGAGCTATCGACTTGAAATTTGCTATGTGAATGTATCTTGCCCCGGATACGAATTTTATCGGGTCGCCGAGCCCGTGCGACGCCAGCTTCGCGCATGCGCTGACGAGATATCGGAAACGGGTGGAGCTATCGACTTGAAATTTGCTATGTGAATGTATCTTGCCCCGGATACGAATTTTATCGGGTCGCGGAGCCCGTGCGACGCCAGCTTCGCGCAAGCGCAGACCAAATCTCGGAAACGGGTGGAGCTATCGACTTGAAATTTGGTTTTTGAATAGCCCGGACAACGTCGGGCTCATCGGCTAGTATTATACATATGAGTTGAAGATTTTGAGATACCTATAACAGGTTGTTACAATATGTTTTGCTTTATAAAATTCACAATTTAAATGTTCGGTTTATAGGGGAAAACACCATTATTCATTATTCAAAAAGTTAATTAGTGTCGCAATGGTTATAGAACTTCATTTCTTTCCAATAATGAAATTTTGTGTATATTTTTAATATCGTTTCCATGGTGATAGGTATTTCTCAGGGTATTGGGCTTTTTCTGCAGTTTTATCAAAACTAGATTGAAGCACACGTAAGAAGCCATCATAATATGTATAAATTATTACTGTAACCAATGTAGTATCAAATAAATGTTTCAATTCCAAAATTATCGCATTTTTTTGCAAAAATTAACAGTTTTTACCCCAAAATGGCAATAAAACCTTCATATCCTATATGTGCATCCTAGCTACTACTGGGATAATTGGGAAATAGTAATCTTTGAAAAAGGTTTTGAGACATCTATAACGGGTTGTCATAATACGCTTTGCTTCATAAAATTACATGCTTTAAATGTCAGCTCTATGGGAAAAAAACATCATTATTTGGCGAAATTTGGTCCGTTTCCATGACAACAGCTGAATAAACCGCATCAATTACCCAACACAGAAGTACGGATTAAAAGTGCATGTCATAAAAAACAAATTTCAAAAAGTTATATTGTGTCGCAAGGGTTATAGGTCTTCATTTCTTTCCAATAACTTTCCAATACTTTTGCGTTTAATTCGTTAAGTTTGATAATAACATTGTCAGCGAGCGGGGCAGTGTTAGGTCGGTATATAGAGCCTACAATTTATAAAATATTTTACCCGGATTTATTTCTACAAATAATGTTCCAACAACGTGGGGAATGAATGTCGAGAGGTCATTCCTAACTTTATATTTAAGGCTACTTTTAATAAATATTCCGACCCCACCCCTTCAGTCATCATTGACGAGACGGGATTTGTACTCGAAAGGGTGATATCCTTCTAACATGAATATGTCCCTCACCATAAAGACGTCCGATAGCGCAATTATGTCAATTATGTTTTCCCCTGATTGTTGAATATTACATAGGAGGTCAACAAATGAGTCCCAGTTCGCGGTCATACTTCGGCAGTTCAACCCAAGGAGAGTCGTTGTCTTCCTTTCAATTGATAATATCTCCTTGATTTGAAGTGGGGCATAATAATCTGATTGGTGATTCAGAATGTCGTAAATGTTACTCCCGTTTTCACAGTCATCGCCCTTATATACGGTTGAAAAGTTATAGTCATCGCCCTGGAGCTCACCTACAGATAGCCTATCGATAACCATTGTCTGAACTTATATTAGAGTTATATATTTTACCCCAAGTCAGCAATGTACTTTTATTTTCTGGCATATTTTGTACCGTGTCCGTTTAAAGAGACCTAACATGTACATCCTTGTCACACAACAATATGATCTTGAGCAGTATATAATAACAAAACATTAAACATATACAGAACAATTTGATGGTCGTCGTTGTCGTATTGGTGAGCCCGTGCGACGCCCGTGCAGCGCATGCGCAGACGAGATCTCGGAAACGGGTGGAGCTATCGACTTGAGATTTGCTATGTGAATGTATCTTGCCCCGGATACGAATTTTATCGGGTCGTCGAGCCCGTGCGACGCAAGCTTCGCGCATGCCGCAGACCAGATCTCGGAAACGGGTGGAGCTATCGACTTGAAATTTGGTATGTGAATGTATCTTGCCCCGGATACGAATTTTATCGGGTCGCCGAGCCCGTGCGACGCCAGCTTCGCGCATGCGCAGACCAGATCTCGGAAACGGGAGGAGCTATCGACTTGAAATTTGGTATTTGAATAGCCCGGAAAACGTCGGGCTCATCGGCTAGTCTCATATATATTTTGAAGACCTCTGTCTGTATGTTTGTCTGTCTGTCTGTCTGTCTGTCTGTCTGTCATTAATAAACATCATTATTTGGCGAAATTTGGTCCGTTTCCATGACAACAGCTGAATAAACCGCATCAATTACCCAACACAGAAGTACGGATTAAAAGTGCATGTCATAAAAAACAAATTTCAAAAAGTTATATTGTGTCGCAAGGGTTATAGGTCTTCATTTCTTTCCAATAACGGCATTTTTTGTATTTTTAAATATCGTTTCCATGGTAACAGGTATTTCTCTTGGTATTGGGCATTTTCGGCAGTTTTATCCCAATTAATTTTAAGTACACGTATGATGCCATCATAATAATGCATAAATTATTACTGTAACCAATGTAGTATTCAATAAATGTTCCAATTCCAAAATTATCGCATTTTTTGCAAAAATCACCATGTTTCACCCCAAAATGGCAATAAAGACCCTTGTAATACGACCCTGCCTAACTATGCTTAAAAGCCATGTCCTGATTGGCCAGTGGCCCGAGTTACCATGGCTATCTCGTTCCAGTTTTGTGGTACAATTCTACTTTTTCCAATTGTACCACGAAAAAAATCGGTTTATTCAGATCGCCGCACGCGACTTTTCCCGTCTTTTCTAACTCCGCGCAAACGGGGCATCAACGGAGTACACCCGCACCCGTATCCCTTTCAATTTTGCTACATCTTGACAATCTTGCGAATTTTCTAGCGATTTGTCGCTTGAAACCAGTTTGGTTGCCAATGAATATGGTCCAAATGATGTTATGGTATATTGATATATGTTACGACCAAACAAAGTTACTTAATAAGTATATTAAATGACAAAATAAATCCATGGGGCCGGGCTGTGCATTCGTCGATTCGAATCTCGATCATATTCGATATTTCGGAATCAAGTTGAAAATGAAAGCGTTTGTTCACCAGTACAGAAGGGGAATAAGATTAGTTTAGTAAACTAGATCATTTAGATCGCTTTCTGTAAGGAAAATGGTCCATAGTCGATGATCATATTCATCATGTTCCAACAACGTTCAAAACAGAAATGACCCAAGCGTATTTCCTGTACAATTTAAATGAAACGCACGGGCGCCGCTGAAAACACATCGTTTTTTAGCCAATCACAACGATTATTTCTAGAAGAGGTGCCTCGAAAAGTCAACGGGGGAATTTCATAACAAGACAAGACATTACCAGAGTACTCCATGCACAGAAATCGAGTACGCCCAATACGAATTACACCACGAAATGTTTTCTCACCTGAGACCGAAAAAGCGCAGCATTTCGTTGACTATTCAGTCGAATTGTGACCATAAACTTTCAGTCGTATTACAAAAGAAATAAATACACGGTGTATCGGTGTGTATGGTCAAGTTGTACCACAAAAAACTGATTGTAGGACTCCGCTACGCGTCGTCCTACAATCAGTTTTTTGTGGTACAACTTGACCATACACACCTCTACACCGTGTATTTATTTCTTAAGTATAACCTATATGTGCATCCTATGTAATACTGGAATCGTTGGAACATAGTTATAGTGGACAAATCATCAATAAATGACCTTCAACGTCTGTTCCTGTCCTAGAATGGGCTTAAATTAGTTTTTACCATTTACGGAAATGGTTTAATATCAAACTGTGTCTACATTGTTTACATTCTGTTTCCATGGCAACGGCACCACTTTCACATTTTATAGCAGGGCGGAACATGAAGCCTACATCTTCTACTTTCATATGATATCTAATTTTTCCGTGTGTAAAAGAAAAAATAAAAAAAAAAAATTCTGGTCAAGACCGCTCCTCTATATATACATATTAGTATAGCGATATACGTATATACATGTGTATTCTTGTATAAACAAATACAATGCGTATCAATGACATGATATACGTGATGGTCCGCTATTGTGTAAGTTGCGTTATCTGTCAGTCGATTATGCCGACGAGCGTCGCAACAGTCATTGACTGTGTTGTGTATATGGACACAAGCTCAACTAGACCGTGCGTTTCATGCAGGTTCACGGGTTATCGACCAAGATGACCCATTTGCGGGTTATGTACAATTGTTACGGCTCGGGATACGAGATTCAGGGGGTGTTTATACATTACCCGGCGAAGATCGTATTCGCTTTAGCCGGTAGCGATAACAATAGAGTGTTTATACTTCGCCGGATAAGAATTACGGCTATCCGGTTACTCAGCTATACGGTTTTCAACTTTTGGATAACATGATTTAGTACAAGCACCTGATTGTCGTATGGATTAAGTTAGATATTTATCTGGGGTCATGCCGTCATGGGTGATTTCCTTTCAACAATTAACTCGAACAATATTATTGTGCAATCGCTGATAGACCAGCCCGTTTTTCACCTGTGTATATATTGGTCAGTGTGCCAGTTTGATTGTCTCTAATCAGCTGTCCGTCGGTGGTCACGCTCCTTGGTGATAAGCTATTATTATAAATACTAACTGATGATGGTACACTTACTCTGCATTTGCATGGTACATTTGTTGCGCATTCGAGGGAATTAAATGTGCGTGTTCATGAACATGTATGTTCATATATATAATTTAAATCTGAGTGCGCCGTGGAAATATATACACAGGGACGGGTCTAGAGGGCCTGATTTGTAGGTGTGGGACTGTTAATCTTTGGAATGTCCAACTGCACCAAACCTTGAATCTCACCAAATTCACAAGTTCGCGTAAATCCATGTACGCACCACGTTGTGAACTTGGGCTCTGATCTAACTTTCCACTCACAGTAATCATCTAGACGGCCCCGTATTGAGCGATTTCCTTTAGATCTGAGCCTGTGTCTAAACCTGAAAGTTGCCCAATCATAACATGTTTAGTGGTCTGACGTCAAGCAGCTTGAACCCAGATTTGATTTAGTTAAATTAAATTAGATAGCTGTTTAACTGACAACGGGGGTGGGACCAAGACATAATAGTATCGACAGACCATGGTTATATGGCCAGGTGTGAGAATTGTTTCTAATCTGAACCCTGACAATTGCAAAATCCTTCATCCAGCCTTAAGATTTCCAATTGTTGGACATTTTCCAAACTTGACACACCTCTAAGGTTGGATCATTTCCAACTGATGGCCATTTCAGTCCAACAATTTGGCCAAAAATCACCAATAATAAATTGTTGAAAATAAAACTATGAGAACAATTTCAACATATTGCTGATGTCAAATTTCCAACTAATGCCGTGCCAGGTATGAAATTTCCAGCTTTTAAATATTTTGATCAAAGTTGGGATTGAGACACCCCATCGACACGACCCTACATACATGGACACGGTGAACGCCCAAGTAAAATGAAAAACATATTTTATTGTATAATGTGCAAACGGAAAATGTGTCACATTTGATTCGCGATGTTGAAACTTATATATATAATATAAAATCCAATCCGAATGATTATACACTAATTTGTAGATGTATGCGACGAAACGATATCAAAACGTACAATGACCATGATTTTGGTGCGACACTCACTTCACATGCTGTCTATGAACTCAAAGAAACCATTAACAATGTTGTTTAAATATCTTTAAAATTACCAATAGTAATACCTGAAAGTTTGAGTTGGATATTAATAATTTCGGCATTTCCATTTCTAAAGAGTTTCATTTCACTATACTGCCCAACCATACCTCTAACAGGAAGCGGCTAGATATTTACAAGTGTACAGCAATATCATATTGCAGTTCAGTGAGAACTAAGACGAAAACTATTAACAAGTAAAGGAGACACATGAATATATGCGTATCTTCGCCGGCGATGTGTAAACACTCTGCCTAACCTTCGCCGGTTAACGGGTTCGCCGGGTAACGGCTTCGCCGGCTATGTGTAAACGTCACCTCAGTTCGCGATTGCGTCATAAAATAGTTCGAATGTGAGTTACTGTACTGTTTTTTATCTGATGTTTTAGCCTTCGGAATTGTTATGGAACGGACTTAAATTAATTCATCACAATGTGTTTGCTTCTCTGGTTATTTACTAGAACAGCCTGGTGGTAGGTGATAATAGTATATTATATATAATTGGTATCGAACATATTACGTTCAAGTCTGCATTATGCATTGTATTTTTCGCAATTGTACATAAAGTTGCTATCTGCAATTAAAGCATTCATAGATAGTTGGTCCGTTGTAAATTTTGTTCTGTAAATATAGTTTTTAATAATCAAAATTAAATAATTTGTAATATTCTGCCGTTTCAGTATAATTCGGCCGATCCACTTTTTGTCATATATGAATTGAAATCTTCGACATCAACCATTGTTGGGGCCCCCTGCTTCGAAATTTTGGCTGAGCTGGATCTCTTAACTCTGTCTCGTTTTCCGCCCCAAGCAAAGTTAAACATGATCGTCGTTTTTATTTTGTTTTTAAATGATGGTGTCGGGTTGGGAAGAGACTGAAATAGGTGGGTTATTTTTGGCAGTATACAACATTTTATTACCTTGATTCTACCCAAAGGAGTCAATAGCCTATCACTCCATGATTTTTTCAGGGTCGTGATATCGGATAGCTTTGAGGCGTAGTTATCTAATATTTTATCAAGGTTGGTATTAAATTTGATCCCTAATAGAGCAAAGGAGTTGGTGTAATGTACAAGCAGTTCAGGGCATATGCAGGTCTAATGTGGTATAAGATTCTAGTAAATATTCCAGACTGCCATCGAGGATCAGCATTGTGTCGTCTGCGTACTATGTTATTGTATCTTCCAAAACACTGATGATTATTCCTTTAATATTAGTGTTTTGTCTCATTAGGATACCTTGAATTTCTGAACAAATTATAAAAGAAGGTGAACTAGGATCACCATGCCAACAACCTCTGGGTATATTGAAACTTTGGGAAATATGCCCGTTTATGAGAATTGAAGAAGATATATTATTGTAGAAAATGTATACCAAATACTTGATTTGTTCACCGAAATTAAAAAACATCTAAGCACCCATGTATGAATGACCATGACACAGAGTCGAAGGTCTGTTCAAAATCTATTAAAAGTAGCATTCCTGGTGTGGCATCTCGCTCTGTTCTTTGAAGAATGTCGTATATGAGTCTGGTGTTGTTTCCAATGAATATATTTGAGAGGAAGCTAGCTTGATCCGGGTCAATTATCAGTGGTAAAACTTTTCCCAGTCTATCTGCTATGCAAGCTGATGCTAGTTTATATGTCACATCCAACAGTGAAATTGGGCACCACTTTTTTCGGAGTTGCCTGTCTTTGTCTTTCTTTGGAATAAGGGTGTACAACCCCTGTTTTTGTGTAATGAACAGTTCCCCGGTTGTAATTGATTCATTTAGGGATTCAAAGAGAATGGGACCTAAATCTACCCAAAATTATTTGAAGAAGTATACGGTATAGCCATCTAAACCAGGTATTTTGCCGTTCTGTGTTAGTTTCAACGCAGAATTGTGTGGTTAGAATGCCTTCTATGCTTTCAGCCTATTTGTGGGATAGGCTGGGGACATTTTTATTACGGATACTTTCGTTGATTTGTTGTTTATGGACCGGTTGGTGTGAGTAAAGATTTTGGTAAAAGCTACGCGCCTCATTCATGATTTCTGTCTCGGGTGATAGGGTGTTGCCTGAGTTATCTTTAAAGGAGGTTATTGCTTAGATACATATTTCCTTTTTTATAAATTAAGAAAGTACTTAGTAGGTTTCTCGCCTTGTTCGACCCATTGAGCACGAGACCGAGTCATGGCTCTGCGAATATAATTTTCTCATATCTTGAATTTTTGGATCTAATTCATCAAGTTTAAAATAGTGTCTATAAAATAACTTAAATGAGTATCTGGGACACTTATTCATAAATTATAACATCTACTTGATACATTTGCTTGAATCTGGTTACCTTATTCTTTGACTCAGAGACTAGAAACCAACAACTACCTTTGAGTACAGTATTCCTTTAATCCAACATGGTATTTTTTTTAGGTTTAATATGCAATCAGCGTCGTTTTTATTGTATTTAGTGGTGTATACAATTGTCACTGGCCGAACAATATACTGTATACTGAGAATTAGGTGTTGTTCGCCACATACAATTGTAGACGCCCAAAAATGCGAAAAAGATGTATTTTGCTTATAATTATGACCCGGCACATTAATTTTAACATATTGCAAAGAATTATCTGAATTATGTATGTTGTAAATTTTCACAAGTTCCGTTAGTCGAGTATCAAGTTCCAACGATTGGACGACATTTTATTGGCCGATCTTTGCTAACGACGAAAAGCCACGATAAAGAAGTCCAAGGCCGTAAACTTTTGGATTTCATTATCAAGATCGACTTGAAAGACTACTTTATCAAGATCGATTTGAAAGAAAACATAACGAAGCTGAAAAATATGGAAAAATGGTCATTTGGAAAATACAAGTTATATATGATATGAATTAGATATTAATCCGCCTGATGCATTGACATTATGCAATCACGAATTTGAAAATATGCATTGGCAAATTTAATTTTGAAGATTGCCTATTCGCAGTAGAGTATTAACCACACAATTATTAAAGGTGACGCCCGTTATCACCACAGCAGCTATGTTATTTAGCAACAATTTGGAGATTATAATAATTATTGTTAGGTAGAGTTTTCGATAAAGCTACCAGTGTATTTTTTGCAGTGAACACATCGGTAACCAATGGTATAATATATTAGATATATTCGCCCAGGGGAAAATCGATTCGCGCCGATTACACGGTCACTCACATCGTTATCGAGACACACAATCAACTAGCAATTAAGGCGTTTTTATGACTTATTCAGTCAGAATCGAGAGAAAAATACAGGTCTAATTATATGGCCACATCTGACCATAACGAAGTCGCATATAAGCTACGATTATACCAAAAATATGTCAACTAATCCCAGGCAACATTGTGGGTATTTACAGCTAGTCACAGACACCCCATTTTTTTTGGCATTAATAAACTTAGAGCTACCCCTTTTACATTTGCTATTGTTATGCCATATATATAATTGTTCTTCTTATAGCCGTAAAGGTATATATGTGATTGTAGAAATGGCGCTGGATTCTATTAACAGCTTTAAGACCTTAAGTATTATTATATATTTGAACGATCGCAAATGTGTTAACACAACCCATCACCATTTCAAAATATATTACGATTGTAGGTAACCATGTGTAGATTCATATACTAATCTGTTGTGATTTTTATCACAACGAGAATATTTAAAGTGATTTATTTATTTAACAACGAATAAAGGTGTTGAATATATCAATAATTTTATTATTACGCTCTTAATTCCTTGTATTGGTCTATATTGTATATCTATATACATATCGATCTGTAATGTCTAATCTTGACGATCAGAATAAAATAAATTGAATTGAGGGTCTAATTTTCATGCAAATAACGTAATGCCACCTTAATCCAACCTACCCGCCGCACAGTTCAATATATGTGATTATTGTCGATGTGTCTTTCCATGTGTAACGTATTACGCGCACACAATTTCACATGCGCATTAAAGTCATGTTCACTAACGTTTGCGTTATCAAAATTATAAACGCATTGGTATACGACTCGAATCTTCGCTACATTGTCTGACGTGTACATGTATATACACACTTGCCTGCAGCAGGGGCACCCGGCGAGTCCGTACAAACACCAGCGGCACATCTCTGAAAAATACCGAAGCAATATTATGCTTGGTAACGTCTAAAAACAAAGCTGATTTTGATGCTATATGTATGTCGCGAAACCAAACTTTTCAGGTCTAAAAATAACACATATATACTCTTAACCGGTAGTAGAACGCCAGGTTCATAGTATCACCACTTCGCTTGTCACCTCATATCTTCTCTGAGTTCCCCTCTACGGGTATCTCTTTGTTATTCGTTTCTTCCATCATAATATCCCTTCTCCTTATTCATTCTTCTCCCATTCCTAACTCAGTTTATGTTATAATTATATCTTCCATTCTGTGAAAAACCATTATCTCCGTTCCTTCCAGTCTGAACTAACCCCTCCCTCAAATATTGACAACGGGGCATATAATTCCATTTTAGCATCCGTAACAATATGTTATCACTTTTATTTTGAATGTCTATGTCATCTGTATATTATTATTTTTTTGGACTTGAAAATATAAATATGTTTGCAAGTACGGGTCAAATGTAAATTATAATCCAAATACTGTGCATAATCGGTCCTCTACTGTTTCACCAGTAAGTTATGTTACATCTCTCAATCTGATGCCGCTCATACCTGTGGTATCGCAGTTCAAATTATATCAAGAAAACCAATGTCAGAAATGGTAACGCGCTCAAGATCATATATTGTAAACCCAAGAATGTAATTGTAGAATATAAAATATATTGGTTTTGCGAATGACCAACTCAGAATTCCGTTAAAATAACAATAACAACCAGCACCTAATTAACGAACCGGCGGCCGCCTCGACCGTCTCCGACAACAACCCACAGTGGGCTGCAGAAATTTCTTTTATTTGTAATTGACATATAGTTTATCACAAACCAAAACTCAACATTAATCAACGTTGATTAACGACAATGAACGAAATTGAAATTCCATATCTACACCTTTTAAGGGACTCGGGCCCCAGCTTGCAGTTTGACTTTTAATCATCCCAAAAATTACCGTTCTATAAATAAAACTAATAAAACGCCCATTGATAATGTCAGCACCACGGGAAATGAGAAACTCCTCACCAGTTATACACGTGGCGCGCGTAATGATCTTTTTAAAAATCGCTGTTCCATACTGTTTCATTACCATTACAGCCATCATACGATTTACACATCAGACACAAACGTGTTCGGCGAAAACTTAGCGTTGTGAATTAATGAACACGCAGTGTTGTACATTATAGTTTAGTTAGTGGGTTTAACACAAAACTGGTAAACGCAGTCTCCCACTGCTAACAACAGTGCATATTTCAATACAGTATATTGTTTAACTGGAGGAATATTCATGAAACAAAAACAGACAGCATAGAGACACACATATACGAACAGTAGATTATAATTCTTACTCATTAGTGGAACATATGCATCTAATAAGTTTAACAACGGCTTGTTATCTTAATATAATTAGATTAATTACATAGGTTACATTGTGGTCGTCGGCACACAGGGTTCCTTCCGCGGGAATAATTATATAGCATGTATCTGTTAAATAGGTTACCTTGTGGTCGGCACACAGGGTTCCGTCCGCAGGGATAATTATGGAGCATCTATTTGTCCTTCCAGCCTGCTTGCAATACAGCCCCGAACACAGTTCGTCCGTCGTCCCGTTATAAAAGCTCTATAAGACAGAAATGGAGGATATTGTATTTTGTTTCACAACACAAAATTCACAGCATGACACAATGATCAGAATGGTGGCCATAGCTGTCTTGCGATGACTTACAGGAATCAGGGAGCTAAATGTGTTCTAGAGTCGGGGAGCGAGTACACCGTGGAATGCTAAAGGTGAAGGTAACTGAAGAATGACCTTCACCTGATACATGCGACACGTTATTAAAGGATGACATCGCGTTTATTTGATTTGTACATAATATATAAATAATTTAAACTGGTGAATGAATGGGTGAATGGATTTTTGTGAGCGGGAAATTTATTTAACTAGCTGCTGTAGTCCTGGGTTTTTCCAGATCAAATTTGGCTGTGAGATAGCCCTGTCGTAGACTTGGGGATTTATTTTAAAAAGTAAACACATGACCTATGATTTTTCCTGCATTTTCGTGATCAACTGGTGTCAATCTAGCTGGGTAAACATAACTGGTATGGCTTGCAGGCTTCAATTCAGTGAATTTGGCCGAAACGGTAACACTGTCGCCTATGGGAAACCATTTAGTTCAGTGATTCCTACAGTACGAGGAGGTCAGTGACATCCGTCTTCTCATGACGACCGACTGTGGCAGAATTCTGTCAATAATTTTGTTATTTTTGGCTACATAAACACTTTAGTTATTTCAAACTAAAGTTAAATGCAAGTGAATACACACGATATGTATGGATATACATGTATAAGCAATGGTCGAATTTCGCAATACCAAAATATGGATTGTGTTTTGGCAACTTATGGCTGAATATATTCAGGAAAGCCAATACGGCTTAGTTCGAATAGACTACGATAAATCTGCTCGCGATTATCAAAACATTAGGCAAATCTATGCAGAGGGATATCGTGTGTCATATCGCAGCCAAAGAGCTAAATGTGCATGCCGTTTTTGTACGGGAAGTGCATAAATTGGGAAAATTTCGATCTGTTTGTTTCCAGTTGTACTGGCACGAGGTGATGTCGTTGAGAACGATTTTTGCCGCCCTTTACAACTCTCCACGATTCGTATTACTTAATGATTGTAACTATGTTTACAAGAACCCGATGTTGGAATATCACAACTCAAAATTTATTATTTTGGAAACTGTACTCCGGATATTGGCTCGAACATACAAAATAAATATTGGTTTCCGCGCTTATATATCACACCAGCATTGTCACCAATAGTCAACTAGCGGCAATTGCGAGCATCGCTGACAATGTTATGTCATACCACGTTAGCCATTGTTGAGCCTTTGGCGGCTTCCGTAATATTACACACCATTTCAATCCAAACAATTTGTATTCCAAGCAATTCTACAATATACGATGCACAATGCCATATGAAGAAACATTTATTTGCCATTGGAATCATACAACAAGCAACTGCCAATTTGACCCGATTTGATCGATCTTATCTAAGAAACGCAAATCCTATGGAACTATTTTTCCACTCAAAAAGCACTTAGTCTACATCTGTGAACCAATACATACATTCAGGGAAAAGATACAGGGTCAGTGTAGCTATGTATTATATACATGATCCGATCTTAATTACATTCATTAAACCCATTGTATAACAATGCTATGCAACGGTTATTGCTTAATGTGAAACAGTGCCAAGTGTGTATAAATATACTATTATTGCGCAAATGTGATTCGGAATCGAATCGACTAGGAATAAAGACGAATCGGTGTTTGGCTGATATTTATACAGTTTGAAAACTTATTTCATTCAATTACCCTATTACATTCGTCAGGGAGTCCTATTCATGTATAGGGACTATTTTCTTTACGCAGAGAAACAACGCAATTGTAACGAGAAACGTTATCGCACGCCTTATATAAGTCGCTGTTAATGTCTCGTTCCATTTAGTGAATTGCGTATGTTTTATGGAGGTATTGGATCGCGTAATGAATATAATCTACAACTCGTCTCCAGTTTATAGCGAAATTGACAGAACTCGTCCGTAAATTAAGTTTTGAATGCTGGACCGTACCTAATTTACTGGACGAGTTATATATAATCTATATCTTGCCGACATAATTATGTCTACCTTATTTTCAACTCAATGTCATTTCCCGACGTACATTGGCCCATCTCACCTTGCGAGACCAATAAACCATTACACGACATTACAGCCATGTCCAGTTTCAAACCATTCGACATATAATGCAGATCACCACATTTTCGATAGGCGTGTGGATATACATTGATTCCCCAATCCGGAAACGACACACATTAGCATACTTGCTTGGTGTCGAATCCGGTCCAGTATGTAACCTACTTATTTGCTGTACTTATGAGTTTTGTACTATTCGTGGAATAATTATTGTTTTAACTGTATGCTTTGTGTGTTCAATTCGTATCAGTTTGTATTGGGACTATGTTTCCACCTTTAACGAATATATACAGACACGCTGTTGGTGAAGTCGCTGTCTGTCTGTTAGATACATTCGCTTACCATGCAAGTTCTGGAATCGTTGGCAACCGCCAGCTGACATTGTCCCTCGATGTCCAAGTTCTCTCCGAATTGGGTTTTATATGCTGTCAAATTATCAGGAGTTGTGTTGTTTTGCACTATTAGACAATTGTTCCTGTTGAATAATATGATTATATTTTATAGCTACTCACCCATTCGTGTATGTCGGGTATATAATATAAACTGAACTTGTATTCCAGTTAGCAATTTGTTGCCATAATTATGTAACAGAAGGATAGTAAAGTGCGAGAATCGTGTGGTAAGTTAGCAACGCCAGAATCGCCAACCAGCCACCAATCCAGAGGCTAAACGAGCTCGACGTTGCTTAACTTCAGTCTGTTACATAACGGGTGCACGTGTAACATCATGAGCCGATGTCTAGTGGCAATTTGCGAATGAGGAGTTGATCGAACAGATAGTTACATTTTACAAACTTTGTACACATTCAATATACAACAACTTATATGGAGACCACCAAGACTTAGTTTGCGACGAATGGCGACCCTATGGTGAACACCCATAAGGAGCAATACTCCAATTTCAGGAATGACCACGAGTTCCAACTCACAAGGTGGTTGGTGTCATCATTGGAATGCGCCTGTGAAACTGACTGACGTACCAGACTGCAATGGTATGTTCAGTAATTTCGTTGGAAAATTACTCCCGGACTTGGCATAGCGTCGCCTGAGAACTATGTTGTAATTCCATTTTCCCTTTTCCGAGGTCAGTTTCCGTATATAAATGCGACAATATAAAAGGATCATATCGATATCTACTCCAATGGGGAAGATTTGCACGCGATTGCGAGTATTTGACGAAACTATGTTTGGAGATACATTTTGCATAAGTAATCATCGTCTGGCTTCTGTGTCATAATGTCGAAGGAGATACGTCACTTTTGCATATTATATATGAAATACTGCCTAATGTTATAATACTATTGGCTTGTAATGTTTCATTCACGTTTCTAGACCTCATGTTACAACAAAAACATGCAAGTAGTAATTTATAATCGTTATTGGGTCAGTTCCGATGAAAGAACTCAAAATGTGAACTATTTTAACACTGGGCCGATGTATACAGATGCCATTTTGTTTGGTCGACCTCAGGCCAGACTCAATCCGTCTGGAAACAAGCCGTTGCGATACGACTGACGCGCGTGAATAAAAGCGATACGAGTGATTGCATTCAACACAAGACATGTGGACTCGAAAACACAATGAATTTACCGAAACAATAACTCGCATATCCAGACAATTATAATCAACATACATTTAACATATATTAACGATTCGTTTATGATTACAAAATAGATTTATGAATACTTATTTGACTATAAAAAAACCAGCTAACCAATATTTAAAGATAACTAGCAGGTTAGCCCGCCACTGGCGGCAATCGTCAGAAACATGACATTTGTTAAATTATTTTTTTTTAATTAAATTAAATTAAATATATTTTTAATTTTTAATTTTTTTTAATTTTAATTTTTTTTATTAATTTTTTAATTTAGTTTTTTGCTTTTCAATGAGTTAGTTCTGCCTTTTTAATTTTTTAATTTAATTTTTTGTTTTTCAATGAGTTAATTAATTTAATTTTTTGTTTTTCAATGAGTTAATTCTGGCTTTTTAATCAAGAGAAATGGTGGTACCCGTCCCTAAAAGAGGTATGATTTACGGTACATCGGGTGGAAAAACTGACCCGATGAAAATCTCCCCCGTTCCTAGGAACCACAGACATAAGAATCACACAACATGCATTACAGGTATGATTTTCGGTACATCGGGCAGAAAAACTGACCCGATGAAAATCTCCCCCGTTCCAATGAACCCGTAAGTACGACGACAGACATAAGAATCACACAAGACGCTCGTGTCTGGATACATACGGTCACGCGTGTATCCAGTCATAAGAATCACAATACGCGCATACGCTCTTTATCACGACACTGCGGGTAGGAACGCTCTTTAACTATCAACGCGATTAACCATGCAGTACCAAGGACGGTGATTTTGGTGTTGGGAGTGGATAATGAGTGCTCAGAGCTTGTCCAAAACGCCACAACGATGCGTCCCGTCTGCTTCTACCTTTAGATAGGAAGTTTGGCCTCGATCGGTCCAGCCGTTTTCGATTCTATAAAGTATATACACTTATATATATATATATACGAAGTCTCAAAATATATATTAGACTAGCAGGTTAGCCCGCCACCGGCGGCATTCGTCCCATGGCTTTGTTTCAGAAACATGACATTTTTGAATATGAATTTAATGTTTTTTAAATTTAATATATTTTGTTTCTGAATTGTTTTTTTATTGTTAATTTTTTTTAATTTTAAATTGTTTTATTTAAATTGTAAATTGTTTTAATTAATTTTTTTGTTTCTGGCGGAAAAATTTACCCGTAGAAATCCCCCCTTCCTAGGAACGACAGACAACGCATTCTTTGTTTCGTGAAATCTCTCTACGATAACATTGCATTGAATTTAAAACAAACGCTTCCCGTCGGGAAATCTGTCTGCATAATATTTTGAGTCTGCCGTACCCGTCGTAATGTCGTGAAATCTCTCTGCGTAATAGATAACATTGCATTGAATCTGTTGTTGGCATTCAGGGCTTCGGGTCGTTGTTGTTGGCATCACGGCTCCCCGAAAACTCTCACATTGCCGAAAACGTGTATTTAGTAATATCGTTGTTGTTGATATTTACGCTTGGGGGCTATTTTCTTATTTAGCAAGTTTGAGTTCAATCGGTTCGAGTCTATAAAGGACACACTCATATATATGACACTTCCCGTGGGTAGCAAGTTTGAGCTCAATCGGCATTCCCAGGAATTTCCCGTAGATTGGCAGATTCCAGTAGCTTTATAACGGTATATCTGGGGAGAAATCTGATGCTATATTCGTGATTATCTGGGATGATTTCGGTATATAACTATATACTGTAAAAACAAAGCGCGCCATCCGTGCTCGCAGGGTTTGTCAGAAACAAATGTTTTTTAAATTTAATGTATGTTCCGTATATCTCTCTGCAGATGCAAATAACGTTGAATGGCAAACAGACGCTCTTTATAGAGATGCGTCAAAATCAAACGCTCATTAAATAATCACTTGATTAACCCACGCCGTGCCTTTGCGGTGATTTGAGATTGGAGAACGGGTGCCCTGAGCTTCCCTAAACCGCGACCACGGTCGTGTCGGTGGGATTTGACACTTACATAGGAAGTTTGAGCTCAATCTGTACACGCGTTTTGGATTCTATGAAGTACACACACACACACACACACACACATATATATACGAAGTCTCAAAATATATAGTATAGACTAGCAGGTTAGCACGCCAATGACGTGGTTCGTCTGAAACATGACATTTTTTAAATTAATGTTTTTAATTTAATTTTTTTTAAATTATTTTAATAAATTTTTGTAAATAATATTTTAATTAATTTTTTTGTTAATGAGTTAATTCTGCCTTTTTAATCAAGAGAAATTAAACGCATAATGGACAGGCATCGTCGTTTATCTACCACATATATGGGGGAATTATAATACTATAACACATCATAATGTATGTATAGTGGGACTTGATATACATAGAAATCAATACATCATATAGCCCGTACATTGTGCGCCGCAGTATTGCATGTAAGGACAATTATTGTGGCAAATATGCTTTAAAGATGGATTATCTCTTTAAATAACAAATTTTAAATAGTTGCGTGGGTATAAAATAATAGATATGAACTGAAGACCTATGTCCGGAAAAGCTTCTATCAATTAATATTGATTTTATTTCGAATATTAAATCGGGCCCATTTATGTTACTATTTTTAGAACCGACCATTCGGATGAGACCGTATTGCGATATAGAGCACTGGGCTGTTCCTACGGCCACGCAACGAATGTCAAATGTCACAGATTGGTTGTTTGTATTGTTTTGTTCCACATATAGAAGCGATAATGAGTATAATTAACGTTTATTTGTGACAAAATTGCACACTATAATTTCTGGTCTTTGCTAACAGTAACCACTATTGTTCGTTAGCTGAACAAACACACCTTTTTAGACCAGAAAATATTCGAAATAAAATGAATATTAATCGATAGAAGCATTTCCGGACAGGAGTCTTCGATTCAAATCTAATATTTTATACCCCGGCAACTATATAATTCATGTTTACAAAGAGATAATCCACCTTTAAGCCGTGTTGATTTTATTCTTAGTTGACTTTCGAAAAGGCCTGCGGGTCCACCTGCAAGTGTACCACTCTGACTCTGGTGTGGGGTCAATTATCTTGACAGTCCTGCTACCTAATCAGACATCCACTTACCTTATATGGTTACACATAACAACAATAACTAACTGTAGTACTGCACTTACGATCCGAGGCTGTCGACGTAAGTTAGCATCTCATTCTGAGAACATGCTGAAAACTTCCAGAGATTGAGTATTTTGTCGCTGCGCTGTGTACTTATTGATGACGACATTATGTATTTATCCGCCGCACTACACGTGTTTGCACCCGTGCCATCATGCGGCAAACTCAAACTAAAATACAGAAGAAAGGAAATAATTTGCCTCAACAATGTACTATACACCTCATATTACTTTGGTATTTGACATTGAAAGAGATGACTATAAGTGCCAACAATTATTTTATTTATCGTGGTACCCCATTGCACGTTACTAGCATTGTTGGCACAACGAACTGTAGATGTAAATGTTTGGCAATAATGTTTCTTGCTGACGGTTAATGTTTTGTGCTATTGTTCAGTGTGGATATTGTCCACGTTCGTATATATAATTATAATGGGTGTGTGGCTATTGTGTTTGTTAAAACAACCGTTTATAAGACCGAGACCTAGCGTGGGGCTCCCATCTTCACAACAATTGTTAATAAAAATACTTAGCGACGACTTGGAAGACGAATGAAAGTGGTAGAGGTTGTCGCATAATGATATATACAAGCATTCCATACATGGGTTGGCTTATTATATCTTTTCAGTGTCACAAAAGCTAGCAATTACTATGTTAAATATGAGGCCAGTTCATCGCGTGAACTGCAGTCTTGACAAAATACAGTGTTCAGTCCTGAACAATAAGTATTAGCATCCCAATAATATGGGGAGAGGAGCATTTAGTAAACTGTAATAACTTGCTCCAATCCCCGTTGCTCGTTTACATACTATTGTATTCAAAGTATTATGTAATATTATATTCTGGGATGACCAATACAATATGTTCAAACAAATAAGTTTTGTTAACCGAAAACATAGCATATGTAATATTTTTCTTTGTTCAAGATATGTAGACAAAAATATGGTTATTTTCAGCTGGTTTATCATATTTTAATAGGCATTCAGTGTCAGAGTCGTTATATGTCTTTGCCTTTAATATGCATATATACAAGCATACGTCAGTACATATGTGTAGACCGTTACAGCTGTAAGGACAATAGCATAGCCAGACGGCCAGTTGCCAATTACCGATTCATGAGAATAAAGGGTTACATCTGGGATGATTGCACTTCTTTGTGGTGATGGGTCTGGAGAAGATCCCTTAACTTAAGCACGCAAAAGCAATGGAATCCCAAATGTAACCCATTTTTTTTTAAATTTTAATCAGTAACTTTGATCATTCGGGACCATTGTAAGATTATACCAGGACAAGAGCGTAGCTTACGTATTTATAGAAATAATGAGGTCGATCACAATTGTTAATCATATCAAAAGAATACGAAAGACCAGCCATTTTGTTTCATAGCAAGCTATTATTGTTTTTGTAAATCTTATTCAGTATATTGTTTTGCTTTTGTTAAATAAAACAATTGGCTGGCCAGGCAGAACATAAGTATTATATATAGACTCCCTTTTGGTATCCTGCGTCATTCACGAAAGCAGTAGTGGTGATGAAACTGAATGAAAGCTTTGTATTAACTGGGGAATATCCCAGATTATAAACATGATTGCATATATTCAGATATCTTCGCATATTCTTAATGACGCACGCCGAGTATTGGCACTAATTTTCAAACCGCGACATTTTTTGTTTGAATGGCCTTGTGTACTTTAAATTATTAAAACCAGACTGGACCAGATCGAGTGATTCAGTTTGCAATTCTTAACAGCTCTTTCTTTGGAATAAAACATGAAGTAACAGTAATTGCTGTTGATAACAAAACCTAGTTGGAATAGTCGGCGGACAACATGGCGCCAGTTTAACCAATGTTCTCTTAGTGTGGTTATGGTTAAGTATTGAGCATATGTTGTGTTATTTTAAGAACATAATGGTCGCTACACCCTTATAGAACATACCGATTGGTACATAATTGTTATGACGCAAACATAATTTTTATATGTGTACAGAACACATATCCCATGTTAACTTGAACGGCCAACAACTCTCTTTATTAACAACACCAAAAACTAAAAACTTTCTTTTAGAGATGACACACATTTTACCGAGTACATGTACATATAGGAAGTCGAACATTGTTAAATAGTTAAACCAGTGGGTTAAACTCAAGCAATATAGTGACATTATTGGCGTGTCGGCAGGCAATATAGTGACATTATTGGCGTGCCGGTAGGCAATATAGTGACATTATTGGCTTGTCGGCAGGCAATATAGTGACATTATTGGCGTGTCGGCAGGAAATTTTGCCTCCCTGGTAGTCGGATTATTTTAGTGGCTGCCTGATTTGACAAATATATATATATATCTCAAATACCATGTTTTGGTTTAAATGAGATTAAAGATTTGAAATGAAAAGCAGTGTGAGGGGAGTACCTCTTTAACTATTCATCGCCCACATGTGCTTTTGACAGGTATGACTCGATTTTGATTACGTGGCCACTTGTCTATTGTTAGAATCCGGAAAAGAGTTAGTAAGGAACATAACGAAAAAACTGGCGGGGTCAACGTGATTCCGATTCATGTGGTGCAAAGGTCGACCAATAGCTCCTTGACTAGTTGTTCAGTTTCAGGAAATGTCGTTTCAATTTGTTCTCGGTGACCGTTTAAACCTAATTGGCCTTGGTGATATTATATTCACAACCATGCATAATCTGGTATATAGAAATATTCACACCCATTCGTTTGGTATAAAACATATCCTAGCTCTTTAAATACACTGCTTGTTTGGGATATTTTTAATTCCCATACCACTAGACAAATGCGACCGAAAACTATGGTCGCTGTGAGAAACAACGGCAATTATCAAACTTTGCACATAGATCTCACGGCGAACTTTTCATAACCTGAACACATTAAGACTTAGATAAATTATGTACACATTTTGTGGAGGATGATCCAGGATGATCCCATAGTTTTCGTATTTTAACTCTGAACTATTGTAATAGCCAGGTTCAGTCGTACGTATGTGTAACTTGTAACGTGTCTTGCCATTGCCAACGAAAGTCACCTGACTCCCTTGACCATTCCGCCTACGCGTAGGTCAATTCGTTCAGAAGTTTGTGTCAAACGTGTAGCATCTTAACATTGTATAGCAAAAAGATGAATAATCCCATCTTCTGATAAGACATGTGACTCTACCACCGGATTATTGTTTACACGTTCTGCTACAAGTTGGGCCGATATTTCAAAACATCAGCTTTGGTTCATATCGATAGCAATAACATAGTAACACACGTTACACGTTCGTATGGCTGAACATGGCTATTATCAAGGATTATAGAACTCAACATAGTCTGCGTGGTTAAATCATCGTATGTGTAATGTTATAGCATAGAGGCATGGCCACCCGGAATACAACTTCATAACGTTCTACTCTACACCAGTCGTCGCACTGACCTGTGTCCAAGTTCATGAGCAGCAATAGTTTCCACCCTGAAGTCTATTTCTTCCTCGATGATCGACTGACTGGAAGGTGTGCATGTGGTACCAACATATGCCAGGCCTGCAAAAGACAAAAACGTATGTGTTTCTTTATTATGCCTTCTCATGGATATATTCAGATAGTTATACCCCCGCAACGAAGTTAGGGGGGTATACTGGAGTCAGCTTGTCTGTCCGTCCGTCCGTCCGTCGACCGTCGTCCGTCCGTCCGTCGTCCGTCGTCCGTCCGTGGACACAAATTTGTCCGGAGTTTTTCTCAGTCGTTTTTTGATCAATTTCCGTGAAACTTGGCACAGACATCAACCGCCTGCGATTATGACATCTGTCAGACTTTTTTTGGTGGAGTTATCAGGGGGGGGGGGTGTCATCCACTTTTTTCCATACACTAGGCCGGGGTGGGTGGGTGGTTCAGCTGCGAAAAAGTCACTATTTTTCCTGAGTGGTCGCAATTTTTTCCTCTTACAACATTTCTTCAATATAAATGCCTCAAAGTATTCAGCATCATTGTTAAGGTGTGTATGACACTTAGGGCAGTGCTAAGGGGGGTAGTTAGTGTGGATATGGGCATGATGCTTCTCAGAAATACAGATTACGAACCAACTCTCAGGAATTCGCCTTTTACATCCGATCACATTGCCATGTACCAATGCTACTGGTTCCAGATGAAAATGGACAGTTATGTAGCACATGAATAAACTTTAATATAAATAAAATGAAAAAAGCTATTCATTTATCTCATTAATATTTACTCATTATACCTGATCAGACCAGATGACAAAATTGTATCGGAACTTGGCATGGGACTGTAGACTGCAACAACGCATATCACTGAGATAATAATCTTGAGATGGTGGGACCCAGATAAAAGATTGGGCGAGCATACATAGACCTTGAATGTGTAGATGTGGAGAAGGCTGCTAAGTGGAATAAACAAATCAGAACAGATGAGTGAAAAGAAGGGAAAGAAAATATAATATAACTTAATATAATATGCAAGTCTAAAAATAATGTGAGGGCGAATTTGGCGATACTACCCGGCATAGCATCAACAAATTCAACCTCTAACGACCTCATTCTATTTTGGTCTCGACCAACCATGGAGAACTAGCTACATATGAGGGTCACATATGGTGAATTTGGTAATGATATAGCCCACTCTGCTGGGTAGCATCACAAAACTCACCCTCCTTGGAGCTTATTCTGCAGACTGCATATGACCGTCTTATTTTCAAGTTTCTATTTACACGCAGTACATGTATTTGTATGAATGCTTGACCTGGGTCTGGCCTAAGCACAGTACCTACCCCAAGAACTCAGCTCATGGAAATGAAAATTAGTTTTGTGATACATAGTGGATTTCAGCTGAATACCTGTATTGTTGGAGAGTTAATTGCCAGGTGGTGTTGCCCTAATAATTTTTTCAAAAATCATAATTGACATAAATTCATGTGATACTATGGGACACATCTAAAGTTACACTTTCTGTGATGAAAAGAAGGTACACTAATGCTTTTTTATTTGTTTACATGTATAATGAGCATTATGAGCTACCTTAGACAATATTTGGGGAAGAATCAATCAATAATTTACTGATCAGCACATGTATTCTGTGTGTTATTTTGGGTTTTTCCAGGTATTTTTTTAGAACCTGTTTCGTGTTGTTACAAAAGTTGGAATGACTTAGAAGAACCAAAAATGGAAATAGGGTAACTGTAATACTGACCATCAAGCTTAAATGGTGTGATATTACATATTTGGAGGTAAAAAGGGGTGGGTACCCCGCATGAAATTGGAAAAAATATTTTTTCCTTCAAATAGGGGGGTGGTGGGTACCCAAGAGCCGGGAAAAAGTTTTTTCAGCCTAGTGTCATGTCACTTTTTTCCGACCCCCCCCCCTGGAGTTATCTCCACTTTTTCGACTTGGAAAACTTTCGCAACATGTATACTTTTGTCCGAGCTTTTATTCCTACAATTTTTCGGTCAATTTTTTTAAAACATGCCACAGATATTTAGTACCATGGGAACTTGTGCACCTGCGATTATGACATCTATCCAACATTTTTGGGGGGAGTTATCCCCCTTTTTCGACTTAGAAACTTTTTTGCAACATGCATAATTTTGTCCGAGCTTTTATTCCTACATTTTTCGGTCAATGTTTTTAATCTTGGCACTGATATTTAGTACCATGGGAACCTGTGCACCTGCGATTATGACGTCTGTCCGACATTTTTTGTGTGGAGTTATTCCCCTTTTTTTACTTAGAAATGTTTTCGCAACATACATCATTTTGTCCAAGCTTTTATTCCTACATTTTTCGGTCAATAGGTTTAAGATTAGGGTTATGGTTGTACACCTGCAATGGGAACTGTTATTTTATTATTTTAACTAATATTTACTGACATGTGAAACGTCTTAGTATTTTAAAGACAGGGGGGTATCCGTAGTCCCATTGGGACAGTCACACCTCTAGTTATCTCAGTAATGTTTTTCATTTTAACTTGGTGTATCTGAGTTCACTCTGTAATCGATAACATTTATTTCATCACCATTGGCGTTGTGTGACTAATAAACTACTTGTATGGTGGTATATACATTTTGGCTTCATTGTAATGTGTTACTGAATAAACTGCACATAAGACTATTAAGTAGTAGTGTTTACTTATATCGATCAAATGTTTGAACCTGATGAAGACAAGTGGTTCAACCAGAGCAACAAAGGTACTGTTACAGTGAGACGTGTATTCACATTCCACTGATAATTTGAGTACAGCTTCAATTGTTTGTTTCAAATGTCAGATAATGAAACCCACCTGGGCCACCTACTGAAGTTAAAATGGACTATGTACAGTAGTTAAAATGGACTATGTATAGTAGTTACATTGTACGGTTATCACAGGTACATGTATAATGAATTCAGTCAGTTGGCTATTATTTTCTGTTTAAAATCAAGATCATTCTTTAGAAATAGCTTTATATGGTCAAATAGAACATTATTAGAATATATCAAACCAGTATCGTTTGAAATAAAATTTAATTTGCTGGAAGGTAGAATTCTACGACACAAAATCAAACAATCTACTGTTTTTGACCGATAAAACACCGAAAAACACTCAAACATTTTTGTTGAAGAGTCGATATTTGTCAATGGTATATCCTTACATGGCACTTTTGTCCGGCTTGTCGTGATACGGCCCTTCCCTGGCACGAACGGACTAGACTAATTGCAAAACACCAACGCCAAATTCAGGACAAACTAATCTCACCGTATGTGAGCTTTCTTTATATCGTTATCAGCGGTGAAACGGTGGCGATATTTTCCTGCATGACATGTTCTGTTACCATCATTTTACGTGCAATCCCTTAGTGTTGAATATTGCACGAGCTCTCATTCAGACAACCCACAATTTCTAGGTCGAACATAATTCCGTCAAAAAGCAACGGACCATCACCAAATTGATTATTTTTCACTTCAAATGTGAACCTCATTACATATATCAATACATATTGTTGACCATTAATCAAGTTTTCATCGAGATAAATCAACAATTGTGATTTTTAAGTTGAACCAATGGCATAACTGCGGCTGATAACTCCGTCCACAATAATCAGACAATGATCAAAATAGAACTTCACCTGTGTCTCAAATGTGATCTACGTACCAATTTTCAAGAAATGCTGAAATATTGCTCAAGTTGTATCATCCGGACAATCCAAATAACTGCTAATGCTAAATCGAAATTGTTCGGTGGACAACAACCAATGTCAGCCAAAGTACACACTTTTCCCATTAAGTTTCCCTAAATGGAGTGTTCCACATCACCGCGAATCCTGGACAGTGGGCTACTGAAGTAACCAATACTGTGTAGACAAACTATACATTCGGGTGATCCCAGATACCTGCATGGGCATATTCTACAAATCCATGGCACAATATTCATTAATAGGGGATTGGCCAACAAAAATGACGGGTAGAAAACATGACATGCAGAAAAATATCGTCACTGCTGATAACGATATAAAGAACATATAACAATCTAACATCTGGCCGCCGTGAGAACAACATGCTTCATTCATTTTGTAGTTTCGGGAACCATCATATCTCCTTATTAAAGTGTCCAAAAGCATATAGTATTTCAGTTAGAAATTGATTGATTCTCTTTGATACTATATTACTTGTTTCTATATAATAAATATGGACATATTAGCTTATTAGACGCATTTGCTCATAGTTTATCATACGGATTGTACCTGTGCGAAGTAAATATGTTGTCTAAGAGTTCTTACTTTGTGAATAGAAACCTGGGGTGAGTGCTATAAAAGCCGGCAAACGGTGGGCGGAGTTTGTCCTGAATTGGGCGTTGTTGTTTTATAATGACGGACGCTGCTGAAAACACATTCGTCTTCGGAGAAACGCATTATATCAGTTATAATATTGACTTGATAACCGTTCGGGAAACGCGTTTTATCTCAGGTCGTCTTGCACCGATTGACCTGAAATGGCGCCATCGGACACGAGTGTGATATATTTGTAAACGTGCAAATCGTGACAGATTTACAGACAGATACACACACGCGCACACACACATACAAACACATGACTTCCATATGTATATATGACGTCAGTTAGCTGGTGTTCAACAATTAATCAAGCTTGTGGCGTGTGCTGTGTATACGTCACGATGATAGTCAACTTACCTAAATTTGACGCTGAACCATCGTACAAAAGGTCGTATCTGAAAATAAATCAAACAATGTGTATATACATATACATATACGCATATAACGTTCGTTAAGTTTAAGTGGACTTGATAGATTGGCGTCTTATTGTATAAGTGATATATACTGTCTCTCAAAATAGGTTGCCTTTCACGTGTCTCCATAATCTGGTAGCGCTAGAGGATGGATGTGGACTTTCAGTACAAGAGAATGATGTTAAGACTAATCAGTTATATTCAGGACATCTGTAATGATCTATATGTGCACTACTTGTTACGTCCGTTGAAAGAAAAAGTAAAACAAAACAAAATCAAGATGTAGCTCAAATGTAATCACATGTGAAATCAAAAACAATGCACCTACATGTGTTCATTCCCACGTCCTCTGAAAGGTTATTTTGTCCCATCTGCGGTTGGTGTTACTGCATTATAGCAAACCATGTCTGACATGCAGACAGTACCAGTCACGGTTGAGTAGGATAAGGAATACGGGTGTTCCATTACCAATGCATACATGACATACCGCCATCATGACTGTTCGCGCTTCGTATTGGACACATATGAATCGCCACCAAATGTAGAAATTTCTAACAAACAGCAGATGAACTGCGAATTTTGCATCTAACATACAGAACTCTCGCCATTGTGTTGGCTATATTCAAATGATTTGTTTAAAATATATCAATCCAATATACATAATGCACTTTTGCCTTGTTCGAAGATATATGTATGCTTTTTTGTTTTTTGTTTTATTCTTTATTGACAATATATACATGGACATATTCATATATTTAAAATACAGCATAATGACAATAACAATAATAATGTTCTGATATTTTCGGGAGGGGGCGACTTTCGCTCGCAACTCACACACGCCTTACACGCGTTCAAAATCGAATACACCTCGTGCGTGTTTTTTATTACAAAGACTATGTTTATGACTGGAATGTCACCAGAAATCGTTTCGTATGCTTTTAAGTATACATGTAATTTATAGTCTCCGATATGAAAAAAATGCCTCTATCCGTGCCAGGAATTTATGTAGCGTTAATTCGACCAACCATCAATAAGTAAAAAAACGAATATAATCACAAATAGGTATTTGTCCTCAAAGTACTTGACAGGGCAAGGTATATCTCACACCATTCAAATTCGAAGTGGTGAAGGATATCTCTCTTTAGTGCTATATATTTCTCTAAGCGGTATCTCTCATCAAGTTCAGGGATAAGGTATCGGGGTCAAATTTGGTTTTGTTTATGTAATATATAAGCAATGTCAGATATATGTATGTTAGTGTGAAATAAATAAAGGAGCCCACATAGTTTACAACATTGCACATGTCTGAATCGTTAAAGCCACATGGCGGTTTGGGCTCCAAAATACACATAATATTATTCGCGTTTGAAATGTTCTCAGTATCGAAATAGGTCGATACATGTCTGAACTACCTTTCTACAAGCATTATGTAGCCCAAAAATACGCATTGAAGTGATGAAACATGCAATTGTAAATACGGTGTTTGGGTGCCAACCGCCAAACACGACACAGCCATTTGCACGACATGGAACAGAAAAGAGCGTTCCGTTGTAGTCTGTTCCTGATATGGTAGCAATAAAGAGCGTTTGTCTCACTTCTGGTGAAAAGTTGAAAACGGCTGAAAAATGGCTGTGATTTTGGCGAAGTGTTTTCATAGCATATGAAGCCAGTATATCAATAGTTCGTTTTTTTATGGTCCTATTGTATCCGTCGCTCCGAACTATGCAGAAACAATTTGAGGTTCGAATGAGCCATGTCAGTTTAAAAGATGTCACGTCCGATTTGACTCAATAAAACCCACACTATATCGGTCAGCCTTGGAAAAAGTACAATGGTTGACTCAGATAAAGAGCGCATGTTGGTCCGTCGTCCAAACGCGGTTCTCAGTGTTGTTGTTAATTACGACAGTGACGGAGACTGTGATTGGAAAATTATGCTCATATGCTGATTATGAAGACGATAATGATGACGATGATGTTGAGTACTGTTACTTTATTTCAGAGAGGCATAGTGAATATGGTTTACTCACTTGGTGAATAGCATAGCATGGTCGTGAGGTATTGTTACATCAGATTGAATCCAGGTGCGGAAATCAGGAAGTGCCACGCCCGAGTCTACCAAATCACGTGGTGTCCCAGACACACTGATGCTAACCGTCCAGTTTGATCTTAGCGGATCCTGAATGGAACATACAACATTTAAGTTACCTGAACACACAGCTGCATATATACACGTTCTGTCATAGTTTCAGCAAAATGTCGAAATGTGTCCCACTAGTATGGTAATATTAAGCGTCATTCAACAACGTTCATAATTTAAAACTGTTCTCAAGCTCGTCCGCACACGATGGTGGCTATGAGGTGCCACGGTGTTGCTATGGCTTTGATATGTAGGTGCTCGTATTTTCTTAAACCGGAGTCCGGTTCCGTGGCTGAAAAATGTTTATAAAATGCTTTATGTGAACTTGGAAGTTGAACTTGAGCAATACATTATTATGTTTTATTTTGTCATGTTGCGCCTGACAATTGCACCGCTTTCGCAATGTCAGCAATCGTGACGACCTCTTCCCTCTACGTATGCAGCAGAGGGCAGAAACATATGAACACTCCATTTCCTGCCACAATTCAATCAACAGTTCCTCATTTGAAGATTGGTTGATTGATTGATTGATTGTGTTTTAACATCGTTTTAGCAACAAAGACATATCACGACGAGAAGAAACAGATTATCAAAATCGAGTGAAGCAACTGTGATTAGAAATGACAGTGAATTAGACTAAAACGAAACAAAATATATACAAATAAAAAAACCCAAATCAGAGTGCTCGATTGGGGCCAGAACCATTAAGAAACTGACTATTATGCAAACATATATAAAACAGAATATCAAAATACATACAATACTGTTTAGAAAACAGCAAACAGAAAACCTTCATGAAGTGTTTTCATCAAATATAAATAATGTATTAATTCTTCGTATATCAAAATATTTGAAGTAGCTGACAAACGCGCTTGCGGGATGATTGGGAAGATGTTTATGATATCTGATGAATCTGGCGTGAGTCTTAATTAATTCGTCAAGTTGACCTTCGGGAGGTTGGATCACTGGTAGTTGACCCATCGCCCAAAAAGCCAGTCTTATTCCAAAATGCAATGATGTACTCATCCAAAGATGACCCCTTCTCTCGATCAAACTTCAGAAATTCAATGCTCAACCTCTGATTATGAGAGTAAAAAAACGACAGACATTGGAGATTTGTGTTGTGGAACAACTGGATCAACATCCTTAGTTTGTTTCGGAGCAGACGTAAAAACTTCCGTAGCTGTATCTATTGCCTATGAGATAGGTTCAGGAAATATCATTCTTCTGAACTTCTGTTGCTAATGATATACTGATGAGTTCTGTTTGATTCTCTGTCTTCACATACTTTTTCTTAGAAACGGCAGCCGAGTATGATATTTGAGAAATTGATGTCTGGCACCAACTTATTTCTTAGTATCCATGTTCGATAAATGTTTCTCAGCCTTACATCTTTGTATCTTGAATTCATAGTCCCATATGGGATATGAGCGATCCGTTGCAGCATGTGAACCTTGACAGTTCGAACATTTTTTAGGATTTGTACAATCCTTATGATCATGACCAGAAACAGAACAGCGTGCACAAATGGTTTCTTTACTCTTACAATGTTCCTGGCCATGGCCATAGCTCTGGTATTTAAAACATCGTAATGGATTTGGAACATGTGTATCTATATCTATATTCATGTACCAAATCTTCAATGTTGGTGGATGTTGACACCGATTGAAGATCAGAAGATAACTATTCAGAGGAACTCGAATACCATCAGTAGTTTTTGTAAATCGACGGACTTCTGTAACTCCATGTGGTGTCAACTCCGCCAATATCTCTGATTTCTAAGAATCAGCGATATCGCGGTCCGTAACACAGCTCTGCTAGTATTTAATGTCGTGTGAGGAGTAATCAATACTGATGTTTGTGCAATAGTTGTTAACTCTAGATCAGATTGAACTTTCTTTTGAGCATTCAATCAAGAGAGAGAGCCACTTATTGGACCAGTCCTGATTGGTTAGCAGATTTCAATTGTCCAGCTATGCTTTGTAGAGTTTTATCAATGACAAAGATAGACGGTCGTTTCACGTTTGGGTCAAAGCCAAGAACCAAGTACTGATGGAAAACCACAGCATCATTTGAACTTGGCGATTCATCATTCTTACGAGCAAGACGTTGTTTTTGTTTTAGTTGCCATACGAAAAGCAAAACATGGACAACTAGCCCAGCAGCCGTCGTGGACTACCCTTCGAATTCTGGTCGGACCAAAGACTGATACATAACCGAAGCGGTGAGTCCGTTTAGCCACTGCATATAGCAGCCTCCCGGTAGCTCTCCACAGGGAGACAGGCGTGAACAATACAGGATTCAACACTCAACAATCATCAGGACGAACACAACAGAGACAACATCTGTCGAGCAATACAACATATGACAAAATTTAATCTGAAACACTGTGGAGAGGCGTGACTAGCCGATTGATTGAGCCGGGTCAATTCAACCGCCCGTCTTGAAGAGATGTAGGACCAAAGAGGACCATTAGCTAAGTCGTATCCACAGGTCGATGCCTCACGTGATACAACCGCCATAGTACCTCCAGGACGCCTACACCTCACCCCACGGGATGAAACCCCACGGCAAGCAGGGTGCCACATTAGGGGATTTTGCCCCTCGCAGTGGGGCGGTAGGCCTATTCTACCCGGGCCCACACGGGGCCCTCTTTTGAAGAAGTCCAGCGGTTAAAATCGCTGCGTCTGTAGTCGCACTCAAGTTTGAGTCTCTAATCGGATGCATGCTTTAGACATTCAGGGTAGTAAATTATTCGTTATGTGTTTTGGGTACATCGTTGTTGATTTGGGGCACTCATTTGTTGGTTTGGGGTACTCGTGTAATTTTCCGGACACCTGATCGATGATGTGTGACCCTAGTTGGATGGATGGGGCACACTCTGGTGGTTTGGAATATTAGTTGGGCAGCTTTATACTCTAGTCGGTTGCTTCGGAAATTGGGACACCCGCTGTTTGACATATATGACACTCATTGTATTATTTGATACAACCGTTGGATGGATATAGTGGGCACCAATTGGATTGTTAATGCTCGTTATATGGCTTTTGACTAGGTGGAAATCCTGTAATTTCAATTGAGAATAAATGGGCACGACCTGCTGAAATTTAGTGAAAACTTGTTTCCGCCATTGTATCCGCTATTTTGGATAGTGATGGCTTCGTTTCTACTCACATATGCATGATTGTCCATACATGACACCTGTATAGTGTTAAGTATTATAGACTCGCGTGCTCTATGCTGGACATTAAAATCAAGATTAATAATTTGTGTAGCAATGTATAGAACACCTACTTCGAATTTAGATTTTGAGGGACACACAAGGGCAAAATCTTCGTGATATGCACACAATAATCGGATTTGGATTTGGAAATCAGTTCTGGTGGCGCAACTGGTCATCTAATACGACAGGTTTTGTATAAACAGAAACTAAACTTCACTACTACCGGTTGCCCTTTGTCCTCCATTTTATATCTTTACAATTTTACAATCGAATTTCACAAGACGTGACATATTATGTCATGGTAACAAAACTAGTAAATTTTATTGAATATTTTATGTTTATAATTTAAATAGGATTGAAATGAGTGGGCCATCGCTCATTGTATATTTCTATATTGACTAAATTGATAAGCTAAATATCGTACGATATGACAGTTTAGAGAAATCGACAACTACATTCAGAACATATGATATCAGTGCACGGTGCATTTGTTTACTGTACGGTGAATCGCTCGACGTTTGGCAATCAATGAACATTGAGTGCACTGTTAAATATAATGATCTGTTTAGGTTCTGTAGAGTAACAAAATGCGCCTCAGTGCTAAGCTTTTGGTATTAGAGTCATACAATGTTATTTTACAGTCTGATTACCATGGATCGCTTGATACCAACTTGATGACCCAAGCTGATTAGTTTTGGCGATCACTTGGTCCACGATTTATGTTCACAGTAAATATGAAAAAACATCGTGCCATCGGATAATATTGCCTTATTTACAATGTATAACAACTGAGAAAACAACACACATGTAATAGCCGGCTTAAACATTTTATGTTGGATCAGTCATTGGCCTCGCTTACACACTTTATAGCGTAACTAATTATGTACGTTGACTGTGTGGTATTTAAGCATAAGGAAATGTTTTCTCAATATATTCGTTTTTTAAATAGAACCTAACTTGCTTCTTATAAACCAGGAATATTGTTATCACTGTCTGATTTGTGCGTGTATGTGAATCGGACAAGATGCTATAATGTCCGAAAATAGACCGATGACTAATCATTAATCTGTTCCTTTTGCAAAAAAGCTGCAATCTGCAGTGATCTGACCGGCTGACCAACTGAAACTAGCAACAGGTAGAGGCCAGGCATGTTACACTTGCACGATGGTGTTGTGCATTTCAGAACTTCGGAACTTCAAATGAGCCATGTCCGCTTAATTCAGAAATACACAATATGATGTTCCCACCCCGGGTTAAGTGGTCCTGCTAATATGCTATGTTGATGGTGGGTCTTGCTGAATTGCTATGATGCTGGTTGGGCAGACTAATGAAATATACCTTTTTTCATAAAGTTGTCACTGTCGCATTGCTCGGTTCCACATGTGTGAAACATTCTCATATATATATATATATATATTTAAAAATTATTTTTAATCATATAGCCGTTTGGAAAACGACCGAAATAGCTAGCATATGGTCGGTCTAGATCAAACTATACAGCCATTATAAACATTATGTGTACACTAAATATACGTCTATGAATGGTTCATAAACGTAATAGCTTTGCCTTCTTTCGTGCAGATTAGTCAAAGGTCGCGAAAAATACTTTAGAAAAATAACCGTATAACAGGAGTTTGGCCCATAAGCATAATAGCAACGCAGCAGGAACCATGCATGCACGAGCTTCTTGGAAGCTTGTCGATACCACTTAACCAGGAGTAAATGTAAGTAAATGTGTGATCATACCGTCGCTATAACGAAATGCACCGGCGTCACACCAATGGATAGTGTAGTAATTCCTCTGTATCGCAGATCGATCTGAAACAGACGGATAAATCGCATCAAACGCTGAATCGAAATCATGGGTATATAGGTTCAGAAAGTGCAGTTTAGAACTCGGTGATGAATTCCATGTAATTACACGAGAAAGATATATAAAGCCCGATTTCTACCGAAAACCGAGTATTATTAAACTGAATGAACTATTCAACTCAGGAAATGGAAAGCGAACATAAACTCTTTCAATATGTATTAAAAGCGTTATGCCATTACCCAGGCTATCCTGAGTCATTATATGGACGGACACGTTAGGGCACCACGATGGTTTGTTGAATTGAATATAATTGAATCATTGCACTATATTGTGTATTATTACGAACATAATTAATCCACACTTCAAAAAACCTCATGCATCGCACACTCTATATAATATAAATTATGTTTTATTCATCTGCAATCAGCTGTGTACTCTTTAATAATATAACTTGCCGAAGAGTTTTTCAATTCAATGTAATTGACTTTTTGTCATTTTCGGGTTAATTGACACATTCAACAATGTACTTTAAAAGATTTCAACAATGGTTGCGCTGGTGCTTGCAAAATGACATAAATGTCCAATTTGATTATGGTCGGATTGAAACAACGAGCACACCTATTATTAACTTGTTATAACGTTTATGTAGTTGAATATCTGATACACATAACGGCTTCTCATCTATTCGATCGGATTAACAAAATACCGCGAAAATGAAAAGTTTTCATAAAATAAGGTACTTTTTATTATCACCATCAGTTTGCCCTACCAGCATCATAACAGTTAGTAGGACCTATCAACATCATAGCAAATTAACTTGGCAAGGAGTGTATTTGGTTCCAGACATCCAGACACAACAAATGCATTAAATGTTTTTGTACGTGATTATTGGTTACTCGATGCAAGTACCGGAATGGAAAAACATTAAAGAGTATCTTCTATATTAGAATAGTATAAATATGTTTGCTCACCCCATTGAAGACGGTAACATAATACTGCAAGATTGAGTCAAGCGCATGCGTGTGTATTTCTAATTCTGTTCCGCCTGTACTCCGCTCTCTCCAACTGGAATATAACATGACGATAGCATGTATGCTAGGGTAGCAGGCACTGACAGGTCAGTTTTCCGTATTATTTCAATTATATCGCCATTCTCTCATTGGACTGATTTAATTTATCAATAGTATTTGCATGATGTCTTAACTTAATGTTCAGCCATATATTATACCCGTGAACTGTCCGCTTATTCTCAATATCCTATATATTCCAGAACCCATTCATGTAATAACCGATTTATCTATATATTGTCAAGCCCCGATATGTTAACGCAAAGTCCCCGGAAGAATTATATTTACATTTTTACATATTATTATAATAATATCGTTATGTATGTTCATGTATAGCATATACATAATAAATCACCATACATATTATAATAATATCGTTATGTATTTTCATATACAATTTATACATACTAAATCACAATACATATAACAATATCGTTATGTATTATGTATAACATATACATAATAAATCACCATACATATTATAATAAATACCGTTATGTATTTCCATGTATGCCATATATAATAAATCACCATATAAATATTATAATAATATCGTTATGTATTTTCATGTATACCATATACATAATAAATCACCATACAAATTATAATAATATCGCTATGTATTTTCAATTTTTCATGTATACTATATGCATAATAAGTCAACAGACATCTTATAACAATATCGTTATATATTTTCATGTATACCATATATATACTAAATATCCATACATAGTATAATATCGTTATGTATTTACATGTATACTATATACATAATAAAGCACCATGCATATTATAATACTATCGTTATGTATGTTCATAAATAGCACATATAATAAGTCATCATACATATTATAATATCGTTATGTATTTTCATGTATACCATATATTATAAATCACCATACAAATTATTATATCGTTGTGTATTTCCATGTATACCTTATATATAATAAATCGCCATACATTATGTATTCTCATGTTCAGTGCATTTTATGACACAAACAGTGTTTAAACCAACTTATTAGTATTACATAGTTATCGCGGTTATATTTGACAATCGTATCTGCTTATGGTTAGAACTCAATCAATCAAATCTGATCCATGGTTTCTACCCATGATTATTTTGGATGAGGTAGGTAGACAAATCGTTTATTAGCAGAATGAATGTCATAAAATATACTAGATGTTTCAGTGAATTGAAGCCATTACCGATGACAGCTAGTACTCTTGCTCAACGCAGGTATTTTAATCACGTTGGTGTCAAACAACACCATTCTTTCGTATAAATTATATAAAGTGACTCTCGTTGGCGAAATAATTATCGTTAGTTTATCGGCGATTTGTTCGGGACGAATGGTACTGTTCGTTTAAATTTTTGCATAGTTCTCATGCATTGTGGATCTATGTGACCACTGGGGATCAACTATTCCTGCAGTTTTGGTTCTAACCGATTTTGACTCCAGCTCTTTTTTATCAGGGTCGGACTCCAATTTTTAAAACGTTTGTGTAGCTTTCTAGCAAAACAACATTTATTGACAGAAAGGTGGGTGTAATGGATGCGTGATTACTACATTGTTTATCACAGACTACACTGTCGCCATATTTTTGTTATTGGGCCTGAAACTCCGTAGTTATAAATTACTCCGACACTTTTCCGATATATGGTTCAGATCAGGATCTAACCAGCTATTTATTTTCCGAATCTAATTTTATCAATACGTTTTATTCGCCCTGGTTATGCTCTCATGTCGATCGGCTACGATTATATGAGCCGGAATGTGTAGAAATATGTAAAGGAGTGATAAATTTTAAATATTTTGTCAAATTCGATGTATTTATTTTTACGAACAGTCAAAAGTCCTATAAGGAGACAATCTATTATTTATTTTCAACATACTTATATCCGTCTCTTTATCCCTAATCTAAATTTGGGGGGGGGCAGCTTTTTATATAGAGGGCTCTAAATGGATCTAACATGGGTATTTATGGGGAATATATACTGGTGTGGTTTATAAAGTTGCCAAAGTAACGGTGTCGGCGTCACAACATTTATTTAGAGTTTTGGTGGAGGTTTTTTGGAGGGCGTGGTAAGAACACACAGTTTCGGCTGGATACCGTGGGGGCAGGTCTAACCCGCGATGGCGAAAACGGGACTAATTGTCAAGCCCCGAGCTGAGGAACATAGCAGTGGACTAAGCAATGGAAATATATTACTGAGACAAAGCATCCGCCCATGCATTCTGATTTGTTATAATTGTATATAGACATCACCATGGTGTTTCATGAGTAAGGAGTTGACATCGGGAAGGGCACTATATAACAATTTATAAATCTGTGTTTTATAAATGTATGTGGGAATTTCTAGAAGGCTCAATTCAAAGGCATTTTGCGGTATATCTAATTACGCGGTTTGCTGTTGATCCCGCAATACATGACACTAATTATGGGAATTTCCCATGTACATTGTATATATACGTTCACATTGTATCCAGATATGCACCGGGTTAGAATAGGCCTACCGCCCCACTGCGAGGGGTAAACATCCCTATTGTGACACCCTGTTTGCTGTGGGGTGCACCCCGTGTGGTGTAGGAGTCCTTGAGGTACTAGGGTTGCCGTATCACGTGAGGCATCGACCTGCGGATACGACTTAGCTCATGGTCCTCTTTAATCCTATCTCTCTTCAATAAGGGTGGTTGAGTTGATCTGGCTCAATCAATCGGCTAATCGCGCCTTCAATACGGGTGGTTGAGTTGAACCGATTCAATCAATCGGCTGGTCACGCCTCACCACAGTGTTTCAGATTCAATTTGTGTTATATGTTGTATTGCTCATCTGATGTTTCAAGTATTGTTTTCTGTTTTATTTTCACGTATGTTTCTGTTGTCTCCTGTCTCTTGTGTGTGTTTGTCTTGATGATTGTTGACTGTTGAATACTGTATTGTTCACGACTGTCTCATTGTGGATAGGTACCAGAAGGCTGATATATGCAGTTGCTAAACGGGTCACCGCTTCAGCTATGTACCAGTCTTTGGTCCTACCATAATTCTAAGGGTAGTCCACCACGGCTGCTGGTCTAGTTGTCGATGTTTTGCTTTTCGTATGGCATCTCAAACAAAAATACAACGTATTGCTCGTGAGAGTGATGACACACCAACTTCCAAATAATGCTGTGGTATTCCCTCAGTACTTGCTGCTTGGCTTTGACCCAAATGTGAAAAGACCTTCTATCTTTGTCATTGATAAAACGCTACAAAGCATTGCTGGACAATTGAAATCTGTTAAACCAATCAGGACTGGACCAATAAGTGGCTCTCTTGATTGAATGTTCAAAGAAAGTTCCATCGGATGCTCTGCTGCAGTTAACAACTATTGCACAGACACCTCGCAAGACATTAAATAGTAGCAGAACTGTGTTGCGAACAGGCGATATAGCTGATTCTTCGGAATCAGATATATTGGCTGGTTGGTACCACAGGGAGTTACAGAAGTCCGTATATTTACAAAGACTGTTGGTGACTAAGAGTTCCTCTGAATAGTTATCTTCCGGCCTTAAATCAGTGCGAACATCCACCGACATTGAATGTTGGGTATATGAAGGTAGATATAAGTACCTATGTTCCAAATCCATTACGATGTGTTAAATGCCAGGACTATGCCCATGGTCAGGAACATTGTAAAAGTAGAGAAACCATTTGTGCACGCTGTTTTGTTTCTGGTCATGATCATAAGGATTGTATAAATCCTAACAAATGTTCGAACTGTCAAGCTTCACATGCTGCATTAGATCGTTCATGTCCCATACGGGACTATGAGTTCAAGACACAAATATGTAAGGATGTGAAACATTTATCGTATATGGATGCTAAGAAATTAGTTGGTGCCAGACGATCAATTTCTCAAGTCACATACTCATCTGCCGTTTCTAACAAATGATATTTTGATGCCAGCACTCAGACAGAGAGTCAAACAAAAATCGTTAGTATATCACTACCAACACCAGATCATGATATTTCTCCTGTTCCAGAACCTATCTGACAGGCAATTGATACAGATACTGCAGATTTTACGTTTGCTCCGAAACCAAATAAGGAAGTTGATCCCATTGTTCCAAAACAAAAATCTTCAACATTTGTCAAAAGTTTCGACTCTCAGAAGAACAGGTTCGATATGATGCTTCGAGCGAAAGGGTAAATTTTTAGTGAAATGGAAGGAGCCGCAGACATCCATGGAATGTTTTTGAGGAATGCTGGCTTTCCTGTGAGGAATCAGCCACCGAGTCAACCTCCCGATTGTCAACTTGATGAATTGATTAAGATCCACGCCAGATTCATCAGATATTATAAATATATTATCACTCAGCCAGAAGGTGAGGTTGTCACCTACTACAAATATCTCGATGTGCGGAAGTCTTAATAAATCAACTATATATTTTGAGAACTATGTATATGTGTGCACATATATAGTTGTACTTTATAGAATCGAAAACGGCTGCACCGATCGAGACCAAACTTCCCATCTAAGGGTAAAAACCCACGGGAATGGTCGTCGCGGCGTTTTCGAGAAGCTCCGAGCACCCATTCTTATAGAATCGAAAACGGCTGCACCGATCGAGACCAAACTTCCCATCTAAGGGTAAAAACCCACGGGAATAGTCGTCGCGGCGTTTTGGAGAAGCTCCAAGCACCCGTTCTCCACCCTCAGTCACAAAAATGACCGTCATTGGCAATGTGGGGTTAATCGCGTTGATATTTAAAGAGCGTTCGTATCCGCAGTGTCGTTGATAAAGAGCGTATGCGAGTAATGTGATTCTCACGTCTGTGTCCACAGGTGAGCGTGACTGTATCCAGACATGAGCGTGTTTTGTGATTCTTACGTACTTAGGGCTTCCTAGGAACGGGGGAGATTTTCATAGGGTCAGTTTTTCCGCCCGAGGTCATCTTCACCTTGAAACGGGTACCCACAACTTATATATATGTGTGTGTTCTTTATAGACTCGAACCGATTGAGCTCAAACTTGCTACCCACGGGAAGTGTCATGGACCGGTTACATTGCGACCACGACCTGAGCTTGACCTTGAACATTATCAATTCAAGGTCAAATCGGGTAAAACTGGCGGATTTCGAAGAAATTTTACACCTAGGTGCAGCATACGTGTCTCGGAAGCTGTTGCAATTGCTTTTTCGAACAAAGCCATGAGACGAACCACGCCAGTGGCGGGCTAACATGCTAGTCTACTATATATTTTGAGACTTCCGTATATATGTATACTAGAAGGTGACCCGACTTCGTCCGGGCTTTGCCCTTGAATTGTCCATTTTAAAGGTCAAGGTCAAATGGGGTCACGATTTGATCAGTCAAAAATACTGCACGGACAAAAGTACCCGACAAACGTGCCCGTCGAAATCCATCCGGTTTTACCCGATTTGACCTTGAATTGATCATTTAGAAGGTCAAGGTGAGGCTGGGCCACGATTTGACCCGTCCAAAACACTCAGTGTACAAAAGTAACCCCATGTATCAAATTTCGTCGAAATCCAATAAAAATTGTCGATTTGACCTTGAATTGACCCGATTTCAAGGTCAATGTCACGTCGCACGGGCAAATTAATGAGCCTATGCCATTCCCCGGCCGAAAATACCCCCACATACCAAGTTTCATCGAAATCCCGTGATATTCGGGCGTTTGACCTTGAAATGACCATATTTCAAGGTCAAGGTCACGTCGCACAGGCAAAGTAATAGGCTCATGTCACCCCTCGGCCGAAAGTACTCCCACATACCAAGTTTCATCTAAATCCCGAGATATTCGGTCGTTTGACCTTGAAATTACCCGATTTCAAGGTCAATGTCACGTCGAACGGACAAATTAATAGGCCTAAGCCAGTTCTCGGCCGAAAATACCGCCATGTACCAAGTTTCATCGAAATCGGTTAGGCCGTTTTCGAGTCCATCGCGAACACACAGACTGACACACAGACAGACAGATCTTCCAAAATATATAATAGACTAGAAGGTGACCCGACTTCGTCCGGGCTTTGACCTTGAATTGTCCATTTTGAAGGTCAAGGTCAAATGGGGGTTACGATTAGATCAGTCCAAAACTGTGCCCGGACAAAAGTACCCGACAAACGTGCCCGTCGAAATCCATCCGGTTTTACCCGATTTGACCTTGAATTGATCATTTTGAAGGTCAAGGTCAGGTCGGGGTCACGACTCGACCCTTCCAAAACACTCAGTTGACAAAAGTACCCCCATGTATCAAATTTCGTCGAAATCCCATCAAAATTGGCGATTTGACCTTGAATTGACCCGATTTCAAGGTCAAGGTCACGTCGCACGGGCAAACGAATATGCTTATGAGACTCCCCATACGAATGTGGCCCAACATACCAAGTTTCATCGAAATCCCGTGATATTCGAGTGTTTGACATTGAAATGACCCGATTTCAAGGTCAAGGTCACGTCGCACGGGCAAATTAATAGGTTTATGCCACTCTCCGACCGAAGATACCAGCACATACCAAGTTTCATCGAAATCCCGTGATATTCGGGCGTTTGACCTTGAAATTACCCGATTTCAAGGTCAAGGTCACGTCGCACGGGCAAATTACTAGGCTTATGCCAGTTCCCGGCCGAAAATACACCCACATACCAAGTTTCATCGAAATCGGTTCTGCCGTTTTCGAGTCCATCGCGAACACACAGACTCACACACAGACACACAGACAGATCTTCCAAAATATATAATAGATATGTGCGTATGTGTGTGGGTACTGCATAGAATCGAAAACGGCTGGTCGGATCGAGCTCAAATTTCGTATATAAGGATAAAAACCACGGGGATCGTCGACGTCGCATTTTGGACAAGCTCTGAGCACTCATTCTCCACTCCCAATCATCAAAATCACCGCAAATGGCACTTCGGGGGGTTAAGGCATTAACGATCTTTATATCGACCATATTTGGAGTTGTTAACCGACTAACGCTCTTTATTGCCATCGACGTTGCTAAACGGTTAACCATGCGTACGAAACTACGGATGCAAAACGCGAAATGCATTTATCTCGATTAAAAAGGCAGAATTAACGTGTTGTGTGATTCTTATGTCTGTCGTTCCTAGGAACGGGAGAAATTTTCAATCGTACCCCTTTTAGCGACGGGTACTGCGTGTTGTGTGAAAACAAAAAATGCGTGTTGTGTGATTCTTATGTCTGTCGTTCCTAGGAACGGGGGAAATTTTCATCGGGTCAGTTTTTCCGCCCGATGTACCTCAAATCATACCTCTTTTAGGGACGGGTACTGCGTGTTGTGTGATTATTATGTCTTCTTCACCTTAATCGGGTAAAATAAGGCCTAATCGGGTAAAATATTGAAAAACCAAAAATTTAATTCAAAAATTAATTCAAAAATCCAGTAAATTAAAAATGCACGATTAACTCATGTTATCAACAAAAAATAAATAGTAAATTAAAAATGCACAATTAACTCATGTTATAAACAAAAAATTAATATTAACTCATGGAAAAAAAAATTTAATTAAACAATTAATTAAAAAAAATTTAAATTGTCATTTTTCTGACGAACGCTAACCTGCTAGTCTACTCTATATTTTGAGAACTACGTATATATATATAAATATATATATATAAATATATATATACTTTATAGAATCGAAAGCGGCTGCACCGATCGAGACCAAACTTCCCATCTAAGGGTAAAAACTACGGGAATGGTCATCGCGCCGTTTTGGAGAAGCGCCGAGCACCCGTTCTCCACTCTCAGTCACAAAAACGGCACTGTGGGGTTAATCGCGTTGATAGTAAAAGAGCGTTCGTATCCGCAGTGTCGTTGATAAAGAGCGTATGCGTGTAATGTGATTCTTACGTCTGGGTCCACACGTGAGCGTGACTGTATCCAGACATGAGCGTGTTGTGTGATTCTTACGTACTAAGCCCTAGGAACGGGGGAGATTTTCATCGGGTCAGTTTTTCCGCGCGAGGTCATCTTCACCTTGAAACGGGTACCCACAAATAATATATATGTGTGTGTCCTTTATAGACTCGAACCGATTGAGCTACCTTGCTACCTACGGGAAGTGTCATGGACGGGTTAAATTTTGAGCTTGACCTTGAAAAGGATCAATTCAAGGACAAATCGGGTAAAACTGGCGGATTTCGACGAAATTTTACACCTAGGTGCAGCATACGTGTCTCGGAAGCTGTTGCAATTGCTTTTTCGAACAAAGCCATGAGACGAACCACGCCAGTGGCGGGCTATCCTGCTAGTTATTTATATTTGCTGAATATATTTTACATGTTTGCTGTTCTCAAAACAATATTCCTATCTGTTTCGATGTTGTTTTTATATGTTTTTATTGTGAAAATGGTCAGTTTCTTAATGGTAATGACCCCAATAAAGCACGCGTGCACCGATTTTGGTATTATTATTTGTATATGTTCTGGTTTTTGTTAGTCTAATTGACTAATTCACTGTCATTTCTAATCACAGTTGCTTCACTCGATTTTGATAATCTGTTTCTTCTCGTCGTGATATGGCTTTGTTGCTAAAACGACTTTAAACCCCACCAATCAATCAACAATCACTGGTATATATATCCTCAGCTTGGTTGATTCGATGTTGCTATTTGATATATCCGTGAATACGATGCGAAGTGAGGACGGTGAGGTGTTAATGGCTATAGACTCTAGCTGGAAATTCGAATCAACATCACTGTTTGCGACGGAACTGATCAATTCGTCCGGGATACGGGTCGAAACCATCGAGTCCGAGTCCGAGCCAATGTAACGCTTCCTATTTGGAGTTATAAATCATAAAATTGTCAATACCAGGAGATGACACGTTTCTCATCGTGGGTCAGAAAGGTCATAGATCGTTGTTGGCTCGATCTGGTGTCTACAGAGTTTCGGTTTAGTTTGAAGTTTGATATGTTTTCGCGAAATCATTCTCACCAAGGCGTCGATTGAGCACCACAATATCGCCAACCTTTATTCTGTTTCAATTGAACGACATTGTGCTTGCCACAAACTGATTACACAATGAATTTATGGGGCCAATTAAGAAGATTGCACTAACAGTTATCATTTTTCACGATGTTCCAGTTGTTTTCTATAAAAATCACCATTATAATAATGTTAGCTTCGGAACCGAAATCGTGTTAGACACAGAACTGCAGGGATCGTTGAACCCCTGTTGTAACATAACATACACGATGTTTAATCCAACTTATTAGTATAAAAACATAGCCCGGTTGTATTTGATAATCGAATGTGTTTATAGTTAGATCTCAATCTAACCTTGTTTGATCTTGACATAATCTTATCCACGTTTCCATGATTTTACTCACGATTAGATTGGGTGAGATAGATAGACAGATAGATGTTTTATTAGCAGAATGAATGTCATAATTAGAGGATCTACAACGAGTCCCCAGTTTATAGCGGAATTTACAAAATGAGTCCAGTAAATTAGGTCTGGGCCGAGCCGTTGGCGAGGTCCAGACCTAATTTACTGGACGAGTTTTGTAAATTCCACTCTAAACTGGGGACGAGTTGTAGATTATATTTACTACATGATCTAAAACCCCGACAAAGCATGTTTAAATCCAAAAATGGGACGTGAAACTAACATCGGCTTATGTAAGGCAATCGATGACGTTTCACGTTTGCCCGCTTAAAGAAATGGTTCCAGACAAATAAAGACCATTTGGCGTATATGATGGCGTATATTTAATGACATAACTTTTCAATCTCTTCATTCATTACAGATTGTTGAACAAATATTGGAAGCCATAGTATTGCTTAGATGTAGCGCATGGCATGTAAACAGACGACAAACCGGAAGTCAAATGTCACCTGTCACTATTTCCTGTTGAATGGAATAAGGGTGGGATCATGCAATAAATATACATGTTAAAGTGAATTGAAACACTGTTGCTGATCACAGCTAATTTTGAGTTCTAATTATATTATGAATGAGTGTAGTGGCTGATTCGTGAAATATAAGTTTGTAATATATATATTTATAATACATAAGTACGTAATTTTTCTTTAGTTCGTGCTCAATTATTAATAATTGACGCTGCCAAGTTTCCGACCTACCCAACGGATTATATGGTAGATTGGTAGTGTAGCAGATCCTGCAGTGACAACACATTGTGTCATGGGTACACATCGCCATACAGATATGATGCCTACCTGCAGACACAGAAGAACCAGTTCTGTCCGGGTATTCAGTTCACTGTGTATAAGCGAGATAACTCTAGCATACAATGTTTGATAGTGATAATGATATGTGTCCGTGTGCTTGTATTAGCGTGAACAAGAACGAATCGGTGTTTGAGGGCTATAGTTGCCAATGAGATTATTTTATGAAATATGGTATGTCATACAATGCAGGTGTATTTATCATTATAGCAATTAACTTCGTGGGAATTTGATCGTTAAAATATAATCACATTATTTCAATTAAATTTTATCAATTTAAATTTAGTCTACACACATTTTTGTAACTGAGTAATCATTCCTATGTTAATTTATAACACTTATGTTTCATAATTAGTGTCTGTGTATGCTGCATATATCATGCGTTGACGAAATGTACATGGCTATCGATTTTGCATGCGTGTGAGGACATTTTATGAAAATAGACTAACATATAACATTTGTGCAAATGAATTTCCGAATATTTGAGCTGCGGCTTGACGCATGGGTTTCAATAAGCAAGTTTTATCATGTAAAGGTTTTTTTCCTGACCGCCGTCGCAGACCAGGTAGATTATATGAGTGTATTATTCCAGTGTAATGAACGAGCTATTGGACATTCGGAAACTAGATGGTCCAGTCCGAAGGCGAAACAATTTAGTTTAGAATGTCCATGCGCGAGTCCATTAACCAACATAAATTAAATAGGATATACAGATGAAATATTACGATAAATGAGAAATATAAGAGCGTTTTTCTGTATAAACATAATCCTTGGCTGACAACAAAACCGCGCAACTAGACACGGTTCGTGTCGTTAGTGGTGGCTGCGTGTGGACTTTCTAAATATTACACAACTGTACGCATACATGTATATACCGTTACAGATCTTTCGAAATCAAACATCGATGTACGCAAACAAATACTAATATATTTGTTTTGCGAGGTGCATAGCGTATAGTATATATACGTAATATAGGTATACTGTGGACGCAAGTGTCTGTATTTTGGTCATGTATCCATTTTAGGATACCTTGACTCGAACAATTCACTATCACCGTTGTGTTACTGTAGTCTCACATATGACATGTTATGTTGCAATGTGACATACACTCGCGGATAGGCAAATGAGCAGCACGACTCTATCGACAAGGAAGTAGATATAATTTGGGGTTTATAAGAAATATGCAAATTTTCGTCGTATATGCAGTATAGAAGCGAACTATATATGTCTCTGTTAGAGCTCTCTGTAAGAGTTTGTTGTGCATGAATATGGAGACATGAACGATCTAGATTACGAATGTCGACTTGTGGTATAAAGTGTGATATAAAGTGCCTATTCGGAAGATTGGGGTTGTTGAGCAAATAGGCTGGATTTTAAGTGTAATTGTTGCATGCACGGTCCCCATGCACTGGTGTTCCGATTTCGTAATTTCAATAATCGCCTGTCCGGTTACACGACGCGGCTCATTTGCATGGAGTGTGTTTGATTATAAATAAATTGGGAATACAATATGTTTCAGCCGCGTAGCTTTTAAGATTGTCCCTTTATGGACTTAAGGTTCATGACATAATGGTCCGTGTATAAGTCATCGGATACAAAGTAGTTCAATGCTGCTCTGCGTTTTATAAGGTGACCGCGGTTCGTAAGGGACCATTACCCTTATAAAAAGTACAATCTGGTAAACCATGGTAAAACATTATGGTATTCTGTTGTATTCTACCTTGGTGATTGGAACCAGGCAATTTTACTCGGGTAAAATTCATCTAGTGAATGGTCCCCATATAATACGGACAAATATAGACCCACCCATGTATTTTTAGTAAAATATTCCCAACCATATATGTAAGTATGCATTTGGTATTCTACCAGGGTAATTACACCAGGGTAATTTACCAAGATATTACGGTAACGTTACCACGGTAGTACCGATGTGCGCTTTCAGAAGCTTTAACATTTGAGATAACAGATCGGAGACTATATGAATAACACATGTGACTACATATAGTGTTAGCTCTTCTGGAATTAGCCTACTTATCAATACGAATATTCTTGTCTCATTATGTTAACCTTTGAAAATGACACCGGTTACAATTGTTTTACACTGAATAATGAACAAAATATGATTCTGGTTTACTGTGGTAATATAAGTAAAGTCAGATAGACAATGATATAATCTGGTAAAAGCCATGTAAAGTCCATGTAAAAAGGACACACCCTTGTAAATTCCTAGTAAAGGCATGATGTACTCCACTTACATTGCGCTCTGGTAAATCGTTCTGTATTACCATTATATACAACACATTAACCAACATGGGAGCCTATATGTTACAATACACCACATACAAATTAGTAGAGTGATTTCCCCTGGCACCCCCAAGCTAGGATCAGCATAACATAAATTCTGGCAGCTGAATGGTCAATGATACATGGATGAAAAGTGCACGAAAAATGCACAAAAGGGTTTCCCGTCGAGAAACATCAAATATAGCCACATGGTAAACGGTTATGGCTGTACAAATGGCGAATAATTTATGGGAGGTGTTTGTGTTTTTTTCGATGTTATTTTTTTCTCAATGTTAAGGGTAGTGTGACGTATGTCAAGCTGCAGTGTGATCCAGCACGTTTACAAGTACTTTTGGGCACATTTCCGTGTGTCTAAGAGGACGTTCTTTAATTTTAAATACTCGTGCATGGTCAACCATTTCCTGCGAATACAGGCCAGTGGGATTTGGTAACACTGAGGCCTATGTAAATCATTTGGTGTATTGTAACCCATATACCAGCAATTTTGAGATTGGTTGAACATCACATTGCAGAGTTGTTTCCGTTCTGAACTGAAATATGCAAAAACATAACCACCAAAGTTTTTGTCCCTGGTTGAAATACGTTTTTAGGATCGGTAATGTAAGTCTGAATCGCAACAAGACAACATACCAGACTTTGGTCTGGACATAAGACTGATTTATACTAACATTTCCCTTGCATCACTTGTACATTACTACCTATTCAGAAATGAAAACATAATAAAAACATTTAAAGAGTGTTTTGTTAAAGAACGTTTTACAGAAGAAGTGATGGTCTACACTATTTTCCCATGTTTGTCATGTTTCACCGGTAATTTACGAGAGTGAAATGGGTACACGATGGCTTTACTTTCATGGAATTTACAACGGTATGTTTTTATTTCAAGGGTGTAATGGCTTTTCCAGAGTCTATTATTGTTAACCTAACTTTATATGACTTTACTTGGAAATTACAAGGGAATGTCCTTTTTACACGGCTTTTATCAGAGTATATCATTGTTAACCTGACTTTACCATGATTTACTTGGAAATTGTAAGTCAATTTACATGGCTGTTACCAGAGTATGTCATTGTAAACCTGACTTTACCATGATTTTCTTGAAAGTCACCTCCCCGATGTTCACGGCTATGCAGATGATACCCAAATCTACTTTTCATTTCGACCGACAGAGAGAGGCGAAACTAAAGCTCGTCAAATTGTGGAGAACTGTATTGTGTACATTAGAGCGTGGATGATTACCAACCGACTCATGATAAATGACGATAAGACTGAATTCATAATCATTGGTTCTCGACAACTACTTCAGAAAGTCAACATCAGTTCAATTCATGTGGGAGACGCCGACATACCAACAAAGGACACTGTTCGCAACCTGGGATCGTATTTTGACACAATCATGACAATGGATAACCATATCTCTAATATGTGTAAGAAGGCGTTCAGAGGTTTATACAAAATCCGACAAATTAGACAATACCTCGATGTAGACTCAACTAAGACATTGGTCCATGCTTTTGTCACGCCACACTTAGATTACTGTAATTCTTTACTGTATGGACTACCGGATTACCAGTGTGATCGCCTGCAAAAAGTGCTAAATGCTGCGGCGCGAGTTGTAGCATACACTCCTCGGCATGAACATATAACTCCAGTTCTCAAGCAATTACACTGGTTGCCAGTGGAGTATCTAATCATGTTCAAAATTATTTTGCTTGTCTTCAAATCTCGTAATAACATGTCACCATTGTATATACAGGATATGATCAAAGACAGAAATGTGTGTACATATGGATTACGATCTGATAGTAGTATGCTTTTGTACATTCCTTTCAACAAACAGAAAACGTTTGGCGATAGGGCATTTTCATTTGCAGGTCCACATCTATGGAATAGCATTCCACCTCACTTGAAAATATTCACTGATTTAAATAAGTTTAAGACCGGCCTCAAAACATCTCTTTGATGTAGCATTTAATTCCTAGATATATGTGCATGTACATGTATTATGCTGATTATGCAATGAGCTCGATGTAATGTAAAGCGCCGTTGAATATGTACTCATAATATTGAGCGCTATACAAATTAATTATTGTATTGTATGTCAATTTACATGGCTGTTACCAGAGTATGTCATTGTAAACCTGACAGTACCATACATTTACTTGGACTTTACAAGGGTATGCCATTGTTACATGGGTTTTAACATGACATTCACAAGAGCGTTATAACTGCAAACCAGATGCGCATATGGTTGATCGTGGTTTATCGGATCGTTACCAGAGTGTTTTATTGTGAAACTGACTTTATCACATTACCAGAGCAGCGCCTGGTAAACCATGGTTTACCTGGCTTTTACCATAGTGTTGTATAAGGGTATAAAGGCCCTTCGCTGGACCGTCTGCAGTTTAACACACTGATATTTCAAGTGAGGCCTCCGAGAAGTCTTGCAATAGTCAACACCCTGTCTGGCCATTATTTCATGGTTAATGGACGAGCTGCTGGACAATCAGAGATTAGTTTCCAATTGTCCAGTCGCGAGTCCGTTAATCAACTTAAATCACAGTTTTAAACATACAAGGGTGAACTATACTTTCATACCGAAGATAAACAGTTCTGATAAATCGCGATAAATGTGACATATAAGAACGTTTAATGTCTAAAATATAGTCCTCGACTGAGAATAAAACCACGTCCATCGACACCATACGCTGAGTAGAGGTTGCACGTGGTATATATTCATATACACAATTGTATATGCATATAAACCGACCAAGAGTACAACTTTGGACGAATCTAAACATTGATGAACACAAAGATATAACAAACTAATATTGTCGATGCAATTATCTGTTTGTTTGGCACATTAATTTTAGAATTTGTATTTACTCGAAACAAAGCATTATTATCGTTATGTACATACGAAGATCAGTAACTATATCGTGATGACGTATTATGTTTGAGTGTGGTAGATACCCCCTGGTACGCAAATTAGCGTGATGCCACTTCCAACCATATATTGGATTACGTGGGATTCATAAGCACTATGTAGACGTTTGTTTTTGTTTTGTGGGAGTTTGTATATAAACGAACTAGTTATCTGTTAGATGTATACGTAGGAGCTAATTGTGCAAAAATTATGAGACATGGACTTTCTAGATTACGAATGTCGACTTGACAATGTGGCATAACGTATGGTATTAATTGCCCATTCGGAAAATAGACGGTCGAGGTAGAACAAAAAGGCTGGGTTTTAAAGTGGAGTATAAGGAATAAACTTCAAGCACTCCCATGTTGTTGTGGCTATTTCAAGCATTTTTGATAAGTGTCGTGGAACACCGAATCACATGCAAGTCAAACTGTATATCCTGTATTTTCATATAGGAGATACACCATAATCTAATATGATAAACATAATTAACGAAAAGCACCTTTTTTCGGTAGTATATTCTATGAAGTGAGCTATTTTTCTTCTGTGATAAAATATATGGGTCCACACAGAACAGCGTTCTGGTCAGCCGTACGTAAAGTAATCTTTTTTATGGGAGTGTTTGTGGGGGCTAGCCCCTGGATTGTCGGAAAGACCGAATGGTCATCCCATTAACCTCTCATTGTCTGCATTTAGTCAAAACAAAAAAGAAAGTAAAAAAGAGAAAAAAATATTTTTCGATGAATTTTTCATCGTTTCTTCGTCTTTGTGTTCTTCATTCTTCCTCTTCGCCGGTGTTGGTGCAGACGAAGAGGCATCCGAGGGAGAGGTTTTGTTCATGTTACTGTCTTCTCGGTATTCGACTGTATTCTGGCCGTATAATCCTGTATGCCATGTTGGCCGGGTCACCAGCGTCTGCTGCAATGTAGATTTTGCAGTGAAACACCAATTGGCTTTCTGCTTTGGTGAAGGTGAAATTTTGTTTGTTTCTTGCAGCAGCGATTGCCCGGCTCTTCAGATATTTTGTGAAGTCGTCGATGATGTCATCTTCATCCGGTGGTTCTCTCTCCCTGTGTGGTGGAGACTCCGGCTTATATATCGCCGTCTCCGGTACTGTGAAGGAGTCCTCCCTCTGTGGTGGAGAACCAGCCCCATCTCGAAGTTGAACTGTTCCATCGCAGGAGCCGCCGGGGTGACACCAGTCGGTTGCTGCTGTGGTGGTGGTGGTGGTGGTGGTGGTGGTGGCGGTGGTTGTGGTGGTGGTGGTGGTGGTGACGCTATCAGTGACACCATGCTCCATATAAAATGTGCTTAGCGACCAGCGGTTTATGCTGGTGAATCGCAAACTAAACGTTAAAAACTCTCGACCAATCAGAATGCATGCTTTTGCGACAAAATGCCGGTGAATCGCAAAATAACCTTAGAAACTGTCGATCAATCCGAATACATCGCCCATAGCAATTTCAAGACTCTTTTTGTGTGTCGTGGTATATTGTGCAGGAGTCATTAACACCAAAGTTAATAACGCGTATCTTTGTATAATTAAATCGTAAAGTTCTAACATTGCAGAGACCATTTACATATAGCATCAATTTGTTATTGAATTTTGCTTTTGGTGCCTTATATACCAGTTTGGAGTTATTCGCAGTGTCAAGTAGATGATTTACTAACAATATCAATCATATTCGTGGATGCCCATTTATGTTATTTATGGATGTTTTCAATTTGTTATTGCTTCTAACACTAACCCTCATCTTTGGATTGACTTGTGCTCGAAAAATCAAGTCACCTATATTGTCACCTCACCCGCTATGCATTAAGAACAGAAACACAGATGTACCTACAATTTATATATAGTGTAGTCGAGCACATACAATTTATATATAGTGCAGTCGAGCACCTCCAGCACAAATGTACCTACAATTTATATATAGTGTAGTCGAGCACATATAATTTATATATAGTGTAGTCTAGCACATACAATTTATATATAGTGTAGTCTAGCTCATATAATTTATATATAGTGTAGTCGAGCACATATAATTTATATATAGTGTAGTCTAGCACATACAATTTATATATAGTGTAGTCTAGCACATACAATGTATATATAGTGTAGTCTAGCACTGATGTACATACAATTTATATATAGTGTAGTCTAGCACTGATGTACATACAATTTATATATAGTGTAGTCTAGCACTGATGTACATACAATTTATATATAGTGTAGTCTAGCACTGATGTACATACAATTTATATATAGTGTAGTCTAGCACTGATGTACATACAATTTATATATAGTGTAGTCTAGCACTGCCAGCACTTCCACAATGTTCGTCGGTGTAGTACTCCTCTTCCTTCTCAAATCGCTGGTCGGATCTGAAATGAGACGCCGAGAATGAATTGCCAACATATAGGTCAACATAATACTCATTTCTAGTATCGATCTAAATGTTAATCCTCGAAGTGCAGATTTAGTAGCAAGCATATTCTGGATTGAAGGGACTCTTAGAGGTAAATAATCCGATTCGATGTTCGCCGGTGTAGTACTCGTCTTCCTTTTCAAGCTATAGGTCTGATCTTAAATGAGAAGCCGAGCAAAAATAGAAAGTGCGCATTATATGCATTTCAAGCACAGGTCCACAGAACACATATTGACCCCACCACAGTAATACTTAATCATATATAAAGGTATCCAACTTATGCATGGCTGTCATTTTTATAATTTTGCAACGTCCACAAACTGGTTCAAAATGCACATTAATAATATTTGTTACTTAAAGGCCTCATATACAGGTAGAAATATATTTTATTACCCTTCATAATATAAGCATATAATGTGCTTGTTTTCGGGAGAACAGGCTGTCGTGTGAGGTAGAATGTGTAATTCCTAACAAGTAAAGATACTATCATAGAGTTAAGATAAAAATATACATGGGGCTAGACCAGAAACATAGTATACATAAGAGTAAACGTGACGTTAATTGAAATGTTGATTACAATACAATTAATACGTCATGGAGTTAAGTGTTCATTGCTCGGCCTATTACTGGACATTTCCCATATGGCTGGAATGCGTAGTTTAACCCTTTACCCAACAAAACCGGCCAAAACCGGCCAAATAAAGCTTCAACATCCTAAAATATCTTCGGTCTGTCTCAATAGAACCATACAAATATGGATATCATTGGAACCGGCTCCTTGACCACATTGTGATAGTTACAGTTATGCCCTGTACCAATGCATTGTCTTATATATGCGAGTCGACCATAGGTCGCCTCGCATATATAAGAGAATGCATTGGCCTAAAAAAAATCATTTTTAACACTTTTTACCATTTTTTCTTACATTCTTTAACAATTTTATAATTTTGAATGTGTTAAGCCAATGCATTCTCTTATATATGCGAGGCGACCTATGGTATTGTATTATCTATCTACTTATATTAGCTCAACATATCCTCGTGCAAATAGGTTCATATTTTACCTTAAAAAGATCACATAGGTTCATATGGGACCTATTTGATTACGAAATAAGCCCAATACGGGTGTATCTCTTCTTTTTATGAAAAAAATACTTTAACAAAATGCTGAAATGACAAAAAGATCACCAAAAACACTTCACCTCCAGTTATTACAAGTGTAAAATTAACAATTCATGGTATATACCACTCTTGATATCAGTAATACTAAGGTAGGACTGCGTTCTCCTAAAGCATTCAGAATGGTGAGCCCAGTTGCTGCATAGACAGTACAGGCTGCTTACAACGGCAGCACCATAAAAACGTATCACATTTTACTTTATCATCAACAGCCGTGTTATACACCCTGAGCCAACAGTCCAACACATGGAAACCCTCCCCTCTGTGGAATTTTAAAGACCCAATTATTATTATAGAGCATCTTTGTAAGGATGTTTGCCATCTGAGAAGTGTCGTGTTCTAATTATATGGCACATTTTATGTGTTTATCGTATTCGTCTACATTGTACATTTTGGGGGTGGTGGTAGGGGTAGATCATTCCCATAATACCGAGCATAGTGTTAATACATATATCGAACTGCAGTTGGTTTAAATTTGAAGGGGTGTTATCATATAATAGTAATATACAAAACAATTAAACATGGATATATTATTGTATTTTCGCAAATTTAAATTATATTTTTGCGAAATTAATAAAGTACAGTAATGCTCTAATTCATCGACCTCTTAACCACAGCAGAATTATGGGTAACTTTTCAAAAAGCCACACTATTCTGAGTGTCAACATAGCATTAATGTCGATGTCCTATTTTTTGTAGAGAGTAATGGCTGAGGCAGTTTTATGGTAAAGTGTAATTAGCAGATACTAGACAAATCTGACTCACGGATGGAATGTCAATATGCCTATTGTCTTTTGGTAGAAATGTTAATGGGGTGTGGGTAAGTAATTTGGTCAAACCAGTTCATTCTCCTGGAATGTATATTATGGAAATGGTCTTGTTGTGGAGCAAATTGATTGTACTTCCCAAAAAATATATCAATGTATAGAAATAAAAAGCAAAATAATTTGTATGTAATGGTTAGAGCACACGAATAGTTCTTTACCAGAATCAATCGAGTCGAAGACGAGATTTATTCTGGTAAAGAACTATTCACGTGCTCTGACAGACTTAGAGCACAATTTACCCCCCCCCCATAACGCAATTAACTGGAAATGCGCCGTTGAGCGTTTGTTGACCACGACGAAATCCGTGCGCTCGCCGAGATTCAACAGCCCGTTAGCCACGCCTAACAATCCGATTAACCATGCAATGATCGCCGTTGAGTGTGAATAAATATGTCCGAAACAACACGGACTGGTCCCATGCACGTTAATAACGGGTGACCCGTTTTGACAAACCAAGTCGTTCGCAGATGTGTTTGGAAAGTCAAATGCGGCAGTCGCATGATTGTGTCTTACTATTATATTATATATATTGTATAAGCGGATCATGAATTCCGAAGAAGTCTGTCTGCCAGAATGATGATAAGGAATTTGGACATGTAACCAACAACCAACTTACTTGTTGCTAAAGGTAAAGCTGCACATCATTATTATGTGACAAACCTGTCGCCTTTACAAGAAAACTGTTTCGAAATTACTACTAACAGTTCATTGGTTCCTCCAGATTCTCCAGATACAAGTTTGATCGGAAATGTGGAGTGCTATATAGTGAAGTTGTGATTCTGTTGAATTATTGGATATATCACTATTTAGTGGTTCTAAATGTAAATATTAATTCGTTTAGTTTCATCGTTGGATTAGTGGTCCTAAGTACCTGTGAATATTATCGGAACTGGATTAGTTTTGTGGAATAATTATAATAAATGTAATTATTCTACTAGTTAATAAATGATTCAACCAATGCATGTGTTACTATTGCCACCGCCTTCCGTTCGCCCTGTTGGTGTATATATATATTGTATTTTGGTAAGTCACACCAATTCCCAAGGCTGGCAAACTAATATTTCAGTGATATCCCATTGTTCGACAAACGCCACCCATGACAAACAAATCGCGCGGTCGTTTCAATGTAGCTTCAATTATTATACCAGAGGAGATGCACCCCGCACTCCCCTTATACGCCGTCCCATATATATGTGCCTGCTTAGTATACTATAGAGGTGTGTAAATAGTAGCGGCGTATAATGGCAGTGTGTTTGGGGGAAGCAGAGCACAATGGGATAATCATTTAACTATTCCTTCGCCAGCCTTGATAATTGATGTGCTTTACCAAACATCAGGGAACGATTGCAACAATGGGATTGCGCTCTAAAACATATTAAAAATCTATTTTTTTGCCATGAATTTGATACTGAGAATTCACAAAAATATGCATTCTGCAACTACAGCTTGCTGTAAGGACAAATGTTTGGAATTATTCCATCGGATTTCATAACATCTGCTAGTGACAGTCTATCGAAAGAAAATGCCACACATAGCCAATTTGTAAGCCCTATTAATACTGCAGTAACGTTGTTCTTGCTGGAGATATAGTATACGCATGCATGGTATTTTCCGGAAAAGTGGTATCTCAAAAAAAAAAAACGGACACTCCTACAATAACCATATAAAGGATAATGGTGCACTGTCCTTACAAAATGAACTGATTTTTACCTCAGGAGTATATCGTTATGTTTGGTCAGAAATTCCGAGAATGAATGCATGTGTCCATACCTCCACGTACATCACAAGCAACAACATAATAATGCTGTTCAATAATATAAACTGCAGGCGATATCGTCATGCCGGATTCAACTGTTATCAGGAAACCCGTTTAGTGTTTATTCCATTGTGTATAAACGCAACAAAGACGAAGAAATCCCAAGTATGGTCTCACTATCGATTAACATATCCTTGAGTCATTGTGGAAAGCGACAGCCACCAAAATATACCTGTACAACCCGTCTATGGCCACGCAGTCACTCCATATATTCACCACACACCACACAAATGACCCTACAACCAATCTATTAATACCCCTAATTATACCTCACCCATTACCATACATCCACATATGATGTATATGTGCACCCACCCATGACCATACAACCATGATTCACCATGCAGATACACCAGGTACACCCCTGCACTCCACCTATGACTATTTGGTCATAACCTGTATACATGCACCTATTCACCACATCAGTGACTATACAGTAACTCTATTCATATTCGCCTCGCCCATGGTTATAGCCCCTCAAAGTATAAATATACACACCACCATGACCATACAGTCACTATACATATATATACATTACCAATGGTCATACAGCCATTTCTGATATACCAAATATAACGCCATATATACACATTCGCTCGGTGGGTGACCATTCAGCTATACTCCGTGTATGTATATACACTTCAACTATGACTACATTCATTCCATATGAAACTATATACACACAGACGTGGCGACAGGGAGGGTTTGGGGTGTCTCACCCCCCCCCCCCCAACTTTGGTCAAAATTTTCAACAGTTGGAAAATTCATACCTGCCAAAACAGTAGTTGGAGATTTCACACCAACAATAGGTTGCAAATGTTCTTGTAGTTTGATTTTCAAACAATTTATTGCGGGAAAATAATTATTTGCATATTTTCCTATTTTTGGTCAAAATTTTGGACTGAAATGACCATCAGTTGGAAATTTTCCAACGTTAGGGGGTGTGACAGGTTGGAAATTTCCAACACTTGAAAAGCTTGTGTCCTGGTCCCTTCCCCGTGGCCAGTCAAAAACTGCTAGTTAATTATAACAACAATATTGTCATACATTTGGTCAACATTGTCATTGGAATTGTCATCAGTTGGAAATGTTCCAACCTAAGTGGGGTGTCAGGTTTGAAATTTCCAACACTAAGAAGGCTTGATATGAGGCTAGTCTATATGCTAGGATTTTGCGATTTTCTTGTTCAGATTTAAAAAAATTCGCCCAACGGGCCGAACCATGGTCATCCCGGTGTGTCATTGCCCCCCAATGGCCAATACAAAACTGGTAATTAGTTTAACAAAACAATATTTTACTACATTTGGTCACACTTGTGGACTGAAATGGTCATCATTTGGAGAATTTTCCAACCGGAGGGGGGAGTATGAGGTTTACATTTCCAGTGTTGGGAAAGCTTCAGTTGAGGCCCGTCTAGATGCTACGTTTTGCGATTTTCTTGTATAGTTTTCAAATTCTTCTCAGACCGGACCAAACAATCATGGTCGGCCCGGTATGTCCTGGAACCACGCGTGGCCGTCTGCACTTGTCTGGAGTTAGACCACTAGATGTTAGGATATATGCAATTTTCAGGTTAAAATATATGAATGTTCTCATACCGGGAATATAGAACCATGGTTTGTGAATATATAGGATATTAGGCCCGATCACTGAGGTGCAAGGTGGGGGTGCAAACGGAATTATGCAAAACTTGTGTTTGGCCTGATTCTGATTCAAGGGGTGCAGTCACTACAATAGACACATCATTCATGGCCATACACTAACTCTATGTATGCATAATCTACTCCCGAACCACCTTCATTTTCATTTCATAATGGTGATTTAACTCTTATTTCCTGCTATATTGAACAAAACACAAATTTAGTTTGATTAATTTATTTTCTACGCCATTTTATTTATTTCAGTATTTCTCAGGATATTTGGTGAAATGGGCATTTAGTAAGTTGTAATAACTTGTTCTCCAATCTCCGTTGCTGATCATACTACTGTGTGTATCCTATTATGTATATATGTATGTGTGGGATGACTAACAAAATATGTTCAAAGAAACAAAATGCATAATCAGCACAACTATGACCATACAGTCTCTCCCTGTATACATATTCGCATCAACCACGAACACTCAAGATATACATTTACACCCCACTCAAACAGTCAATCCAAGAATATACATGAACCCCACCGAAGGTAGTACAGCACGACCAGATGCATCATCACACTGCACCTTCAATTGGTCATCACATCCAGACTTGCATATATACCTAACAAAATATGTTCAAAGAAACAAAATGCATAATCAGCACAACTATGACCATACAGTACCTCCCTGTATACATATTCGCATAAACCACGACCACTCAAGATATACATTTACACCCCACGTCCATATGCATCAACACACTGCACCCGCAAGTGGTCATCACATCCAGACTTGCATATACACATAACTCGTGGCCATTCAGAAACTCGCTGTATTCCCATTCACTCAATCCATGGTCATACAACCACTCCACGTATAAATACAGCCATATACACCACCCATTGACAACAAGGATGCTAATACGCTCATCCAATGACCATCTATCTATCCACTTGAACCATGACCATACAGCCACTCCATCTGTATCAATACACCCACTCCATGACCACACTGCAAACACGTGTATTTTGTGTATACACCTACCAATAGAAATATTGCCACTCCAAGTATACCAAAACACCCAGAAATAATCACAGAACACATTCGTGTATATCATTACACCCCATGGATGACCACACAGCCGCTCCGTGTATACCCATCACCGATGTGATTGATTGGCGTGCTTTCGAGCCCGTGGCTTGTTATCACATGTTAATAGAAGTCTGATTATGAATAGAAATCTGACTTGATTTCTGTGTGACATATGTCTCTGTTGTATAGCAATGTTAGAAATATGTATGAAATTTAAGGTTTCGATTTACATTTTGGCAGCCATCTTGGACCTGGTGACAATTATTCAATTCACCTTATATCTAATTTGATACCTATTTGTTCTTGTTTTTAAGTATTTCTCGAATAATAGATAATCAACATATTTTCTGTGAAATTGTGTATATATGGCAGCGAACAACCACAAATAATTGGTGAAATTATTAGTCAATAAACGCTTTCTAAATTCGAAGAATTGTATTCAACTCATGACTAAGTTATCCTCATTACTATGTTTTATCGACATAATATATTAGAAAACTTTCCATGTAGATCATGATTTATAAGAACAATTTGGCAGTGGACATGTGTCTGTATATAAGAAAAATACGATCATAATTGAAACAAATTCATTTATCTTTTATTTTCAGTTAAATGTTCAAATTTTCATGTTTTTTTTCACATTAAATATGTGATATTGTAAGTCAGGCAGACTCGTTCGTGGATACATTGCTTCGTATAATCAATACACTTGTATGATGAATGGCATTAGATGGTGAAAGTTGTCTCTCATGTGAAACATTGAACTGTGTTTCCATTTTAATACACAGTCTCATTTGGTATAGGGCTAGACAGTGTGTGCCTTAATTTGGCGTATATGCATGTTAGAGGCATGTTATTTATTAATGTGATGCTGTTATCCACGACGGATATAGGATATAGGGTTTTAATTGACTTTAAAAGGTTTCATTGACATATATGGCACATGACTCCGTATGTATGTCTTGACAAAGTAAAAGTCGACTAATCATTGAATATTTAGGAAAGTTTGCATGGTGCCATATTGCGATTGGGATGTGGCGTGTTGGTTGAATATAATTTATGGGGTTGAGTTAGTTTTTGTCCTCATTATGCTATATCCCTCCACTATGCTTTGGAGTATTCCGTATGCATGCCTGGTAGAGTAGATCTACTCGGAGTATTTGTCACTTTGCATTCAGTTTCAACTATGGAGCAATTGAAAGTCCATCATTTTATTACGAATTTTTGGCAATTTCAAGGCCGATTTTAAAAATACAAAATTGCAAAAACAATACACAATATTTAATTCAGTGTATACAATTATATTCTGGCTGAACTTGATCACATAAAAACAATTCCAACTCGATTTGATGTCATATTTGTGCGGGTTAGATAATGGCATAAAATCCCTTTAAAAATCGTGATTTTGGAGGGCAGTGTTAGGTTTTACTCTATATTTAAAACGTATAACAGGTTTAGGTTCTGAACTCTTATAGCGTCGTAACACGTAGGTAATGGTGATGTTTTCAGTATAATTGCAACCTCATATGATCTGGATAATTTGTTATAGGCATGGTGCACCAATTCGACAATTTGAATAAGATTTTTCCGAAAACGTGTAGCCATATGTCCAGGGGATTATATATCGTTTCGTAGACTATCATATGTTGAACGCCATATAGTAATTTTAGACCAGTGGTCCTTCATTGACTGCCACCGTGGCGGTATATCATACATGGGTAAAATCCTATATTTTAATATGGGCATGAGTTATCTCCCGTAATTTTGGCCATGTTTGGACAATTTGCCAGTCTGGCAACATGTATGTTCTGATGCGGTATATAATAACATTCAATTTGGTTGTTGGATGCTGAATCGTGTGCGCAAGATTGACGACATGCAACAATGTTAAACGCGAAAATCTTGCTGTGACTCCGACAAATTAAAGCTAGGGGTCTAACCGCATGGCGTGACTTTTTACGAAGAAGATAATGGTAAATCTGAAACATTTCTAAAGTGACGCTGATGGAAAAGGCCTTCAAAGGGAAAGCGAAACCAAATTCGATGAACGTTGTTTTGTTTCATATCTCCATCAAACGTATAGTCATCTCGGAGACATTTCACATATAGCGTACTCAGCGTGGAGTGAAATTAAGTTGTATCTTAATACAGGCATTTCTCAACTTCAATTTGAACTTTGAATCATGTTGTAAACTGGAGAGGTGTCACTTGTGTGTTCATCTCTACCTCTTCTTTCATCGTTATCACAAAGGAAGTTTTAGGAACGCCCAAATTATAATAAGCAATAATACACATTAGTAACACCGTTGCGACCTTTCAATACAACTTAATTTAGTTATGTTCATCAGTATAGTAGATATCACATTCATCGTTCGATGATAATTCATGCATACGCCTCCTGTAACACGATTCAATTGAAAATGACGCACCCAGAAAACCAACTAACATTGATATAAGGCTGCACCCGCATATCTTCATTTATATAGAACTACAATCGTTACGAACACGCCGTGTGCATCAATAACATCACCCCTGAGGTCCTGGTGAATTAAGGTGCCATTGTATTCACATTATAACATCTGTGTTGATACCTAGTGACATATTCCGCACTTAAGAGTCCATCGCTCCATATTGCATCATTGGGCCGTAAATTTCACTCTTTGCCGAGTCACCATTACAACAACAACAGCAACATTGTGTTTAAACAAATCCCGATATCAAGACTACACATGGCTATTTTGTGAGTAAAATACAGATACAACTGAAGATGGTCTACATTATATATGTGTCTATAAAGGCATATTATAGTAGTGTATTTCGATCGTAATTCGTGGTAAATCTCTCAGCTGACTTTCATATACAATGGTGTGTGCATACCCAACCATCCGCCATTGACAAGAGGTAACATTTGTTCCTTGTGATGCCCGACACTGCTTGAATTTATTTGGATAGTCACTTTAAGGCTAAGCTAGTGTTTCGTGTCTATTTTTGCGCCGACAACTCATCAGGGGCAGAGCGCGTAATTTAGATGAGTCGACATTTTTTATGTCTGTTTACATGTATTACATATGTATACGGAATAAATCAGATTCCATTTTGTAACCACGTGATGTGGACGATTTTTATTTGCAAATGTCATGCAATCTGTATATCCGGAATGCATAGGATTCCATATTAGTCTTTACCGCGTTTTGTGGTAGGTTGGATTTGCAAATTTCATGCAATCATTCTGTATGTATCATCCTTGAAGGAATACATCGGATTCCAGTTTAGAACGTCGCGCACGCAAAGTGCGAATTCCGATATTTTGAGATGAAGCACTATAGCATGCACGTGGCGAGTCGGCAATCAATCACGCTTAGAGGCGGGTCCAATGACTTTGATGTACCCAGTATAGTCCAGCCAAATTAAGCTGGTTTGGTAACGTGACGATTTTTTTGTTGTTTAAACATATTTTATTTGTTCATAAATTAAATTAGTTTATGACAAAAGGGATTGGAGGACAAGTGCTAAATAACTTAGAATACCCTCCTCTCCTATCACGTGACGATTGATACCACATATGTGGTGTGAAATTGATACCCCTGATGTTGGGATAAGAAATTAATCACTTTGTTAGTGACGTATTTTGACTTTCCGTTTTCCTGTTCTAAATATAACCCACAAAACTGTTACACGAATGTCATAAGGAATTCTAAATCAAATTTTATTAATTGATATTAGCTTTTCCGGACAGGTGTCCTCGATACCTATTTACTATTTTTTGCACAGGAATCGATATCAAACTTGCTGGGAAGAGATATACCAGAATTAGCGCTCAATTGTATTAACTTATGATCAAGTCTGGCTTTTTCGTCAACGACATGTCAATGTTACCTGACCGCTTGAGAACCAAAAAACAGAATCTTTTTTATTATAACCACATATAAGTCCTCAGGATATCAAATTCCACGATTATATAGGTAATTTCAAACAGCCAAAGTACCAAGAGATGGACGGTTACTCCAACTTTATCGTAATATATGAGGTATATACAATATACGGTCTGGCATGGACCAGGTTTCGCGTAAACTACTACTACTAGTATAGTGAAGATCGCAATGTTTTACCTAGCTTCGAAGCGATTAACTGGGATTATAGGTCCGCACCGTCTGGTCCGTATTTTTTTCGTTTTGAAACGCGGGTTTACGTAAACATAGTTAGCGTTCTTATTGTCATTCAAGCCTGTCTTGGGTCTGTTAATAATTCGTACCATGTTGTAACGTACAAGTTCTGGTCACAGAAACCTAAGTATTTTTGGACTAATTTATCTTTATGTTAATCAAATATGAATTGTGATATATTGCTATGCGTGAAGAGGACAGATTATAATTATATATGAATTGGATACAACTTAACATCATCGATAATTATGTGTGTTATATGTAATAGCCTTCAACTGACACATAGTCCCCCTCCTGATCTGAGATTTTTGTATAAACGGAGACTTGAACCTGAGACCAGAATACCGATTTCTGGTTTCGTAGTATAACGATGCAGATTCGTACTTTGATCATGCGTGGGGTTAGCGGGCTTTATAGTGGAATTTTATTTATTATATCCTTGCACAGTTTTTTTTTTTAGAATATTGTCGTTAGTTGGATATAATTCAGAATTTCGTGCTGGTATTTCTACGCGCAATTTGTTATCGATGGGTGAGTTTGACAAGGATAAATAGGGAACGATAATAATTTTGCAAATGGGAACGTAACTCGCATTGGATGCGGCTGTCTTTGGTTCTGTGTTTCTGAAATTAATTGAGGTCGGAGCTAGTCATGAAAGCACCAATTCATCATTTGGAAATGCATTATTTCTGGATTGGATATATAATATAACAGCAAAAACTCTCAAAGTAATATTAAGACAAAACGAAAAATGGTGGTACAAAATAAGGAAATGTCCGATTAAATTGACTGGAAAATCCACGATACAAGGTTGAAATGTTTGGGGTTTTATTTTTTTGGGACCCACAAACCCGGGGATGGGAGTTTTTATCCTATTCGATTCCGATCTCGGACACCCACCCATCCAACGAAAGTCACCCCATAAAATGTGCTATTAAAACGGTGATAATAGAACGAAATGGCAGACATATGGTATGAAATGTTTTAAATAACCACGCGGATGGAATGCCAGTCATATAAGCTTAATGAAAAGTACCAGAGATCTAACAAATATAGCAAAACACTCGTTAATTAAACTTGCCAAATACGGTTTGGCATCCATATATATATATATATATATATATATATATATATATATATATATATATATATATATATAAATATATAATATATTTATAAATATATATATATTTCGTCGTCCAGTCTCTCTTTTAATTACATAATTTTCCATTTGTTCTATGAGACTCAGTTATACAACCATGATGTAAACCACACACGTATATAGTGACGGCACGTAAGGGCAGTGTGTTTGGATGGGGCATAAATGCAATTTGTATTACCTTCAATATTCATATCATTTAAATCACCAGAAGAATTAAATGAGCTAACGTTGGCATCACACGAATAACGGGAAATCAATAACAGCAATGGAAACCTGTGAGAACTGATGGAATTGTTTGTTGTATGCAATATTGTTCCTCGTAAGAAGCGGGACGCATCTCGTCATGACGCTTTAAAAGAAACAAATATTGTGTAACTATTTAAACTGGGACCCCCTGCTCTTGATGAGTGCTCTATTTTGGTCCCGTTTCTTAAGCCTTCACATTTCAAATCGGTTTATTTGTCACAATTTGTCTTTAAACATGGATTTGGAAAAACAAATATATGGCATTGGAAATATCTGCGATCGGGACTCAGATACCACCCACCCACCGGGACCTTGTATTATTGTGACAAATACATATTCTGGACTTTTTTAATAACTTCAATCACGGCGATAATTAGTTAAAATCTTTCTAAGTTTTCAACTTATTGCAATTTGCTAAGTCCGCGAAATTACACCTGCCATCCCCTCTCTCAAATGAATTGAAAGTTTCCAACAGTACCTCATTATTTCCAATTGTTGGAAATCACCACCTGATAACCTCTATAACATTGGTTCGAAATGTTTTCAACTGATTACCATTTCAGTTGAAACATTTTACCGAATTTATGAAAAGAATCGAATTTTGGTGCCGAAAATAAAATAATACTCGTGGTCCCAGAATTAAAACAAGTTCAACCTATTTTTGTCAGGTTCTTCCAACTAATTTGCCAGGAATGCATGCCATTTCCAGCTGCTAAAAGTTCGACCAAAGTTTGGCTGTGACACCAAATCAAAGTTTGTGTTAAGTATTTTGATGAAACCCGACGTTCCAACTTTAAAACTTTCACGTTCACATCATGATTTAAATATAAGACATGAACTTGACAATTTCAGTCGTTACTATATATAGTGACAATAGTCCCGAATGGGGAGTGGCGACATGGGAGAAACATACAGGGACGTGACTAAAGGGGTTTTGTTGGGATCGGTGTGCATGTTCAACTGATCATTTCCATTTGCACCAACTAAATTCACAACTCGAGAGACAACTGAATATCTCCTCTTTTTAAGTTTGCAATATTCTAATTGATACATGTATATGCCTCACCATTTATCAACATATCAGAACCAGTTAGCATTAAGGATCCTAACGCAATAACCCAGAGATTGGGGGGTTGAATGTCTCGAACTGAATGTAATTTCAGTCTAATATTTTGACTCAAAGTTGAACAATCTTGGTCTGAAAACACATTTTTTACACTATACATTGATTGGAAGGGACCCCGGTGGTCCCGTCGGTAGTTTGATCAGTGCATTATGACGTCTGGAGCTGACGAAGCTGGTTCCAATACGGACATGGGCGGATTCGCGATCCATGTTAAGTGAGGATAATATTATTCCTGTATCTGGGCTAATTTGTCGTTTGCTTTCCGGGCTCGGTGGTTTCTACACACAGCGGAGTGATTTATCGGTGAAATTTGCTCTCTGTGTGGACTACCCTCAAGCCGTAACATTGAAAACGTCGTGACATCCGCATCAATCCCTGCCCCGTGACCCCTGCCTAACGGCGATGACATACAGGTGTCGCTGTACAATACGGAGATTAGCCAATTTCACATGCTCATCTTTGGCGACACTACCACACCAATAACGATGCAGCGCGCAACACGCTTTTTGTCCATAGGTTGTCGTTGGCTGAACAATAATATACATCCGTAAATGTCTAGAAATGATAAAATGTCTTTCATTGTGGTACAGGCAATTATATTTTGTTTATGTTATCATCAAACCGCTGCACTGCACTGTTCTCTGCCTTCAGTGTATAGTTCCCTCTCCATGAGAGGCAATCTATAATTGATAAATGTTACTGAAATGATTGAATGAGTGATGCTCTGGGGGTCTCCAATGGTTAGTCATTTCGTCCGCTAATTTGGTCACTTAATACATTACGCACGAATCCGCTGTTTGAAGTCATTGCCTGCGTAGTGAGGGTACCACCCCTATCTCTTGGAATCCTGAATATATTAGTGGGACACAACCCCAACAGACACCATCTATATCCAGGTCTCCACATCTCGGTATAAGACAATTATTGTGAATCATCAAAATGTCGAATAGCCCACTCAACATTTAATTTGATGACCTACTCTCATAGGAACATGCAAGTTGCAGATGAGTCTTACAAAATATAAAGAGAAATCAAAGAAATGAACCATGACTAAAACTTTGACACCGTGAACCTTTGTCCTTACCGTCACGTTGACGTTTGTTATATATAAGATTCAGAGTACATTCATGTTGTTGACACTGCTCCAATTCAGTCGTTTGGGAGACAGACATGAATCCCACTGTAACCGTTTTGTATTGTCTGCTGTATTGAGAAACTATGGAAAGTGTTGTTGGGGACCATGCATGCTTCACTATGAGCTGACAAATGAGAGCGATCTAAGTCCACCACAATGATATCATGCCATTCCGTATAATGCAACATGTTAGTACATATAATGACTTAGAATGAAACAATTGTCTCATGTATAGTTTGTGGTTGACACCTTCAAGTGTAAACGATTCCATGTGAATTCAAACCGGAATAATAAGAAACTAGTCTGTGGTAAACGTGATGTGACAGTATAATAAGATCACAGTCAGATTGTGCTCATAATATACTACAGCTATGGCTAGAGGCGGCAGTCAGACACTCTAAAAACAGTTAAGGACGACGCGAGCGTTTTCGGTTTTGAACTGTTGTCGGTTCAAGTGCCTATGCATAACATCGATATACTACGGACACCCCCTGTCTCAAAACGTTATGTCTGACCATACTCGGACGACAATAGCAGATTGTAGAAAGGCTATTATTTGTTTTCGTTGTTGAATTGCTTTATGATTACATAAAATTGTCCGGACTTCAATTGTTGATGATATACGCACATAACTTATGGTGCTGCCCGTTCTACGCATTTATAACATTGGGCGATGATACGAACGGACATACATTTCATAGCGTTGACTTCTGTTATGTTACTGATCCCAGCTTCTACGTCATTAGCCAACAGAGAAGCAAGGATGTCTTAACTTGGGAATTTGGGAGGCCAGCGCCCGATTGACATTCAGGCACACAAGTACTAGTACTGTGCATAATGCCACCAAATGTCAACCAATGTGAACACGATAAACCCGTTCTATTCTAAATGGATTATCCCACCATGTTTAACAGTGTATATCGTGATGGTCTATTTTGATGTACAATTATTCAGCCTGTTAATAAACCCAGTATGGGCAATTGCGAGAAACAACCTAAATAAGTTCATATTGGCATTATGTGAAAGCTCAAATATGCTCTGTGTGGGCACAAACTATGGTTATTAAAACAGCTCTATATGGGTCTCATTGAATGTGAACTAAACCTGTGTTGTGGTTATTTCCACGAGAACAGGCCTGGAAATAATACGAACAAACTCACGACCTTATCATATATGTGATATTTATAATGATTTTTCACTGAGGCCCGCGTCACATAATATGTTTTATGTCAACTAAACACTTAATAAATGTTAATCAATTTTATAGATTTTGTATTATATATAGTTCGTTGATTTTGTTTTTACAGCGATGAGATTAACCTAGTACAAACATCGAGAACATCGAGTTTGAACTAGAAATTTTGAAACACATGAGCGTTCGACGTTTCGCGCTATTTTCAATCACCAAGTTTTCATTTGATAAATACCATATTTGAGGATATCCTAAACTTGACAAAGATGGCCGAATTAGTTTTTATACCCCTCTCTCCGATAAATGCCAGCCATTGCAAGACTATGTTTCCAATTTACATGAAATTTCACAAGGATATAGGAATATGATTGAACAATTTTTTGACATCACATCCATATTTTTGAAAGATATATTTTTCGAGCGTTGCTGTTGATTTCGCATATCGAGCGGATACGACCACATTTTAAACGGTGAATTGCTGACACAAGAAACAATTGTTTCATAATTTTTTTTATATAGATTACTGTAAGATGGGACAACATTTTACATTTCAAAATGATCAATGTTTTATGATTATAATATTGTATTGGTTCATTGTGGCCATTATGCAAACCTTATAGTGAATTAGAGCTCATTATTTTTAATATTTTCGGCCATATTGAAAGAAAATTCAACTTTGTCACGTTTAGGTACTCTTAAACCATCAGGGCTAACTTTATTTTGTAGTTCACCAGCCGTTCGAAATTGTCATTTTCTTCTGCGACATTGCTTTAGAATTGCATGACATTCTTATGTCTCATCCTAATGGCGCTTCTGGTACTCGTAGAACGCGATAGAAGCAATAAAATGTGCGACATTAGTTGCGCGCCGAAAGCGACAAAATGTCACATGTTTTGTCCTTATGTCGCCCTGTGCGTTCACCAAAACATACAACAGAAGCGACAAAACATGCTACATTATATCGTTTTTGGTGTGCAACTATTGTCGATTTTGGCGCGCGCCATAATCGCCATTAGAAAGTGGTCAGTATAGTAGTCTAATGGCCATACATTCTACATTAATATTGGCTTCTACGGCTATTTCTACGATTTCGCCTGTTGTCGTAGCTAATTTTGTGGGCTGAGTTAACTATACACAAAACAATAAATTGTTCACGGTTTATTAAACAAGTTGGTCACTGAGGAACATTTGCGATTTCATGGCATCAATTAAAAAAAACTAAATAAAATTAATATAAACATCGCATGAACCATGCTGTCTAACCACGAACGTGATGTGGTATCACGGTCTGTCGCGGTGTAATTGTGTTCAAACTCGTTAAGTAGGGTCGATTAATTAGATCACAGTTGTATACATGTTGTTATCAAGACAAGCGTGACTATGAGGACATTGTCGTCAAATCATCGGCCAATTATTACGGCGTTTGCTATTACTGTCCAGAATGTTTCAAGCAAATTATATGTGACTGTTACTGATAGTGTAATCAAGTACATTGTGAATAGGATGGGATGTTCACCCAACAGTATGAATCACGACACGAAGAGCACATGTGAGTGACTGGACACGTTCACGCCTGTCATTGTGACTGGTAAACATACCAAAACAAGTATGCCAATTCAAATTTAACTTTTACATAAATTTGTGTGATAGGCGGTGTTCCTTTATGTCTGAAAATGAGAGGCCCGATTCATATGATTTAGATTGGTCGAAATTGGTATTAATCGTATTTGACAAGATTGCTTTAAATAGTTATTTTAAAATATAGATGCAGTTAGTTGGTATGTAATCATTCAACCATGCATTAAAATTGAATGCGCTTTATTTACCTCTTATAGATAAACATACATGCATGTTCAATAATTCAGCATTGTGCTCTATACATGTATGTGTGTAAGCCTGATAACATGTGTCAATGGCGGTACTTATATGTTTGCCTCGGATGACATAACATATTTGAAGTATTTAATCAAGTAGTATTTAACAAGATCAAATACCTAGATTACCAACCTGAACCATTGTCATATTTTAGCGAGTTTTTTAATTATGTTTAACCTCAATTTGATCAATGTACAAATGCATGTGTTATTTCAAAAATATTATTGTCCATCAATTGGCAATTTGACCAAGCCTTGTTTCAGAAAAGATTGGAATCTTACGGTAGTTCGTAAAAATATGGAGCCGAATGTTACTACACCGCGCAACAGAGCTGTAATGAATCACGATACATGATCAACGATAGGATACATATTACAATACACCAAATTAGTGTTCTTAAATGAACACGACTTGAATTATCAAAACCAACATGTTTTAAGTTGAGACGGAGTTCATGGTAAACTAAAATGCAGTGGAATAGTTAGTTAGATGAGTCAAATACACACAATAATCATGTATACTTGATAGAACGTTGCAGTTGCTCCTGTTATACACATTTCCATCTTTATAAATTATCTGATTTCTTTTATCACGATACACATGATACGATACGCACGTGTATCGTTCGAAAGTGTATCACGATACATTGAATTCACGATGAATCGTTACAGCCCTTGGTACCGAGCCCTTAGTACCGAGCCTTGGTCCCTAAAACCACGTGGTATGCACCCATCATTGTATTAATGGAAATGTGGTTCAAACTTACACTCTTAAACGTTTTTGTTTAAAAAAAAACAAATTTGGTCTTGAACTTTGTCCCATATATGTAACCAAATTAGGTTTTGATCAAAACCAAATACCAAGCGCCAACTGGTTTTGATCAAAACCCAAACTGGTTTTATATATGAAACCAATTTTGGTTTTGATAAAAACCAATTTTGGTTTTGACCAAAAAGTTCCTTTTTTGCACAATTTATTGATAAATGTGCCATACAACATACTTATGCAACTTTTAAGGGTACTGTACACTAAATCCACCATTTATTGTACCATATCCATACTCAACAAAATATATGCAGCACATGAATGAATTTGGTTTTCCAAGTTCGACATGTAAAATTATAATGAAAATTAATTTATGACTCGAGTCATAAATTGATTTTCATTATAATTACCAATCCATTGATATATTAAAGGGATAATTATAAAAGGCTTTAGACTCAGGATGCTATACAGTCTGAAACAGATGCCACCAGTTCCATTTCCAGAACAAAAATTCAGCTGATCACTTGCATACTACAGGCTATCAAATTTCTATATTATGACTTTCATACCCTCCCACAAACATACATGTACATGTATATGGGTTCTTTTTGTCAATTGTTCAAATCTTATATTGTACGAAAACCCATTATTTTTGATGGTTTCTACCATAATAATGTTGGTTGCCAAGTAAACAGAAAATAAACGGTGACCATGTAATTTTTTTGTTTACGGTTATCACTTATTTACTGTTTACACAGTCCTGAAATTATTATTATAGAAACAGTTGGTCCGCAAACAGTCAAGTGTTTCTCACCTAATTTTGTGATGACTTTTTCAAGAGTGCATATATGCTGGCATAGAACCAAATTCCACAAGATGCTGCAAGATGTGGCAAATTACATGTACAATTTCCTGAAATCACAAACCTCTGAGGACTATTCTACCATTTAATTGCTGTCAGTAACCTTAAAATGAGGCATGTAATTTGCCTGCACATGTGAGGGCCACCCCATTCATGAATCATATCATAATCAACCAAAATTAAGAGTCGAAGATGAAGTAAATTGTCCAAATTACATAATTGGTTGCATCACTGTTGAATGAAGTTTTAAGATAAACATCAATGAAGACACAGTGAGATTTTGGAAATTAAACTTTACTTCAAACTTATCCAGCAGGAATAATTGTCATCCTAGCCATTCTTCCACAGCAGTGTATATTCCTGATGTCTGTGCACACCTCACCATTGCAACAATTGCAATGAATTAACACTTAATATATAGTTCATCACACCCTTCTTATATTGACCATTCCCAAGAATGACAGCTCATCTGTTTTTACACCTGTCATGCAGTAGAAATTTAAAGATAAGCAAACTCCTTTATATTGGCATCTGATGAGTATAGCAGCACTTGACAGCATAGCATGTTACTAACTTCCCACAGGCTGCACCACACTTGTATATTGTGGTGCAATATTTATGAATGCAAAGTTGACGAATAACATATTGTATCTGCACATATAACACACATGCCTCCTCTGTATGCTGTGCACATTCTGGTACTAAAGTTTCCAATGCCAGCGAACAAACATATTCTGAAAAGAAATGCATAAAATACTATGTTTAGGAAAAGTCAGATTTAAAGACATATATTGGAGACTTATTTCATTGAATATTAAAAGCATTGTTAGGGCATGGCAAAATATGCCCATGGCAATTCCAACAAAAGGCCTTTAACTCTGGTGAAATTGACGTGCTGAACCAAAACTCAAACTTGACCTGTATTTTGTACATTAAAACACACACATTTCCAATTTCATTCAACTCAGTTGAGACTATCTAAAGTTATCATCTGACATCTGGAATCTAAAAGCGAACTAACAGACAGACACGCAGCATAATACATCCCCATTTTTTAAACAGGCATATATGGGGGCATATAAACAATCAGTTAGTATCCGAACACTATCCCCACTGGAATTATGTAGCAAAAACCTGAGATTAAGAACTAAAATTCCAACCATATCCACTGTAGAATTTCAGAGAACACAACGGTTGAACCACGCACAAATGTAAACACTTACTACTTTATTCAGGGCACCTTATTGAGTATAAACATTACTGAAATGATTGTCCCAATACTAGTCACTGAGTTTAATTTGTTTATAACAATGATGTTGTTTTCTGACTACTTGGATAACTTATTTTGGCATGATTATTTATTATTCCATCAGCGGGTCCGGGAACACCTCACTGGATTGTTTTACATCACTTTAATTTGTCTTTAAAAGCACATCAGGTTATTGGATATTTATAAGGCCATTTATAAGGCCATCATGGCTATGGTTTATATAGTGTCATCAGTATTCTGTGAATTAAATTACAAAATGCGGTGATTATTCACCCCCCCCCCCCCCAATTGCCCGTTTTTTTTATCTCCAGTTACCCTTCACAAATATTATTTTATTTAGTCTTATTCCATACCTTGACACTTAGAAGTACACAATCTACTAGAGATTATTTGTTTGGACTCTTTTCCATAGGTAGGGAATTTAGACATAAATTCAACAAACATACAACATAAGGCTTTTTGTTAAAGGTGCACAAACGGAAATTTACACCAAAAGCCAATAGTCATCCAACATTACTTTTCAGCATGTTATCTTCTTAAATTGATTTGCGATGACCTTGCGAGACCTCTCAATATCTTGTATATCTGCATATTTCTAGAAGAAGTCAGTGGAATGTTTGGTAGGTTGACAAATAATCGAGGTGGATAAAATTAACAGATTTGATACCGGTAACTCAGAGCTTTGAGGGATAGGTTCCTCAACTCAAATAAAATATTATTTAAACCCGAAGCTGAATAAATAGTAATTTAGGGGGCGTCAAATCAGATTATACATCTTCTATCAGTATTTATATAAAAACTTACAGTTGTAAATTGAATACATCCAAGTTCCAACTTTGGTCCAGTGTACGTCTTCCAGTCAATTTACTTCCGCAGCAAGACTTCTAGCTGACCGTCCTCTATAAAATATAACATACAGGTCTTATAAAATGATTCCCACAAGCCTTGAAATAGTGTCTGTTATTTGCAGAATGAGGTTCCCAGGGGGAGAATTTAGTGATGCTACCCCACATAGTGTGCTATCATCACCAAATTCACCCTCTGTGAACCTCCTTCTGCTGCGGTGTAAGCAGCATGAGCTGTCCAGAGGGTGAATTTGGTCATGCTACCCCACTGTGCGGGGTAGCATCACTAAATTCACCCTCCGGGGACCTCATTCTGCAAATGACAGGCACACTGTTTCAAGGCTTGGATATGCAGTATTATATGAAATGACATGTACATCTATAGATTTACTTAAAATATCACATATAGTTCTGGATATAAATCTGTTCAATGTACCGGCCACGACATATCGGATTTCAAACAAAGAAAACATTATTGCAGGCATGTTCATAGCATGGTTTGATGACAGGTGAAATACCCAGCATGGGTGGGGGTGTGAGTAATCACATTCTTCATGACTTCGGGGCGGGCGCCCTTCATTTAGGTTATAGTTTAGAAATAACATTTATCAAATTATGATAATTTCCTCAAGAAGATACTATTATATAGTATAGCATAATTATTATATTAATGTGATATTATTCACAAAACACGCTTTGTGTCAGAGAAAATGCAATTCGAGCAAAAAGAGCAGTGAATTGTTTATAAGCAGAGTCACGATAATGCATCGTTTACTTATATCTAGATTTGCGTTTGGTGCGTCTACATCTTACAACTCACAATACTATCATAGTAAATTCCTTATTTGGTATTTTTACCATATTTTCGTTAAGAGAGAATCCAAACTGGATAAGGGGGAGTTCGGAAAAAAATTCAGGCACGTATGCTGATTTTTACTTTTCGACCCTAGTTGGGACTCACTCACCCCCACATCCAAATTGTTTTTCTGTTTTCGGCAGTTTTTTCCGACCATATTTGGACAACCCAACCCCCCTTTTAACACTAAAACAGAGATTAGCGAGGGTGTGGGTTGAGGGAATTCAGCTGAATTTCTGTGCATCCATGGATGTTAACATAACATGTAAATAGGAATGTGTCATTTTGGGGTCATTCGGCTAAAAAAAACATGGCTGCCAGCGGCCATCTTGGATTTCAAAATTTGCAACAAAATACAGCACGATAACTGCCTGCAGCCAGTTTAGCAGTTAGAATTACATTATTTATCTTATTCTAAGGTGTTTTAAATGTACTCAATCCGATCAGACGCTCCTAAATTACTATTTCTTTGGCTTCCGGGTTAAAATATATTTGAATCGAGTCAATGAACCTACCTGTCAAAGCTCAGCGTGATCAGATATAGATTTTTCAAGTTAGTTATTTAAATTGTTTCTGGGCCAGAAACTATAGTTTAAACAGAAAAAATCGAGTGGTAAATTATTACCACTCGAGTTTTCTGTTTAAACCACTTAATAACCCCGAAGCAAAAGAAATAGTAATTTAGGAGCGTCTGATCGGATTGAGTACCTTTAAGCCAAACTCATTGCAAAAACAGTAAAAAAAAAACATGCAGGAAAAAAATTTGAGTGGCGGAAAAAAATTGTTGGTCCCAACAACCACACACCCACCCCGGCATACGTGTCCTGAAAAAAATCCCCCCCACCGCCGACTGGATTGAGAAATATTCAATTCTTTGCAAGAACAATTACATTATTTTTGTTTGATGATTTCCCAATCATGAAGCAATGTGGATTAGCTGGATTATGAACTGACAGCGGGTAGAGTGGGTCGATTACAATAAAATTTGGTGTGATTTCAATGCGATTATTGATTGCGCCAATAATTTTATCTTCGGAACATTTTCATTGAACGATCCGATAGTTCCGAGTGTCCATTCGGAAGTAATGTAGTGTTCCATTGAAATTGATGTTTGTAAATAAATCACTGTTTAATTGTTATATATTCATCAAGAATTTGCTTGTGAAAAAATCATTGTAAATGTGTTAAATATTGACGAATGCGTAGTTCCCAAATTGCGAACTAGAATCAAGCATGATGTGGTCATTTTTCCAATAATTCTGTGAGCGCCCTGTAGGCCTATGTATTTAGGGGCTTGTTACATGAGCGGGACAACTCGGTTAGCCGGGACAACCCGTTCTGCCGGGTGCCTCGGTCCTCTGTGCTTTCTCACTAAAATAATGGTGTGCTGTTACATGAGCCGGGTCAACTCGGCAAACCGAGTTAGCTGGGACAACTCGGTTAGCTGGGACAACTCGGTTGACGTTGACTACCGAGTTGTCCCAGCTAACCGAGTTGTCTCGGGTCACATAACAGCATGATTGATTTGTCCCGGCAGACCGGGTTGTCTCGGCTAACCGAGTTGTCCCGGCTAAGTGACATGACCGACTACATGTTCGTACTCTAACATAAATTTTCACGCGAGGAAATTCTTAATTTATTTTATAAGTCAACAAGACAGGTACAAAAATTGCTATTATATCTGATTATTATGACAATCTATCTGGCTATCATATCGGTTGACAGGCATGTCATGCCGGCACAAATATGTCCGGTGGTTCAGCTGGTGAAACGTTCAGACGACCACGATTCAATCGTAAGTGGAGGAATCGGGCCTGACAAATATAATGGATTGTTTGTTCACACGATTGCGATGTTGTCGTAGATGATGATACCGTGGGCTGTTCATTATATACGCATGTGATCGACTACCCTACTATCATTCCAGCTACCGCTATCATTTTACGTACATCACAAGTGGAGCTAGTCAAGGATACGCCACGATTTCGCATCTGAAATCAATCAGTGCTTGATATTATTTTTTGACTTGTGATATTGACGTGAGCATGCGCAGTTTCACTACGGTACCGGTTACTTCCTACGATGGAAATCTTTCCACTTAAGATTGAATCGTGGTCGTCTAAAAATCACTAAGGCATCATTCCATTTACGATGAATTCCACTGCATTGTTGCACTGATGGTTATTTTCGGCATGTTGAAGAAGTCATTGCAACGACATTGAAATGACATTCAATGTGACTTCATTGTGTTAACAGTAGACACCGATAGAACCGCATGGATAGTGATCATCATATCAATGTGGAGACAAATATTTTGAGAATATATGTCTGCCGAAAGACCATGAGAGAAACTAAAAGCTGCCTCGAGGTAATTTATTTCATCACTTTTTTAAAAGGAAAATTATACCGGTAATCAGTTTGTATGCCGTAATTTTCTGCCTAGTATATGACCTTACCTGTTTGCGTCCGTATGCGTTAAGTAGACACAAGTGATGCTCAGTGGGCGTGCAGCATGTGCTAATTTCATAATTTTCAATAATCGAAAATACGAATACATGCAAATATATTTTTGTTTTGTAATTTGTTGCATGATTAAAATATGTCGTAAATATCGGGTCCATTTATTGAACGACGCACAATTATGTTCATATAAATATAACATCATACAGCTGTTGTTAGCATGAAGTTTTTATATTTAAAACAATAATTATTCAGTGGGTGGGGGTATAAGTAACCCCTTAGCCTTATTAAGCCCATCAAATGTTTATGTCTATGTTGTGACATAATTATCTTCATTTTGATTAAATGATTAATTAATGAAATATTATAAAATTAAAACAGGTCTGGGCGATCCATTTGTCAATGTTGTGCTCAAGAATAAATGATAATGATATGTGCTCATTTGTAAATAATTATCGCTTAAGCGTAAATAATTTGTGCTTAAGAGTAAATAATTTGCACTTTTGCGCAAATAATGAATAAATGTGAAAATGCTTTCCTTCTCTTACAATTTAGTTAGACCGGTGTCAGAGAAGGTACTGACAGGAAGACTTTAGACCAATTGGTCTAGACTCTTTAGACCGATCGGTCTAATTAAGAACATTCGGTGGTTCATCCATATGTGATGCGAGTTTAACATTTGTACCTTATTTGCGCTTGAGCATAAATATGATCCATAATTTTTCGCTTCTAAAGTGTAAGTAATTTGCGCATGGCCTCCCATACACCTATTCACCTAGACCTGATAAATTGCCATGAATCATGATAATTTTCAAACGGAATGACAACTTTTTATCAAATAAACTGTCAAATGTCTTTTTCAACTTTAAGAATTTTGTTTATGAAAATTTTATGTCTTATCTATTGGCAAATTGTCAACATTCAATCTGTTTAGACTGATTGGCCAACACATTTAGACATATCGGTCTAAATAAAGATTGATTTGTGGTTCACCCATATTGGTATGGGAGGCCAAATTCACATTTAATAGCTAATTATGCTTAAGCATATTCAGGGCTCAAAATAGATTTAATATAGAGAGAATCCAATTAGTCATAAAGCACTGAAAATTGAAAAGTACACTTAAGCGCACTGCCATTACACTTAAGCATACAATATTTTCATAGCATTATTACCTTACATATAATGATATCATCTAAGCTAGATATTTGTCAAAAGTTACTAGCATCAGGAATTGGCTGCATCCATTTCAGCTTCAGGGGAGTTTTCACATATGGAATATGATTTACACTTAAGCGTATTGACATTACGCTTAAGCATAACGACATTACGCTTAAGCGTAATGGCTTTACGCTTAAGTTTAATAGATTATGCTTTGAAAAGCATAATGGAAATCTGAATTACGCTCAAGAATAATGGTTTTATGCATTACACTTAAGCGTAACTGGATATTAAATGTGAATTTGAACTCCCATACAATATGGGACATGGTTTTAATATTTACTTCTTATTTGCACTTAAGCATAAATATGAAAATTATGATCCTTTTGTGCTTAAGCGTAAATGATTTGCATTTAAGCATAAATAATTTGCTTTACGTGTAAGTGATTTAAGCTTAAGCGCAAATAAGGAATAAATGTAAAAGTACATGCCATTCCATAAACATGACCTAAAGTTCTAAACCTGATAAATTACTGTGGACATGACCAATTTCAAACAGCATGACAAATTTTATCAAATATACTGAGAAATTGATTTTGATGAAAATTTGTTATGTCTTATCCATTGACAAAGGCATAATCTTATTTGTTGAGTTTGAAATGTTCTGTCACTTCTCTATCGTGTTGGTGCCCATATATAAGCTTGTGTGCTGATACAAAATACGTGTGAAGATTTCGTGTAAATTGAAGTCGAAACCGAAAGCATCCTATAATTAATAGTTAGTAGATACATACATGTCAAGATTCCTGAAGATAAGATTGTCCGGCCATCGGGAAACATATCTGTGATCACCCATTGAACCAGTCTAAGTTATTTGCTGTGATTTTAACACTAGAAAGTGTTTCAGTCGCTTCGAAATAAAATGGCGACCGCCAGTCTGGCCATGTGATACACGGAAACAGTAACGATAACTCTTGAAGACTATCAGTCAAAACCAATATATGGTATTGAACATGTCCTCACAACCAAGGGATTCAGATTTGGTTTTCATCAAAACCAATGGAATCAGATTTGGTATTGATCAATACCAACAAAAACCGAATATATTGTCAGTGTATGCGAGAGTAAGTGTTTGTGCCAGTCTGTGTCGGTCGAACGTAACTTTCTTGTTATAACTGTTACATATGTGGTATACTGTGGTATAGAGCAATACAGTCTACTGCAAATTTTGCAGTATAACCACTAAATGTATGGTACCCAGGGGCGTGTCCTTAAAACAAGTAAAATATAAATTAGAAAGTAGATAATTCTAAACCGAGCGCGCCACTTTCCATTCAGAGACTCGATCCCCTCAAAACGAATTAATGGGTCCAGCATGAACAAATAAAGAGCGTTCGTGGTCCATCGAGTTGTAAGACTTGCATATCGTCAGAAATACGGAACATCTGGCTACTCTTTCTAAATGTAGCCATCACTGTCAAATATGCGACATGTCCGCCAATATTATATTACTTAAATTTCCCAAACGGACTCTTGGACGCTGTTCGTAATTTGAGGAAATATTAATTAACTTTGGGAGAACCTATTTCAATATAATGGTTAATGAATCATTGTATGAGTCATTGTTCAACGCATACCGCATTAATCTCATTTCATGATGATTCATTCATTCACTCTTTCATCCCGCACAATTCATAACCATATTTCATGTTGACCAATTACAAAAATTAATATTTGACAAAGCACTGTTTCTGGTAGGATGATTCGTGTTGAGAATATCTGGGACTTGCTTCCAGACTAGAGACTGAGTAACATCTCTGAAAGATGTATCCTCTGTGGCTGTATGGGTTGTACCCGCTACTGTGTGTTTATCATATCGAATAAATATAATATCTGAGAATTATTACTCAGTGAATAGCAACCTGGGATTGCTATATATTACTGGTGCCGTAACACCTGGAAACGTTAGCCTCACTTCAATTTGGAAAACACCTGAACATCGATGATATCAGTGTATATCAATTCCGTATATGTCGAGCTCAATTAATAATGGCAAAGATCACTGTAAAAGTTAACGCATTTTCTATTTCCAAGGAAAGTTGCTGGACTGACGTGATCATTGTGACGCACAGTCATTCGATTCTAAATGTTTGTGGTCGTCATGGTTCAGTATAACCAACCTGTAAATGTGTCATCGGATCCGATCGCAAGACGTATGTAGGATCTTTCAGAGTATATCAAGTCAGTGTATGGCATGTCGTGAATTCATCGATTTGTATTACTATTCGAAAGGTTTATTGTAAACTTAAACGCGGCTACATGTACACATTGATCTGTTAAGATTATTGTGTTCGCCCATTTACTACAACCAACCTGTGAATACGTCACTGAATCCGATCGCCTCATCTATCTCCTGGACGACATAGGAGTTTGTCGATGATGACGGTTCGGTCTTGGTGATAGAGTATTCGATCCCGTCTGTTATAAACGTCCCGAGCTGAAATCAAATGCATGTAGGTCTTAGAATGAGAGACTTAAGATTCCAACATGCTTAGCAATTGCGTCGCAATAATCAGGGACGTGGCAAAATGATGTAGGGTCTTTGTATTCGACTTTGATCAATATTTTTATTTGTAAACTTCATGCCTGACACAGTTGAAAATTTCACACCAAAAGTAAGTTAAAATTATTCTGGCATTTTGATTTTCCAACCACCATTTAGTGTGCAATTGTTATTTCGGGACCCAAGGTCAAATACTTGCCTATACTTGCGGTCAAACGTTTTGACTGAAATGGTCATCGGTTGAAACTATCCCATGCTCATAGGGTGTCAAGTTGGAAATTCCCAACAGTTGAACAAATCAACCCCAATGAGTTGACGGTGCAAACGAATTTCCCGAACTTGGGAATCGGGTCTGGTTCGAGAAGGTGCATTTGGAAATTCTAAAGTGGACACCCCAATGGGGACTCTCTAGCCACGTTCCTGGCAAACTTGACATAATTTAAGTTGTTATACTTCAAATTCACAGTGGACAAGTTATACCAACTTAAAAGAGCCCTCTCTATATATAATATATAACGGTTAAATTATAAGCATTTTGAACAAGATACACGCTTTGTGAGTCACATTTTCTCACTGCATTTATATTGGCCGAAGCAATGATAAAAGATTGTGCAAAGAATGTTAATTGCCAGCTTGTTCACCATCTACAGTTAACAATGACATTACAACTGGGTGGGTCTCTACTACTATTACATTTTCACATGTAGACAAAACCAATGCATCACGTCTACGGAACGTCGTTTAATTGTACATGACAACCCAATGTATCGCTACCAAGTTCATGGTTGCTATACGTTGAAAATGGTTACTATTCTAGTGACCTATAGTCGAACCCCCCTATGTGGTTCCAAACTGATATGAAGTATCCGGCCAATGTATCGTCACGACGTTTATGGATGCTACGTTGTAACTGATCTAGACCTCCAGGCGAACCGGACTCACATGTTCAGGACAACATATTATGACTTAGTGTCCGTTTAACCTAACTGATCTAAGCGCACAACTTATGCCAATAGCTTCACTGCAATTTGCAGGTGTACCAGCTGGTACTTGACATAGTTACACATATACTCACGATCTCCTCATCCGATTGTTCTGCGTCATCTGACGTCACGATGGTGATGGCGGCTCCATTGACAACATCTTGGTATGCTCGAATAGATCCCTTGGTACAATGACAACATTTATATGAAACATATATAGACTATACAACACACAAGGTGCCTATTTGTAGAAGCAAGTGTAATTTTGACACAGTGCACAATTTGGGGGGTGGGTGGGTGTTATTCGAACCCAGGCCCATGAGCTTCCTTTTTGGGGACGCTTCAGTGGCCGTGTGGTATTGACGTTGAACTTTGAGTCACAAGGCGCGCTCGCCGTCATGGGCCGGGGTTCGAATTCCACCAATCCCCAAAAACAAATTACACTTGTTTTATATCGCTATATTTTGAGAGTATGCCTTCAACCTACACGGTGGCGGAGAGGACATAATGCAAACCGACACACCTATAAAAGACTAATAGAATAATACCACAGGATAATACAGCATATACCTCCAGTTATTTCCATACAAATAGATTGTATATACCCATTTCAGCATTTAACTATAATAACTAAATTGTACGAAACCCAAAACCATATATAGTGCGAAACTGTTATAATTATATATAGCTGCCGGTGGTGATCGGAATAAGGCAGTAAACTATAGATAACAATATGCAACGAATTAGCCGATCGCTCATAATGCGTTCTGGTCAGCAAATGATCTCCCTAACTCACAAACATAATTTATGCCACACCTGTGCTATGACACACATGCTTTCAATTATGTGTACCGAGATTGTCCATTTAACCTGAACTCATTAACTGTATCATATTCAAGAATTTATTTCCCCCAAGAAACGAAGTTTGCACATAAGCTATGACATATCGTAATCTAAGTTTATCTTATGCATTAGTCTTGAGGCCAGTTGATCCGGGAATTCAGAAGACGTTCTAAAGGTTGTGTCCATTAAATAGATGCGTCTTTAAACGGGCTGTGATTTGGCGACCGTGGGCAACTAATCCATATTTTCCGACCACCAACCGCAACTGATATACATATTAAAGCTCATCTCCAAAAGATTGTGCAGCTCCATTGCCCCACAAATGGATGAATCCACGGCCAGTTTTATGGGGTGGGGCATAGCTGTTGTTATGAGACAGTCGTCTGTTCGAATACATTAATTAGCTTTACAGTTGTAGTTGTGCTTATATGTTGGTTTACGCACGCACAACCACTTATCATGTTCTCGTATTTAAATGTATTTAAATGTCACCAAAAAGAAAGACATTGTTTTACTCATGGATAAATTTCCAACATCATGGCAGATATGGTAAGTTCAGTACATTATAATTTGGCAACAAAAATATTTAACACTGAATGTATACGCAGATAAAACTGTTTCGGATTTATTGATACCTTCCGACATTGAAACCGCTGACAAAAATGTTTATAAAATTTGAATTGCAACAATTACACGTGGGAGGAAATAACATCTCTCAGTAGCCAATATATTTGCATTTCAAAGGCGAGACATCCAAACAACTCCAGTAAATGGTCCCAATAACTTCCACCAGAGTTACAAAGTTGACTGGGGTGACAATTTACTGACAAAGTCTTGAGGGTTTTCTTACCTTACTGCCCAACAGGCTTGCATCTTCTAGCATACCCCTACTGTTGAGTATCCCGATCGGCACATCTCCACTGATGTGTTCATTCAGGGTCAAATGCAGTTGAACTTTGCCCTTACTAAATGAAAAGCTGATGTCTGCCTCGTTGTGGTCGACATGCGTCGATCGCTTCGTCCTCGAATGTAGGGATATTTCAACAGAAATATTGTCTGTAAACGGAATACGTACAAAACAATGAAGACCGATACATATAATAATAATCGGGTAGTCGAATAAGGGGATAGCACCACCTACGTCATAATCACATGTGCACAGGTTCCCATGGTACTAAATATCTGCGCCAAGCTTCAAACAAATTGGCCGAAAAATGTAGGAATAAAAGCTCGGACAAAATTGTGTACACTGGCAGACAGAAGTCGGGACAGATGGACGGCTTGACAAGCTGATTCTAGTAAAGACCCCCCCCCCCCCCCACGGGGACATCGTTATGAGAGCAAACTTCTTCTATGCAAACAGCAAGATTTCTCTACAAAGTGAACTGTGGAGTTAAACATGATTGGATTTATAACAAAAGAGATTGGAGGATAAGTACTAATCACTTGGAATATCCTGCTCTCCCTTGTATAATACACTGACAAATTATAACATTGGAGACTACAAACAGAAGGCATATTATATATGCATACATATAACTAACAATCAACGGAACAAAACTTAATGGCTATTGTGGAAAGGGCTGTTAAGTTCGGTAAAGTGTCGAGATATGTGCGTGATGTTGAGTGTCTGTACGCTTCACTAACATTTCGGTCATCATCCCGCTGCAACCAGTAAAAGAATAATGGTACAGGTGTTAACACTTAGCCAATGGCTTAAGAGGGGCATAACTGGGATATCGCATATGGGAACAAGATATACAAGTGGTAAGTTATCTCAAATCGACCTGAATCTGTGATATACGAGTATACAGCCTTAAACATGTCACTGTTTTCAGTATCAGTTAGTTCGGCGTTCCAAAAAAGAGAACACTTTCTACAGAATTAATATTATAGTGCACGAGACTATTATAAAGTCTTAAAATTTAATGTCATGACATATTCCAATTGCTATAACAGGTATTGAGCCTCATTGGTCCAGTTGGTAGTGTGTTCGGTTCATTATACGCCACCATAGGCCGCCCAGCACTGACGAAGCTGATTCGAACACACGTGTGATCCACATATAAGGAGGGTCAATAACCAGATTCGTGTACCTGGGCAACCTTGTCAGTTTGTCGCATGAGTGCTTAAGTGTTCTAATTTTATTTTTGGTCGAAAATTAACCATGAATACCATTCGATTCGGCCTGACGGCCCGCGTCAGATGGAGGGAACAATATGTATACAACGGCCCATATTCAAATAAAAAGCCATTCTATGTTCCATCTCCGAAACTACACAGATGGTTAATGCTTAAATGTTCTATGTGATTGTCCAAAGGGAAACTATTATACATACCACATTACCAAAGTTATCGAATAGCGACCGATGAACTATTCACCGGGTTCATCTCTTAAAATAAGTGCTCAAATAGGTCATTTTTCCTCGCTGTTATCAACAACATGCATTCAGCGTGATATTTTCCTTTTGTATCAATAACAAATCAGCTAATAAGAATACATGTTCAGTCGACATGGATATAGAACAAAGTAGCATAAAATACAATGTAACTCACATCGACCAATGTGGTACTGGTTTGTAGATGGAATAGTCAAGCATTGACAACACGGTCAACACCACATTCCCGTTAAAGATGGTGCACATAGCATATCTCCAATTATTAGACCATCAAGACTGGGGTGATACGATTTCCAGATCCATTCATCATAACTCCCATATATGCGTCACATCTCGGTTTGGTCACGAACATTTGGGGACTATATATGGAACTGTACTCCACGGTAGAGTGTAATAACAACGAGTCACATAGAGAAAACCCCAACCACCTACAAACTATACTCGGTTGTTGTTCTTGTTGACGTGGTAAATGGTCACGTCTAACAGTCGACTTTTTCTGTGTGGTAAAATCTACTATGTCCGTCAATGTCTATCTTTTCGCATATTTTGAGGGTTAATGGATTCTTTACAACATAGAACAGAAAACGGGAGCGTTGATCTAGGTGTCAGTGTAATAATTACACGTTTTATAGTGTGCTGTGTGTCAACATCCCATATGGAATGGATAATAAAATGACAAAACTATTTGCGATATTTCTCTATTTGAGCTAAAAGTACTAGGGATGGAAATATAACCATTTTACATCTATGACATTATATTCTCAAATAGTTGTGTTCCTTTAATTATATACATTGTATACATATAAGGTGCTTCGTTGCGGTTCTGTTTTTATTTTTCTTAAAAGAAGTGGTTTCATCCTGCATATACTCAAGTTATATAGTTGTATATCAGCATAATAAAATGATCAGATATGATTAACACAAATTATCTGATTTCAAGGGGAAGAGGAAACTATCGCATAACGAAAAGGCATGTGCATTAAGCAAGCTGTTCTATGTTCGTGTGTAAAATTTTAGCGCAAATCTCCACACAAGATCGGAGATATTGCATGTCACACTAACCCGCGCAAGCAAATACGCCGGTAACTTAACGCCGCCAGTTTGGAGGAAATATTAACTCCCTTTATAGTTTGTGACGTCACGGCCTCTATCTATCTATCTATCGTTACTAGAGACCCCCTTATCGGGTATTATATCCAGTGCGCGTCTGTGCAGAATAGAGGTAGCGTTTGTTCAGAAAGGAGATGACAGTGAGATAGGAGAATAAGGTTTATAGGTTTTATGTTACAGAAGAGAGATAAAAACAGTTAAAAACACTAGGTTAAAGGTACGGTTGGCCTTGGCGGTGGGTATCCTGTGAAAATATTTCCACCCATCAAAAACCGCCACAAACAGAAAGAACATCAAAATGTAGAAAGACTTTGTCCGTATATAAATAAGAAATATCGCATAAACAGTATGTTATTGTCATTTGTTTGACCATTGTTATGTAAACAAAAGCATAAAAAGTTACTGTTCTGGTGTTTGTTTATATTATGATGGTAAACATAAAGAGCGTTCTTTGTTGCTGAATTCCTGATATGGAACTAATAAAGAGCGTTTATATCATTTGTGTGTGATTAGCCAGTGACTCTGTGTTGTCTTCTGTAACACAATCAGGCTCTTGCTTATGTAACATATAGTAAGTCTTTATGATAGCATGCTGTTTACGCGATGGTCATGGTATATATGAACGAAACTGTATGCGTTTTAATGTTTGTCTGTTGACGGTGTTTGGAACAAATATGAATATTTTCGACAACTAAGGCCAACCGTGCCTTTAAAAGAATGATAATTTGAGCCAATTATTTGATATGCTGGTACACACCCTTTCTGAACATGTCAGGGTCTGAGAGTGTGACCAGGTCAGTGTTTAGGTTATTCCAGAGAATTGCAGTGGCAGGGAAGAAGGAATATCTGAAGTAATTTGGGCCTGTATGAATGCGTCTGAATGTTTCCTGATGGTGGAATCGAGTTTTTCTTGTGGGCTTTTCAAGATATGTTGGAATTTGAATTTCCACATGGTTTTGGATGGTTTTTTGGAAGAGACACAGCCGTGATATATTTCTTCTGGCCTCCAGTGATTTTAAATTTAGATCAGAAGTCATAGCCGAAACACTTGCATATCTTGAATATTTTTTATCCACCGTACAGCCCTGTTCTGAACTTTTTCAATTTCTATGATATTTGTGTCTGTGCAAGGTGACCATGCGCTTGCTGCATATTCTAATTTAGGCCGTACCACAGCTTGATATGCTATTTTACGAATAACTTCATTTTTGTTTTTTATATTTCTTTTCAGGAATCCAAGAGTTTAGTGTAAACATATTTTTATTTCCAAATCCAAACATAATACACATAATACACAAATGACATAAATATACAACATATAAGAGATAATGTATGGAAATGAGGATCAGACAACAAGCCCGAGGGCTTATATGAAGTCTTCTCCTCTTTGGCGACATGCCCCTTCCCCAATAAGTGAGGGAGGGGTATCGATCAGACGGGAAATAATAGAAATAATATTTTTTAAAGGAGAAGTAACTAAGTTTAAGTTGGGATGGACACAGCGGGAAGATAGTGTTAGGGATAGCAGGAGGCAGAGAGAGAGAGAAGAGAGAGAGAATGAGAGGGAGAGTGAGAAAGTAGAGGGGACAGAGTTTTCAATAATTTAGTTGCTGCGTGATGAAAATTATGCTCGTAGTAATATGCATGCGTCAGGCTCCATGGGAGGGGGTCAATCGCAATGGCCAATTCCTATTTCAATGGGGTTCACTGTGAATATCGCTGCATTCTTCATGTAGAATCATTTCATGTATATACAGGATAGTGACAAGTAAAGTAACTTACAAAATAATCGTTATCGGAAGACATTTAGTACTACATATATAATGAAGAACATCGTGCTGCCGCATAACGCGGCCGGAATCCAAAGCAATTTGTTACCCATACAGATCATGGAAATCTTTTTGTTCTCATAATATATGTCTGTACTGCATTAAATATTTGTTTGTTTTCGCGAAGACTAAGCTCTCTTGACCCCCGCATTAGTGTATTCTCAGATAAGGCAACATTTGGTAGGGAGTCATATAGTTCTCTTCTGGGCTCTTGATAAAATGTACATTCAAAGAGATAGTGGTAAGTTTTCTCAAATTCCCCACATAGACAGAAGGGGGAAATTGTTACATGGTTATCTGTCAGGTCACCACTTAGGTGGCTGCAGTTCAATCTTAACCGGGTATGGAGGATATGAGATTTACGACATTTACTATGATAAAAGTAGGCAGGTGGACGTATATTGTCACTGTTCAGTTCCTTTTTGAAGTCTTCGATTGTACTGCTGCTCTTTGTAGTTTCTGACAGTTTGTTCCATTCGGTAATTGCAGATGGTAAGAAAGAATCCAAGAGTTTGGTTTGCACTTGATGTTATTTTATGTATATGTTCGTTGAATGACATGTTTGTGGTTAGGTCAACCCCGAGATAGCGGGCTGTGCTGTTATGTTGCAAGATTTGCCCATGCAAGATGTATTGATGGTAAACTGGGTTTTTCTTGCGAGCCACTGTTAATACTTGGCATTTTCCCGGATTGAACGACATATCCCATTTTCTTTCCCATTCCTCCAATTTAATTAGATCGGTTTGTAGAGTGTTGTGATCTGAGGGGCTTTTGATGGTTATATATATGGCTGTGTCATCTGCAAAAAGTCTGGTTTGTGATATTAATTCGTCAGGGAGGTCATTAATATACAGTAGAAACAGTAGGGGGCACAGGATAAGCCCTGCGGCACCCCTGAGGTGACAGGGACTGAAGCTGAGGTTTCCCCTTCCAGGACAACTACTTGTCTGCGGCCATATAGGAAGGATCTAATCCAGTTTAAGATTGGGCCTCTGATGCCGTGTTCATTTAATTTGTAGAGTAGCTTTATGTGGTTGACTTTATCAAAAGCTTTGCTAAAATCTAACAGTATTAAGTCAGTTTGGTGTCCTGCAAAAAGGTTTCCAACAAGGTTGAAATAAGTTGTACTAATTGTGTTTCGCAGGACCGGCGTTCACGAAAGCCATGTTGTAAGTCATACAGGATGTTATGGGTTTTGAAGTGTGTACTTATATGAGATGCAATTATATGCTCTGCAATCTTACACATGCTACATGTTGAGGTGATTGGCCTGTAGTTTGAGGGGTCGGTTTTATCTCCCTTTTTAAATATTGGAACTACATTGCCTTTTGTCCAGTCATTTGGTAATGTCCCAGTGTCAAGGGTTTTCTGGATGAGTATTGTGAGGGCTGGAGCTATTTCGTAACGCATTTGTGTCAGAATGGCAGGATTAAGGTTATCTGGTCCGGCAGCTTTGTTGGTTTTGAGGTCAGATAGTTGTTTAAGGACACCATATTCGTTTACTTTAATTTCCTTGATGGTCGGATAGCCATGACTATTTGACTGGATATAGTTATCATGTGTATTATTCCGTAAGGTCGTCAGGCAATGTTGTGACAATGTAAGGGGGTTTAGTGGGGAAAAGACTGACTGAAATTGATTGTTTAGCACCTGGGCTATTTCGGCATTTGAGTTTTTCAGAGTGCCAGTGGTTGGGTCATTGATGGAGTTTATTGTTTGAGATTGTTGTTGTGTGCTTTTAATGTAAGAGAACAGCTTTTTGGTGAATGACTTGTAATTTCTTTCATTGTGGTCTTCATGGATATTTTTGTCAATTTCAAGGATGTTTTCAACATAGGATTCATGTGCCAGTTTCAGTTTCTTTTTGACCAGCATTTTAAGACTTCTGTGTTTCTGTTTTAGATGGTTATTTGAGGTCTTTTTCATTTGTCGGTATGCACTGTCATGTATAAGTCTTTTTATCCCTGATGTGATCCATGGTAGTGATCTCCTTGGTGTGATCATTTTTGTGGGGACAAATTTTGAGATGCCTTTCTCTAATGTTGTTTTCAATATTGTCCAAATGTCTTCAACAGATTTGCTATGACTTGGATATATGGAACAAAGTTCTGTTGCAGTAAAAAGCCTGAAGTTTTCCCAGTCTGCTTTATTATAGAGGTGAATAATCCTGGGTTTTTGTTTGTTCCTGACTGGGTTTAAATTTGCAACTAAGGAGACAAACTCATGATCTGATATGCCGGAATATGTGCTTGTGCTATTGATTAGTTCGATATTGTTAGTTAAGATGAGATCAAGTATGTTGTTATCCCTTGTGTTATCAGTAACCATTTGTGTGAGCGAGAAATCCCCAAGAATATCCTGGAAGTCTCTGTATATCTGGGGATATGGCCTCACTTGGTTGTTTAGCGCTAAATTCTATCGCGTACGATAGTCTGTTTTTAGATAAGAAAATAAATAAAACAGCAGATTGAATGTTTGTGATTATCTGTTGTGAATAAATTATAGTTTAGTTCGCGAAAGATTGTTTAGGTTGTCATATTTTCACGTAAATAAGTCGTGTGAGTTTGGCCGAGATTGTCACATTCAAATGTTATGCGACCATTTTATATTATAATATAATACATGTAAGTTGTCTTCAATAGGCAGTGATGGTTGGTGTTTTCGCAGAATAACAAACAAACACGCCAAAATGATGTTAGTGTGATAGCCTTTATATCAGAATAGAGGATGAGTAACGCGAAGTGATGCCGTGACATCATGATCGTATAAATATGGACGCGCCGTAATTAGCGGTAGTTGTGTTTGAGCATAACTGAGAAATGAGAGGTGTTTTATCGCACCATGCTTGATATACTAAACATATTAACGGCCTGATATGTTGAGGGTTTCCTTCTCATGATTGATATACTAAACATATTAACGGCCTGATATGTTGAGGGTTTCCTTCTCATGATTGATATACTAAACATATTAACGGCCTGATATGTTGAGGGTTTCCTTCTCATGTTTGATATATTAAACATATTAACGGCCTGATTTGTTGAGGGTTTCCTTCACCCTGTAAGTGTTCATAGAGCTGATGTTTTCTTGCTTGTGAGGCATTCGCAAACATGATGTAGTAACTATCAAGATTAGCAGAATATATGCTATTATCAGAATTGGTTATCATATCCATACTTGTATAGACACATAACAATTTTCAGTTGGTATCATATTCAGAGTCCACGATTGATTAATTGATTGATTGTTTAGTGTTTATATATATATGGTGATACAGACACTTATAATAGAGGACGAGCAATGCAGTATATATCAAGGGTGTGTTGTAAACTCGAGGACTGTAATTCTGACAACCCCTGGCGAAATGTATGGCGCAGACGAGGTTATAAAAGTGTGATTATATAAATACAAATATATACGCACAATGTGAGTAGTATACCGTACGCTTTTGGATGAGTAATTCGTAGTAGTTGCAGGAGAGATGATGCAGAGTTATAATGATGAATATCGTTTCTTAATATATATGAGGGTTTTCATTGGTCAGGCTAGAATCAGTATTGTTTCTACAAACATTACATCGGGAGGTATCGCAATGTACTATAAGTTTGTAATTGCGGATAACCTTGTTTGTGTATTCCGCTTTCAACAGGGGGGGGGGTGAAAAAATTTCTTCCGGCACGTATGCCGGGGTGGGTGGGTGGTCAAAGCCACCAACAAGCAATTTTTTCCGCAACTAAAAAAAAAAATTCCTGCTTGTTTTTAGTGTTTTGGCAATGAGTTGGGCTTCAAAACCACTTTGAATCAGTTTGAATGAGAGAAATAATGTAATTCTAACTGGTAAACTGACTGCAGGCAGTTATCGTGTTGTATTTTGTTGCAAATTTTGAAATCCAAGATGGCCGCTGGCAGCCATGTTTTTTTGGCCGAATGACCTCAAAATTACTCATTCCTATTTACATGTCCATGTTAACATCCATGATAAATAGTATGCACAGAAATTCATATACAGCTGTTTACAGTGAATTTCCCCCCGCAAATCTCTGTTTTAGTGTTAAAAGGGGGGTGGGTGTCAAAAAATGGTCGGAAAAAACTGCCGAAAACGGAAAATAATTTGGCGGTGGGGGTGGGTGGGTACAAAAAATGATCGAAAGGGAAAAAATGCCATACGTGCCTGAAATTTTTTTCCGACCCCCCCCCCCCCCCCCCCCCCCCCCCCCCCCCCCCCCCCACTGCTTTCAATGCAGATTTGTTCGAGATGCATTTGGCGTCACACTTAACGTAAGACCAAATATTGATCAAAGAAACGACTAAAATCTCAGGGCTGAAAGCTGTTTTTGTTTGTATGTGTACTTAGTTAAATATTGATTGGTTACTATAAATGTAGTCGGTAGCCAAGATATATGGAATTGATGACTGTGTTCGTTATTTTAGGACAAGTCCGCGCATACCAAAGTGTTGTTCTTTTTATTGGGCGTGTTCATGTTGTATCTGTTGGATAGCAAATATATCAGAATATCAGTAATGCCCAAATATATTCAGCATAATTCAGAGTTCAGCTTGAAGGGGCCTATCGTTTCCCGAGATAGGAAGCTCACGCATATAAAGTTCAGTTTATTTTTGCGGGTCGCTCGCAGTTGAGGTAAATGTATATCACAATGTCGGAATATCAGTGTTATTCAATATCTTCAGAATCTAGTTTGCATAAGCCTGAAGAGTTTTTTTCATATAGAAACAGTTTTTATGAATTGGAACCTACATGCATATGTGTGAGACTGTCTATTAATTTGGGCCGATATTTACGTCACGGTAGGTTTTGTTTAGATAGGTACACACAGTTTTATTTGTATATAGTTTGATTTGTTCAAGTGTAGTCCGATTTGTAAACATGCAGTTTTTAAGATGTGAAACTGTTCTGATCGTACAAGAATCGTATTGAAAGTATACACTATATACACTTATAGATAAACTGTAAGAGTACCTTGCGGATTTTAACCTGAGCAAGTTTTCTGTTAACAGCTAAACATTAGACATCACGTTCTTAGTGTATTTCTGAATAATTAAATAGAAATTATTTTCTCCTTTCATGCAAGCCGAATATATTATAGCACAATATGTGTTTGTATATTAATTCGGGGAAATTGGGTGGTCACATGCTCTCAGATTTCTCATTTGAAATGTTTCGTTCTTGTAGAATCGGAGTTGTATGACTGCAGATGTTCAGACATACATGTTATATAACACACACGTAGTGGTTCTGAGTACCAAATTAACACCGCGAGTGGGATTTATAATTTACGCACGAGTGGTGTAAATTTGGTAGTCAGAAACACTATTTGTGTATGTTGTTTATACCATGATTCTGTCGATAAGAATACTATCAGAAAGTTAGAGCTTTATAAATTTGTCAACAATTCTACCCCCGTACACCCCTGCGGAAACTCAGTATGTTAGTACTGTCACCTGGCGAAGGGATATGAAACCTGAGGGAATTGCGAAAGTATATACAAAAAGCTATTGAAATTTATGATAGGATTGTTTAAGCAAATAATATCACAGATGTCACATAATATAACAGATTTGTGAAAATATAACAAACATTGTGTTTATTAGCTTGTCAACTTGGAACTATATTCTCACAAGAGGTTACGAGCATTGTAGTCCCTGCTTACTTTGCCATTCAAAACGTATATGATACCCTGATACCTACAACCTGCCTTTACATCTACAGTGGCGATTAACAATTTGTCGTAAGTCGGGATTTTTTTACCCTGTGCCAATGAATTCTCGTATATATGCGAATCGACCATAGGACGCCTCGCATTTATAAGATAATGCATTGGCCTAACAATTTTTTATCATTTTTTTTAAATAAATGTTTCTTACAATTTTTAGGACATAAAATAAAACACATCCATTACCCTGCAGGGAGCACCACACATATATATAAGCATATAGAAGAGTGTCGTCTGCTCATGTTTGTCTGGGGCTCTGTATGGGTGAAATTATAAACTTGTTAAAGAATACAAGAACAAAATATTAAAATTGTAAAAAATTATTAGGCCAATGCATTCTCTTATATATGCGAGGCGACCTATGATCGACTCGCATATATAAGAGAATGCATTGGCACAGGGTAACAATTAACTTGTTTTCACAATGACCGTTAATAATATAGTAGAGTACGTAATAATGGTATGAACAAGTAAAGAAAGACGGCCGATATATACATGTATATATACTTTATAGTTTGAATTTATTTGTTCATTCAATACACGGTTGAAGCAACACACCATGCCGGACAGGATCAATGCTTTTATAAGGGTGTCTTCATATTTCCCGTCGGGTTGGCAAATGTTTGCAGTGTTATAATTATTGACAAAGAAACATTACATATGTCAAACACCAGTTTAAACCTAAACATTTCCTTAAACCGGGTTCAATTTGTTTTGTGTATTGAATATTACGATTCTCTTCAATGGCTTAAAGTCACATGACTGTTTGTGCCCAAAATACACATAATGGTATTCGATTTAGATTTTTCCCGGTATCGAGATATGTCCATAAATACCTGAACTACCTTTCAATACGTGCATTAAATCATTAAATGTCACATAAAACGCAGACTTGAGCGTCGACAGCCCGCGATTTTCTTCACATGATCTACATTTGCAATTATTAAGCGACCGCTGACATTAATTGATTTGAATGTGACATACAGTCAACAGTTAGATAATTGTATCTATTATTTTCTCAAGATATATCGTCTACCAATAAAGCTGACAAAATAACAGATGAAATGACGATGAACCCCAACAATGATCCAACACAAATTACTCGATTCGAGTGTCACGGTCAGTGGATCACTGCTAACACTGATCGGCAGTTTCTACGAGTAATGTTGTATCATTTCCTATTGAAATCAACCCTCTTTACGGTATTTTCTCCAACAATAAAATGTCAATGCAATAACGAAATATAGCTGCTTAAACGATGGTTAACCACACGCAATAGTCTGCTCAGTGCGCACCCACACATCCAGAGGTGAGCTAACTTTTAGAAGTCATGTAGATCGATCACATGAAATACGTGTGTGGTGTAAGTTTGTACCTTCGTATAATGCGAGTAATGTCCCAGGAACTAAGACGCCTGCTAGAATCAACCAGAGATAAAAACATGCAAACATAGTCATCCTCCCCAGCAAATGAAACTTCTAAATCACGAAGTTGAGTATGAGCATTCACCTACTTCTTGGATACACAATTGATCTCCCAAGCATGTTACCAAGTGGCCCACTGCTGTTTGTTAGACATGACAAATAGCACAATCGACGAATCTCATATTTAACTTCCTGGTTACTGTCGCGAACTCTTACGAGCGCTGACGGCTCGGGAGCCTCATAGAGTGAGTTCCAGGCTCAGTAAGTTTAGTTTAGAGGGGATACGTAATTACAGCACCAAATACAATGAATAATACTTTTTATGAGAGGTAAAAGTTGCATCATAAAACTTATAAATAACTTTGGAATTGTCTATTTGATACTGTCGTATTGGAATACTTCCACAAGCCCTGAGAATATACCGTTTAGTCTTCATCTTATTTTTGAATACGTTAATTTTGCGAAGAACTTCATTGGAGTGTGTTGATATAATGGTAACATCGCCTCATTTACATTTATTGATAGCTTCCGCCTCGGAGTTCGCGGCCATGATTTTCTCTTCTTCAACCACGCGCAGAATCGAACGAGTCAAAGCAAGTTATTTTGTTGGCTGAAGATCGAGCTCGCGCCAAGACAGGCTCCCCCTCTGTGAGAGTAATCATAGTAACCCACACCCCCCAATGATGTATATACTAGCAGGGTTACCCGGCGTTGCCCGTGTTAAAGTGATGTGAAACGCTCTGCATATTATGGATATATGGTGGGAATAGAGGATACTCTTGTTCAAAGCGTTACAAATATTCTCATAAATTATATATCCAAATAGCATGACAAAACATGATTCTTACACACGGAATATAAGTAGTAGCTCACCTTGTCGGATCGGAGCGATTGTCATTTTGTTTATCGCGATTAATCAGTCCCACCAATAAAGAACTATTTATTAATTTTCAACTGCGTATACTTCAGATGTTATAACATGAACATCATAAACACATTAGTTCGCAAAAATAAAAGACGACAATTGGGTTTTACATAGAGACATGTATCAATCAATATATTGGGTTTGACTAAGATTTTGAGAGCACCTGGTTATCATATATCCATGAAGATACAGGTGTTTAAAGAAATGACCAGGTGCTACTCTGTTCATTGTGCTATATACTGGCTAATTATTCTCAGTTTACAATTTGCAGTATTTAAACCACACGATTAGATTTTTCGTATCACGGAGAAGAACAAGTATCAGTCTGCTGGACATCGGCGCTAAACATAATGATAATTAATGTTTGTGTCTATCTCACACTCTATGGACCCCTGTCTCGAATTGCACCACTTTTGACATCTTTAAACTACACAAGTAGACCCCTGATATCATGGAGATAAATATTTATAAGTTTGGTGCTAATCGGCGACAAACAGTTTTGTTATCAAATTTAGTGCACACCCCACACCATCTCTCACAACACCAATATAGCGTCTTTAAATCACACAATTAGATTCCTTGTATTATGGAGAAGAATGTGCATTAACTTGGTGGAAATTATTTCTATCAATGTTGGGGCCCCTCTCTCGTTCGGTGCACCCCTGACTCGAATGACGCCACTTTTGACAGCTTTAAGCCACCCCATTAGACTCCTCATACCGTGTGGGTGATTTTGTATAAGTTTTTGTATAAAATTGGCCAGTAACCAAATTCATATCAAATTTAGGGCCTCCATATCTCTCATTTTAACAGAAAGACAATACGATTATTCCGACTTAACAGTTGCTTTCGATTAGGCTAGATTTCCCATAATATCGCTACAGAGCATTGTACAGAATTCGTCTATAGTTAATCCAAACGCACCAATTTTGCGTATCTAAACCACAGGATTAGTTTTCTCGTATCAAGGAGAATATGTATCAATCTGGTGAAAATCAGCGCTAAACATATTGTTCATCTTTTGTGTGCTCCTCTCACCCTCTATCCATCATGCCTCGAATGGCCCAGCTTGTGACAGCTTTTGATATCCTTAAACCACACAATTAGACTCCTGATATCATGGAGATGATTATTGATACGTTTGTTAAATTTAGTGCCCACTAACCCCCATCTCTCACCCAAACAGACCAACATGGCGTCTTTAAATCACACGATCAAACTCCTCGTATTATGGATAAGAATGCGTATCACTTTGGTGGAAATTGGCGCTAAAATCATTGCGTATCAATTTTGGTGCCCCTCTGCCTTTCAGTTCAACCCTGACTCGAATGATGCCACTTTTGACAGATTTAAGCCACACCATTATACTCATCATACCATGGGGATGATATGGTATATGTGTGGTGGAAATCGGCGACTAAACCCATTCTTATCAAATTGAGTGCCCCTCCCACAATCTTTCATCCAAACGACAGCAATGCGGAGTCTTTAAATCGCACAATTAGATTTAGCCCAGTCGTTTAGGGTCAACATTTAGCAAAATCGTGACAGACCGGATTAAAGCATGAAACTTTGCCGATATGTAAAATGGGATATGGGAAACAATTTTTGAGGGGGGTGCCCGGACTGCGGGTCATGGTTCATGAGAATTTCTGGTTTCCATGGTAACGGCATAAAATATTTGGGGAAAAGTGAAAACAATTAGATTTGTGTTTGAATAAATGATATGAACTCATAGTGCAATCAACGGTCCATCAAATGAACTGGGCCAATATGACATATATGGTCAAGGTCAACCATTAAGGTCAAGGTAATTGAAAAAGTGTAATTTTTCTGTCTATTTTTTATTGGTGGTCTCATATGCCGCCAACCCTAATGCCTTAGTCTTAAATGCTATCCCTTCATAAATGCACAAACAATAGGGCGTCACCACCATGTTCAATTTGGTATATGATATACTTTATTGCATATGGTCATTGTTTACTTTTGATAACCTTAAGTTTAGATCATCACATTTTTAGATACCATTCTTATCAACTGGCAACTGATAGCGAAAATATCGCAAAATTACCAGTTTCGAATTAAAATGATAAGGCTTGCGAATAATTTATCAGAATTAATTCCACCAACAGGTCCTATATCAGAAATTCATTCACTTCGAAGAAAAAATATTGACTTATATGAACATAATAATGGTTTCCATTCAGTGTTCTCGCTGGCGGTAGTGGCGAAAATATATTGTAAATGGCGAAAAATTGCCCCCCCCCAAATATGTCCAGACATGGTGGCGATTATAAACACACCAGCTTAATCCTCGGTCTAAGTTTTGGCTAGATCATCTCAACGAGTGTCTTTATAATTAAGACGGCCGGCGTGCGTCTTGTTTTGAGATTGATAAACTCTACTCACGAGCGCGGAGCGCGAGTGAGTAGGGTTTATCACTCCCAAACAAGACGCGGGCCGGTCATCTTACGAGTGAGATGATCTATCCAATTTAGACGATGTATTCATAAACCCAGTGATAACGGGACGATTAATTAAATTTGTTGCACGGGATTAATATGAACTCGCCAGTTTACAAGTCATTCTATCGAATTAACCTCATGGACGGTCAACTGTGAAACGTCCAATTCTGCGATAGTATCTGGAACAGATATTTGAAGATAAGAGAGCTGACCCATCTATATCAGACTTGCGGTGAGCAAAGTTATATTTAAAACGTATTTATAGGGATGTGTCTAGAATGTCTCCGTTGAGGTGTAATTGGAATTTATAACTGCACCTCTTTGAACACTGTTCTATTTGCACCCTCTATCCACCTGTTGGAAATTTCTAATAGCTAACCGGGCACAACTGTAAGGTTAGGAATTTCCAACTGATGCCAATTTAGTCACGACCAATTTCACACCACTATAAATATTGTTTACACCAAATATTAAACTATGAAATGATTTGCAACCTGTTTTCGATGAGAAATCTCCAACTGCATGATGGTGTGTTAGGGTTGAAACTTGCAACCACTTTGGTGGGGGGGGGGGGGGCGCGTCACCGCATCCGTGCGTATATAGAACTCATTTCGTCAATGTTTTATAATGTTTCTCCAGCCGCAACATACATGTAAGTTGCATGGAGGTGTGTGACCACTTACTATATTGTTCAGCCCAATAGCAGGACATTCTGCAAACATATACTTTGTATTAATTTATGTGTGAGAAAACGAAGTGACATTGGCGAAATTAGTTCAATATACAGCTTTTTCATCGAAATTGGTTTTATTTTGTTCGACCCCCCCCCCCCATTTCCCCATACCTAGAATGTCAATTGCAACAATTTCGTGATGTGGCTAAGACATTCGCGCTTGTGTTATGTAATTAAAAGGTGTGACTAATTGCCGCCCGGGGCCGCCCGGGACCGCCCGGGGACCGCCCGGGACCGCCCGGAACCGCCCGGGCGGCCCCACGGGCCCGTGGACACAATATCTCGACGGTATAACGTAGCGACATGCCACCTGAGGGCAACATAGAAAAATGTACTCGCTCGCTCGTCTCCGGCCGGTCATATTAACCCCACAAATGCCGATATTGGCTAAAAGAGCCTGGGTGATTACTGGTGTCTTCGTGTGTTTTCAGACAGATTATTTTGGTGATTCTCGGTAGTGCAAAACACCTGAGTGGTAATTCCATTATTGACTCGTTGACGCGTCCACGACCGATGTTATTAACCCCTCAAATTCAGGTAAAATAGTGTATAAACAAAAGAACCTTGGAACCGCCCGGGCGGCCCCATGGGCCCGTGGACACTATATCTCGACGTTATAACATAGCGACATACCCCACGAGGTCAACCTAGAAAATGTTACTCGCTCGCTCGACCCCGGCCGGTATTATTAACCCCTCAAAATCCGATAAAATGGTATATAAACAAAAAGAACATTGGGACCGCCCGGGTGACCCCAAGTGCCCGTGGACACAATATCTCGACGTTATAACGTAGCGACATACCACACGAGGTCAACCTAGAAAATGTTACTCGCTCGCTCGACTCCGGCCGGTGTTATTAACCCCTCAAAATCCGAAAAAATGGTATATAAACAAAAAGCATATTGGGACCGGCCCGGGAGGCCTCATGGGCCCGTGGACACTATATCTCGACGTTATAACGTAGCGACATATCCCACGAGGTCAACCTACAAATGGTACTCGCTCGCTCGACTCCGTCCGGCGTTAATACCCCCTCAAAATCCGATAAAATGGTATATAGACAAAAAGAACATTGGGACCGCCCGGGACCGCCCGGGTGGCCCCACGGGCCCGTGGACACAATAGCTCGACGATATAACGTAGCAACATGCCACCTGAGGGCAACATAGAAATATTTACTCGCTCGCTCGTCTCCGACCGGTCATATTAACCCCACAAATGCCGATATTGGCTAAAAGAGCCTAGGTGATTACTGGTGTCTTCGTGTGTTTTCAGACAGATTATTTTGGTGATTCTCGGTAGTGCAATACACCTGAGTGTTAATTCCATGTATTGACTCGTTGACGCGTCCACGGCCGATGTTATTAACCCCTCAAATTCAGGTAAAATAGTGTATAAACAAAAGAACCTTGGAACCGCCCGGGACCGCCCGGGCGGCCCCATGGGCCCGTGGACACTGTATCTCGACGTTATAACATAGCGATATACCCCACGAGGTCAACCTATAAAATGTTACTCGCTCGCTAGACCCCGGCCGGTGTTATTAACCCCTCAAAATCTGACAAAATGGTATATACACAAAAAGGACATTGGGACCGCCCGTGACCGCCCGGGTGGCCCCACGTGCCAGGGGACACAACATATCGACGTTATAACATAGCGACATACCCCACGAGGTCAACCTAGAAAATGTTACTCGCTCGCTCGACCCCGGCCGGTGTTATTAACCCCTCAAAATCCGACAAAATGGTATATAAACAAGAAGAACATTGGGACCGCCCGGGACCGCCCGGGTGGCCCCACGTGCCCGTGGACACAACATCTCGACGTTATAACGTAGCGACATGCCACCTGAGGGCAACATAGAAAATCTCGTCTGCGCACGCGCTGCACGGGCGTCATACGGGCTCGGCGACCCGATGAAATTCGTACCCGGGGCAAGATACATTCAGATACCAAATTTCAAGTCGATAGCTCCACCCGTTTCCAAGATCTCGTCTGCGCATGCGCGAAGCTGGCGTCGCACGGGCTCGGCGACCCGATAAAATTTGTATCCGGGGCAAGATACATTCACATAGTAATCACCCAGGCTTTTTTAGCCAATATCGGCATTTGTGGGGTTAATATGACCGTCCGGAGTCGAGCGAGCGAGTACCATTTTGTAGGTTGACCTCGGGGGGTATGTCGCTACGTTATAACGTCGAGATATAGTGTCCACGGGCCCATGGGGCCTCCCGGGCGGTCCCGGGCGGTCCCAATGTTCTTTTTCTTTATATACCATTTTATCGGATTTTGACGGGTTAATAACACCGGCCGGAGTCGAGCGAGCGAGTAACATTTTCTAGATTGACCTCGTGGGGTATGTCGCTACATTATAACGTCGAGATATTGTGTCCACGGGCCCGTGGGGCCACCCGGGCGGTCCCAACGTTCTTTTTGTGTATATACCATTTTGTCGGATTTTGAGGGGTTAATAACACCGGCCGGGGTCGAGCGAGCGAGTAACATTGTCTAGGTTGACCTCGTGGGGTACGTCGCTATTTTATAACGTCGATATATAGTGTCCACGGGCGCATGGGGCCGCCCGGGCGGTCACGGGCGGTTCCAAGGTTCTTTTGTTTATACACTATTTACCTGAATTTGAGGGGTTAATAACATCGGCCGTGGACGCGGCAACGAGTCAATAAATGGAATTAACACTCAGGTGTATTGCACTACCGATAATCATCAAAATAATCTGTCTGAAAACACACGAAGACACCAGTAATCACCCAGGCTCTTTTAGCCAATATCGGCATTTGTGGGGTTAATATGACCGGCCGGAGACGAGCGAGCGAGTAAATTTTTCTATGTTGCCCTCATGTGGCATGTCGCTACGTTATACCGTCGATATATTGTGTCCACGGGCCCGTGGGGCCGCCCGGGCGGTCCCGGGCGGTCCCGGGCGGTAATTAGTCACACCCTAATTTATTAATCAACAGACAACAGACAATCTGATAATTCGAGCGTGGGTACAACTCGCACCTACTAGGTAACTGTATGTTGTTCAATGCTCGAATGTTGGTTCGTTGATTTATTGGTAAGACAACCCAAGCACAGTGCCTTAGCCATTAAGAGCCATCAAAAGAACAAAAGAAAGTAAGGTCTGTATATATCGTCTAAATGCATCACGCGCAGCTAACGTCCGTACAACAAAAGCGTCATCACCTGGTGTTTTTTACACGACTCCATGTGCTTGGAGCGATTAGTATTAGGTGTACATTGGTGTTGATTTCGTGTAGTGTCAATGGCAGACGCTTTGTGTTGTAATAAAAACAACTTGTGAGTGGAGATCAGGGAAACACTTTAAGTGCCTGAGGTTTATATTGCGAGTCAAATTTCCAAATGAACTTCTTTCATTTGAAGTTTGATCCGTATTAATTCCAACATTTTACAAAACCAATCGAACTTTCCAACAAGCCGCAATTAAAACATTATAATGGGCTATCTCATTCCGGGGACGTAACTCGTGGTCAACAGCCCAAGACACTTCCGGTAGAGTCTTGTGCACAATGGATACTGCTATTCTAGACTAATATCAGGGTTTTGACACTGTTATGTCAGCGAGTTTATGGGCGAAAATACCACCCTTTGTGGGAGTTGTGTGTGTTATTATATAAACGGTGATTGTTGTCCAAGGATATAGCGGAAAGGGTGATCATTAAACCCGAAATATGAGTCGGTGAAACAATAGGCGCCTGATTGCAGCCGGGAACTGAGAAAATCGTATTCACGGCGAAAGGGTTTCTGTGTTTACTAAGCCCGAGGACAGAATATGCCAAGCCGAATTTATCGCATAGAGAACTATACAATGGAAACCATGAGCCATGTATATACTGGAGACTTGGACCGATCTAGGCGGGAGGAAGCAAGATAAGTAATACGTGTATCGTTCTTTGTAATTTTGGCCATTGTGTATAGTTGGTGCTTCTCTCTGCGTCAGAGTCAGAGAAGGCCAGTCAGCTTCACATAGAACCGAATTATTTGGAACTGAGCGCGTAAGCCCAGTTACTATTCCAGCGGCATCACTGTGAATTTGGTCAAGTTACGTACGCATAATCTAAGATAGGCAAGATGTAAACCTGTACATCTCAAGTGTTCGTTGACCTAAGTACTAAATTCAATTATTTGTATTTCGAGACCATGTGCTTATTTATGTCAACAACGACTCAATTATGTCAATTCTCTTATTTTGGAGGGTTAAATCGAAAGAAACATCACATAGCATCAAAGAGGACAGTGTTGCTTTCTTTTAGTAGGATTGACATTTACAAGCCATTTGCTTGCCCAATCTGATATTCTTTTACGGTCTTGGTTTATATTTCTTTCTAATAAGTTAATGTCATAGTGTTTCGTCGTGAGACATGTATCATCTGCATGCATTCTTGTTTCGGAATTTAAATTATCGGGGAGGTCATAGATATACACACAAAAAAGGAAATGTCTGAGTAGAGAACCCCGGGGGACTCCATGTGGGATGGGTTGGAAGTTGAAATAAGAGTTGATTATCAAAGCACGTTGTTTCCTATTACTGATGTAGTCTTCCTGCCATTCCAATAATGGACCGGATATGCCTTGTTCTAGTTTATAAATAAGTCCCCTATGCCAGACTCTTTCAAACGCCTTTATATATCGAAAGAAACTGAATATGTGTAAAAGTCATTATCGAGAGTCTGACAGAGGTTATGATATAGATCTGTTAATTGGAAGGTCGTGCTATGTCCGAGAATAAAACCAGATTGATGGTGATACCTTAATTTGTTATCTTGGAACAAAATTCATAGGATGTTGAGTAATTATTTTTTCAAACTCTTTGCCGAGACTCGGACGGAGGGAAATAGGACGGTAATTTGTACACTTAGCGGGATCATCTTTTTTAAATATGGGGATAATGTTTGCATTTTTGCAATCTGATAGGAAATGGCCGAGTTCTACCCACTTTTTAAATCTAATTTCTAAACGAACAACAATCGAACCAGCTTTAGCATGAACCATTTTTGGGTTTTGTTAACTTTGAGTGATTTAATTGCATTAGTGATCTTATCTCGGGTGAATATAACATTGTAGAGCGATTTGGAACATCTACTAGAAAGGGTTGGAACATCGTGACCGTGATCATCAATAGTTGAATTTAAAACGAAAGCCTCATTAAAACACTTCGCGCTTTCACTAGTGGATCTCAGTGTTGGCTGTATAATGGTGGGATACATGTGGATTTCTTTTTGTTCAGCAAATAATTTATTGTTTGCCAAAAATCACGTGGGGTATTCATTTACTGGTTCTTCAAATTTAGAGTAAAATTGTGTTTTGGCGTATTTCTTCATGTTGATCACTTTATTTCTGATATTTTTATAGACATCTAAATTTCTTTTGATAGATATTTTCTATCTCTGTGCCTGATCTCCCTTCTTATATCTGAGTTGAACCAAAACTTGTCATGTGTTCGTATCATTTTGATTATTCCCTCATCTATTACTGAGATGAAAATACAGAATCGGACGACAGCCTGGTCTATATTTTCAACCGTATTTAATTATTCCTGCCAATTAATAGCGTCAATCATACTGTTAGCCCTGGTACATCTCTTGAATGATGTGGTAATCTCACATAAACACCTTTGCTCACGATTATAGGATCAAGAAGTGTGTGAGAGGTGGGGTGAGACTTGGTTTTTAATTACCTCCTTGAAGTTATTTGTATGGCACCGTCCATTGATTCTCTTCAGAAATGTCCCAATAGTTAATGTAGCAGAATTGCTCCGATTTGTAAGTTACTGCGAGGAGGACACGATTTGGTTTATTTGCGATCTCATACCAAGACTGAAGTATCAAACACGAGTTCTGTTCTGCGTTTGTAAATCAGAAGATTAGCTGGTCGATGTTTGTTTTGTTGAAGCAGATAATGTCATATTCGTTTATAGTTTCTACTATTTGCTCTCGCTTATTTCTAATACTGTGGATATTTGATTGGAAACCAGTAATTGTCCCTGTTATGCCATGTTGTGAATTAGGTCCCGGGTTACTATGGGCGGATCCCGAACTTAGAAGCAGCATTGTTGTGACGACAAGGAGAAGTGGCAGTCTAAGTATACAATCGCGGCACGGTGCTGAATTGCTTAGATAAGATCAGACCAGATACTATGTATAAGATCACAGCGATAGAGTCCGAGTCTGATCAGCAGCTGCATGGAATAACGAAATCCTGGAGTGAGAGAAAACTTGCAATTTGCTAACAGAATGTCAGTTCTGGTTAAAACACAGACTCGACAGTATGCAGTACTGAGTCTTGGGTATTTTTACGGATGATATATATTACCACCAGCAAGTTTTAGTTATGTGTCGCTAAAATAATTTCTACATTGAATGCATGCATTATGACAGTGTAGCAGACACTGTTTAAGCGCTATGTTTAGCAATGGGACGAATCTACCACTGTAAAAACATTCCAATAATCGCCTGATATGATACATCGCTTCCTGGTGATGTTGTGATTGGGTGAGACTGACTAATTATGCTGGTGGTAACAGAAATCACACCAAAACAAAATACTCCATACTCAGTATAGCACAGCCATCGAGTCTGTGTTTTAACCAGAAATGACATAATGTACAAGAGATACAGTTATTGTTGTGGGTCAGAGAAACAATGAAGTGATTAAGCTATAATGAAGTCGGTGCATGCATCACTGAATATCCAATGGACAATAATTTATCCCGAGAAGAATAGGGTGGCATTTAAAGATCGTTGCACCATGCTGATTTGCACAATATAGGTTATCATTGACCAAACCCATTCTCGTTATGTTTTATTTTTCCATTCAAACAACCCTATATTACCCCATGGCCATTTGTGCAGAAAGGGTCATGTTACAACGTTTTAAACTTGAACAAAGACAAGGACCAGTGTACCCCGATAAATTCGACAACAACTGTCTAAATTGCTAGTTCATGGAAGTAAACGTACATTTTAATGAATTAATTTCGTCTCAAAAATGATATAAATGCTTAGTGAATGACAATGGCTATCTTGATGTCGTCTACCATTGTATCGCGACTATCGCGTATGTTTATTTGCGCGCAACCAATGTCTCATGTTGAGTAGACTGAATGGTTCCTGGTCGAATGCTGCACAAATCTAAAAACGTAGTAACCGACCCCTCCAACGCCACTGGTTGGCTACTAGTAAGTTGTTAGAGAGAGTTGTAGTCGCCATGTAAAAGGGCCAAGAAGCTACGTCACCAATCAAGTCTATAACCCAAAGCTGTTTTGATTTTTAATTTGTTTACAATATATATAAATGGTTGTTTGATAGGATAAGCCAGTACACGAGCTGTGGAAATTCAAAAATGCACATTCAAATTTATATTTATAACTGCAGTTTACAAAGAGAATATGTATAGATTGTGTCCCGATTTTGAACATCAAACACCTCAACCATTTAGTAGAATGTTCGCCAAAAATCCACATAATCCCTTTTACTCGTGAGTACAAAAACTCCTGCAAACATGATCTAGTTCATTCAATGCAAGTGTTCCAGGTAGCAGCTATCCGAAAGTATGAAGTGACGGTTTAGAGAATACATTAGTGAATCACACGATGACATTGATATGGCCAGTGTCGAGATGACATACATCATCTACCTTTCAGTTTGAGCCACCACCTTCAATATAAGTGCTGTCATTGGTGAAATCACATAAGACTATGAATGAACTACATACCGACATATGAAATTGTCCCATTACAATGGGTCCTTACGGAGCCATTAATTTGTGGATGCCAGTCAAATATTATTATTATTTTATTTTTTTTTGATTGGAATAGACAGACATCAACGAAGGAATGTAAATACACACAGAGGTACATATTATATATCAAGTGACATTCTTCCATTCCAATTCGCTCACATCTCGCTCGCTTCATTTACACGTCTTGCGTACACCATATGCACTCCCAGTGACTGACATATATATTGGGATAAATCGAATATATGTTCATTTTAATATATTAATAAAGATTTTAAATCTTTGAACTTTGTTCCTGTGTACGGCGTATCGGTACGACATCTAACCATAGACGGCATTGTGATATTGGCGGGGGTATCGTATTTCCGGTTATAATAACTAAGTGAGTTTTCGAGTTGGTGAAGAGATAATTTCCAGGACACTCAAGTTGATTGGTGTTGACTTGTGGGTACATGTTACACACGCAAAGCCTTTTCTAAAATTAACCAGTTTTTCGAAAATTCTTCTTGTCCGATTGGCATCGTGTGGTATACTTCTCACATTGGTATATATAATTCAACTCTTTGAGGAAAACATTTGGCGATAAGTTAATTGCCTTGAATTTAGTCCTCTATATGTATTGTTTAATTAGGAGCCATAGCATGTTCGTTGTAGTGTTCGGATCGTTGGTGACGAGCCGAGAATCATTGTCATGAGTTGGAGACAGAGATCAATGTTGTTAATGTTACCCCAATCGTTGAGTTCCTTTATGAATTCCTGTACGTGCACACAATTCCAGAATATGTGGGAGATATCTTCTGTCTCGCTTTTACATCTGTCGCATTTATCATATTGTCGTAAATTGGACATTTTAAGAAACTTATTAGTTGATAATATTCGTGAATTTATTCGGAATTGTAGCCATTGCAGCTTTGTGTCCGGCGTCGTGAGAAAGGGAAGTTTATTCAGTTTACACCAATTAATTATGTTGTCGGAAAATAACACTTGCCATTTTCTGTGTGCTACAGTAGAAGATGGAATGTCGATTAAAATTTTATAAAAGTCTTGTCCTCCTCGACAGTTTTTAAGCAATTTAATGAAATTATTTGGTAAAATGGGAGTGACTATTCGAGTTATAGGTTGTTCAAGTTTTTTTGCAAGTAATTTTATCTGATGTTGGATGTTATTAAGAGTGATGAAGTTTGTATGTATGTTATAGATCCTTAGTAGATCGTCTCGTGTAAGAAAACAACCTTTATTGTCCAGCATATCGTTTAAAAAGATAACCCCCTTTTCTCGCCAGGAATTGAAATTTATTACTTTTCCGTACTGCTTTATATTGGGTTATTCCATAACGTACATGCTGATATATGGCGATTGTTTCTATTTTTCTCTAGAAATTTTGTAAATTCCATCAGGACATCATGCCAAAAAGGATTGGTTAATTTCTTTGCCTGTTTTTCTATGTAAGGGTAGTCATAAGTAAGGAACATCGGATCACCAAATAAAGGTATATCTATTAATGGAGTCCACTTGGCACTTTTTGCCACGAGGCGCCTAACCCAAGTTATTTTTATGTACATCATAAAATGGTTTACGTCAACCATTTTTAATCCGCCATTCTTATAATCCTGACATAACTTTGCGTTTGACTCTATCACGCTTCGAGTTCCAAAGACAATTAAGGAGCGTTGTGTCAAGCTTGTTCATAAAAACATTACCGGGATTTGGGAGAGCTACACAATGGTGTGTTAATTTTGGGAGTATTAGTGAGTTTATCACCGTTATTCGACAAATGGGTGTAAGTAACCGGTGTTTCCATATTTCTATCAAACGTTTGACTTCAGCAAGTTTTCTATCATAATTTATATTCATATTCTCAGGGTTGGTATCAAAGTGTTTTCAAAGGAGATTGAAAGTACTATCGAATTTTAGTCCAATGCCTGGGCACATAATATCTGTACGTTCCGTGTAAGATCCAATCCACGACACCTGACACTTGCTAGGGTTAATTTTCAGGCCTGAATAATCTGCAAATAAGTTTAAAACAGTGCATGCTTCCGTAAGACTTTCTTCGCGACCGTCGTGTCGTCTGCATACGCTGTAGTTTGAAACTCTGAGATATATGCCCATTTATTAAAATAGATGAGTTGATATTCGTATAAAATATAGAAATCCACCTTTTCATGTCATCTCCAAAATTGAAAAGGTTAAGGCATTTATGTCTAAATTTCCATTATACTGAATCAAAGTCCTTTTCAATGTCTAGGCGGAGCAGTAGCCCAGGTTTAGCAGCCAATTTTGTCTTGTGAGTAAGATCATAGTCTAGTATTGTCTCCAATGTAGCGATTTTTTAAGAATCCTGTTTGATCCTCACTTATTAAATCTGGTAGGACACGCTTTAATCTTTCAGCTATACACGAAGAAGCTAATTTGTAAGATATAATCAAGCGTGAAATTGGTCGCCAGTTTTTCAGATGATGTCTTTCTTTGTCTTTTTTTGGGGAATCATAGTAATAAGTCCTTGTTTCTGGGTGATTGAAAGTTCCCCTTTATCAAAACCTTCATTGAGTGATTCACATAGAATTTGGCCTAAGTCAATCCAGAAATTTTTCCAAAACTCATATGGGTATCAATCTAGTCCGCTGCATTTATCATTTTGTGATCGTTTCAATGCACACGTCAGTTCAGTTAGAGTTAATGGCCCTTATATACTGTTGGCAGTGTCGTGTGACAATACTGTGTTGTATTTTTCAAGAAAAGCATGAATATCAGATTTGTTTGTATTTTTTAATGCATATAAATTTTCGTAAAAACTTCTAGCTTCGTGCATTATGTCTGATTGATTGTCAATGTTTTTCCCGGTGGAGTCAGTGGGGTTGCGTAGATTTTTCGATATAGAATTGCGTTTTTCAAGATTGAGGAAATATTTTGTTGGTTTTTCACCTTGTTCAATCCATTTGGCTCTTATTGATCTTACATTGCCCCCTTGTGTCTTCTTTTCTTATTTCGTAAAGGTCAGTGACAATCTTTTGTATTTTTCCAGTAATTCGTCTTTATTTTCTGTATCTAAGTCATTGTTATCTATTTCAATTTCGAGCAATATGTTAGATCTATTCAGTTCATTTTCTTTCATCTTTCGATCTTTCTTTCGTTTCGACGCAAATTGTATGGTCTCGTCTCTAATATCGAGCAAAATAATATCTAAAAATAAACGTTTAATAATCTTATTTTACATGTAACTTGTGGTTTATTTGACTCATCGGTATATAGTTTATATCCGTATCTTGATGTATTATTCTCTATAGTAGATTATACCAGTTCGGCATATTTTTCATCACGGAGTAAGGAGGTGTAAAATTTCCAAAAGCCACGACCTCTATCAATTGCACTTAGTTTAAGCGTTAGTGATATTATCGAGTGATCTGAGCGGTGTCCAGTTAATATGTCGGTTCCTTCTCCAACTAAACTGAGAATATCCTCAGATATCATAAAGTAATCTAATCTAGCCATTTTTATGTGTGACTTTTTTCGCCATGTATATCGTTGATTCTCATTATTATTGATCCTACAAGCGTCTACCAAATCTAGACTGTCAACAAGATCACCCACTGCCACTTTAGCTTGTGGATTGTTGATTTTTTTATAATTATAAGTGTACATCGATTGGTTCTGAACCATATTCCGATCGCCACATATTAATATTTGGGTGTTACCGACATTAATAAGCTTAAGTTGTAATTGTTTGTAGAACTCAGGATTATCTTCGTTTGGACCGTATATATTAGCTATAGTCATTCTAAGTTTCTCAAAAGTTACGTCAATTATTATGAAATTTCGAGAGTCATCTTTGATAGAACTGTGTATTTCGAAGTCAAGATTTTGACTGAATAAATGGCCACATCGCGTGACTGGGATGAAAAAGAAGCCAATTATGTTTTAAACCCCCATTCAGATGATATGCATCTGTCCATTTCCTTTGTAAAGTTTGTGTCTTGTAAACAATAAATTGAGGCATATTGCGTTCGGAGATATCGGAATACGTCGCGGCGTTTTTCTGCACGCTTCAAACCTCGGCAATTTGAAGACAATATTTTTATAGACATAATAACTTATAAGTATGCAGACAACCGGAACGTCGACACAGAAAAAATACAATGAGATTAATCAATGAAGAACAATAATACATTGAGTCACTGAAATAAATATCTACCTTACAAATACACACACATACTGCATATATAACAGAAACAAAACAAGCCAGTAAAATGTTAGTTCATATTGTTGTCCCTGGCCTTATACAAAGCTCAGTTAAGTACCTATACAGTACATGCAGGTATACTCGATCGGCTTACCTTGTGCTTCCATATTCGTGTATGTTTTGGCGACGTTGGTTTTCTGCGTTTGAGTACCAACTTGGTCATGACTGCAAACACGCCAATGAGCATGATGCCTGTTACTCCGCCAATAACAGAAATGACTGTAATTAAATCTCGTTTTGCGAAAGAAGAAAACTGTTATGCACCCATCTGTCAATATTGTCATGTTGTTTCATATGCCACTCTGTCGTTTCATCATTCAAATTACACATGGTATATAGATATATTGACCAATAATGTGTTCGTACAGACGCAGCAAAAATTTGGCGACTCAACGTTTCCAGCAAACATTTTATAATCTAACAACTTTATTGTATATTCGAGCAATGGATTTTTCAAAAATAAATAAATAAATATATATATTATTCAAAAATAAATAAATATATATATTTTATTGTTAGAATATACAATAAAGATGTTAGATGATAACATGTTTGCACGAACACATTATTGGTCAATGTACATGCAGCATATGTACAGATCACATGTTGTGCATAAGCCTATCAAGATATGTGATTACTTGCAAACAAAGGCTCAGTGAAATATATATATTGAGTATTCATTAGCGGCTTTTGGCGACATATATATAACTGGAATTGTGCCAAAAATCACGAAAACACGAATATTCGAAATCCAATGATTGCGATTCCTCTGTTTGGCAACTATTAGGGAGTAAGCGCTGCTATCTTATAAATACGATCTTATTTGCGTAACATCTGTTAGATTTCCAGGTACCAACCATAAACAGCCTGTTCTCGTGATAATACTGCCTGTTCTCTTGAAAGTGTCCATATTGAACGTATTTAAAAAACCCAAATCAGCATTATTTGAATCTGAAATACGTTCTATATGAACTTAAATGTGGCACGAAAACAGTCGTATATGAGCGTATTCATATTACAAATACGTCCGTATCGGGCGTATTTGATGCACCACATACGAAACACGCCCATATCGGCATTATTTAATCTAAAAATTATTCATCGACACGACTTACTAGATTCACGCTCTTTATATAATGTGGTTTCACTGCGGCCCGCTCCATTCAACGGAATAACGGGTATACGCTCATTGTGGACTTATTTCCGAATCTAGTGTTTTCGTGTCCCATTTACGTTCATATAGAGTGTAATTCAGATTCAAATAAGGTCAATATTGTATTTTTGAAATTCGTTCAAATGGAACATATTTGCACGAGGCTATGCTGGATAATAAGCGCATAACGGCTTATTTTAATGGATAATAAGCTCCTAAATGGCTTATTTTAATGAACGAAATAATTTCATATATGGTATTATTTCCATCAAATATATGCTCTGTAACCTGCTATTAACGCGGTTTTATAAAACAGTCCAATATTTGGAATATTTCCATACGAAATAAGCCCTATTGATAGTTTTTAATCTACTATTGATACGACTTACCAGATGCACGCTATTTATACACCCTGTTCTCGTGACAATAAGCACATAACGGGTTTATTTTAGTGAGCGAAATAAGCTCATATTTGCATTATTTAACCTCAACATACGCTATATACGGACCTAAATCGCGGATTTTGAAAATGTCCATTATGGAACTATATCCATACGAAATAAGCCCATACTGGCATTATGTAATCTACCCTCTGTCATGGACGCACGCTCTTTATTTCATGTTTTCGGTGCGGCCCGCAACATTCAACGGAATAACGAATATAAGCTCACTATTCGCTTATTGAAGAATCAAATCAGACCAATATTAACCTACTGTAAAAGTACATTTTTTCGTGGTTGCTGATAACCACGAAATTAAAAACCCCACGAAAATATTATCTTCGAAACTAGATCGATTTTGAGAAATAAGAATTGTCATGCGGGAGATAACTCTATTGACCAAATGTACATTTAAAGCCTAGGGAGGTAACTATATCAAATATTAATATATAATGGAATATTAATGGAAGAGTAGTTTCGGACCAGTTTCTAACTTTGCATCTAAATTACTGTGTTGGTTTACATGTGCTGACTTTGACAATGGTATGGGTTCACACACACCGCTCTTTTTTAAGTTTTTTAATTTTATAATGTTTGGATTTAGTTATTTTGGGGTTTAGATGTGACATTCAGTACCGGCGGACCCACGAATTTACGAACCCACGAAAGAGTCATAAATAGCTGATCCACAAAAATCGGTACCACTCACAGTATGTAAATATGTAGATCCAATATGAACCTATTTGCACGAAGATATGTTGCTTTATGATGTGTTTACACTGCGGCCGAGCCAGTCAACGTAATAACGGATATAATCTCACTATTTGTTTATTTCACAGCAATCAGTTCAATGTGAACCTATGTAAATAATTAGTTTCCAATATGAACGGATTCGAACGGTGATATGTTGCCATAAAATGTCAATCTAATTTAGACCATTGCTTACCCGCTTTAGTCACGACAGGACCCATAAATGCACACACATTACTAACATGCATGCAAATGTATTACTGATAAGAGGTATAATTGGTAACCGTTGTCGACATCGTGTATAATTGAGAAGATCTTCGTTCATTCAGTGTATGAAAAACTATAACGAATAATCTAGTGACATACTACTACTACTCTACTACTACTACTACTATTACTACTACTAATACTACTACTACTACTACTACTACTGCTACTGCTACTACTACTACTGCTGCTACTACTACTGCTGCTGCTACTACTACTGCTAATACTACTACTGCTGCTACTACTACTACTAGTACTACTACTAATACTACTACTACCACCACTACCACTACCACTACTACTACTACTACTACTACCACTAATACTTTATGTAAGTTTCTACTCACCCGCCCGCTTTTGAGCTATGACGTTTCTTATGTGTGTTGTCCGCTTGGTGGTAGTATCATCCGCGATAGACTTGGGACTCGACGGCCTTGTCACTGTCGTAGTAGAGGATAATGTAGCAGACATAGTAATGGTATCCGCTGTCGTAGCGATCTCGGTTGTACTCTTGGTGATAGAAGACGTGGTATAATGTGCCGTTGACATACCGTATCGTGTTGTAGCTGTGGTTGTGATAGTGAGTGTGCTTGTATTTGTGGTTGTAGTAGCTATAGTTGCTGTTTGTATGGTTGTTGTAGTGGTTGATGTGGTTTTGATGGTAGTAGTTGGTGTGGTTGTAGTTGTTGTGGGTGCCTTGGCAGTGGCTGTGGATGTTGTAGTGGGAGTAGCTGTAGTAGTAGATGGGTGAGTTTGACAGTAGTAGTCGATACAATCGATGTTGGGGTACTCGTAGAAATGGATGTACCGGTACTTTCTGTCATGTTTGTGAAAATCCAACATAACATACCACAACACAATTCTGGCTGGCTGGCATGACAGTCTGAAGCATTGTACCCAGCATTGTAAGCTGTAACATATATGCATATGGTCTCAGAACATGCTATACTCTATGTAATCTAGTCAATGTATATAAATAACTTCGACATGTTGTGTTGTCATAAATCAAGTCTGGTACACAAAAGTAAGTTAATACTACCAAGTTTGTGTTTATTTCAGAATCAGATGAAACTTGCAATATAACATCTATAACATTATCTGATCAAGAAACTAATGAATTCCGAACGAAACTCCATTGAAATAAGCCACAGTTACGGGCCTTCAAAGTTACCATTACTGACCAAATGTTTTGAAACCGCAATATCTCCAAAACCTTCATACATCAGACAATCCGTTAAAACTAATGTACACGTAGTTATCGGGCCTCAAAGTTCGCGTTTTGGTCTGGGTTGGCAATTATCTAATCCAATCACCCGAATTCGAGGCAATATTCTGGTGACACACAGAAAGACTGCACTTATTATACATATTTTCAATATATCTAGTCATCAAAACAGACCGATTATGTATTAGTTATCGCCGCAGCAAACTAACTAAAATGACATGTTTTTGGTAGATGCGACAATGCCATTAACTCGAGTTTGGCACGCCGGAAATCATCTCCGACAACGCCATCGTATAAGACATTCCTGAACCGCTACATAGCAACTTCAGCACGATATACTGCAGGCGAACTCGATCGGCAAAGTTTACAATAGTACTACATCTCCATTGTAACTTAACTCCACCAGTCCCCAGTTGTTGATATCATATTGTATTGCCATCGAACTGCCATTTCGCATATATCAACGCTCAATATAATTTCACGTTATACTACGATTATCGTCGAGCAGGGCATGATCGGACAGGAATTACCTTTAGCGCCACCAACATCGTTCTCTATTTACTAAAGTTGTACACCCTCTCACCCAATTTTTCGACAGGGGTGGGTGTCACTTCCAAACAAGCCATATCAACCTCCACATGTCAGGGGAACAAACTCTCACCATACGTAACATTCTCTCCCCAATCTACAATTTTTTCATCTCATGATTTTCCATATTAAACTTCCATTTCGCAACCAACGAAGCATTTTGTTCTTCCACTGTGGTCGTTTTCTTTTCTGTGTAATCAGGTTTAATAGGAAATATTCACGAACTAATGAGAGTAGGAACGACAGTCAAAATATCGAGGGAACGTAGGCTTCTGGCGGCTGTGTCGCGATTTCGGCCCAACGTTTCTTCATGAAGTTATAGCCCTTTTAATATTGTTTTTCATTAGTAGTATACTCCACACTTCGGCAACTACTACGTTTCGGAAAAGTAAGAAGAGTAGCACATATGTTTGGTCTAATACACTGCGGGGGAACTACTCCTAGAGATTTGGTTCTCTACCTTGTTTCGTGAGCATTTTTAGCGACGATTCCGATTCTCTATCGAGCAATCGCGGCATAAAACTTAAAAATCAACAGCATTAGAACAGTATTTCGTGGGTTTCATAGAGCTACCGAGAAATTATAGTCACTGGCTATCAGTGTGTGTAATAAAAAGATTAAAAACTAATCCGGAAATACACAGAAATTGACTTTTTATTTTCCGATTCCGATTCTCTGCTGAGGACTCCGATTTTCTACCGAGCGCTCAGTTCTCTGCGAATAACTCGATTCTCTGTCTTAGGTAAATTAGTATATGCCGTCGGCAAACTTTGCTCGGTAGAGAATGTAAATAAAGCTCGGTAGAGAACCAAATCGCCAGGAGTAGTTCCCCCACAGAGGCGTTATTTCGCTAAAATCCGTTTCAGATTCTGGATCCAGATTACAGATTGGTCCCCGTACGACTTGGTTCGGCAAAAGAACAGACCACAAATTTGCAGAATCAGTAAACGAACAGACCGTAATCCTAATTTCGTGGTAATCCGATTTGGATTCGGATTCCGATTACGGACTCAAATGTTCGTAATGTAAACAAACCGAGATTCCGCCACCTCAGAGTTTAAAAACACAATAAAACATAAGAATCCGTCTCTTGTGTACAAATTATTGCAGAATATAAACGATCTATATCAAAGAATTTTAAATGCGGAGACAAATTTGTTTTATTGAATGTAAACTGGGAGAATATTACTGAAATTAGCCAAATAATAACGCTATTGATAGTAACGCTGGGGGAGCACTTCGGTTGATGGCAAATCATTGTTGATTGTCACTTTCATATGTCCATTTCATAATTCCATCCTTAAAATACCGCCCGAACGCATGTCGATTTCGAATTCGGCGGATACGTCACCATTGACCGAATTCATATGAACCTGCATGGATATGTCTTCTGCTGTGTTCGTTATTATAATGTTTCTTCTTATTCAAGAAATAGTAGGATTATATGGTATCGATGGATTATCAGATACACGTATGTACTATCATCTAGTCTTAAAGTTATAGCAATTTTAACATGTTTTGTTTCGTTAAATGCAGTCGTTTTGCGCAATAGTCTCTGTATAGACAACAGACACATGTTCTAGGGACGTGGCTAGAAGTTTCCTCAAATTTCCGGCCAACTGCACCCCCCCCCCCCCCCCCCATTGAACCAAACATCAATCTCACAGGTTCGCAGAATTCAATTTGCTCTCCTTGGAAATATCCAATCTGACAAACACTAAGATTGGAAAATTACCAACTTTTACTGGTTGAAAAAAATCAAACAATGAGAACAATGCCAACCTATATATGTTGTCAAATTAATGTCCAACTAATGTTGTGTCATGCATGAAATTTCCGACTGCTGGAATGTACCAAAGTTTAGTTTAGATATATTTATTTCAAATATATGTCAAATTTAGATAACACATGATATATAACACATACATTTGTTGATACATACAAAGGAATTGGGGGACACGTACTGACTCACTTAAGGGTACCCCCTCTCCCATATGTTATTACACTGAAAAAATAAATAATTAGTAATGGCAAAGCAACATGACTACCAAAACAAGTTGAACATATATACAGATCACTGGACACCCCCTCTCTCGAGTTAGTCATAAGTTTGTATATGTATTTATTTAAAATCGGGTTTGTTTGTTGCGTTTGTTGGCTTGTACGTATCATTATTTGAAACAGTTAGTCAAAATAATCCTGATTTTCCTCACGTATGAATGACTGCACAGCTTAGCAAATTGTACCAAAGTTCGGGGTGGGGGTCGAGACACCCAATCAACCCCTGTCGTCACGTCCCTGTTCAACTGACAAGTTCCGTGTGTTCTTCACAACATCTTCGGAATTTGATTCAGGAGGCCTAGAGCTGTCATGTTTAGATATGCTTGCCATCATCAATAAACACACTTTAACTTGAAAAAAAGATGCTATTAAGTCGGATTGGCAGCAAATTATGTGCCGTGTATACACACATAGAAGAACAGCATGACTTTCACAACAAACATGCACTTTATAAATATAAGATACAAATGATACTTGTGTCAAATACATGAGCCATGTTTGACGCTGGGGGAGAGTTTCGGAGACCACGTGGATTTCAAAATCTGACCTAGAATCCGAAATTAGCTCCGCCCCCCGTAATCGGCTTTGGATTCTCAATCCGGATTTTAGCGAAATTACGGCTCTGTGGTCTAATAGGTATATACAAGATTCATTTAACGAATTGTGTCCGCGTTTTACTCGAGGAGTTATCTTCCTTTATCTGGAAATACACAATTTTAAGAGGAGCAGAGGTGAGGAGGGTCAAAACATTGAGAATATGCACACATTGATATGCTCTACTGACCACCTGTATCAAAACTTGTGTCTGCGTTTTTTCTGCGGAGTTACCGCACATAGACAGGCATATCTCGAACCGATTGTACTCAACTGTTCTCCCGTATCATCCCATATAATTGAATTTAGTTTTCACAGTCGTGTTTGTCGTCAGTTCGGTGAAAACACAAACAAATGAAGGAGCACACCAGGTGCAACTCACATCAAACTATTAGTAGCACAAAGCAGACGACCCAACATCAAACCGGTTATTCATCCCTGTTTCAGCCAAATCAGTACATCGCCGATAATTTTGTATTGCTTTCCGTCATCCCATGGCTGAATAGAACCGAATACGTCCTCATGTTTCAATTATCAGCAATCCGACACATGTAATCCACCTAACGGGCGTACGCGTTCATATGTGTTGAGGTTGAGTGCCCCCTCCACATCGCGGACCCCTTTGCAAAATTGAACAATATCCAAATGGTCAAAACGTATGAGAAAGCTTGCCGCGCACGCGGGAGCTACAATCGCACCTGTATATTATATAAACTGCATTTTTTGCCCACCATAACCAGCCTCGAAGTAGAGAAGCAGCATGGTCATTATGATCATGATTAACATGGTTCACGCTGTCATAGGACAAATTGGCAAGTGGGCAACATGGTTTTAAACAAATTTCATTTTGGCCAAAGTGTTTTTACCTCAAAATTTGAAATCTAATCCAAAAGCCCAAATGTATTTTTGTAACGGGAGCAACATAAGACTCCAATTTATAGTATGGTCACCTGCTAACTGGTCAGGTGATACCGCTTAATGGGTGGCAGTGCACTGTCAAACGATGGGCCACCAAGTGCAATAAAACAGAAATGAGTATTAACATTAAGGAATCCTTTGTCTATCATAAGGCTGATTGGTAGATGGTGGGTAATGGTACACTGTCAAGTAACAATGGTGGGGTCAAAGAAGCCTAAACAAGGTATTTGAAGGTTCGTACATAATTATATATAATTGTAGATATTAAATAACAGAAACATATTCGTTAATTGTGATACCAGAAAATTAGTATTTAATAATTGATGATTGACCTTTACACAGCAGTATTCAGATATAATTAGGAATAAATTCCTCGGCACTTCACAGTATTATACTAGTATAATATCATTAGGATATCATATCATATATAGCTACCGTGAATCGGTTGAACAATAACCGAGTTAGAGACAATAACATCGGCATTCCGAGTTTCTTCATTCGCTGCCATGCTCGGAATAGCTGGCATCTTACTCAACGCCATTGTAAAAAGTAATAGTATATCGAACTGTATTCCACCATTAAAACTACTAAACACAAAATCCGAAGCTGAACAAATTGTCTAAATCCGTTTCGAAATACCGGAGTTATGAAGCCCCAATATGCTTTATACCATTTTGTTCTATGTAACGCAAAGCTTTATTAGCGCCGGGCAGGATTTGGGCGTCGGGGGAAGAGGTGGCAAGTAACCCTATAATTTCTCTCCACCGAATTTAGCTGGGAGCACTGGTGGTTCAGTTGGTTACCAACACGATGCTTCAAGCTGGCATAAAGTTGATAAACCGTACAGCGCCACCATTTGTTTGTCAAAATCATTAACTGGTCTCCATTATATTTCGGCATTCGAAATATATAATAAAAGGTCAGCAGACCACAGTGTCCCCCGACAACATGGCAAGTCGATGCCGCTTTGTTAATGAAATTAAAACAAAATGTTTAAATTTTCTAAGTCGAAAAGGGTTAATAACTCCATAATTTTTTTTTTAGCTATATAGATGTTGCAAATCACCAACTTGTTAGGAACAATATCCCAGAGTTTCAAATCTCTACATTTAAAACTGTAGGAGGAGTTGATTACACCATGAAGGTACCCAACAATCTCATCCAAAAGGCAAAAATGTTCCAAATTTTCTAAGTCGAAATCCCCCAAAAAATATGGAAAACAATATATTTTGTATTAACTATATAGATGATGCAAATCACCAGCATGTTAGGAACAATATCCAAGAGTTTCAAATCTCTACATTTAAAACTGTAGGAGGAGTTGATTACACCATGAAGGTACCCAATCTCATCCAAAAGGCAAAAATGTTCCAAATTTTCTAAGTCGAATACCCCCCAAAAAATATGGATTTTTTTTAAATTTTGATTAGCTATATAGATGTTGCAAATCACCAACATGTTAGGAACAATATCCCAGAGTTTCAAATCTCTACGTTTAAAACTGTAGGAAGAGTTGATTACACCATGAAGGTACCCAATCTCGGACGCACGGACGGACACCCGGACGGACACACGGACGGACGAGGGTCATTTCTATAGTCCTCCGACGGAAACGTCGGGGGACAATTATGCATGTTTTCACGAAAGTGATAAATAAAGCGAAGAGAGTGATCTAGCTTTGTTTGTTGTTCAATATATTTATTAGTCTCGTTACATAGATAATGAGATATAATAATGGTAATCTTCCATTGGCCAATATACGAATAGGATTCTTTTATCTTCAATGTTATGTTATGAACTCAAAGGTTGGATTCGTCATATCCGGATTAAACCTCCGAGTTTAAACCTGGTTTAAACCTATATTGGCGGTCAAACCAAACGTGGTCTAAGAGGGCGTTTTTGTCGTTCAGTTGACAGCTAATTGACAACTCGATTCGGTGATATGAGCACGCAGTCAAACTACCCTCTTACCAATCGGACCAAAAGACAGGCCGATATCATGGTTATTGATACGTCATAAATTATCAAAAACAAGTGCACGCTCATTGGATAGGTTCGTTCAGAAACAAGTATCGCTTAGGGACAATTAATCCGATCTCATTCTGGGTTTTAATCAATCTAACAAATGGCATGTCTCTCAACTCGAGTTTCACGCGCTGTTCATCATTTTGTTTGTGATAGATTTTCTGCAAAATGCATTCTCACCCCTCCCGTGTATGTGGTATCGCCAAACCGGAAGGTATCGCCAAACCAGACCATGCGGTTTTGATAAATGAACATATCTTCCCTCAGATGAATCTACATACCTCCCATTTGAGTGATGATATCCACTATTCAAAATATAATTTAGTAAAGCGCAATGTTCCCTCAATGAGATAGCGACCATAGCTTGCTCTCGTCCCGATAAATGTAATGGATATTCTGGCATATTTCCGATTTTATCATGAATAGTACACACGTTTTGACATTAGGTAGTTCGTTTGAAACATAATTATCAGCCATTGACGGTGGATAATGCGTGTATCAATATAAAAATATATGTGTAATTAGCCATAAAATTGTCTAGCCCACAGAGCTGTTCACACAAATGTTATCCGCGGCCAAATGTGGGTACCCACCATAATTTCGGTGGCCAAAGCCGCGGATCGATCCTGCTATGATATGTTGTCAAACCGGATTTCAAATGTTACAGGTGCGGATGATATACTTCGAATTTTTACCATTTCTGCTTGAAAATATCTTATCATTCGGACAGACCGGCATATGTACCATATTTAGGGTGAGGCTGCATGTGCAAGGGCGAAACTCTATATGTTTGTTTGTGTTTTATGTGCTACTAATGTCATACTAATATAATAGGCTATTCTGTGTTATCCGATACTATAGGCCCGAAACTGAACAACGAATGAAAACATTAAATCAATGTAAATCATGAGTTAGCAGAGACGTGGCTAGAGGGTCCATGTATTAATAGTTCTATAACAGAACAAGCCGAAAACAATATCTACGAATACGATTTGAAAGTCACCGTGACGCATAACATTTTGATAAGAATCATATAGCAAATTCTTAAATACATGCTCAGACGGAGTCCGCTGATAAGATCAGATAAGGTTCATTTCAGTTAAACATGCATATCAATTACAGTATATACAACTTATATGGTAACACAGTAAAGTCATGTCAACGTTTTGCCCACTGCATATGGACATAGAGCTAAATTAAACTATAGTGTCATATACATGTGTACATAACAATCATGACAGTATAAACGTGTTTCACTGTGAAGTGTATATTAACAATAGCAGTACATATGTTGTATATACGGCATGAATATACCCATATGGTAAATTGCTTTGACCGGCGGTCTCTGGTTTATACCACGGATTTAGCTGACTCACGGCGGTTTAAACTTAGACATTTACATAGACCAGGTTCAAACCTGATATGACGAATCCTGCCATTGAGAATGAAACATATTCACAGACTCAAATATCAGTGATAATTTTGTTCAGCGGTTTGAGTAACGTCTCCATAAAACCAGTGCAATTGCTTGAAATATCCATGAAACTAGTTAACAGTCCATCCATTTTATGAGCTGAAATTTGACTGCAAGATCATATTGAATTTTGTTTGATGAGTCAGTATGCAGATCAATAACTTGGCTATGTTATTGAGAAATGTGCATTCACTATGAGCACGCCCGCGCTTGTGGAAACTCATTTTGTTTTTAGGAGAAACCATCATCGAAACTAATAGTTCATCTGTGTATGTATACTGTTCAAGACGAGATATCAGACAAACTGGTTCACTGTGATTTTGTGCATTAATCCTTTTAGTGGTCCCGCATTAGGAAAAACAAATGTAATGAACTGGGTCAAGTCCGTGTTGAATGAGAACACGTACACGGCAAGTTGAAACATCGACGCGATAAGACATACATCTCTTAACACTGTTAGAAGGTAACGTGCAATATCGAACTATGCCGGCGGAAAACTACCAATATACTAATATACTAATACTAGAAGGTGACCTGACTTCGTCCGGACTTTGACCTTGAATTGTCCATTTTGAAGGTCAAGGTCAAGCTGGGTCACGATTTGACCAGTCCAAAACACTGCCCGGACAAAAGTACACGACATTGTGCATTGAATGGCCTCACGGTATTTCGGTATTTAGTCATATCGTATTTCGGTATTTAGTCATATCGCGATACTGTTTTTGACACCGTGTAGTCGGTTTCACTTTATGCAAATAGTCGGTACATCGTAGCCGCCGGTGTGGATATTAATACCGACGATATCTCTACCAGTGTCAAGTATTTAGCAACAATCGACACCTCTAATGCTGAGACAAAGGCCATTGCTAACGGCTTCGGTTTAACGTGGCGTAAAAAATAATTATTTCTCACTGCTCCATAAGGGTTTGTCAACACACTGCGGACAATCAAGTCGGCATGCCTTATTGCATGGGTGGCAATTGATCTGTATATACAGGCTGTTCTCAGCTCAATATTGCTGGAAGGTTTCCTGGTCAAATACAATAAAAAATGTGTGGTGTTTTTATAATCTGGAGACACAATGACGCGCGTTCAACAGCGCCACAAAATATTATGCATTAGACGTATAATGCACTAACTCATTAGATCATTATAACTACACGGCCATATATCAGTCCTATACATCGAAATGGATAAGTTAAAATCAGATACGGACTTCTATTCTATGCTTGTCACATTAGTTATCTTGTTTTGTTTGTACAATATAAAATATGAAATCAATACATGTTGGCTGTAGTTCAGACTGTTTTGTTTTAGATAAAAGCCTCGTAAATATGAAATCAATACACGTGGGCTGTAGTTCAGACTGTTTTGTTTTATATAAAAGCCTCGTCATGCATGACATGCATAGCACGACATGTCCCATTTTTAACGCGAGTGACACATACAGTCATGGCAAAGTGGATGATAGATGCGCAACCGATTGTCAGTTAATCGCATGTCATTATCTTGCCAGTGAAAATGGAGTTACCTCCACTAGTATGTTAAACGGAAATCCTCTGTTGAGTGTTTTAACATTAAATGTGTGCGGATTAGAAAAGAGACTTCAGTATAAAGAATTTGTCGATTTGATATCCAATTATGACATTCTGTGTGTCTCTGAAACAAAGGCGTTCTTTGAAGATAGCATATCCATTCCAGGGTTTGAGATCTGTATTAAAAAAGGGAAACAAATTGGAAGCGGAACCCGGTCGGGTGGGATTTTGATAGCGGACAAAGCTGGAATACATAAATACATTGTGCCCCACGCAACTGAGAGTAATAACGTGGCCTGGATCCGGGTAGACACGAAATGTAAAAATCAGGAAGGACTCCTAATAGGCGCCGTATATATACCCCATACCGGAACACGTTATTGCAACGACGACTGGGTTTTGGATATCGAACGCGATGTACGCAAATTGAGGAGGGAAAGCGAACTGTTACTTTTTACTGGGGATTTTAACGACAGAATCAACAATGTGAATGATCTCAACCCCGACCATGACCCGGGTGATTTGCGTCATATATTTGAAAATAATAACATATGTGATAATATGAATTCTGTTATAACATGTATGAATGAAAATTATGTTATGGGTGATAATTCTGATATTAGTAAGACGTTGCAGGTTCCCAATAGAGTATCGCAGGACAAAGGCAAGGTGAGTGCCTATGGATACAAACTAATAGCAATGACTTTGTAAATCCATGAACTTAATTACTATGAACGGAAGATGTGGTGAAGACAGAAATGTGGGGAAGTTTACTTCCTCAGACCGTACAGTGATAGACTACGCGTTGGGAACTAAGCGTCTCTTCAGTATGGTAGAAAACTTTCGAGTCGATTACCACTGTCCCCTCTTCTCCGATATACATGGTGCGTTACGTCTGGTTTTGAATTTAAAGACACCAATATTGTACCGAGAAAGCGATGCTGATGACATGCCCATATCGGCACACATTGATGCCAGAATAAAACGGTGGGACCCACAGAAGGGGACATATTTCTCTAGCAATATTGACCGCAATATGATTAATGATATTCTTTGTGTGTTCGACACTTTAGAGAGGGACGCCAATGTCACCCAGTCAGATGTCGACGAACTTTGTGGACATTTAGTACATTCATTGAAGTCAGCGGCCAATCGCACACTGGGAACCTATCGGCCGAAATCTAATAAGCGGGAAAAGGTGCACCAGAACAAATCTTGGTTCGATAATGAATGTCGAGAAGCAAGAAATTACTTCAGTGATATCAAGCACCAATACGATTTGAACAAATCTGATTATAACAAGGCAATTTTGAAAGACGCCAGTGTAAAATACAGACAAGTGATGGATAAAAAAATCAAACAATCACGTGAGTCTGAAATAGCCGAGCTCAGGGAACTATGTAAGAATTCGGGGAAGTCTTTCTGGGACAAACTCGACTCAATGTGAGCTGATAAGCAGCCCAAAAAGAGGAAAACAAAAATAAATATTGAAACCTTTGGAGAATATTTGAAGACGCTAAATGATAAAATAGACGACTCTGATATGTGTGACATTGTAGATATGGAGTTCGACGAGAACGACGAGTCATATCTAAATAACCCCATATCCGAGGAAGAAATTTATAGTGCCATAGGGAAGCTGAAAAATTGCAAGGCCGGAGGTACTGATCAAATAATTACAGAATATATTAAGGCTTCAGTAAATGAGATGATGCCCATATACGTTCGTCTTTTCAACCTGATCCTAAATAGTGGATTATTTCCCCAAGATTGGGCAGTTGGTCTAATACAGGAAATTTGATACATAGGGTTACTTTTGTCCACTGAGTATTTTGGACGGGTCAAATCGTGACTCCGACCTGACCTTTACCTTCAAAATGACCAATTCGGTCAAATCTGGTAAAACCGGATGGATTTCGACGGGTACTTTTGTCGGGTACTTTTGTCCGGGCAGTGTTTTGGACGGGTCAAATCGTGACCTCACATGACCTTGACCTTCAAAATGGACAATTCAAGGTCAAATCGCGAAATTCGCCGAAAAGCAGAGGGGAAACAGCCCGGACGAAGTCGGGTCCACCTGCTAGTATATATATATATATATATATATATACATATATACATGACTGAGATCGCAAAACCTCAACTACAATATAGCCAGGGTTTTCAGAAGTGCGGCTCAGAGCCTGCAGAAATTACCCATTCCCCTCGCTGTTGTTCTCTATTGAGAAATACTAAAACATGTAGGAAATCGCAAAAAATATCCACGAAAATCCTGCTGGCTGGGTGGTTAAACAGTTCTAAAGGTTCTTGATGGATCATTCTCGATGGGCAAAAATTGTGTTTATGTTGTAGAGTTCTTTTTCGTCTCCAGAGATAACTGGTGAAGGTGGGGGGGTTGGGATGTGTTCTCAAAATGCAATATGTGTGAAATATGACTATCTAAATAAATGTGACATAACAAAATTAACAATCAAACTGAATGAACTTAATGAAGCTCACAGTCATGCTGATATTAGCTGCCTCGGTAAGCTCTATACATACAAACCTTACGTGCTTTCACAGATATCGCACAGAGAACGTTCGCTGATGGCTTAGTTCCGTGGTTGTGGCATATTGCCTCTAAGAATAGAAACGGGTCGTTTCCAAAATGAGGATGTGGAGGATAGAATTTGTGTCTCGTGTGAAACAGGCCAGTTGGAAACTGGACTTTCTCATTCGTTGTTCAGCTCAGACAGGAACGTTGGAACCTTTTGTCCCATGTCATATTTGACTCGCCATATCAAATCCAGTCGTAAGTCGGGATTTTTTTTTAACCCTGTGCCAATGCATTCTCTTATATATGCGAGTCGACCATAGGTCGACTCGCATATATAAGAGAATGCATTGGCCTAACAATTTTTTATTATTTTTTTAAAATAAATGTTTCTTACAATTTTTGGGACATAAAATAAAAAAAACATCCATTACCCTGCAGGGAGCCCCACAAATATATAGAAGCATATAGAAGAGTGTCGTCTGCTCATGTTTGCCTGGGGCTCTGTATGGGTGAAATTATAAAATTGTTAAAGAATACAAGAAAAAAATTATTAAAATTGTTAAAAATTGTTAGGCCAATACATTCTCTTATGTATGCGAGGTGACCTATGGTCGACTCGCATATATAAGAGAATGCATTGGCACAGGGTAAAAAAAATCCCGACTTACGACTTGATTTGATATGGCGGGTCACATATTTTCTGGTTTCATTCTAATGTAGGTATCATGGCTCGCTTTGTAAATAATTGTGTTGTAAATAATGCTCGGTTGCTATCTCAGGCATATTCAATCAGACAATCAAAACCATCTGTATAGCCAAACAACATATTAATAATAATAATATTGTATTTGTGTACAAAGTGATTTATATGCCCTATGGGCAGGATGTTTGTTAACATACGTCACTATAATAAATAAATAATTCATTCACCATTCTAACACTGAATTTTGAAAGCGCATCAACTGAGCATAGTATGTTACAACATAATTGATGGGTGCCCACAAAACGCCGAGTACGTAGCACAACATAAGAATACAGAGTTAATTTGTCGCGCTAGCATAATGAACGTCTGGCTGCTGAGTGAAGAAATCTACACAAATAAGCAGATTTAACCAGCAAATTAATACTGATCGTGTCCCACAACAGCAATCGCAATGATAACATACATCGAGGATAAATAAATAAATAAAACGTCGCTGGCCCCATAAAGAGTCCAAATATTTCAACAAACTTTGATTTCAAATGACATTGACTGTAAAAAATACCGGATCATGACCATCTCCTTATAATATACTTGGCCTGCGTCTTCTCAAATGCGAAGCATATACCAAATGTCAAAATACTCTATTGAATACTGTTCAAGTTATCATCCAGACAGCACAAACATATTTTCTCAAACATCAACAATATAACAAATCCTAAGGAATTCTGATTGATTTCGTCAAAGTTATGATCCAGACAACACGGACGGATGCACGGACATGCTATTTATTTAACTAGTCCCTTTTTCGGGTGACAATAATAATCCACACCAATGTTTACTTTTACAACCGAAAGATTAACCGTTCAGTAAGGAAATGTTTAATTGGGAAATGTCGCAATATATGTGCATCTAGACGTTTAAATTATTTAGATAGCATACCTGAATTGGGAACTTGAGAACCAAGTTATACAAGTGCCATGCCTGGACACTGACATGAAGAGAAGCAAACCAGTAATTAGTATTGAACATTCTATGATTAATTAACAGCGAACAAAAGAGAGGCAACACGGGGAGGGTGGTCGTTAGGACACTTACAGTATGATGCAAGTCGTATGTTCTTTTTCTCATTTTCGAGCTATCATTTCCTCTCGGCTGGTGTCTTTGAAATGACCGCTTTTGAGGTTTCCACAGATCGATCAGGATAGACCAAGGTGGTCCCGTGTGTTGGCGGGTTCTCATTGGTCAGTTACCATGTTCTATCCCAGAATGCCACCGCATTTCACGGATAAGGCCCTTTTTTCTCTCTTAAACTTCGGTGCAGTCTGAGTTTCCCGTTGGTAAAACATCGTACCAAACCCAGGACTCGAACGAACCCATTCGGATAAAAAAAAACGATACTATATCTTAATTCGGTTTATAACTGAACATGATTTATTTATCAAAACCATATTAATAAGGCTTTGTTTCTTTTCACTGAGAGGGCATGTTACTATTCTTGGAGAAATTGTATAAAACCTCAATAAATATGAATCCAGTTTTGTATTACACCCTGAGGAAAATTACGTGTCATCCAGTCCTATTACATTTTGGTTGCTGTCGACTGGATGACGTCATTCTATCGCAGGATGATTTAATTTTCCCCAGTAGATCTGTGTTCAGGGTCTTTCTCTTGAATCAGTTTTGAGTTACCTAACTTGGAAAATTGCAGTAATCTACCTTGTTACTTTGTATAAGGGGACTTAACTCAACCCTTAATTAATAACCTCGATTGTTTTTCTTGGATCTGCCCATCGTTATGGCGTTTCACATGGTGACATTTCAGGGAAAACCAGCTGTAAACAAAAATGGCCCATGGACATCTCATACCATGGGTTTTTGTCACTCAACACCCAGCTCTTCCAATACATTTTGGAATGCTAGTTCTGGGCAAATACCCAGTGACAGTAACCATTTTGGTATACCTCAAACTCTAGCTACAAGAAAAAATTATTAAAATTGTAAAACAATTGTTAGGCCAATGCATTCTCTTATATATGCGAGGCGACCTATGGTAGACTCGCATATATAAGATTATCTATGCATTGGCACAGGGTAAAAAAAAATCCTGACTTACGACTGGATTTGATATGGCGGGTCACATATGGAACAACGATCTACACGTCTTTCCGTGTGCACCTGCCAATCAAAGGGTTAACCAAAGGGTTAAATAGCCCTTTAGAGTCTGAAAAAAATCATTGAGCAATGACACAGTACATCTTTATTCCGACTAATAAGCTTTGTGTGGTACTGATCAAGCAAGCTGGAGTTATCGTGCAATAACAAATAAATCCATTTTGTTTATTCCACACCCGTTGGCCCGAGTAACATTATATGCAATGAGATAACAACCACCGCATGCATACATGTATGTGTATACCATATGTATAGTAAAAGAAGGTCTTGCATTGACATTGTTGCGAAGGGCAATACTGTCAATGAACCACATCCAATGGTGCCCCAAACAATACCGGTTTTTCATCTAACTTATATCACAATGGTGGTAGTTATATAGGATCAATATATGCCGCAGTGTATGATTGGGCTTACTGAAACAATAGTATGCTATATTAAATACAGAAAATAACTTTCATAATAAAGTTACTCAAATCTTTACCGATCATATTGGAGACGACTCATTAATTGCTACATTTCACTTGAGATCTCTTCTGGTGAGATATTCCCTGGCGCAACTCATGCAATGAATATTCCTAATTAGGTACGGGTGGCTTTCATGGTGGGTATGCTGTTAAAATAGCCACACCCGTTAAAACTGCCATGCACAGAAATAATATTAAAATATAGACATATTTTGTTCATATACCAATCATAATTGTCGCGGAAATAGTATGTTATTGTCAAGTTCGTACGCTGCATGTGTAATGTAAACAACTGCCAGGTTCTGTATTTTTTTGGCTTTTGTTTACATAACAACGCGTGGGATCTTGAAAATGCCAAAACTGTAACAGCAATAGCCGCCCCGAAGGCCATCCGTGCCTTTATTATAAAGCGTATAGATGCGCATTGTGTCCTGCATATTATACATGTATTACTCACCCCGCCACAAATGAACATCCCACTGCCCAGGATGAATCCCCCAATTGATGCAAATCAAATAGTTCTTGTTGTGACACATGAATGCAATTCTGTTCTGACTCTTAACATTCTTCTTTGAGTGGAGGGCAGCATTGACATGGTTGATAGAAACAGCATTGCTGCAAAGGTTGAAAAAAAGTACGTCAGTTAGTCATCAATATCATCAACTTCATTAAGACGAATTAAATTCATGAATTTAGACACAGTTACTGGACATAGGTCCCGGAGGTAGGGTTTTGTCGGGATTATAGATCGGTATCCATATAAAGCCTTCTTTATAGGGATACCGATTTGTAGGCTCGATGAGGCCTTGTGTTTGGGACTTTGTGTCCAGTAGATTTCTTTTAAAAACAAATTATACTTTGTCAAATACAACCAGAAGTCGGTGTACCATATACACGTATATGCAATCATTTATGAATCTTCAGGTTTTATTAATTATAGGTTCTTGTTCATGTATTTTCAACATACTATTGGCATACACTCATACATTTAGCCACATAGGTATATATACCTACATATATATTATGGAGTTATCTATTTCAACTATGACGTAAGTCCTCATTGTGGGTCAATTAGATAGCCTACACGTCAAATCACAGATATGCGATTTTTGGCAATACTTTCATGAGAAAATAACAATCGGAATTTGAAATGTTAATTGACCGTCGATTGACACGCATTCGAGGACTTACCAGAAACACATACCCGCCGAATACAAAACATTATTAAAATAATATGTATTTCATATTACGGTTAGCTCTAGTAACAATGCACGGATTATACATATTCATGCTTACATCTTTAATTCATTCTGAAGCGGAGGGCATACATTTCATTCATTCCATTATAGGTACTCATGGCTACACCTAACGTAAATTTGAGTGAGGTTCGGGATTCTGATGAATATAACTTTACAATGAAATGGAACGAAGCGGAACAGGAAAATGACGATTATTTAAATTCTGCTATTAATACCTGCAATGAATGTGGATACATTTCACCAAAAGACACTATAGATCAATCAAATAAAAAACCAACATTTTCAATATTCAGCCTCAACTGTCGAAGCATCAATGCAAATTTCGATTCTTTGTGTAATCTCCTATGCGACTTAAAGTCGAATAATAATTCATTCGACGTTATTGCTTTAACTGAAACTTTTAAAATAAGACAAGCATCGCACTTTCAGATACCGGGATATCACCCTATGGAATTAAAGTGCAGAGCTGACGACGATGATGGCAGAGGTGGTGTATGCCTTTACATAAAAGATTCCATTGACTATAAAAATCGACCCGACCTTAGTGAATTTATTCCACACGTAATAGAAACAATATTCGTGGAAATTAATCCAGGAAAGAATGACTCTCGGATAATCGGCTGCGTTTACAGACCAAATACCGCACCAAAGGCCAACATTGATAAATTTTTTAAACAATTCGACGATATTTTAGAAAAAATTTATAACCACAAATCATATATATCAGGAGACTTTAATATTGACCTACTCAATTTCAACTCGCATACAAAAACGAATGATTTCATAAATAACATTTTCACAAGAGGATTCGTGCCAAGGATTACTAAACCTACCCGAATGACTGATCATTCAGCAACTCTCATCGATAATATATATACCAATAACCTACAAGGCGACTGTAAATCTGGCATAATCACATGCGATGTTTCCGATCACTTCGGCATATTTTATTCAGAATCTAACCAAAAGAGACAAAACAGCACCAATAATAACGAACCAACCACTAATCAAAGAAGTTTTAGTCCTGATAACATAATTATATTCAAAAATCTTTTTAAATCGTGTACCTTTGACTCCGTCACATCTTGTAGAAGTGTCGACCAAGCATATGATATCTTCTTAGATATCTATATGAATGTATATGAACTAGCTTTCCCTATCAAAAGCCGACATATACCCACAAAATTCATAAAACGCAATCCTTGGATGACATCCGGATTGATTAAGTCAAGTATTGTTTAAGAACCAGCTATATCTACGCAAATTGAATAAACCCACGGAAACGAACGTAAATAAATATTTGAGTTATCGTACCTTATATAATAAACTAATCAGAAAGAGTAAAAATATATACTATACAAATATTCTAGAAGTAAATAAAAATAACTTAAAGAAAACATGGGAAATACTTAAGGGTGCATTGAAGATAAATGGAAACACAAATAATAACCCCAAGACATTTACCGAAAACGGAATAGAACTTGAAACTTCCAAACTCATATCGGAAAAGTTCAATGACTTTTTCTCAAAAATTGGTCGGGAAACTAGCCAACTCAATGAACATGAAAATGACTCTCATTTTACAGATTTTCTCCATAACCGCAGACCAGACGACATCAATTTCAAAATAATTCCGACCTCTATGCAGGAAATAATCCTCACATGTTTCTCTATGACAGGGAACGTATCAAGAGATTTCAGTGGTATATCAACTAAACTTATCACGGAAACAATTGAGGAAATAGCCCCAGCATTATTGCATATTTTTAACTTGTCCTTAGAGCATGGAATAGTCCCTGACAAAATGAAAATTTCTAAAGTAGTTCCGATCCCAAAAAATAATACCACTCATGAAATTTCCAACTACAGACCTATCAGCATTCTTCCAGCTATCTCTAAACTTCTCGAAAAAATAATGCATAAAGGATTACTAGACTTCTTAAATGAACAAAACATACTTTATAAACACCAATACGGCTTCCGCCCTAATCATTCAACCTTCCATCCTGTATTACACCTTCTCGATCAAGTTGTCTCAAATAATGACAAAATGACAAGAGATTCCACTTTAGCTCTATTTCTCGACCTCTCAAAAGCATTTGACACGATAAATCACGATATTTTACTTCATAAACTAGATCACTATGGTATACGAGGCACAGCATACTCATGGTTTCAGAGCTACCTGAAAAATAGAAGGCAATATGTTGAACTCAATGGTATCAAATCTAAATTGACGGAAGTGACGTGTGGAGTGCCCCAGGGATAAATTCTGGGACCGATAATTTTCTTAATTTACGTTAACGATATGTCAAATTCGACAACAATGGATATCTTATCATACGCGGACGATACGACTCTAGTAACTGGTGGAAAAAATGGCATCCTTGTAGAAAGTTATGTGAATAATGAGTTACGCAACATATTTGCTTGGTATTGTAGCAATAAGTTAGTGATCAATACTAAAAAAAGCAACTATATGCTGATACACCCAGAGAATAATGATGACAAATGGAACTTTATAAAAGTTTACTTAAATAATACGGAACTAAACAAGATAGGAAATCTTGAGCACGAATCCTCCACAAAATTCCTAGGAATCCATATAGATGAAAACCTGATTTTCAAAAAACACGTGTCCTTTGTTTGTTCAAAAATGGTGAATGCCATATACCACATCAATAAAGTTAAACACTTCTTTCCTGGTAGCGCCCTTAAAACATTATATTATGCTCTAATACAAAGTCATTTAGTATACGGTGTTCAAATATGGGGACACGTCCCTGCGGTCAAAAAAATTTCATGCTTCAAAAAAGCGCAATACGAGTTATATGTAATAAGAAATATAGAAGCCACACAGAACCTCTCTTTAAAAAAGAAAATATACTCAAAATCTACGACATCCACAAAGTACAAGCGGCTGTTTTCATGCATGATTGGTATCATATGCGTTTAATAGAATCATTTACCGACATGTTTTCCAAACGGAAAACTGGACCAGCCACCCGGAAAAAGCACCCACTATTTTTTTTTAAACCAAGAACATCTTGGTCCCAACAACTACCATTTCATTCCTTTCCAACTATATGGAACAACTTAGATAACGAATTTACATCATACCAATCCAGACACACATTTAAACGACGTTTACATGCCGATTGCATTAAAAAAACATGCTGCAACAATTAAATGCAACAATCAAAGATGTCCCGACTGTGTGGTAGCTCCTCAATAAGTGACTTCCCCCATACCGCAATCCTCAACCTCACTCAGTACATTCCTACTCGACTTTCAAGGAACAACCCACTGACAAGAAAGAGACAAACCATCGAGTAACCAATAAACAATTTATTGATACGGATACCCTCCATGTATATAATACAACCATTGTGTGATACATAATTATATAGCCGTGCATTGTACAAGAAATCATGACCGCCTATCATAACATCTTTTCATTTTTAAGGGGGTGGCAGTAAGACAGTCTAGCCTGACTATGCCACCCCTCGAATATACAACATAATATTTGTTAAATGTATTATGCATTAATATGTGTATATTTAAATAAAATATCCTATCCTATCGTGGATGGCACAAGTAATGCAAGTCATATATTCATAGAAATTTGAAATGAACAAATGAAATGAACAAATGAACATCCCATTGCTCAGGGTGAACCCCCCAAATGATGCATGTGCAATAGTTCTTGTTTTGACACATGAACGAAATTCAGTTATGACTCTTGGGCTTGTTCTTTGAGTGGAGGGCAACATTAACGTGATTGATAGAAACAGCATTGCTGCAACAGTTGAAAAAAGTACGTCAGTATTAGTCATCAATATCGTGGATGGCACAAGTAATGCAAGTCATATATTCATATAAATTTGAAATGAACAAATGAAATGAACAAATGAACATCCCATTGCTCAGGGTGAACCCCCCAAATGATGCATGTGCAATAGTTCTTGTTTTGACACCTGAACGAAATTCTGTTATGACTATTGAGCTTGTTCTTTGAGTGGAGGGCAACATTAACATGATTGATAGAAACAGCATTGCTGCAATAGTTGAAAAAAGTACGTCAGTTAGTCATCAATATCGTAGATGGCACAAGGACTGGAAGTCATATATTCATAGAAATTTGTGGCTATTGTGGAATACGGAATCTCAAATTTCTAAATATATAAATATATATATATATATATATATATATATATATCTATTATATATTTTGGAAGATCTGTGTGTGTATGTGTGTGTGTGTGTGTCTGTCTGTAATCGATGGACTCGAAAACGACTAAGCCAATTTCGATGAAACTTGGTACGTGAGGGTATTTTCGGGCCACGATGAACATAGGCCTATTAATTTGTTCGTGCGAGGTCAACTTTTCACGTGCCGAGGTCAAATCTGTTTTTACGCCGTTTTGCGCTAATATATTTCAGTTCGGTGCTCACAAATCGATTCGATATAGCGCGAATAATAACATGCCAGTCATATAATTTGCACGGTTAGAATCTGTGGCGTTTCCTCTTTCCAACGATATATAATATGTATGTATCCGTTTTAGTTATCTGCCTCAATTATTAAGAAGAAGTGGTACGATCTTCTATCAGGGTAAAAACGATGCGTAACTTCTATGACGTCGTTAGAGGTCATAAAGTTAGATCACGTTAACTCTTACCCGGCCGATGCATTTGACTGTTTCAGACGTCTTGGCGATATCTCGGGCACCGATGGTAATTTATCTTTACGTTGAAACTTGATAATTAATGAGCGTGTGTGTATATGAGGCGCGTTTATATACTTCAGTGGAAATCAAATCGGGTTAAACTGGCGGATTTTTACGGACGAAATTTGATGCATAGGGTATTTCGGTATCCGCTGGGCCGATTTCCACCATTTTTGGGGTGTTGGTGTTTGACCCCATCTGACCTTGACCTTCAAAATGGTAATTCAAGGTCAAATCGGGTAAAACCGGATGGATTTCGACGGGTACTTTTGTTCGGGCACTGTGTTTTGGACGGGTCAAATCGTGACCCCACTTGACCTTGGCCTTCAAAATAGACAATTCAAGGTCAAAGCCCGGACGAAGTCGGGTCACCTTCTAGTCTATTATATATTTTGGAAGATCTGTCTGTGTGTCTGTCTGTCTGTCTGTGTGTCTGTGTGTTCGCGATGGACTCGAAAAAGGCCGAACCGATTTCGATGAAACTTGGTATGTGGAGGTATTTTCGGCCGAGAACTGGCATAGGCCTATCAATTTGTCCGTGCGACGTGATCTTGACCTTGAAATCGGGTAATTTCAAGGTCAAACGCCCGAATATCACGGGATTTCGATGAAACTTGGTATGTGGGGACACTTTCTTATGGCGAGTCTCTTAAGCATATTCATTTGCCCGTACGACGTGACCTTGACCTTGAAATCTGGTAACTTCAAGGTCAAATCGCCAATTTTGATGGGATTTCGACGAAATTTGATACGTGGGGTTACTTTTGTCCACTGATTGTTTTAGACGGGTCCAATCGTGACCCCGACCAGACCTTGACCTTCAAAATGATCAATTCAAGGTCAAATCGGGTAAAACCGGATGGATTTCGACGGGCACGTTTGTCGGGTACTTTTGTCCGGGCAGTATTTTTGGACTGGTCAAATCGTCACCCCAATTGACCTTGACCTTCAAAATGGCAAGTTCAAGGTCAAAGCCCGGACGAAGTCGGGTCACCTTCTATTATATATATATATATATATATATATATATATATATATATGAAATTTCGTGTTTCTCAAATTCATTTTAAACATGTGACCCAAATTGGCCCAATAAAACATTTCATGAATATCTTACAACCAGACCACAGATGGCAGGCAGATCACAACACATGGGTTATCTTGATTAGAATAGTCTGCCTGACACAGGCAACCGACCTCTCATCTGATTGGATTATATTATGTGACCAGAAAGTCACGCATGTCTACTAGAAGAGGTATCTTTACAACAACATGATACACACTGGTGACCATGGTCGAGATTCCATTGTCCGTAACTAGCCCTCGAAATTATCTACGACAAAAGCAAGCCTTGAAATAGGGTGTCTGTCATTTGCAGAATGAGGACCCGAGAGGGTGAATTTAGTGATCTACCCCGCAACATCGTGCTGCTCTTGATGCTTGATCTCAGTGCAGCATTCGACACCTGCGCGACCACAACATATTACTGGCGCGTCTACACAACATAACTGGCTTGCGAGAAAGTGCTCTTGGGTGGTTCAGATCATACCTGAGCAACATATATCAGAAGGTGTTGATAGGAGATTCTTGTTCTGTTGGGACTAAGCTTGATGGTGGGGTGCCACATGGATCAATATTGGGTCCTCTACTTTTTTCAATTTACACCACACCACTGGCAGATATTGTAAACAGACACTCTGTGCGATACCATGCATATGTACGCTGACGATACTCAAATTTATATAGATTTTCCTCGAAATGACTCAGCCGGTTATAAAACAGCGAGATCGAAATTGGAGAACTGTTTCACGGATGTCAAAGAATGCATGCAATGAAATGAAATAAGTTGAAACTAAACGATAATAAATCTGAATACATTGTTATTGGTTCCAAATATTCTCTCAGTCTACTTCACGACAATGGATGCAGTGATTCGGATGGATCTTTCAAATTTCTGCTTGCGAATAGTCATGTAACATCGTGTTCCTCCTTAGTCCGGGAGCTAATATGGGTACCCTTGCACCCCCCCCCTGGGACTTAACTTCACCCCACTCATTTTGTTCCTTATTATGTCCTTCAACTTTTAAGCAATGTTAACAAGAAAAAAAAGTGGCCGTGTAGACTCCAGACAAGATGGCGTCCATCATGGCCGCCGTTTTTCAGCCCAGACCCTAAGTCAGTTTTATGCAAATTATAGCGGGAAAATCTTGTAAAATGTATACAAATGTATATATTTTCGTGAAGCTGAGACATAATGACACATTTTTGAGCCAACATTGAAACTCACCATCCAAGATGGCCGCCAAAATGGCCACCGGAAGTTGAAAATAGAATTGTTTTTCACAAATATCTTCTAGATCAATTCATGCTGTTTGGAACTGGTTGAGTAATGCAACTTTATTTTGTGTTTTGTATATTAACTGATCATTGGAGCAACGACATATGCAATTATTGGGGTCCTAACCCCTTCCGATCCCTCAAAAATTCGATTTTACAGAATGCGGTATAAAATTTCACAAAAAAAATCACAATTGGGATTCTAGTCATATTTCAACAAGAAATGAACAGAACTTTGTAATGTAAGTGAGGCGTATCATTAACTATTAATGTTCCAAATCACTGGGACCAAAATTCTTACTTTGGCTCAAAATGGCTGCCAATATGGCCGCCAAAATATGGAAAATGGTAAATATTACACCAGCGTGTCCTGCAATCGCTTACAAGTTGTGGTTGATGTATACAATTGGCTAATCTGTATTCTATACATTGCATACTAACATGTATAATGCACCATGGATCATTTTTACTATTGTCACCACTGACATCACCAGAAATATGGGATTTTTCTCTCACAAACTTGATAAAAATATTGGCAAAAATTAACTTTTCAGGGTTCGACCATTTGTTCAAGTAAACTGCAACTACCTTTGGTATCAAAGGTGTTTATTGTTTTGGTCTATCTTAAGTGTGTCACTGAAATGCTCAAGATGGCTTCCAAAATGGCAACCAAATTTGTAAAAAGTTAAAAGTTAACATATCCCGAACATTATTCTCTGCGTTATCCGAAAAAGATAGCAAATTGTGACTCACTTGGTTATTTTACGTACTAGTTGATTAACTGACAAATACGTTCTATTATATTTGTTCCAGTTCCGTATGGGGCATGACAAATTCATTTTAAAGTTGCAGTATGGAATTTTGCGGAGAACCTCTTTTGTGATTCTGGCCATATTATTGAAAGGAAATGAGCAGAACTTTGAGACGGAACTGAGTTTAATATGTTTACCTGGATTGACTCTATGGTCATGTGTATGGCGAATAGGTATACATGTAGCGGCTGTATGGTCCATGGTGAGGTGAATATGTATACAATGAGTAACTATGCTCGTGAATGTAGTGCATATGTATACATAGAGTGACTTTTTGTCATGCGTCGGGAGTAGGTGTATACCTGGTGTTCACGCATGGTGACTCGTGGCTGTATCGTCATTTGTGGTATGTACGGGTATAACCAAGTATGGCTGCATGATCAGGTGTACGTGTATAAAGTGGGTTACTATGTTGTCATTTGTGTGGTGTTTATGTACATATGGAGTGACTTGGGTAATGGGTGGGTTATATCTTGGTGGTAATGGGTGGGTTGTATCTTGGGTGGCTATCGCTTTCTACAATAAGTCAAGGGTATGTTAATCAATAAAGAGGTCATGTCAGAGAGTTCTCCATCTTGATGATGTTTATGTAGATGGGGGTGTTAAGCGTGGAAAGCGTAGCACACAGTCATTACATATATACATAAACACCACAGACATAACAATATAGTGACCCACTGTATACATGTACACCTGATCCATGACCACGGATGACCATACAGCCATGCGTCACAATGCAGGCACACCGGGTATACTCCTAAACATGACCCATAACCATATAGTCACTCCCTGTATACCCATTCATCTCACCATTGGCCATAAGGTCACCCATGTATACCTATTCTCCAAACGCATGGTCAAATAGACAATCAATATTTACATCAACACCACAACAATGGCCATAAAGTCATTCCGGTATACATATGCACCTCACCAATGGCCATATAGCCACTCGCTTCATACTCATACCCTCACCCATGTCACCTGGTATACTCCGTCATCTGACCTATGGCCATATAGTCACCCCGTGTGTACCTATTCAAAACATTCATACATGATCATGGTCAATCCTTGTATACATATTCGCCTCAACATTGGCCATGTCACTCCTTGTATCCCTATTTGTCACACCATAGCCGAATAGCCACTCAAGATGTACTAATACACCCCATCCATGTCACTATAGTCACTCCATGTATGCATGTGCACCTCATACATGGCCATATAGCCACTCGCTATATACACATATCCCTCGCCCATGACAATAAAGCAACACGTGGTATACTGGTATAACCTACACATGACCATACCGCCACGAGTCACCAAACATGAGCACCAGGTATACTCATACGCCTGACACATGACCATTTAGGTCATATAAACACTCGGTATACATATGCAGCTCACCCTAGACTATATATTTACTCCAGGTATACATGTAAACCTCACTAATGGCCATGCAGCCCTTCCAGATATACAAAAATAAACCGCACACACGACCACTCAAACACTCCATACTTGCATATACACCTCACACAGGACAATTCAGCAAGTCACTGCATAATCATACACGCCATCCATGATAATACAGCTAAGCCTTATACACCCACAAATGATAATACATCCACGAGATATATAAATATACATCCCACCATTACCACACGGACACTCCCTATATAACCACACCCTCGATAATGTCCACCCAGCTTACTCCAGGTATTCATATTCAATCATGACCGTACAGTTATTCCATGTATACCTGTACACATTACCCGTAACCATAAAATCACTCCCTATTTATCCACACACCCCATCCATGATCATACAGACAACACATGCACATGCCTCCCAGGACCTTACAGTCACTCCATATATACATAATCAACACATAGATGACCATGTAGCTATATCCATACACCACACCAATGACCATACAGGTACACCGGTTGCACCCGTACTGCATATACACAATCATACATCATAGAGTCACTCCATGCATACCGATTGACCTCACACCTGACCATGACCTCTCCCTGTATACCTAGATGCATCTTACCATGGACAACCCACTAATAACCATATAGTCACTCATTGTATACCTACTCACATCAGTCATGACATACAATAACTCCCTGTATACCTATTCACCTCACATATGATCATAGAGTAACTCCCTGGCTATGATCTTGGCATCCACACTGTATCATGTTGACATTTGTTATCATAATGGACCAGCATAGCCAAAGATTATGATCCATCTCAGTTATGTATCAAAGTTCTGCCCATTTCCTTTCAATAAATGTGGCCAAAATTACAAAAGAGGTTCTCAGCAAAATTGCATACTTTAAAATGAATTTGTCATGCTCCAAAAGGAACTGAGACAACCAGAATAGAACATGTAGTTGTCAGTTAATTAAATAACATGTATAATAACCAAATGAGTCACAATATGCTACCGTTTCGGATAATGCAGAGAATGTTCGGGATATATGTAAAAAATTAACATTCTACAAATTTGGTTGCCAATTTGGAAGCCATCTTGAGCAATTCAGTCTATAAACACTGTAGTGTGATACATTTAAAATAGACCAAAACAATAAACACCTTTCAATCCAAAGATAGTTATATTTTACCTGAAAAAATGGTCCAAACCTGAAAAGTTAATTTTTGCCCATATTTATGTCAAGTTTTTGAGAGAAAAGTCCAATATTTTTGACGATGTCAGGGGTGACAATAGTAACAATTAACCATGGTGCATCAGACATGTTAGTATTCAATGTATAGAATGCAAAATAGCCACTTTTATACATCAACCACAACTTGTAAGCGATTGCAGGACACGCTGGTGTAATATTTACCATTTTCCATATTTTGGCGGCCATATTGGCAGCCATTTTGATCCAAAGTAAGAATTTTGGTTCCAGTGATTTGGAATATTAATAGTTAATGATATGCCTCACTTACATTACAAATTTCTGTTCATTTCTTGTTGAAATATGAGTAGAATCCCAATTGTGATTTTTTTGTGAAATTTTATACCGCATTCTGTAAAATCGAATTTTTGAGGGATCGGAAGGGGTTAGGACCCCAATAATTGCATATTTCGTTGCTCCAATGATCAGTTAATATACAAAACACAAAATAAAGTTGCATTACTCAACCAGTTCCAAACAGCATGAATTGATCTAGAAGACATTTGTGAGAAAAAAATTCTATTTTCAACTTCCGGTGGCCATTTTGGCGGCCATCTTGGATGGTGAGTTTAAATTTTGGCTCAAAAATGTGTCATTATGTCTCAGCTTCACGAAAATATATACATTTGTATACATTTTACAAGATTTTCTCGCTATAATTTGCATAAACTGACTTAGGGTCTGGGCTGAAAAACGGCGGCCATGATGGACGCCATCTTGTCTGGAGTCTACACGGCCACTTTTTTTTCTTGTTAACATTGCTTAAAAGTTGAAGGACATAATAAGGAACAAAATGAGTGGGGTGAAGTTAAGTCCCAGGGAGGGGTGCAAGGGTACCCCTATTAGCTCCCGGACTACCTTACCTTAACCTAGGAGCGTACTTTGATAGTACTATGGAAATGGATGCCCATGGTCTCGAATGTTTTACGCTCGAGCTACATGAAGTTGAGAGCATTGAGGCGAGTGAAATGTCATCTAAGCCAAAGTGCGAAGAAACATGCCGTTCTATCTCTGGTTGTTTCTAAAGTTGACACTTTTAATCCATTGTTAACACACCTTACAACGGGAAGTGTCCGGAGGATTGATCTTTTATTGAAAAGTTGCGCTCGTCTCGTTTCTAATGTACCAAGATACAGCAGAATAACACACGTCATGAAAGAACTACACATGTTGAAGTTTGAGTACCGTGTGTGCCCTAATTGCAGACGTGTGCCCTAATTGTTTTCAAGTCTCTGCACGGAAATACACAATCTTACATTTCTGAAATGTTTACCAAACACAGCTCAGTTACTCGAAATGGCCGAAGTGGAGTTCAATTGTCTCATATACCAGATAAACTAAATGTGAACTATGGAAAGTGCTCATAATAGCTCATTCCAAAATGTCTCAGTTTCTGTTTGGAACAGCCTACCCGTTCATATGAGGAAGATTGACTCAGTATCATCTTTTAAAACAGCTCTTAAAACTCACCTGTTCAGAATGTGTTATTCGTTATAAGTGCACCATCTGTTATTTTAACTTTTTTTTAGGATTATCCGTTATAGTTGGAAATTAATATTTAACTTAATATTTTAATCAGGTCTTTTAATATACTGGATATTTTATTGTTAAGTGTAGGTCCAATTTCAGTCATCTTTCCGAGTTATCTGCCATATATATCGGTGAAGCTTGTATTGCTTTTGTATGTGTAAATATGCTCGATGTTATCTTGTTTTTGTATGTAATTGCGCATTGAAACTAATTGCTGTAGAATGCGTTTCTTAAATGAATATATAATAATAATAATAAATAGCGGGCTAGCATCACCAAATTCACCCTCTGGGGACCTCATTCTGCTGAGGTGTAAGCAGAATGAGGTCCCCAGAGGGTGCATTTGGTGATGCTAGCCCGCTGTGCGGGGTAGCATCACTAAATTCACCCTATGGTGACCTCATTCTGCAAATTACAGACACCCTATTTCAAGGCTTGGACAAAAGGCGATGTAGTAGAAAAATCCGTAGAAGTTTTGTAAATGTAAATTGCAACCAAACACTTAATATGACTAAATATTCTTCAACCAATTTTACGGGAAAATTCGGTACTATATTTTACGTATAGGCCTAGGACGTTATTCGATCCTGGGTCTAAAAACAATACACTTTATACACCGAATGTTATTGTATATTAGATCTATAATAACCTATTTACTCAGTCTGAAAAAAAACCACACAATTATTTTAGTCAGTCTATTATGGAGCCCCGTAAGTCCCACTTGCGATACTTTTTTTATCTCGTTTAAACGAGATAATATCTTGCCATACTTTTTTTTATCTCGTTTAAACGAGATAATATCTTGCAATACTTTTTTTATCTCGTTTAAACGAGATAATATCTTGCGATACTTTTTTTTATCTCGTTTAATCGAGATAATATCTTGCAATACTTTTTTTATCTCGTTTAAACGAGATAATATCTTGCGATACTTTTTTTTATCTCGTTTAAACGAGATAATATTCTTGCAATACTTTTTTTAATGCATTTAATTACCAGCTCACACAAGAGCAACATCAGTTATATAGGGCCCCATTAATGCATTACCAGCTCATACAAGACAAACGAGATAAAAAAAAAAAAGTATGGCAAGATATTATCTCGTTTAAACGAGATAAAAAAAAGTATGGCAAGGTATTATCTCGTTTAAACGAGATAAAAAAAAGTATCGCAAGTGGCTCCGTAGTCTATGAAATCATTTGTGAAATCCAATTGAAAATGTTACCACCATGCACGATGAGTAAAAGAAACCCCCCAACACCAGTCCTGTCCATGCACTGTCTCCTCGTCCCTGGAGGGCAGTGCGTTAGTCCGAGGGTTCAATAATCCGAGGGTTCAATAGTCCGAGGGTTCAAAATTTAGAGGGTCCGATAGTCCGATGGTTTAATTGTCTGAGGTTTCGATAGTCCGAGGGTTCTATAGAATGGGCAGCGGGAATTTGGTCACACTTCCAACTTTGGTCAACATTTTCAGCAGCCGGAAGGCAATATATCAGGGTTGTTGAACCACAAAACTCAAATACATATTGCAGTGATCATTCATTGCACCTTTGTGCGTGTGTGTATTATAAGAACATAAAGACATTTCAAATTGTTAAAACATGTCGCTTTCTAGTTGTACCGCATTCCTATCGAGGAAACCAACATTATTGTCCCGTTGTTAAACTCGCGCTTCAAAGGTATTATTATTGTTCAATTTGGCGCTAAACAAAATTAGCTTAATATGACAAAGCAAGATTCATTTCACATAATTTATATCTATTGTCGACGTCGTTTTGCCTCCCTTGTCACTCATAATTGGATAAGCGTGGCAACCTGCAACAGGCAACCAATAATTGCACGTTGGGGCTTATATGCAGGTGTACATGTATATGGCCGACAATCGGACCCTCGGACTATCGAACCCTCGGACTATTGAACATTCGGACTATCGAAATCGGACTATTAAACCATCGGATTATACAACCCTCGGACTATTGAACCATCAGACTATTGAACCCCTGGTCTATTGAACGCTCGGACTAACGTACTGTACCCGTCCCTGGTGAATGCAACTGATTATCCAGAGGTCCGTCGTATCCATAACTGTAAGTATAATGTCGATCAATAAAGCGAATGCGAATAACACTTTCTCTGTATAGCATATATTTGTTTGTAGTTTGCTCACAATCCAATTATTACATAACCAGTAGATGCGCTGAATTATACCCGTGAAACAGTTTGCGATTACAAAACGTGTACCGGTACGGGTAGCCACCGTGCACATACCCGGTTTGAAATCGCAAACTCACTAATGTTGTGGTCTTGTGATCTCTTGCTGCATCTCACAATCGCGCAAACATAAACGTAAAACTTATTATGTAGGGTCGCAGGACTATATGTAGTAGAAATGTCAGTCCATTTATTTCATTGAATGCATACACGTATACACGTTCAATGGACGTGGCTAGATGGTTCCCATTGTGGTGTTCCCCCTCAATTATCCAACTGCAAACCCTTGAACCAGACACCAAACGCCCTTGTTACCCTCCTCCCTATTTTCGACCCTTCTGATTGGCCTATGTCCTGCCACGTGCCGGGCGACAAATCACACTGTCGCCCGCTGAGCCGGGAGACATTGTTTTTGTCGCCCGCCTGATGTTATATTGCAAACATATCTCCAAACACACACGGCAGTAACTCATCTATTTCACATAACTACGATGTGCTAAAATAATACATCTTATATACCCCACGGATTCGCAAAACACACCAGTTGTGGTGTTTGCTAATTTGCATATATTTAGTGAAAACTAATATTCCAACTTTTAAGTTGATACTTTTATCGGGCAAGCGTTATTATGTCCTTTTTACATCGAAACATATCGGTGATTCAATATGTTCATGTCGACATTATGGTGCAAGATTGAAAGAGTGGATCCCTTGAGGTTGGTTGGTTATAAATGTTTTCTGGTGGACAACGTAACGCATACGTTTGTCGCGAATATTGAATATGCCACATTGCAGAAGGCGATAACATACCTTATGGCTTATTGGTTTACATTGCATGGACCGATGTTGACGATTTTACCACCAAAATGATCGTAAATAAACGCTGATTATCAAACGCTTAACGGCTTGACTATCGTTTATGGAACAGAAATCCTATAGGACGATAAGTAGTTACTGAAAATATACATAATCGGGAAAAATAGCACTCGTGACTCAGTGCAACATCGTGCGTGTGGGTGGCAAGGATTTTTTCCTGTGGTATAATCGGATAACAAAACAGTTGTTGCCCTTTTTCTCGGGAGACATCGAGATTTGTCACCCGCTCGAGAACGGAATGTCTCCATCGGAGCTGCGCTCCTCGGGAGACATTCCGTTCTCGAGCGGGTGACAAATCTCATTGTTATCCTTCATCCCATTTTCCTCTCTTCTGATTGGCCGAGAGTGCGTCACATGGCGGGCGATAAATCACCATATTACCCTCGAGGGTAACATTGTCTCAGTTATTGACCGCTCAGCTGTTACAAGTAAACATAGAACTACGAAGAACTCACCGCGCAGAGATTCTCTGAAAGCTCTCTGATAATTTCGAAAAACACTGTTTTTATAAACCCCACTGTTTCATAACAACCGCGAACTGTGGTGTTTGCTAATTTGCATAATTGTGTGTTTTTTATTTGCAATTAAAGCACGCTATGTATAAATGGTGTTATCACACACACATATTTGTTATAAGGTGTAATATTCATATTGGACCTTTTTATATCAATAATAAAGACCGTGGGACAAATAGATAAACCTTATTATGTAGTTGGTATGCCCCAGACAATTGCACATACGATGTACATACGTTACAACTACGTTTATGTACCAGATCAAATAGCCACTCTTTGCTGTTTATCAATTGATTATTTCTTTTCTTCAATACATTCATCAGACTTCAGAGAATACCCGTATGTTGCGTAACGATCTGTGACAAATGTCAATTTCTTTTTGCACTACTACAACGTGTTAGTTCCACATTTTAGCATTCTGGAAATTAACACGTCTGTCGGCGTCTTCACGCTCATTTGAAACGAAACCGAACATTTCGCTGCATGACTACTCAACTTCGAAATTGCTTTACTCCTCTTTCCGGGAACCGATTTCCGCAATGCAACCAGCAAACTGACCGGAGAATATCTGCGCAAATGGCGGGTCTGTTAATTGATCCAGATTATGAATGTTTTATTTTCTAAATAGCGATGATTCCAACATAAAATTAACTTTTCGAACTGGATTAAAGAATATATGCGCGCATTTATGCCTGTTATTAAGGAGGTTCGTGTGTACTCCATTGTCGGATAACAAAACAGTTATCACCCTTGTTTTCGTGAGACACGGGGATTTGTCGCCGCTCTCGACCTGGAATGTCACCCTCGGGCCTGGCGGCCCTCGGGTGACATTCCAGGTCTCGAGCGGGCGACAAATCCCCGTGTCTCACTCAATCGCGGGCGATAACTGTATAATGTCTCCCTCGACAGCGGGCGACAACTGTATAATGTTCCCAGAATTCCCTTTGCAACCCACCCCTTGGAAATATCCAACCTGACACCCTAAGGTTGGAAAATTTCCAACTGATGACCATTTCATACCAAAATGTCCCACTAGTTAATGGTTGGAAAAGCATACAATGAGAACAATTCCAACCTATATATCTGGTGTCAAATTTCCAACTAATGTTGTGTCAGGCATGAAATTTCCAATGGTTGAAAAATTTCCAAAGATGAGGGGCATTCCCTGTCGCCACGTCCCTGTACAACTGACAAGTTTCATGGGTTCTCCAAAAGTTTTCGGAATTTGATTCAGGAGAGCTGTTTAGAAATTCTTGCCTCATCAATAAACAAACTTTAAAGATGCATAAGGCGCCCCTTTATTACTATTTATTTGGATTCGGGGTAAAAATATTAAAGCTCAGAGTTATTAGATATAGATTTTTTAAATCTATTATTTTTCACCATCGAGACTTATTAGTGGCCCAGTAAAAAGTCAACGAGCCGATGGTTTCAGACCAAATTGCGGATGAAATAATGAGTAAAGACTCTGGGGGATATAACATTTTGTTTTCTGAAGTAGAGACCAAAGCTGGCTTATGGCTTATGCCTTATGGGCATGGTCTCCATAATTATTCATAATTTGCCCATGGGAGCCCAAAACCGGATATCAGCAAGTGACTCTACTTTTGTAATTAACGTGTAAGTCAATTGCTGTGACATAAGACAAATGTTCAGATGTTTATTCTATACATACATGAAGCCATGGCAGCTACGAACATCTTTAGCATGATGAAACTCTGGAATAACATCCCTGCACGGATATTTCCTGGCTCGAAGACTGTAAAATAAAATTATCAGTACTATGCACGTACATGTATAATTAAATTAATAGTAATTTGTTGACTGGCTTCATATGCTCTAAAATACATGCCATGGTAACATGCATGTTCCAGTTAGTTCAGTTTTTCTCATAGAAGTGAAACAAACGCTCTTTATGTATACTATATCAGCAACAGACTAACACGGAACACTCTGTTTTTGGGACCCAAACGTCGTGTTCAAATTTGTAATTTGTATGACTTAAAGATACGGGCGGTGTTGGCGGTGGGTATGCTGTTAAAATATTCACCTCCGTCAAATACCGCCATAAACAGAAAGAATAGTAAAATATAGACATACTTTGTTCTCATACCAATCAGAAATATTGCATAAACAGTATGTTATTGTCAATTATTGTCAAAAACGTTACGTTACCTAGCTTTTGTTTAGATCCGGATATGGTAAACATAAAGAGCGTTATTTGTTACTGTTTTCCTGATATGGAAATAATAAAGAGCGTTTATATCATTTGTGTGTGATTAACCAATATAACTGCGCTGTGTTGTGTAAACAGAAGCACAACTTATGTAACACGCACTGTGTAGGAACTGTTACATCGGAAGTCGTTCTATCGCCGGTATTGTGATGGTTCTTGTCTGATTTGTTACGGTTCCTGATGATTGAAAATAATCATTTTTGTGACAAAATCACGTGACGCATAATTATAGATATCTTGAATATATTATATTTTCCTGAATGAACAGAGGCTGCAGAAGTGCCGTGTTATCGAACCTGAACTCTAGACCACAATTAACTCGGTATTAGCGAGTTAACGCGTAAATGTCAACATAGTATCACTGAAAATCAAGCCACGTGGACGCAATTTCTTTGTTTTTCGTGGCGAATAAAATAAGAAACGCATTCTGAAGACAAACCATGACTATAAAGTATACCCGTGTTATTCTTCTGTAAAATAGCAGAGAAAGTATCCCAATAGGGGTTGATAATTGGGAGCTGTGGCATCGTAATCAATACGGGTGCGTGTTACGGTTCAATTTCAAACCGATCATGGCTGTGACGGTTCTGTACATGAAATTTATTCGAACGATTTCTGCACTTTGGTCCGAAAATCGTCTTGTGTATCTGACATTTTAAAGCAGATAATGACTGTAGCTTATGTAATTTGCATAATAGAACAGGTATATTAAGAAATAACACAATAAATACCTAATACGGGAGATTATGCATGCGCAGACGAAATCTCGGAAACGGGTGGAGCTATCGACTTGAAATTTGGTATGTGAATGTATCTTGCCCCGGATACGAATTTTATCGGGTCGCCGAGTCCGCGCGACGCCAGTTTCGCGCATGCGCAGACGAGATCTTTGAAACGGGTGGAGCTATCGACTTGAAATTTCGTATGTGAATGTATATTGCCCCGGATACGAATTTTATCGGGTCGCCGAGACCATGCGACGCCAGCTTCGCGCATGCGCAGACCAGATCTCGGAAACGGGTAGAGCTATCGACTAGAAATTTGGTTTTTGAATAGCCGGACAACGTCGGGCTCATCGGCTAGTCTCATATATATTTTGAAGACCTCTGTTTGTTTGTTTGTCTGTATGTATGACTGTATGTCATTTATACAAATCTACGATTCTCGACCGATCGGGACGAAACTTGGTACGTGTGTGTAGTTTTACCAGGCGGTCGTCGTTTTCGTATTGGCGAGCCCGTGCGACGCCCGTGCAGCGCACGCGCAGACGAGATCTCGGAAACGGGTGGAGCTATCGACTTGAAATTTGCTATGCGAATGTATCTTGCCCCGCATACGAATTTTATCAGGTCGCCGAGCCCGTGCGACGCAAGCTTCGCGCATGCGCAGACCAGTTCTCGGAAACGGGTGGAGCTATCGACTTGAAATTTGGTTTTTGAATAGCTATATATTTTTAAGACCTCTGTCTGTCTGTAAGTATGTATGTCATTTATACAACTCTACGATTCTCGACCGATCGGGACGAAACTTGGTACTTGTGTGCAGTTTGACCAGGCGGTCGTCAACGTCGTATTGGCGAGCCCGTGCGACGCCCGCTTCGCGCATGCGCAGACCAGATCTCGGAAACGGGTGGAGCTATCGACTTGAAATGTACTATGTGAATGTATCTTGCCCCGGATACGAATTTTATCGGGTCGCCGAGCCCGTGCGACACTAGCTTCGCGCCTGCGAAGACGAGATCTCTGAAACTGGTGGAGCTATCGACTCTGTTATAGCCGAATCGTAGCCGAGTGCATATCACCAGTGAATGAGCAAAAGTTATACCAGCGATTCTTGTCCATAGACATTCCTTTAAGTCCCGGATATAATCCATCAACCCAACTACGTATATCAATACGTATTTTGCCTTTAAATTCGCTGACATTTGCGAAAATTTGACTCCTCCAGTTGATGGCTGAACTTTTTTCCTTCCATATCTTAAGGTTTCTGCAGTAATGAATATATTGTGTAATGAACTCGCGTTTATTCTAATTTTCAACCAATCAAAATGCATAATATTAACGTGTTCCAGACACGTTTCATTTCTAATTCTAGAGAATGCGGTGCGGTATTATATAAACTCGACGCGTCCGTACCTCTATTTTTCTTTTAGAGTTATTGTTCTTATGTAAAAAAAAAATTGGCGCGCGCGGCCCCCTCCCCTCCCCTTTTTCGGTGTGGGATTTTCTTTCGTAAGGGGGGATCGTCCGTCCAAAAAAAAAGGAAATTTGTTAAGACTCTTTTTGCTCAGTTGCTCTTTTCCCCTCTCCCCTATAAGAATAGTAAACACGGAGTTATGTCACGAACATCATCGAATAACGACACCTTCGGCCGATACGAAGATAATGCGTATGGTCGAGAAAAGGATATAGATTCGGACGAAGATGAACGGGAAATGATATCAGCTAAGAATGGTAAACACGGAGTTATATCAGGAACACCGTCGAAGAACGATGTATTCAGTCAATACGAAGATACTGAGTATGATCTAGAAACGGATATAGATTCCGACGAAGATGAACAGGAAATGATATCAGATTCGTCAGATAATAGCTTCGCCGGGAGTAGTGCGGTAATTGGCTGTAAGAAAGCTGCGAAATGTGTCAACGAGATGGATACATTCAAAAGTATGTTTCAACTCGTTAGCAACGGTGCGGAAGCGATGGAAGAGTGGTCAGATAAAGTTGATCAATTAATGAAAGAAGAGAGCATGCCGGAAGAAGAGGCCGAGGAAAAAGCTCAACTAGAATGCATCGACACAGATTTTGAACTCTTTCTCAAAAGTTACAGACGATTGATAGAATACCAGCATCGATTGAAAACATCGCCCATACATAACACTATCATGAAGAAAATGGTCAAGCTGACAAAACTCGGATATAATAATGAATGGGCTGCGGATGAAGCCATGAGAAAATTCAAGAAAATCTGGAAATAAATATAAAGGTTGAAGAGTCAGACGATGATTAAATTTTAATAAACTTCATCAAACTGTTATTATCGACTTCGTTATATATTCATAATGGGGTGGGAGCCAAGATGGTTGACTTGCTCTTTTTCCTTCTCCTCATTTGCTCACTCACTCTTTTTCCCTCACCTCACTTGCTCACTTGCTCTTATTCCCTCTCCTCACTTGCTCTTTTCCCCTCAACTCACTAGCTCACTTGCTCTTATTCCCTCTCCCCACATGCTCACTTGCTCTTTTTCCGCTCTCCTCACTTGCTCACTTGCTCTTTTTCCCTCTTCTCACTTGCTCTTTTTCCCTCTCCTCACTTGCTCACTTGCTCTTTTGCTCTTTTTCCCTTGCTCACTTGCTCTTTTTCCCTTGGTCGTTTGCTCTTTTGCTCTTTTTCACTTGCTCACTTCCTCTTTCCCTCTCCTCACTTGCCCATTTGCTCTTTTTCCCTCTCCTCACTTGCTCAGTTGGTCTTTCCCCTCTCCTCTATTTAATCTTTTCTCGATTTTGAATTTGTTTCATGTTTAAATTTTTGAATAATTTAGAATTTTTTTGAAATTTTGAAATATTTGAAATTTTTGAAATTTATGAAATTTTTGAAATTTTTGAAATTTTTGAAATTTTTGAAGTTTTTGAAGTTTAGAATTTTTTGAAGTTTTTTGAATTTTTGAAATTTTTTTAATTTTTGAACTTTTAAACTTTTTCATTTTTTTTTTTTTTTTTTTAAAGAATAAAGTTTTTCACTGCGAGTGTCACTTTAACATTCATCCACAGTGTGTGCCGTGTGTCACCTTAACAATCATCCACTGTGAGTGCCTAATGTCCCTTTAAATTCACTTTATGAGTACCGAGTGTCCCTTTAACAATCATCCACAGTGAGTGCCGAGTGCCACCTTAACAATCATCCACAGTGAGTGCCTAGTGTCACTTTAAAACAATCATCGACAGTGCGTGCCTAGTGTCCCTTTTTAAATTCACTTTATGAATACCGAGTGTCCCTTTAACAATCATCCACAGTGAGTGCCGAGTGTCACTTTAACAATCATCCACAGTGTCACTTTAACAATCATCTACAGTGGGTGCCTAGTTTCCCTTTAAATTCACATTATGAGTACGGAATGTCACTTTAATATTCAAGACTGAAGCTATCTCCTGTTCACCAAGGTTCCTCACGAAATATACATGTAGATAATATTCCGTTCATTATACGCGGGTGGACCAAAAGCGGTGCCGTACAGATCATCTAGCACCTGACCTCAAATAGGTCATGACATATGATGACCAAGGATTATGTAAATTAGCGAGAAAGTAGGTCATGACCTATGATGACCTAGGTCAAACTGCCCAGACTGATACAAACTGCAGAGAATATAGGTCAAACTGTCTAGACTGCCCCCAACTGGGGTCCTGCAGAGAATATAGGTCATACTGTCTAGACTGCCCCCAACTGGGCGGTATATCATCAATAACTATTTTAAAGTAAAGAGTCTTTAACTCTTTCAGTGCCACGGGCCGATCTCATCGGCCCTAATTTACGGTCTGTAAAATCGGCCCAAAAAAAATAAAAAAAATAAAAATATTATATATATTTATTTTTTTTGCTAAATTTGTGTTGGGTATGCTTAAGCATGCTATAGCGAATTTAAAAACAAACTGGATAAAAACTTAGGGGCATGTTATAACTCAAAACTATACCAAGTATTCATAGTAATAATTTTGTTACCCATGAAAAACGTAAGATTCCTGGCACTAAACTTACAAAATAAATCTGTTAAAGAATATAAGAAAAAATTATTAAAATTGTAAAACATTGTAAAAAATAATAACAAATGATGATTTTTTTTTAGGCCAATGCATTCTCTTATATATGCGAGCGACCTATGGTCGACTCGCATATATAAGAGAATGCAATGGCACAGGGTATATGGGTTGATACAAAAATCGGACCTGGCACTCAAAGGGTTAAACTTCCAGTATCCTCTACACCTCTCGGGACCATTTAGATCAAGTTTAAGAGAAATCAGCGAATAGTCCTTATCCGAGTTCAATGTCCACGCTAAATCGACGAGGAAAGATATGTGTTCTGAGAATAAAAAATAATTGAGCCTGTTTTATAGGTGATTTTATTCTCCGTGTATATATTTTTGATTGTGGGTCGATTGAACGCTAAATATATAAAATTATTCAACTTCTACGTGGATAACAAAATCGGCGGTTATCAGGACTCGAATCAACTTCGCCACGGCTGTTGGCTTAATGCCCTATATTCACCCTATGGATTTAACGGATAATTTTCTTGGTTATACTATACAATTCGGTAGCATACGATTTATTGAATCATGTGGTCATACGTATAATGATATTGAAACAATAGAATACAGAATATGATTGTGCATAATATACAAAAGGCATGCAAGGGTTGGGAGGGGGTGGGATCGTTCGCTTTCAATGGAAATTGTGAAATGGTGCTATATGGGTTCTAATAATGATTCACTGTTTATATATATGGGACAAAATGTAGTGTTGTCTTGGAGTGTGTGGACATACAAAATAGAAGTCAACAGACAAAATGGCGCCAAAAAATATACAATTCACTTGGCTATTTTAGATTCAGGATGGGGTTGTAGAGCATCTATTATAAGCCCTCTTGTGATTCAAAATACTTTACACTAGTAACAATGTGATGCTTATATGGATTAAGATAGATACAACCTGCGTCAGACAAATAAACTACGTGCAATATACTCTGATAAAAAGACAGGTCATAGCACAAACATAACTAACTATTGGACATGATACACATTTACTAGCATCTACTATAAGCCCTCTTGTGATTCAGAATGCTTTACACTAGTAACAATGTGATGCTTATATGGATTAAGATAGATACAACCTGCGTCAGACAAATAAACTACGTGCAATATACTCTGATAAAAAGACAGGTCATAGCACAAACAGAACTAACTATTGGACATGATACACATACACTAGCAGACCAACGTGGGTGTGACAAATGTGGCGCATGCGCAGCGGCGCGCGGGTTATTCAGTTGGATCGAATTCATCTCTCGAAATACGAACAGTTCTAATGTCGATTGCATTGTGAAGAGCTGAGAATACTTGAGATTTATGTCGCAGGCAGCACAGTGAGTAAATTAGCCAGGAAGTTATTTTTCTTTGACCTCCTTGTCAGGATATTTGTGAATTGATAAGATAAGATAAGATAGGTTTATTTGACAAAATATCCCCTATACGGATATTATGCATGAATACTCTTGTTCAAAGTGTTACACGTATTCTCAAAATTGTATATCCAAACGGCATCACAAAACACCATTGTCATTTTGTTCATGGCGACTAATTCGTCCCACGAATAAACAAAACATTATTTATCAACAACTGAGCGTACTTGAGACGTTATGTTTTTGATTTGATGGAATTGATATTTTTTGTGATTGATTTTAAATATTTTTTAATGGAATCAAAACATGAACATTAGTTCAAAATACGACAATTAGGTTTTACATAGAGATGTATAAATTAATCTAGTGGGTTAGACTAATATTTTGAGGACTCATGGTTATCATATCGCCATGAAGAAACAGATGTTTCAAAGAAATGTCCAGGTGCGACTCTGTTCATGGTGCTATACTTTCAAATTATTCTCAGCTTAAAATAAATGTTTCTATAAATCAGCTACATGTGCCCGACACTGAGCGATATTTAAAACAAATTAAAGAAATCCTCTGTATCGGGCAGATATACCCTTGTCAGATGTCAGAATTGAAGAATCGTGAACAGTCAATGGCCACTGACTCTGTTTTCTTTTATCTCAGAAGAAACTAAATTTGACTGCATACTGTGACCACTATTTTTACAGGCCTATACATTTCCATCTCTCTTGACAAATTGTATAATATAAGTTTTGGACAATATCTTGAACAGGAAAGACTCAATTTTATTATAATACATGAGCCATTCTAACGTGGATATCAGCGACTAAAACATTCTTATCAATGCTATTGCTCCTCCACTTTCCACCCCAGACCTAAATGCACCAAATGTGCCGTATGTTTAACCCACGTGATTTGATTCCACGTATCATTGGAGAAGAACGTGTATCAATTTGGTGGAAATTAGTGCTAAACATATTTGTATCAGCTTTGGCACCATAGCTCCCCTCCGTGCACCGCTGACTCGAACGGCGCCATATCATAGAGATGCTTATGTATAAATTTGGTGAAATCAGCGACAAACATATTTCATTATTTTTGCTGCCCTACCATTTTCTGCCTATGACAACAACAGCGTCATTTTAGAAACTTTTAGCCCACACCATTATCTTCCCCCATTTTGTGCCATCTAGATGGTCCCCGTGAAGTTATATAGAACAGATGGACATTCGCAAATACCCGCACGATTTGATTCCTGGTATCATTGGAGAAGAACGTGTGTGGATTTGGTGGAATTTGGCGCTAAACATAATTTTTGTCAGTTTTTGTGACCCGACCATCCCCATACCCGAATCAAGCCACGCCATTTGTGTCACCTTTAAACTACACAATTAGACTCATTATGAACATGACTATATATAAAATTTGTGGAAATAGGCGATCAAATTTAGTGACCACATTTCTCACACAAACGGCACCAATTTGGCGTATTTAAACCACACGATTATATTCCTCGTATCACGAAAATGAATATATAACAATATGGTGGAAATCGGCGCTAAAATAGTTGTTATCAATTTTTGGTGTCCCTCTTCCCCTCCATGTACCCGAATCGAACTGTTAACATCATTAAACGACACAATTAGACTCCTGATATCGGTGGTAATCGGGGACTAAACAAATTATTATCAAATTTAGTCCCCCCATCTTTCGCCCAAATGGCACCAATTTGGCGTCTTTAAGTCAGACGATTAGATTCCTCCTACATTGACGAATGTGTATCAATTTGGTGGAAATCGGTGCTTAAAATAGTTTATCAGTTTTGGTGCCCCTCTCCCCTTGAATGGAAAATGTTACTTTTAGACACCTTTGGTGCGTATACATGGTCACGCGTGACGTTCAATAGAACACAGACATACGGGAGACAGACAGACAGACAGTCGTAAATATATATATATATATATATATATATATTATATATATATTATATATATATATATATATATATATATATATTTCTCAACAGGGGGTGTACCAGCTTGATATTGCCTCACCACAAAACAGTGGACAAACATGCCAGTGTGTATATGATTATAATATAATCATTGCGACATCAGTGAGACGTAAGAAAGGTCATATTGATATCGCTGTCAATGGAATGAGTGGCAACACTATGAGATATTGGAGTTTCTATGTACGCGCTTGTGGCAAGTCTTGACTGTCATCGATTACTATCATTGTCAGAATCTCACAAGTATTGACTATATACGCTTACACTCTCAGCCATAAAATCGGTGGTACGATACCATTATAATAGTTTACCTTCCTGGATACAAATCCTATTCTTCTAAAATTTTAATTCCAACTTGTAATAAATGAGCACTTGTAATATGCTAACTTCACATTGAATAGGACCCAGACCAAAACACATCCATATCCCGTATACAAACTTGAATAGCCGGGCCTTATATCCGGTCCATGTACAATACTCAAAACCCAATATATTGACATGTACAGTGTGAAACGACAAGTAGTTTGGGAGCTGAATAAAAGTCATGTGTCCATTTTATGTGGTGAATGTAATGAACGCTCGACGCTGCCGCGATCTCCGTGATTTCCAGGTTTGTCTATCTTACCAATATTCATGACATAGACTAAACAAAGTCTTCTCAAATTTAGTCCCCCCCTCCCAGTCTCTCACCCAAAGCGGCACCAATTTGGCGTCATTAAATCACACGATTAGAGTCCTTGTATCTTGGGGAAGAACGTGTATCAATTTGGTGGAAATCTTTTTCGGTGCTAAAAATATTTTATCAGTTTTTGGTACTCCTCTCCCCTTCCGTAAACCCCTGACTCGAACGGAGCAACTTTTGGCAGATTTAAGCCACCATTCGACTTCTGATATAATGAAGATGATTATGTATAAGTTTGGCGGTAATCAGCTACTAAACAAATATAGTCCCCACCCCGCATCTCTCACCCAAACGGCACAAATTTGGCGTCATTGAAAATGCCATTTAAAAAAAATATTATTTTAAATGATAAAATTAAGCGAATGTGGTTGTTGTTTCCTATCATTAAATCAAAAATATTTGATAAATCCACGACGAATACCCACCAGCTAGTATCAGTTAGCTTGAAACAATAAATTGCAAAATCCTCAGAATTAATCGAAAAAAATGTCACAAAAACATATATATGTAGATATTTTCTATGAAACATTGTTCCTATGATCGCTAGGTTGTCAAAATAAACCACGAATACTGTTGGGAATCAATTTTAGAGCAGAAACATATTTCAAAATTAACGTAGAATCAGTAAATTGAGCCTAGAATTAATTCAGTTCCAGGAAATTGTGGGGAAACTGCCTCTGCGTGGGTTCATAGTAGCTACTATTGGTGGCATCTTGTACTGCCTAAGTAAACTTTCAATAATTAATACAAACGTTTCTATTGATTCTTTTTCTCAGAAAAAAATGCCGAACAAAAAATATATAAAACAGACAATAATACGCACATGATCAGATGCCTTTTATACAATATACTGCTTCTCTATTGACCATACGACAAACTATCCTTATCCACATCTACACCGAATCCAACCGATGCCTTATTGTACAATATATGGACCAAGAAGATCCTTTGTAGGATCATTTGTGGTGGACAATACAGGCACGATGTACCCACAAAGTCTGAATGTCCGTTGCGCGTCCCCAATGTATATGATCACACATTGTGCACATCAATTTATATGCCACGCGAATTTAGGATTGAGGTTCAGGATATTGAATAAATAAAACGTCCCATGTGGTGAAGGTATATTTTCCTCAACATTCCACGAGTTTCTTCCAATCACCTGAAATGCTAATAAACTTACTTAGGACTGCATTGATCAAAATTTTATAATTTCACCCATACAGAGCCCCAGACAAACATGAGCAGACGACACTCTTCTATATGCTTCTATATATGTGTGGGGCTCCCTGCAGGGTAATGGATGTTTTTTTTATTTTATGTCCTAAAAATTGTAAGAAACATATATTTAAAAAAAAAATTGTTAGGCCAATGCATTCTCTTATATATGCGAGGCGACCTATGGTCGACTCGCATATATAAGAGAATGCATTGGCACATGGTAAAAAATGCTGTCCAAAAAAAGCTTGATTGATTATTTTCTTGATCTCAGCATACAGCCGAATTACGTACCGTTTTGCAAACAAATGGGCAATATATTCTAGGTGAGACTCTAGCAGGTTTTACTAAATAAGGTGGAAACAATATATTTGTAGAACAATTATAACTTTCTTGTGTAGCTTGTAACCAACATATGGAGCCAACCTACAAATATATATATTGGAACTAATGTATAGTCTCAACAAGGTTTTGAACTAGTAGTACAATGTATTTCAATATAAAAGTACGTATATATTAGGAAGCAAACAACTTCTTATTGTGCTAATTATGTAGCAATTGTAAGCAACTTGTCCACATATCTGCCAGAATTCCTTGCAATCATGAGGTGGGTATGCTGATATGAGGAAAATTGGCAACTTAGAGTAACTTGTACAACATCTGTCATAATTCCTACAAACCATGAGAAGGATCATGATACTGTCATTATATTGACGACTGTGATTCTTCTTGTGACACGATATGTTACCGTATATTTGTTATCAAGGTCTACATAATTATACTAACTGTAACACTTTTGAAGTGACTGAATTTGAATGGAATACTTTCGGAGTCGGACATGTGTAGATATCATTAATCAAGTTAATTTAATATCAACGGTTAATATAAAGAAATATGCTAATATGTGACCCGCCATATCAAATCCAGTCGTAAGTCGGGATTTGTTTTACCCTGTGCCAATGCATTCTCTTATATATGCGAGTCGACCATAGGTCGCCTCGCATATATAAGAGAATGCATTGGCCTAACAATTTTTTACAATTTTAATAATTTGTTCTTGTATTCTTTAACAATTTTATAATTTCACCCATACAGAGCCCCAGACAAACATGAGCAGACGACACTCTTCTATATGCTTCTATATATGTGTGGGGCTCCCTGCAGGGTAATGGATGTTTTTTTTATTTTATGTCCTAAAAAATGTAAGAAACATTTATTTAAAAAAAATAATAAAAAATTGTTAGGCCAATGCATTCTCTTATATATGCGAGGCGACATATGATCGACTCGTATATATTAGAAAATGCATTGACACAGGGTAAAAAAAAAACCCGACTTACGACTGCATTTGATATGGCGGGTCACATATACGGACAGTGAAGTCTCAGATATCTTGCATTGTACAGTTTGATTGTGTTCTAATTCTAAATACTTATCAATATGCAGTTGGTTATGTCACACGAGGCAAAGGTACAAATGTATAAACACTCGGCTTCTCTATTGTCAATTTAGAGCATATGACCATACGATAAACTATCCTTATCCATATCTGCACCGAATCGATGCCTTTTTGTACAATATATGGATCAAGAAGATCCTTGTAGTAGAATTCTTTGTGATGGACAATACAGGCACGATGTACCCACAAAGTATGCATGTCCGTTGTGCGTCCCCATGATATGATTACACATTGTGCACATCAACTGGGGTTTTATCTTTGAGAGTTGCTGGTCCTTGCATGATATTTTAATAATGTTTCTACACAAAGTCAACAATGATGTTCTTGTCAGGCAACTGAATACATTACAACTGAATACATTACAACTGAATACATTACAACTGAATACATTACAACTGAATACATTACAACTGAATACATTACAATTACCATGTGTACTAATAGCGTTGCTTCAGAAATTCATCGCATTATACAGTTTACTTAAAACTTTATGTCTTTGAGTGATGTTTCATTGACTCAAGTTGTGACCTTCTTTCTATGAAGGTTGCCATGCCAAGGACATGTCCCAATGTGGTTCACGGTGAGCGTGATGGCACGTGTTAATAGTCTAAGACTTGGAACATGTTCCACCATGGAACAAATATTAGGACCACGAATATGTCCTCTAAAAGTGGGAAGAGTAATAAATAAACGCCGTTGCCTGAATGTAGGCCCCATCTTATGTCACGATATGATCTTAGCTGTTGAAAGTGACATTAAACCCCAACTAGCTAACCAACTAACAAACGGTATGCCACATGACATGCCAGCTCATGTCTGAACTTAGGTAATCAATCAATTTAATCAATTTATCAGTATATACTCGTCGTCGTTTTGACATATAGAGTGGAAAATATACAGTGTTAAATTTTAAAATGCCTCAGGAGACCCTCGTTATTGATTGGGCTTCCTTTATATCGATTAATATGAAAAGTTCCCGATGTCCGATCGTAATATATTTCATACCCATGAATCGGCCAAAGACTGAACTTGCAACATGCAAAAATATGTCGCTAAAAATATTTATAGAAAACCCACAAAAGTCACATAAACTCAGCCCGTCATATAGTGCGCAATGATAAACTCCGACAATAAACTGTCTTCCAAAATATATCTCTATATATAGGGGGTATTTGGGGTTTATACCCCTCGAGATTATTTCAGTTACTACAACATGTTTCCGACGTCCAATCGTAATAAATTTGGTATCCACGAATTGGGAAAAGACTGAACTTTCAACATGCAAACGGTTGCCTTAAAATATTTATAGAAATACGACAACAGACATTCAAACACGGACAAACTTTTGACCAATATATTCCTAGTTTGGGTTTATATCGATTAATATGAAAAGTCCCCGATGTCCGATCGTAATAAATTGCATACCCATGAATCGGCCAGAGACTGAACTTGCTACATACAAATATTTGTCGCCAAAATATTTATAGAAAACCCACAAAAAGTCACTTAAACTCTTATAGTGCGCAATGATAAACTCCGACAATAAACTGTCAACTGAAATATCTCTATATAGTGGGGTTATTTGGGGTTCATACTCCTAGTTTGGGTTTATATCGATTAATATGAAACGTCCCCGATGTCCAATCGTAATAAAAAACTCCTTTTCATATTAATCGATATAAACCCAAACTAGGAGTATGTTGCAAGTTCAGTCTCTGGCCGATTCATGCGTATGCAAAAATTTGTCGCCAAAAATATTTATAGAAAACCCACAAAAGTCACTTAAACGCTTATAGTGCGCAGTGATAAACTCCGACAATAAACTCTCTACCGAAATATCTCTATATAGAGGGGTTCTTCCGACTATATTTTGTATAATATATATAATTAAATGGGTAATTTCTAAATCCTCACTCAGATTCGAGATTTAGAAATTACCCATTTAATTATATACAATATACAATATATAATTTCACGGCGGACATAGTTTGATACCCATGAATCGGTCAGAGACTGAACTTGCAATATGCAAAAATTTGTCCATAAAATCTTCCGGAGATTCCTCACTCAGATCAAATTTCAGCTCTGTTTCATCTGGACTTCGGGGATAGTCATTAAAGTCAAAATGGAGATGGACATGGATAAGCATATGGATGGTGATGAGAAAGAGCTGAAATCTGATCGAATGATAAAATAGAGATGAAATTTGATCTGAATGAGGAATCTCAGGGAGAATGGGAAGATCATGATGCACCGTCAGATTGCAGACATGAGGTAGTTAAGGACTATAACCTGGAAATTAATAAAGTGGTCGCAAGGAAGTCAAGTATGTTAACTGGAATGTATCAACTTGACGTTAAAGACAAAGGAAAATGTATTACTTTGACATTGGACACAATACAGTTCGAGAAATACACAGAAGGATTATAAGGTTATAACGCATAAATATTGGGACTCCGCTAAATGTGTCGAAAAAGAAGGTTCAGTTTGGAAGTGCGTATCTGATAAATCGACTGAGAGGAATTATGTTGGAGATGTCATAACTGTGCCAAAAACTAAAATTTCAAAAAATATTTTGCATACTCACAAGACTCAGAATAAAGTTATGATACAGGATTTTTAAAAAAAGCTGTAGAATGCTGGATTGAAAACCATCTTCCCGAAATTTATCAGAAAGGATTTAATGTAACATCGGATGAAGAAGTTACGAAAATTAAAAATTAAATGACCGATAATCGACCCGGGCCCTTCTTATAATACACAATAGACCAAATTAAAGTTCCCGGACCCCCTGGCCCGATTCGTCATCTCAGGTTTAAACCTGGTCTACGTAAACCTCTAGGTTTAAACCGCCGTGAGTCAGCAAAATCCGTGGTTTAAACCCGCGACCGCAGGTCTAAGTGACCCATTCGTCATCTCTGGTTTAAACCTGGTCCAGCCAGACCAGTGGTTTAGCAGTAGTGTCTCTGTATCGTCGAGAAAATTAATCGTACTTTCCTAATGCGGACCGCCTCGTTTTATTGATTGCAAAAATCAATAATTTCGACAGCGACCTTATTTTGATTGGAAATTTATAAACGAGAAGCACTCACACCTATAAAGCGTGTGGGGATAAGTTTTTGTCAATTTCGATGTTTTATTTGCGTTTTATAAGCTTAAACCGACAACTAAACCATCTAATTAGGTGGTCCAGCTAAACCTGCTTTCTCGAGGCTAAACTTGAGATGACGAATCCGTCTTTTCTTCATCGCGGTTTAGAATTGTCAGACAATCAATCAAAGGGTGGAGCTGTAAATTATCTCGAGTGAGGGCGTGTCCAAGTGGCGGTTGCTGACTGGTGTTATCATCTCACAGTTGATTCATTCCCATGCGAGCTTTGCTCAGATATTGACACGTTCCTTCAGTATGATTTTACAACTATCTTGTGTTTTTTTTTTTGGCTGTGGCAATCACAAATACTGGTGTTTCTATGAATTCATTTGAATGGTTCAACGTTTTAATTTTGCACCAAAACCATGCTACTGCATGACCATATATGCTATACACATAGTTTGCAATCCTAAACTTATATTGCTATATGAGTCAAATTTGATAACTTATTTTTATGTATATCATGCCACAAAGCTCTACTCTGGCTCCGCTCATAAATTTCCATAATATTCCACCAGTTCAAAACCTGGGAACTTTTGGATTTTCTACATGATGGAAAATATTTTACATTGAAAAAAAGCAACGCATGTAATATATTTCTTTATTAAATGCTGTGCCTCTATATAGTTGCCCACTTTAAACAGTTCAGATGCCGCTTCTGGCGTGTACTCATAAGCAAATTGCTTTTACTTAACTGACCTCTTGGTCCAGGATTGACACGATTATGGAGCCTTTATTCATGCAGCGTCAGAGGGTCCTGCGGCCCCTTCGTGCGACAGGAACCTGCGCCACATTTGCGCACATTTTGATCATTTTATCATTTTTTTTAATTATATTGAAAACAAACAAATATTAATATAAATTTTAAATATTGTGTCTTGTTAGATACAACTCCTTGCTCAATTTAACAACACACTTTTTTCATTTTATTTCAAATTAAATTATTCTTATTTTTAAATCATTTTTAGAACAGTTGCAAACAGACTAACGGACAAACATATATACAGCTTCTATATCCTTTAATATATACATGTAGATACACCATATTTTGTCTTTGCGGGTAAAGCATCTTGTAGAAAATCAATCACAAACAAAGTGATAAACAGCGGGTGAAGCTCGTGTTGAGAAACATGCCCTTTGTCAAATTGATTTAAACCCACAAAGAGATCGGATTAATGGTCCATGAGCGATACTCATTTCTCAATGAATAAATCGTGCACGCGTTCGCGATGATTTATGACATGTCAATAACCATTACATCGGCTTGTCTTTTGGTCCGATAGGTAAGAGGGTAGTTTGACTGTATGCTCATATCACCAAATCGAGTTGTCAATTAGTTGGTAACTGAATGACAAAAACGCCCCCTTAGACCCGGTTTGGCTGGACCGCCAATGTAGGTTTAAACCAGGTTTAAACTCGGAGGTTTAAACCGGAGATGACGAATCCGGCCTATAAGTACTATGGATATTTACTGCACAGAAGATCCGGTGTTACTGACATCTTGATCCACCCCTTGACATCTATCGGGATCGAAAGTGGTCCCACCATATTGAGAATGACATGTGCTTTTTATGTAATATGTTCAATCCTATGCTTCTTTGACAAAATCAATTATATACCGTCCACTGCAGCAACTCGTGGGTAGATTTGTATGTCTATATCATGATTTTGCGATGTGTGTGATTTAGAATGGGGATAAACATGCTGTCTGCTTGATTTGGGACGTTTTTATGTAGGTTTTCCGATGCAAAATATCCGTTTTACCGGCTACACACTGCGCCGGTATTTAAAACTGTATTTTCCATCTCAAAACTCCGCCGATAATCGTCCCAAAAAAAACATGTTTATCCTCTACATATCTGACGCTCGCTGTATTACCATATCATGAATAGACTAACTAGAACGCTCCTTATTATTCTTTGCTCTGAGAACAATCAGTACCCAACTTATCTATGACTTGACCAACATCTATACATCGATTTCCAAACTATTAGTGCGGACCCCTATTGAGATAATGGCTCCTGGAGCATCAGTAATGATCTCCAGTCTGACTTTGCTCAACTATAGTTTTCGTGTTCAATCCTGAAAACTAATGAGAACATTTTAATGAGAATTTACGCCGCCATATACCGAACATTGTGACTTTTCGATGCTGAAAATTTGAGAAATGTTCTCAGGGTGTTTATATGCCGATGCACATTACATGGCCATGGCTCGTTCATACTTCCATATATTTGGAAGAAGGTAAAGATGGGTCGCTAAATACACGAATTGCTGATCGAAAAAAAAACATTTGTATACCCTGAAAAATCGTTCCAAAGTAATATCATTTTGCCAGCTGCTTCCAATCGTTGACATATAAAATAAACGCTCTTTATTTGCCAAATCAGGAATAGATCCCCCAATCACACAGCCGTAAAAATTATTATATTGTTATGACATTAATTGTTATTAATTTGGGAGAACGCTCTTTATTCTTCTATTCTGCTTTGAAGAAAAATCGGCTCAAACTAATCGGTGACTTGAGTAGGTCTTTCTGTGAGTCCGTCTGTCCAAGTTTCCTTCGACGTGAACCAGCTAGTGTAATATGTTGGGATAATGCTGGTTTTACGTCGAAGTCTCGAAATCAGACTTTACGCCCATATCCAGTAACTTTAATCGATGTTTAATATTGGTGATTAAATACACAAAATGCCGACAGTCTTAGTATAATCTGAAATGTCTTGCAAAAAGTGGTCGCAAATTTGAAGTTCTTTTCAATCTTTGATATATAACATACACACTCTTTATTGTTTCATATAGTCTGAAGAAAATCGGAACAGAACTTGGTATGACTTTCTGAAACACATGAAGTCCGTATACAATTAAATGACCAATATCCGGTTAAGTTGAACATCGATTCCATGGTATTAGTGCGGACCCCTATTGAGATAATGATTCCAGGAGCACCGTTAAAGATGTCCTACCTGACTTGACTCCACTATAGTTTTCGTTTTCGATGTTGAAAGCTAATGATTACATTTTAATGAGATATTTACGACGCCAGTTATTGACATTTGTGACTCTTCGGTGCTGAAAATAATGAGAAATGTCCGTGATATGTTAAGAGCGTGTAAACTATCTACACACATTAAACGGGAATGGCTCATATGAACCTCCAAATGTATCGACGAGTAATAGACAGAGAGCCCAGAGAGTTTCAATTGCACTATCGCATACGAAATATTTGATGCCTTCGATTTGGTATCACGTTTGGACCACCGCAGAAACCCCATTCTGAAGTGTAACAATCCTGGCGTTTTGTGGCCGCTTAGACTCCAGACAAGATGGCGTCTGTCATGCCGACCATTTTGCTTGATATGCACCATACTATAGTATATACATGGAGTACAGAATGTTTCATATAGGCGGTCATGCTTTCCACGCGATTCGCCAGAGTTATACACCAGATCTACAATTGAGCCAAAAACCAGACTAAGAGAACATTGACTTCGGGTGTAGCCCGAAAAATGCATGGATATATAGATTTGTCTCCCTGATGAACGGTTTGAATGAGGTTGGGCGAGACACCCCCAGTTAAAAAAAACAGAAACACTGTCTCTGATGACAAAATTTAATGCATGGCAAGTAAGATGAAGTAGCTTGAATCTATATGGGCCTTTTCGCCATATTGGGTCTCAATGCGCACCTGATTATCATACGACTAAACTGATATCCGAACCGACAGTATGCATGTTCTTGTGATCAGGGCCTCATATATACGTAATCTTTCAATCGCCTATTTGTTTGAGCAAATTTGACTGCTGAGATGGATGTTCAATTAATTTAATTAATCGATCCATAATAGATGTGTATACATGATTCGAAAATGGTATTCATATTTAGATGAGATACGCCCAACTCATTAGTCTCCGACACACACGAAAACACGCAAAAACTCACCAGAACTCTATCATTACTATTGATATTTACTGCACAGAAGATCCGGTGTTATCGACATCTTGATTCGCGACTTTGACATCTATCTGGATCGATAGTGGTCCCACCATATTGAGAATGACACGTGCTTTTAAAAATATGTTCAATTCTATGCCTCTTTGACAAAGTCAATTATATACGGACATATTGTCGGCAGTGTGGAAGGCCGCTGATTATGTTAGTGAATAGATTTTCTTGAAAATTTGAGAGAGCATAACAGAAAAGACTATTGAAATAATTCGCTAAAAATTGGTAAATGGTTAGATCTGGGAAAACCGACTGACATCGGGTGGGTAAATATTCCTTCTTCGTATGGTTCCTTGTCAGTTTTACATTGAGAAACACAATATTCGCATATTATATGCGTGAAAATTCTTTCCCATTCGGTCCGGTTTGGTGATACCTTCCGGGTCGGTGATACCAGGTACACGGGGTGTAGTTTGCAATCCTAATATTATATTTCTTTATGGGTCAAATTTGATAACCCATTTTGGTGTAGATCATACCACAAAGCTCTACTGCATGTGGTTACGCCCATACATTCACATAATATTCCACCTGTTCATTTAAAGCCTGGGAAGTTTGTTTTATTTTATGCATGACGAGAAATTTATAACATTGAAAAAAGCAACGCATGTAATATATTTCTTTATTAAAACCTGTCCAACAGTTCAGATGCCGCTTCTGGTGTATACTCATAAGCAAATTGCCTTTACTTGACTGACCTCTTGGTGCAGGATTGACTAGATTATGGAGCCTTTATTCAACGTCAGAGGCGCATGCGGCCCCTTTGTGCGCTAGGAGCCTGCGACACCTTTGCGCACACTTTTATCATTTGAAAAAACAACATTTAATTAAATTTAAAACAAACACAAATTAATTTACATTTTGTTTCTTCTTAGATTCAACTCCTTTCTCAATTTAACAACACTATATTTTCTTCTTTTTTTAAAATTACATTTTCCTTATTTTTAAAATAAATTTTGAAAACCTGACGCTGTTATACCATCCTCCTAGTTACCCGGAGTCACCACACATAATTTGATTGAAATCGGTCCAGGGTCTGGGAGAAAAGTTGCGAACAGACAGACGGACAGATAGATAGACAGATCGTATACTCTTTTGTATAAACATATATACATGTAAATACACAACATTTTGTCTTTTCGTGTAAACCATCTTGCAGAACAAACAAAGTGATGAACAGCACGTGAATCTCGTGTTGAGAGACATGCCATTTGCAAGATTGATTGAAACCCAGAATGATATCGGATTAGTGGTTCACAAGCGATACCTGTTTCGCATTGAAATAAATACTACGAGCGTGCACGCATTCGCGATAATTAATGGCGTGTCAATAAGCGTAATATCGGCATGCCTTCTGGTCCGATTGGTAACAGGGATGTTTGACTGCATGCTCATATCACCGAATACAGTTGTCAATTATCTGGCAACTGAACGACAAAAACGCCCCATTAGACCCGGTTTGGCTGGACCACCAATGTAGGTTTAAACCAGGTTTAAACTCGGAGGTTTAAACTGGAGATGACGAACCCGGCCCCTGTGTTCAGCCACTGGTAAACAATCGGGCTCTCGACAAAGATTGACAGTAAAGTTTTTTGAAAGGTCGATCCGACGTTGGCGTGAGCGATTGGAGCAACGGCTCGACAATGGCCATGATGTACATCTTTGTACTTGCTTTGAATAGAAGTGATATGCCAGTGTGATGGTTGAAGCTTTAGAAAGACCAGAACCAAAGTCGACTTGCGTGCACAGAGAAGCCCGAACAGTTGATGTGCCTTTGGTGATGTGTGACGGAAAAGTATCAATCGGAGTCACATACTCGCAATCTCGGGCACTATATTGTTACAACACAAATGTCTAATGCATCTTCTATACTCTTATCAAACTATATAAATTAGACCTTTAAATGCCTTTCTGACTCTGAAAATTTATTTTCAGTCTTTACATCAACTTCCCAGTTTAGCGTCTCGGCTCAAACTCTATGCGGTTGAAGCTTTTGAAAGGTCATACGTCGACGTTTGTAATGGAAGTCCCGACTCAATAATGGCGAGTTTATCTCCGCCACTATCAATACTGTTTGGGAGATTGCTTTGTGTATTGTTTTTGAATTCGAACAATTTTATGGTGTACTCGTATTGTTCTGTTCGCGGGTAAGATAACTGGCACCAAACGCAGATCCACAATAATGGTGAAAAACATCATATTCTTTGAACATACATACAATAGGCATCGTCTTTTCAATAAATAATATAGACTTTAACCACATCGAAGACAGAATAGCTTTCACCAGATTCAGAATCAGTAACCATTCACTTGATATAGAGAAGGAGCGACATCTTCAGCCCCAAGTAACATTAGAAGATAGAAATTTAAGTGCGTGTTTTCTTGTGATGATTTCATACAAGATGAGGAACATTTCCTTATTTAATGTACTGCGTATACACAACTACGAAGCGAACTTTTCGAATCGATGATTGACAATTGTCCAGAATTTGCGAAGCATTGGCGACTACAAATTTATTACTACAATGGACAAAATAAAGTCCCATGCACTATAAGCCGATCAATCTGCAGAAAGATCCGTCGCTTCTGCGGTGCGCGTGATAATCAAACATCAGTTGGTTAAACATTATTATGATATATGATCCCGAGACTCCGTTTGCATGTTAGCGCATTTACGTATTTTTTTGTTTTGTATATGTTGCAGTCAATCTGTCAAACCAGTAATTTTGACCAAATGACTAAAACTTCTGACTGAATTTTAATGCCAAATGTCTAGTTAATACACATATATTAAGGATTAGATATACATTTTTTTTGAAATTATATGTATTTAACATACAGTAACACAGAATACACAATGGTATGCGGTAACTAATATATTTGTTTCAATTATTCGTACTTGAGTGGCATCTACTGTTACAGAACACATCTTTTGTAGCAAAGAAATCGCTTGATCTTGCATCATTCTCTTAGATCCACTGCAATTACATGTTATGTTTTAAGCACATCAGAATGGTAGCCAATCGTATATTATCCGTTTTCCACAGCTGATATAGCACCGAAAATATTTCATTGATCCCCGCGTCCTCTGTCAACAGATGGAATGGGCACCGTCACATTGTCGTCGACACTTTTGGATCACATGGGGTAGCGATGAAGATGTGAAACCATTCCTGACTTCGCCTCCAAACAATTTTGCATGATGGTGATTGTTTAATGTCTGCGTTCTAGCTAGAACTCTCACAAATTTCGCACACCATAGTCCAGTCCGAGGTATCGTTATCACTCATCCATGCAACAAGCATGTCTTTCATGTCATAGTTTGCACGATCAATAGATCATTGACTCTGTGGATTTCCCATGCACTACCACAAAATCTGACCAAAACTGCGTTAATTCAGACATTATTTTAGCAGTGACTTCTGAACCATTGTCACACTACAAAATGTGTGGCGCGCCGAACAGAAGAAATATATCCAAGTTGATACGCAACTTCACAAGCTCTTTTCGATGTCAACGGACGAACTATGCAGAATGTTATTAGATGGTCCTGATACACCATTATCCAATTAAAAGAACCATGTGGTAGCAACTGCATGCCGATACGATCAACTAGGCCCCGAGATAAAATCTTTAGATAAGATTGGCCTGACCACCACACCTTTGGTGGCAGGCCAAACATGTTTCCGCTAATCAACGCACACTGTCTTCAACAGTTCAACTGCGTCTCTGGCCATGTTTGAACATTTCTTCTTTAATTCTTTTAACATTCGATCACGACCGCCGTGGCCAGTGGTATTGTGAATAATTGAGCACGTTTTATAACATCAAACGTCTCCTCAATATGAACAAAGTACAGTATAGTATTGATAACTGTTTACTGGGCTGCGGTGTTGTTCAATAAAACAATGAGCTTTAGTCATATGTATCATCTTCATTTGAAGTTATTGTACTGTTTGCAAGAAATGTGGAACCGATGGGGTATGTTAAACACGTGTAACGGTAGATCATGCCATGAACCTCTACTATGGCTAACGCCCGTGGAGATCATATTCAATCAGTACATAACCTGGGAACATTCTGATGTTTTGACCCCTTCTGACAGGGAATTTATAACATTGAAAAATCAAGGCAGAGGTTATTTTCTTTGTTGATATTTGTTCCTCGATAATCGATTGCAAAGTATAGGGTGGTCCCATTTCAAGATCGCATGATTTTCAGTTACTTTGGTGAGCCAATGTCGGGAAAAAACATTTAATTTAATCTTCTCATGTGTTATCATTACCATGGATCGATTTAGAGAGCGAACTACTTGCTTTTAGAGGGAATGGGTTCCCCGAATAATCCATCTTTTTGTTATTCTAAAGTACTAGAATGGTGTACCTTGGGAAAAACATAGGACTCGCTTGATGGTCTGATAATTTACCAACTTAGGGAACTCAAGTATACCAGGTTGAATTATTGAATTTCACCGCCGTGATCCAAGTGTGAATGGTGATCTATAGAATTATCGCTGGGTGTACGATTTCGCACTCATCTGTGAATCGTTACGGTAACTTCCACATGACGAAATAGCATGTTATGTTATTGTGCTTGGTTCAAACCATGTTTTAAACCAGAGCGAAGTTGCCTTTTATAAATAAAAGATATCCACAGATAGAGACGATATGGCAGTTTTCACTGCAGTTGCAAATTTCATGCAAGGCCTTAATGCTTTGTAAACTTCAACAGTTCATGATTTTCCAACTTATGCTCGAATTATGGAGTAAAGCAACCAGTCAAAACGTCTCAATCGGTATGGGGTCGTTGGATTGACCATTGCTAACATATGGGAATATTGCGTAATAATTCGAGAAATTCAATCATTTGGGTGCAAATATAATCTCCCAGAATCGGAAATAATTATTGTCACTCATGTACCTGGCTAGATGGTAGGGGGGTCATATTAAAATTTCAACTGCAGCGGTTGCCTCCCCTTCATCCAGACCAAATTCCTAGGTTTGCAGAATTCCATTTGCATCCCTTCTTGAATGGGTTGGAACTTTCACATTGGTACCTAAAGCGTATAAACTGTTGGAAATGCCCATGCTAGAGTTGGTCTAAAAACAACAAATTCCACACTAATCACTGCATGGCTGGAAAATAAAGTGAGAACAGTTTCAAAATAAATTGTTGTATAAAATTTCCAAATAATGTTATGTCGGGTCAGAATTTTTCAAAAATCAACAAATGCAACCAAAGTTGGAGTGGGTCGACACCCCCACCTCAATGCTTCGGCACCAATAGGAACGTCCCCAGTAACCATCTATCAGGCCCATGGTTGATTTCTATTTTCTCATATACACATATTCTATCATGGTCAATTAAAGTGAAAAATAGACAATCTTCGGACAATGAGTCGAACACATTAAAATACTCTTGTGCAACCCGAAGCTTTCATTGCACGAAGAAAAGTTCTCACATCCAATTGCATAATTATAGAGTGATTCCCCTTTACCTGATAGGCGATGGGCAACATTGGACACACCAAACAAACTGAGTTCATAGTACTCGATTTTGGCCTGTACTGATAAATTACGCATAGTCGTCTACACTATCAGATTCTCAGTGATAATGATACTGACCACGTTCTCCGTCACTGAATTACACGAGTAAGAGAAGTGATAGTACGGACCCTGAGTAATAAGCTATGAAGCAATTGGCATTAACAAATAGATTTATTTCCCGTGTTATTGTTTTGACTTTAAAACTTAAAAAAAACTCCCAGGTTTTGAACTGGTGGAATTTGATCTCTAAGGGCGTTCGTCAGAGTAGAGATCCATGGTATGATCTGGTGTAACAGGTCTTAACGGGTATCTAGTGTAACATGTCTTAACGGGTATCTAGTGTAACAGGTCTTAACGGGTATCTAGTGTAACAGGTATTAACGGGTATCTAGTGTAACAGGTCTTAACGGGTATCTAGTGTAACACGTCTTAACGGGTATCTAGTGTAACAGGTCTTAACGAGTATCTAGTGTAACAGGTCTTAACAGGTATCTAGTGTAACAGGTCTTAACGGGTATCTAATGTAACAGGTCTTAACGGGTATCTAGTGTGACAGGTCTTAACGGGTATCTAGTGTAACAGGTCTTAACGGGTATCTAGTGTAACATGTCTTAACGGGTATCTAGTGTAACAGGTCTTAACGGGTATCTAGTGTAACAGGTATTAACGGGTATCTAGTGTAACAGGTCTTAACGGGTATCCAGTGTAACAGGTCTTAACGGGTATCTAGTGTAACAGGTCTTAACGGGTATCTAGTGTAACATGTCTTAACGGGTATCTAGTGAAACAGGTGATAACGGGTATCTTGTGTAACATGTCTTGACGGGTATCTAGTGTAAAGGTATTAACGGGTATCTAGTGTAACATGTCTTAACGGGTATCTAGTGTAACAGGTCTTAACGGGTATCTAGTGTAACAGGTCTTAACGGGTATCTAGTGTAACATGTCTTAACGGGTATCTAGTGTAACAGGTCTTAACGGGTATCTAGTGTAACAGGTCTTAACGGGTATCTAGTGTAACATATCTTAACGGGTATCTAGTGTAACAGGTCTTAACGGGTATCTCTCACATTCTTCGTGCGTTGTTAGTTCATAGTGAAACACTCCGTGGGTGTCGTCAGATTTCGAAATCATGAACATCGTTGACAAACGGCATTACACTACAGTTTGATCAACAAAGGGCCAGAGTAGTGGGTGAGGGCATCGGACCGATGTTACTTCTATCAATAGTAAGATTAACTGTGACATTTAATAAATGATATAATCACGAAACGCTCCTTAGATTCGGAAAACCCATTAATAGGGGAATAAAAGTGAAATTTCAGCGTGGCTCCATATCTAATACCAATCGGTATGACGTGGAACTTATCTCACTCTTCGTTTATATGCTAAGGTTAATTTCCAGATAGTTATGATCAATCTTGTCGGTCAATTAGATAGCACGTATATCTACAAGGAACCGCCCACTTCAACATCATTCGGTGTCTACGGATCTCCACCCATACCAACAGCCTAAAACCGATTCCATTCCTGGGCATAAACATACACAAGGCAACCGACAGTTCTAATTAAACTTATACTGTCGAAAAGGCTACACACTATAGCTTGTTCGATTGTCTAATTTTAATTACAACTGGGCAACCAGCTCCGTCCTCAGCCATTCTTACTGTTATACACGTACTACCGGAATGCAAATTTAACAAAGGTTCACTTTCAATAGTGATATAACGATTGGGTCGTTATATCGCGTTCATTGTCTCCATATGACGTATTTGGATCAACATTAGTAAACCGCCGTAGAACCGAAAAAAAATATGGCGGAAACGTACGCCAGAGAGTACTAAAGAAAGTTTACTGCAAATTGAGGTAAATCGAGTGGAATCAGTACGAGGATGCATCTTCTCATTAACAAGACGAACGCACCCAATTAGATAAAAAATATTCTCCAAGGGGACAAGAAGGCACCTAAAAAATAGAGGTATCATAATGAATGCAGAGACATCCGGTTCTGCGATGCATTACCAAATTAATCGCCCAATTGACGAAGCTAATTAAACAGTGCATGGTCATGCATGATTTAGCGAAAGCCTTGATAAATAATACCGAACAATTTCAGGATGATACACACAGCAGCAAGCTCTATGAATCAATATATTCTACCGTCATATTATCCTTGTTGATCCGCAGTACTCTGCCTTTACAGATGCATTGTCAAATTTGACGTCATAAAACCACTATCTGTTCGTTTTCTACATGTATACCACAAAATAATAAGATCTGACCGATGAGCCAATTAATGCGAGATTTAGATGGTCTAAATTACTGTCGACATCCCAAGTGTGGCGGTTGACGCGGTTTATCAGCATACGAAACAAATTCAAGTATCGGCTCTTATAAAGAGCGTCCATGATTATGTTAGATCATAAGCTTAAGAGTGTTCTCAATGATGACGATGACGATGATGATGACGACGGTGATGACGATGATGATGACACTAATGATGATGATAATGACAACGATGGTGATGATGATGGACAATAATGATGATGATGATGAGGATGATGAGGATGGTGATGATGATGATGATGATGAAACTGATGATGATGTCGAGGACGATGGTGACGATGGGGACGTCGATGATGACGATGACGATGATGTAAGTGACCCCATTGTATATATGTATATATCCATGTTCTGCATTAATTTGCAGCTTTGACAATTAAAGCATAACTATTTTGCTAACCACGATATAGTTCTACTGTGGGTATATACGCTTAACATATGAAATTACGTTTGAACATTTACACCCACAGTAGAAATGTATACCCACAGTAGGAAGCTGTATATCCACAGTAGGGTGTAAAGATGAAATTTACAACATAGGAGTTATACACACAATAGAACAGGCAATTATGGTATAAATATGTATTATACACGAATGTGTAGTATTTTCTTAGCAGAAAGCACACTGTATGCACCAATTCAATTAAAAGCACTAAATGATTACTGATTATGTACTCTCATGCTCTTGCATGGCGGAATACTCATTGGATTTTAGATACGTGATTTTGAGGTGCTATTGAAACTCTTGTGGCTGCTCCGTTATTAAGTGTCAAGATTCTCCATGATAAATATGTAGAGAAGGATTAATTCGAGATCTCTATATCTTAAATATATACATGTAAGCTGGTCTATTTGTGAAACATATATATGTACATTATCTTTTCTATTTCTTGCAGTGAATGTCGATGGCGTCACTAACATGTTCACCTATTCCAGATGTGGTCACTAATACGTTAAGACGACGCTGATGTGTTTTCCGAAATATCGGGATTTTTGCTGTCTGAGCTAGTGCTTATCTTATTGATTGTGGCATTGAAATACACACAATACATATCGAGACATGTACATGCCACGTGTGTTATCATGCTCAGCTTTAATTGGTATTATTGTGTACGCTGAGGCAAACTATGTGTTCATAACAACGACAGAGAACCACTTGAGATGCAAGAGACTCTGTGAATATCACGTGACCTGCTTGAGGATCTATTTCAAGAATAAGAGATGCTTAATGATAACTGACCCTAACACTATATGGGGTGAGGCGGTGCGTAAATCACACATATCGGGGTTGATCTGTACAACACCAAATATATGTGGAGCTGATGAATTGTGTATTCCTACCGAAGCCAGCGGTGCTGGATATAAATGCGTTGACATAAAAGAAAAAATCAGTATACAAACAACAAGCGTGGAAAGGATGGATGCATATACATCGTGCAGAGACCAGGGTGGACATTTGTTTACATTGAGAAACAATGAACATCGGCTGGAGATAATAAATTATATCAAAGGGAATCCAAGTCTACGAAACCAAGCGGGATTCTGGCTCAATGTAAAGAACGTGAGCGGAGGCTGGGTCTCTGAAGAGGGATTGATTCCCAATTCACATCCTTACCTCATCTGGTCTGGAGGCGCGCCATCTGGAGATGGTCTCTGTGTGGAACTGATGAAGTATGGAGGATATTTTATGAATGATTTATACTGCACGACCAAAAGGGCAGTTATTTGTGAGTGGCCATAGTGTTAAATTCAGAAGGCCATGTACCTTATTATTGACTGATAAAGAACCCGAATGTATGACAGTTGTTTGTTTTACTGGAAGGTATATACATATAGAGGATGAGGATGTGTACTATTGGGCAATAATATATCTCACGTGACTTTCTCGCATTATGATTGGCTGCACACTGCTATACTATATATTACGACAATACCCCATTAGAATTCCTACTCGCCTACTATTCTTTTTCCATTTATAGTAATAGACTCATTTTGCGAACTCGGTTTGCCGCCTGAAGACACGGCCAGTCTGATACTATACCCTGTACGATATATACTTGTTACAATATCGGTATATCATGAGACATATTGGTGAATTGTTATTATCTTAACAAACGTCCGAGCATGTATAGCTATCTAATGTATTTAATTGTTTGTCCGTTTAGTTGGCAAGCGGTGACAGTTCTATCTTTGTAAAGACAGTGAACATTATTTATAACTTCTTTTTTCGTTTTCATCGAAGATCTACAATTTTAACTTCTGAAATTTTGCCAAAATGTCTTTGCTGATGTCGTATTTATAGAAATAAAGACATTACTCGCGAAGAGAGTATGTTAGTTGTGACTAATAACATAGTAATTGCTGTCGTCGTCAAAAGATTGCCGTACATTGTAAAATCTGAGATCAATTTCAGAAATTGACGATAAATAAAAATGTGACAAAATCATATACATAAATTGTGTGACAATTGACACCAATGTTCGATATATTTCTCGCTATCACCGAAATCCGAATGCTCCTACACAAACCTCACCAAATACGTTGTATGAGTTGCTTGCATTACAGAAGTATGTCATGGAATAGAATAATAGTAGTAGCATTATTAATGTTGTTTGATACAAAGTTCTGTAATGTTTGCTAAACAACACAAGTTGTTGGAAAGTGAGTCACAATGATTCAGATGGCAGTCACATTATATTTTTAAGGGATACAGTAATGGCGAAGTTGGTTTCATCTTGCGTCTATATTTACGAATGTTTGCCTGTCTGCCTGTCTGCTATATAAATTGGCCCGGCCATCTGTCGGACGCCAAGGATGTGTAATAGATAGCGTTAAGATTTTACGAGGAAGATAACGATGCGATTCAAAACTAGCAAAAGTGTCTTTATCTGGGTCACTGGCAGGGATGCGGGTCGTGGAGGTTTACCTAAATTAATAATAAAAGAATAATTATATGTCGGTTTACACAAAAATTCGATGTGTATACTCATGTCTGCGATACAATATATATATACATTTCCATGATACCAGGGCCCAAATTCATGAAACAAGGTCTATGATGATCTTAAGATGGACTGAAGCTATAAGATGTACGGTAAATCACGTTAATTTCATAAAACTTAACTTCAGATCATCTTAAAGGGGTACTGTACGCCATTTTCAATAAATTTCCGGTGATAACAACGATCTAATATCGATAATATATAGAAACATAAGTAATTTGAGTTGAAGATGTATTATGTAAACGCTCAGGTTAATAGGCTATCTTAAAATCAAAGTGAATAATTTGATATAAATTTAATTGATGACTGGAGCCATAAAATGGCGTAAATTAAATTACGAATTTGTGTGTACTAGACGTAATCAAATTAATTGGGGGATACTGGATTGGTAAACCGATGGTACACACGATCGTTTAAAACATTATGGTGATACGGGGAGAAAACTCAAGCCACTCACTGACTAGTGACGATACAATAACTTAAATGAGTATATGGGACTAGTATGCATATAATATAACTTTTATTTGATACATTTGGTTGAAAACTGTACAAAAATTATTCGACAACTTTATAACAGTGGGGCTATAACACTTAATGAATACTGGAGCGTCATAACATTGATATTCTGTTTTAATAACAATCTATGCCATAATATATGATTAAAATACTATTATCCATCACCATTTGAAATGTCTGTGGCTCAGAAGATGCCCATAGAGAAATATAAAATAGCTGAAATCATAAAAAAATCCCCCCCCCCCCCCGTTATGGCTCCCAGAATGCAACAGAATTCAAGCTTGAAAAAGGAATTTTCAATGGAAGGGGAATAATTCTATCTTTAAAATATAGAGTTATTCCCTCTCCATTGAAAATAATACACTTTGCACAACAAAACCAGATGAAACTTTAGCACAAACACGTCGGCAACTCAACAAAAACATGTTCACAGTTTATTACACATGGATAAGTTGATAATACAATGTTAGAGAGCTTCCTATTTCAAATGCATGGTTTATAATATGGCATATATTTTATATATATGATCTGGGGGTTGGAAAATTAAGTGGGCTTTTAATGTTGATGTTTCTTTCAAATACAGATTGCCAGTCCGGACAGACTCTATCACTAAGACTCTTACATGTAGCTTATGTCAGTCATGCAGTCATCGTGTTTTCAACTTTCCAGAATAAACGATAAACTGATACTGTCTTCTTGCTATTAATAACCGACATCTGGGACAATTTGGGAATTAGAATGGGGTGTATAAATGTACTATATGTGAATACTAGCGTAATAGCATTTTTCGTTCCTCGTGTGGTTTTTGTGGGGGGGGGGTGTAGCTGCAAATTTAATTCATTTCTGGTTAAATACGCCCAGAATAGAAAACCTAAATAGAAAACCTTCATGCAGAATAGCGAATCTTCGGAATAACGAACATTTGGAATAGCGAACCTTCGGAATAATGAACATTCGGAATATGGAACCTTCGGAATAATGAACCCGATCCTGTATGAACATCCCACGACACGTCCATCAATAAATATATAAATGTTTCATGGGACTGTTATACATATAAGACTGGAGTAAAGTTGAGACCAACACGTCTTTGTTAATTTTGGTGCCCGGATTTCAACGAAATTTGGTGTGGTGACTCAGGGTGCCCTGGCAGAGTGTATAATGGCGTTAGTTTTTCTAAATTTTTAGTTAAACAAATTTAAATGAATACAAATTATGAACCTATGTGAATATTTAGGTACAATATAAACCTATTTGCACGAGAATATGTTGCAGCACCAGATATAGGGGAATGTGGGCCACAGTTAGACATGGGTCAGAGTGAGACATTGCCTCTAACATTTCTATAATTTCCAGACCAATATCAATGGCGCCAGTCCAGAGATTTTAGCCATATAACACATGTTACTATATTTGTTCAAAATTCTATCATCAGGTGAAGGTTGAATCTGACCCAGCGACCAATTTTCAAGGAAAAATTAATTAATTTAATTTTTGCAATTTTAAGGGGAAAATATCTTTATTAGATAAATTTACATATAATACTGAATACATTTTTGTGATGTGGAAAACGGGGATTTATTACATATTTCACATAGCCATATCTGATATATTTATAGACGTTTATGTATGCTTGACTTTCAGCGAGTTACACGGGTGGTGCACAATGACTCAATGGGACACAATTTCTGGCCTGTGGTAGGATCCACCTTCAGTAGATGATAAGCACTTCAAAAAGGAATGACATAATTTGCAAAATGACTATTGTTTTGGGGCCGGAGTGGATATATAATTTAGATCAAACAAACTGATGTCATTGTGCAATAGTGGTATGTTCGGGGCGTTTCCTATACGGTTACTACTAATTAATCAAACGTGCATATATCACGTTTACTGAGTTCACCTTAAAAGACCATCGAACCACAAAAAATACTAGATCATTTCATGAATATCTACACTAGATATTACCGTACTATAGACCATATTACACCAATTGCACTGTACACAAACCTGGGAACTTTGTTATGTTCTGACAGCGAAATTTATAACAATAAATAAACAAGAAGGGAATATATTTCCCTTTATTGTTAATACTTGTTCCTCAATAATCTACTTCACAGTAGGGGTGGTCCCAGCTCGAGATTGCATGCTTGCTTGTGACTTTTGTGATATTATATCGTTCTCTCAGGTGTCCTATCATTGTGATGGTCAATAATATTGATAGTGGAGACTTAGACTGAAATTAATAATAGTGATGGAAATTTAATTCTATTTAATTATATTTTAATTTAATTCTATATATGTCCCTATGCCAAATAATATACTGATCGTTGAGAATTTGATAATTGCCCGGGAGGAATTACATTAGTGTAAAGGACGCAAAGAAAAATCAACCACCAAGTCACTTAAATCTTGCAATTTCAAAGTTGGACCTTCACATTCTATGACACACATTATTAAGGAACATGTATTTCATAATTTATTACTTGTACTGTTTTTTCATTGTTACAAATTTCCCTATCGCAACAGCAAAAACTTTGTACTGGTGGAATATATCATTCTCGACAGGCATAGATACATATTTGATTTAAACATATTTATTGTCATGTATAATGGATATATTAATACATTATTATTAGGGATTGGAGGACAAGTTCTGGAAACTTAGCTGGACCTCCGCTCCCTACAGCAAATATAAATTCAAACATATGTAAACAGAGTAATATTTATAAATAGGTTTGGTATGACGGGCATGATGTGTCAAATGTATATACTAGATCGAACCAGGTTAAGTATGATTTCGTAAGAGAATCGAAAATCGTTGGCGGGGTTTTTATACATATTAGGGAATATTTGAATGGGGCTTGACTTATATGAGGGTTATTAAATAGAAATTGGATGTTCTCACGCTTCGAGAACAACTATATAGGGGGGGGGTCGATTGTGTTACGGTAATAGGCGGGCGGTGTGTGGGGACATGGCAAGGGGCCGGTCAATCGTATTAGTGGATTAACGTGAGGTCATTCGCAACAAGTTGCAAACCTGCCAGACAATTTGATAAATGTCAGAGCTGCTTCTATAATTAAATTGTTCTCATTATGTGTTAGGGTAATATCTCCTTTGATAAGAGCTTCATATGATAATACACCAAATGATCTCAACGTTTGTACCAAATCCGTGCGATGATGAATATAACAGGGGCAATGCATAAAAAAGTGTTCGGCATCTTCAACAGGGTTTCCACAGGCGCACATGGCGTTATCAGCGATGTGGTTAGTAAATTTATCATAATTCAGGTCGCTACAATTGTTCCTGATTCGACAATGTATGATATTAATCTTACGGTCGCCGTGATGAACGTGTAACGGAATCTTGGTCTTTGGGACAATTGTAGATTTAAAAGTGTCATATGTTTTACCTTTTATTTCGTCTGACAAGACATTCCAGACATTAATCGTGCTCGGGAAGAATGTTTTCTTAAAAGCTTCGAGATAACAAAAGTAGTTTTCTAAATCATCTGAATTGCGTAAAAAATACCGGCTGATATCTCCGACACGAGGTAGAAGCAGTTAGGTTAGGAATAGGGGGCTTTGTTGTTAACAATTTTATACATTAGACATAGTTTTTGTGCATCCCTACGTTGCTGTAGCGGTTGCCATCCAAGTTCCTTTAACAGTGTCGCGTTTGACGAAGATCTTGTTCGGCCTGACACCACTCGCGCTGCATCATAGTAAAGTTTGTCAAATGTTGATTTAATACTGTCAGGGGCAGAATCCCATACACAGTTGCCATATTCTAGTATAGGTAATACATGAGCTTTAAACATGGTATCGAGGGTTAAGAAACATAGATACATAGATACATAGAGATTCATGGCGTGGTCTAAGAACATGCTACCAGATTAAAAACATTTATATGACCATATGCGATTGCCCCATGAGTCATGTAGAACTAGAAGGTCATGACAGTTCGAAGAGCTTGGCCTGGAATTATTATGTTTAGCATACATATTATTCCAATCCCAATGTGTCAAGTCGACAATAGCAAGTACGCAGGGCTATATTTAATAATTTTTCCACAAATAGCCACTAGTATATATGCTAGCCATGCTGACCGAGCTCCCGCTTAATGCTTAAGGTTTAAACCGAGAACACAGTGTTAAAATCATGAAATATTTAATATGTGAGAATGCAGAAACAAATCACCATTAACTAAAATGTCGTTATTAACGGTGCATTATAGTTATTATATTTAACTTGATCTGTCCATCACAGGAAACATAATTCATAGATGGAGAGTTGAAAGCATATCCTCTCACCAGTCACTACACTCTGCAGTGTGCCAAGACCAAATGGGAGATGTTCTTCTTTTCCTTTACTCACCAAGTTAATTGACTCACTTTGTCAGTCACCAATTGACTGGGCTTCACATGTTTGTCGACTGTAGCTGGTTAGAATTGTATTTTGACCCGAGTCACACTCACAGTGAGTGGGTGAGGCTGAGCCAAAAGTCGTTGAAAACTAAATTTACTAATCTGTAATCACTAATACAATACTAATAGTAATAGACTAGTAGTAGTACTAGTAGTAAATGAGTAAATCAGTCAGCTCTAAAATGTTCATTTTCTGATTTCCTTGACCTGACAGTGTCAGCTATTAACAATTAAATTTAGAGAAGTAGACGGAAAAATTTGCCGCTTGAAACTCTAACCATTCCAGGTGAAAACATACTTAAAATTTAACAGAACAAGTCAAATCACCGTGATGACTACAGACCAGTCCAACGTCCACAGTCCACTCCACTGTCTCCACTGACCATCATTTTTTCAGTCACAGATTCATCATTCAGTTTCTTTCCGACTGACTGAGTTTCACTTCCACTGTTCAACCAAGTCCGGAGGCTTCACAAACAATGTATGCTCAATCGATTGGCTTATACCAATAAAATTCAGCACGAGAACAACAACAACAACGGAGAATTTCGAATATGCTCTCGCCGATAACTGCTTGCACCTGGGCGCACCCATTTTGTAACGAAAATTACGTCACCAATCGCAAAGTTGCTATGGGCCAGGGGACGTAATTTCAAACTTAAACGGTTCGGAATCTGACGAAATTTGCTGAATGCTATGCACCTATGTCAACTAAATCCACTTCAATCATTTAATTTTGAATAAGGTTGATTTTGTTTTTCAAATTTAACAGTGTTGCTATGGAGAGGCTGATCGAAGAAATAAATTCGTTTTTGTTAAAGATTTAACTTGATGTATTGTCAGCGATGTTTCACTATAATGGGAAGTTAGACATTTAGACTGGCTCGCATCCACACTCAAAATATATATAACTAAAGTGTAGTCAGACTCCAACCCAACGTTTAGTCAACCGAATCTGAAGCTGTTAAATAAACTAGTTGTGAAGAGAAAAAAGTAACCAAACGTTGGGTTATGGTATCCCATACTTTGTAACCAAACGTTGGGTTAACCCTTTCAGTGCCAGGGCCGATCTCATTCATCGGCCCTAATTTACGGTCTGTAAAATCGGTCCTAAAAAATATTTGTTTTGGGTATGCTTAAGCATGCTATAGCGAATTTAAAAACAAACTGGATAAAACCTTAGGGGCATGTTATAACTCAAAACTATCACCAAGTATTCATAGTAATAATTTTGATGCCCATGAAAAACGTAAGATTCCCTGGCACTAAACCTACAAAATAAGTATGGCACTGAAAGAGTTAATTAAAGAATATAAGAAAAAATTATTAAAATTGTAAAAAATGGTAAAAAATAATAACAAATGATGAAAAATTGTTAGGCCAATGCATTCTCTTATATTCTCGGCGTTGGTCCTAAACATAACAGTTTTTTTCGCTTTTGAATGAGTTAATCGTGCCTTTTTAAGAGAAATGATTGTACCCTCCCTAAAAGAGGTATTATTTAAGGTACATCGGGCGGAAAAAACTGACCAGATGATGTCGTTGTTGTTGGCATTCAGGGCTTCGGGTCGTTGTTGTTGGCATCACGGCTCGGGGCTACCCGAAAAATCTCACATTGCCGTAGAGGGAAAATAGGATTGCGTGTATTTAGTAATTTTAACTAATTATTTTCTCGCCAACAATGTCGTTGTTGTTGATATTTACGGCTTGGGGGCTATTTTCTCGCCAACAATGTCGTTGGCGTTCACGGTTTTGGGCAGTGGAAGTCCCGTCAGATTCGGGACGTATCGCAGTGCCTTGGATTCACTTAAACAACTGACCCGATGATGTGGTTGTTGTTGGCATTCAGGGCTTCGGGTCGTTGTTGTTGGCATCACGGCTCCCCGAAAAATCTCACATTGACGAAAAGGGAAAATATGATTGCACTTAAAAAACTGACCCGATGATGTCGTTGTTGTTGGCATTCAGGGCTTCGGGTCGTTGTTGTTAGCATCAGGGCTCCCCGAAAAATCTCACATTGCCGAAAACGTGTATTTAGTAATTTTAACTAATTATTTTCTCGCCAACAATGTCGTTGTTGTTGATATTTACGGCTTGGGGGCTATTTTCTCGCCAACAATGTCGTTGGCGTTCACGGTTTGGGGCACTGCCATATAGCTGCGTCAGTTAGCAGGAATTGTGGTGTGTAAGTTTAGACTTTAAAATCTGAATGTTTCGGAAATAGACTAAGATTTTCAGCCTTAACAAAAAATGTATACATCAGAAAATGTAAATTCTATATTTTGCGAGGTATTAGCAAGTTTTGGCTCAACGGGTTTAGCAGTTTGAAGTGAATATGGATATAAAAATATACATATACATATGTAGAGTTACTCCTCTTGGATCGCGAGCGAATATCAATTAACCCCGAAGTGCCGATTGCGGTGATTTGGGATTGGAGAAACGGTGCTCTGAGCTTCTCCAAAACGCAACCACGGCCGTGTCGGTGGTATTTTACACTTACATACGAAATCTGAGCTCAATCCGAACACGCGTTTTGGATTCCATGAAGTACACATATACACACATATATACGGAAGTCTCAAATTATATAGGAGAAAAGAGTAGTAGGTGAGTAGGAATCCTACTGGGGTACTATCCTAAAATAGTATAACAGTGTACAGCCAGTCAGACGCGATAATGCCACGTGAGATATAATATACCATGATACTACCATGGTAGTATGATATACTACCATGGTACTACCACGTTAAATCTCTACCATGGTACTTTATCATGGCACCGTACTAAGGTATTCTACCATGTTACAATGGATACTACCATGGTACTGTTAGTTATATGGCACTACCGTGGTACTTATGATATCATGGTGATTGTACCATGGAACTGTACTAGGATACTCTACTATGTTACATGCGGTTGATACCGTTTCTTTTGTTATGTTAGACTAGATTATTGTACTATATATGTAGACCAAGTCTTCTCGGCCCACACCAGCTTGTCATATTGACTCTACAAACTAGGGTTACATTTTTCGATGAATCCACTTTGAACAAGCAAATGGAGGGACATGACAATCTGCGGGATGGGATGGGATATGGGACAAAACGACAATCTGCGGGACAGAATTTCAAAGTGCGTGGGACGGCCGATATCTCGAGGAATACAGGGCGTAGGGTGCTCATTTTGGTGTCTATCGAAAGGCCCACGTTCGCCCTATCCAAACATATTAACCCCGCCACTGACCGGACACCAGAAGTTGCATTATTTGATCGACAACTGACCTAACATGGGGTGGAATTTGGGATAGCATGACAATCTGCGGGACAGGATTTTCAAATTGCGTGGGACGGCCGATAGCTCGAGGAATACAGCGCATAGAGGGCTACTTTTGGTGTCTAACGAAAGGTCCACATTCGCCCTATCCACACATATTAACCCGCCACTGACCGGACACCGGAAGTTACATTATCCGGTCGACAACTGACCTAACATAAAATGCCACAAACACGAAAAACTGCGTTCGACATTAATGTTTAGAATTTAGATTTCTCGATGAATACACTAGCAAACAACAAGTTTTAGGTATCAAATAACGCAGTGGAATACTGTGCATTCGTTTTTAGCTACAATATGGCTGTTTTAGTGCGAATATTGTAATGGCGAACACGCAAACACGCTCCGATAAAACAGCTAAAAATAGACTCGATGTTTACAATTACAGTATCGATTTCAGCCGGTATATTCAATATAATGGGGCGTATGGTATATCAAAATGTAGAATTAGACACAGGGAATGTATTTTTTTCCAAATGGGTCCACCAGGCGGTGAAATTGTTGCAGAAATTCGCTCCAAGATATTCGCACTTATTTTTATTTCAGTTGTGACTAAAAGCCCAGATGCCGGAGCCCAGCGACTAAAAGCCAAGTTAAAAAATAGATCAACTGGTTTGAACGAATGAATATGTCAATGGTAAGACTATTCAAAAGAATATTCAAATCAAATAGTGTTTATAGACTTAAAAACTTATGTGTCCGCCATTCATATATGCGGTGAAGTTCTCATATTATCTCCCAGTAATACGCGGGGGAGGTTCTCATATGAACATATTATCTGCCGGTCATACACGGTGGAGGTTCATATTATCCGCCGGTCATACGCGAGGGAAGTTTTCTTATTATCCTCCAGTCATACGCGGGGGAGGTTCTGATATGAACATATTATCTGCCGGTCATATGCGGTGGAGGTTCATATTATCCACCGGTCATACGCGAGGGAGGTTCTCTTATTATCCTCCGGTCATACGATGGGGAGGTTCTCATATGAACATATTAACTGCCGGTCATACGCGAGGGAGGCTCTCATATTATCCACCGGTTATACGTGAGGGAGGTTCTCATATGAACATATTATCTGCCGGTCATATGCGGTGGAGGTTCATATTATCCGCCGGTCATACGCGATGGAGGTTCCCATATTATCCTCCGGTCAAACATGGGGGAGGTTCTGATATGAACATATTATTCGCCGGTCATACGCGGTGGAGGTTCATATTATCCACTGGTCATACACGGTGGAGGTTCTCATATGAACATATTATCCACCGGTCATACGCGGTGGAGGTTCATATTATCCGCCGGTCATACGCGAGGGAAGTTCTCATATTATCCTCCGATCATATGTGGGGAGGTTCTGATATGAACATATTATCCGCCGGTCATACGCGGTGGAGGTTCATATTATCCGCCGGTCATGCGCAAGGGAGGTTCTCATATTATCCACCGGTCATACGCGAGGGAGGTTCTCATATTATCCTCCGGTCATACGTTGGGGAGGTTCTCATATGAACATATTATCCGCCAGTCATACGCGGTGATGGTTCATATTATCCGCCGGTCATACGCGAGGGAGGTTCTGATATGAACATATTATCTGCCGGTCATATGCGGTGGAGGTTCATATTATCCACCGGTCATACGCGAGGGAGGTTCTCATATTATCCTCCGGTCATACGATGGGGAGGTTCTCATATGAACATATTAACTGCCGGTCATACGCGAGGGAGGTTCTCATATTATCCACCGGTCATACGCGAGGGAGGTTCTCATATTATTCTCCGGTCATACGTAGGGGAGGTTCTCATATGAACATATTATCTGCCGGTCATACGCGGTGGAGGTTCATATTATCCGCCGGTCATACGCGAGGGAAGTTTTCATATTATCCTCCGGTCATACCCGGGGGAGGTTCTCATATGAACATATTATCCGCCGGTCATACGCAGTGGAGGTTCTCATATGAACATATTATCCGTCGGTCATACGCGAGGGAGGTTCTCATATTATCAACCGGTCATACGCGAGGGAGGTTCTCATATTATTCTCCGGTCATACGTAGGGGAGGTTCTCATATGAACATATTATCTGCCGGTCATACGCGGTGGAGGTTCATATTATCCACCGGTCATACGCGAGGGAGGTTCTCTTATTATCCTCCGGTCATATGATGGGGAGGTTCTCATATGAACATATTAACTGCCGGTCATACGCGAGGGAGGTTCTCATATTATCCACCGGTTATACGTGAGGGAGGTTCTCATATGAACATATTATCTGCCGGTCATATGCGGTGGAGGTTCATATTATCCGCCGGTCATACGCGATGGAGGTTCCCATATTATCCTCCGGTCAAACATGGGGGAGGTTCTGATATGAACATATTATTCGCCGGTCATACGCGGTGGAGGTTAATATTATCCACTGGTCATACACGGTGGAGGTTCTCATATGAACATATTATCCACCGGTCATACGCGGTGGAGGTTCATATTATCCGCCGGTCATACGCGAGGGAAGTTCTCATATTATCCTCCGATCATATGTGGGGAGGTTCTGATATGAACATATTATCCGCCGGTCATACGCGGTGGAGGTTCATATTAACCGCCGGTCATGCGCAAGGGAGGTTCTCATATTATCCACCGGTCATACGCGAGGGAGGTTCTCATATTATCCCCCAGTCATACGTTGGGGAGGTTCTCATATGAACATATTATCCGCCAGTCATACGCGGTGATGGTTCATATTATCCGCCGGTCATACGCGAGGGAGGTTCTGATATGAACATATTATCTGCCGGTCATATGCGGTGGAGGTTCATATTATCCACCGGTCATACGCGAGGGAGGTTCTCATATTATCCTCCGGTCATACGATGGGGAGGTTCTCATAGGAACATATTAACTGCCGGTCATACGCGAGGGAGGTTCTCATATTATCCACCGGTCATACGCGAGGGAGTTTCTCATATTATTCTCCGGTCATACGTAGGGGAGGTTCTCATATAAACATATTATCTGCCGGTCATACGCGGTGGAGGTTCATATTATCCGCCGGTCATACGCGAGGGAAGTTTTCATATAATCCTCCAGTCATACGCGGGGGAGGTTCTGATATGAACATATTATCTGCCGGTCATACACGGTGGAGGTTCATATTATCCACCGGTCATACGTAGGGGAGGTTCTCATATGAACATATTATCCGCCGGTCATACGCAGTGGAGGTTCTCATATGAACATATTATCCGCCGGTCATACGCGAGGGAGGTTCTCATATTATCAACCGGTCATACGCGAGGGAGGTTCTCATATTATTCTCCGGTCATACGTAGGGGAGGTTCTCATATGAACATATTATCTGCCGGTCATACGCGGTGAAGGTTCATATTATCCGCCGGTCATACGCGAGGGAAGTTTTCATATTATCCTCCAGTCATACGCGGGGGAGGTTCTGATATGAACATATTATCTGCCGGTCATACGCGAGGGAAGTTCTCATATTATCCTCCGGTCATACGATGGGGAGGTTCTCATATTAACATATTATCCGCCGGTCATACGCGAGGGAGGTTCTCATATCATCCACCGGTTATACGCGAGGGAGGTTCTCATATTAGCCTCCGGTCATACATAGGGGAGGTTCTCATATGAACATATTATCTGCCGGTCATACGCGGTGGAGGTTCATATTATCCACCAGTCATACGCGAGGGAGGTTCTCATATTATCATCCGGTCATACGTGGGGGAGGTTCTGATATGAACATATTATTCGCCGGTCATACGCAGTGGAGGTTCATATTATCCAACGGTCATACACGGTGGAAGTTCTCATATGAACATATTATCCGCCGGTCATACGCGGTGGAGGTTCATATTATCTGCCGGTCATACGCGAGGGAAGTTCTCATATTATCCTCCGATCATATGTGGGGGAGGTTCTGATATGAACATATTATCCGCCGGTCATACGCGGTGGAGGTTCATATTATCCGCCGGTCATACGCGAGGGAGGTTGTCATATTATCCACCGGTCATACGCGAGGGAGGTTCTTATATTATCCTCCGGTCATACATTGGGGAGGTTCTCATATGAACATATTATCCGCTTGTCATACGTGGTGGAGGTTCTCATATGAACATATTATCCACCGGTCATACGCGGTGGAGGTTCATATTATCCACCGGTCATACGCGGTGGAGGTTCTCATATGAACATATTATCTGCCGGTCATATGCGAGGGAGGTTCTCATATTATCCACCGGTCACACCTGAGGGAGGATATGACCGGCGGATAATATGTTCATATGAGGACCCCCACAACGTATGACCAGAGGATAATATGAGAACCTCCCTCGCGTATGACCGGTGGATAATATGAACCTCCACCGCATATGACCGGCAGATAATATTTTCATATCAGAACCTCCCCCGCGTATGACCGGAGGATAAAATGAGAACTTCCCTCTCGTATGACCGGCGGATAATATGAACCTCCACCGCGTATGACCGGCAGATAATATGTTCATATGAGAACCTCCCCCGCGTATGACTGGGAGATAATATGAGAACCTCCACCGCATATGAATGGCTGACACATAAGTTTTTAAGTCTATAAACACTATTTGATTTGAATATTCTTTTGAATAGTCTTACCATTGACATATTCATTCGTTCAAACCAGTTGATCTATTTTGTAACTTGGCTTTTAGTCGCTGGGCTCCGGCATCTGGGCTTTTAGTCACAACTGAAATAAAAATAAGTGAGAATATCTTGGAGCTAATTTCTGCAACAATTTCACCGCCTGGTGGGACCCATTTAAAAAAAATACATTCCCTGTGTCTAATCCTACATTTTGATATACCATACGTCCCATTATATTGAATATACCAGCTGAAATCGATCCTGTAATTGTAAACATCGAGTCTATTTTTAGCTGTTTTATCGGAGCGTGTTTGCGTGTTCGCCATTACAATATTCGCACTAAAACAGCCATATTGTAGCTAAAAACGAATGCACAGTATTCCACTGCGTTATTTGATACCCAAAACTTGTTGTTTGCTGGCGTATTCATCGAGAAATCTAAATTCTAAACATTAATGTCGAACGCAGTTTTTCGTGTTTGTGGCATTTTATGTTAGGTCAGTTGTGGACCGAATTATGTAACTTCCGGTGTCCGGTCAGTGACGGGGTTAATATGTGTGGATAGGGCGAATGTGGACCTTTCGTGAGACACCAAAAGGAGCCCCCAACGCGCTGTATTCCTCGAGATATCGGCCGTCCCACGCAATTTGAAAATCCCGTCCCGCAGATTGTCATGCTATCCCAAATTCCACCCCATGTTAGGTCAGTTGTCGATCAAATAATGCAACTTCTGGTGTCCGGTCAGTGGCGGGGTTAATATTTGTGGATAGTGTGAATGTGGGCCTTTCGTTAGACACCAAAATGAGCCCCCAACGCCCTGTATTCCTCGAGATATCGGCCGCCCCACGCAATTTGAAATTCTGTCCCGCAGATTGTCGTTTTGTCCCATATCCCATCCCATCCCGCAGATTGTCATGTCCCCAAATGGAGATAAATTTATTGAATGAGTGTCAAACGCGGGCAATTCCACGTGACTGACATTACATTCAAAGAACTTTTTCCAGATTCATTGTGATGATACCAGCAACATGTGTAAATATATCAACTTATTTCTATGTGTGATGTTGGCTTGTGCCAGGGTGTACCCAAAAATGTGCATTATTTTGAATTTAGTCAAGCGATGATAAAATGGCATCGTTCAATGTTAGTGTGACTGACATTACATGAAAATATCAAGGCACATTGCCAACTTGTTTTCAAATTAAATTTGTCTTAAATTTGCAGAAACTCTTATGAATTTATTTGTTAATTTTTCGTGGTAGATATTTCAAGATAATTTACGAGCAAAATTTAAGCTTAGAACTATAATAAAATATTTTTTGTTATCCAAATTATGCGTGACTGACATTACACTAATTTCGTGACTGACATTACGCTATGAAATATATCAAGTATTTCCAACAGTTTCTGATCCAAATGAGTAATTAGTGCCCTACAATCATATTTTATGGGGTTTAAATGCATTTAATATAGTTTATTACCATATACTGCACATGAACATGACATTGGGTAATGTAAGCGTGACTGACATTACACAAAATTATCCAAGATGCATGGTAACTGGATTTCAAATTTAAGTTGTTTTACATTCGAATAATTTAATATGAACACCTTTTTCAATTATTATGGACAGACTAATGTCTGTGACTGATATTATTTGATTGAATTTGTGCAAGACATTAGCCTATGGTATGAACAAATTCTCAAGTACCTTTTGCACAAGTTTTTCAGACAATAGCGTTCGGAGACCGGGATAATGGGAGTTGGTTTTCGTAGGTTGTCTTATACTTTGGCAAACATTTTCAACAAATATTTCATGCATATGACATTTCAGTCGTATATTTCACATCAAATCTATGTTGAAATTTCCCTGGTATAGTTTGTTTACCAGTATTTAGTGAGATATATTTTGTTTTTATACAAGTTGAATAAATAAATAAGTGGATAAGAATCGTCATTGTATGGCAGCCTCCAGAGAAATATGATAGCATAATACTGGGACTTTCTCGTAGAAGTTGAACAACTCATAATACCACAACAAAAGTCTGAGCACACTGTTTACCTGGGAACATGAATTTCTGAATATATAACCTAGCTGATAATTTTCAGCCCACTTGTAGTTAGGGCTGTAACAATGCGGAAGTTCATGTTGCAATGCACATCCCAATGTTTATGCTTTGATGGGGTGTGAACCACGATGCACAATTGCTACATTGTAGTTGTCACTATATCTATGAATTAATTAGCCTCGTTCAGGCTCATTGTAGGGATCAAGTTGTCCAAATGGTAACCAATCTGATTCATGCAATTAGGAAGGGTAAATTACCTACTAACTTTCTCTTTCTCATTGATGAAATTGATGTCACTCTTGGAAATAAATGTTGAGAAACTGAATTCTTGAGTGTTGTTAGAAAGCATTTGATGAGTTTTTATTCAAAAGTGTGCTTTTCATGTATCACTTCAGACATTTATGATGCGATGCATTGACTAAATTGCGATGCATTGAAATCATGATGAATCGTTGCAGCCCCATTTGTAGTTGTAATCCAATTACTACATGTAGTATGTTTTCTTACAAGATTTTTATGTCATCTACCAGAATAGGAACAAATTGCAAAACGTGACTGACATTACATGCCGTGACTGACATTACGCGTGACTGACATTACATATTTCAACTCTAGCTAGCGGTCAACTTAGACATCGAATGGTGTTTATTTTGAACACAGACATTGAGGCTCATGTATATTGAGCGTCTCTAAGATATGGTTGTTATATTGTCATGCAATATTGTTTTATAACAAAAATGGTGTTATTTTCGTGACTGACATTACATATAGTATGTAAATTTCTTAAAACTGTTTTTCCCCAAAAGGACATCAGTCACAGAAATATAAACCCAAAATGTGTTATAGCGTGCATGAACCTACTTAAATACTGAAATACTACAGGCCAATCTTAAATAATTGTTACAATTTGCTCAATTACTAACAAGCCACTTTTTGCAACAATTTTAGAAGCACACGTGGGTTAACAATGTCATAAGCTTTCAGCACTAAAATGATGAATGTCAGAGAGAGAAAAACTGTTTTCAATAACTTGAATACCATAACTTTCAGATTTTCAAACTGTTTAGTCAATATTCAAGATTTAATTTTTTCACAAATATCTTTCTCCGTCGTGGAATTGCCCTTTAAACGTTAAACGAACAGTTAACAGATAGTTTAACGCAATTATGTGAAAGGTGTACGCGCCGTGCGTAACATAAACGCATTTCTGAATGTAGTCTAATTGTGGCCACTAACGGGGGGGGGGGGGCAGAATCTACTGGATCGACCACTGATAACATCCAGGAAAACTCACTCACCGATTTGTTTTTCTTACATTAATTAGCAGTTTTGACTGGTCATGCACGGTGGGGGGGGGGGGGGCAGGACACACCGGACCGACCATGTGATATTGAATTATGTACTGAATAATACTTATGTACCAATCTGAATGGTATCTTAATGCGAAGATGGCAGGTTATTATTTTAATTTTATCGAATATTATTTCCTAGATTTTGTGTGGCAATTGGGGTGATGGTGTCATTCACAGTCATTGTCACAAGGCATCGATCACAAATGTAGCCAGCTTTTCAAATTGATCACAAATGTTCAAGGGCGATCAAATTTGTAGCCAGCTTTTCATATTCATGTAGGTCTAATGAACAAGACAATGTGTTTTGCTAATCACATTCTTGAGTAGATGAAAGAAAAACAACTTACATTTATAAGGGAGGAAATAAATTAAATATTAGTTATTAATGTCTATGTCTAAATGTCATGGAATTGCTCGAGTTATATTCCTATAACTTAAAGATACGGACGGCGTTGGCGGTGGGTATGCTGTTAAAATATTCACCTCCGTTAAAACCCGCCATAAACAGAAATAGTAAAATATAGACAGGCTTTGTTCTTATACAAATCAGAAATATGGCATAAACAGTATGTTATTGTCAATTTGTTTTAATTTGTTGTGTAAACAAAAGCAAAAAACGTTACGTTTACCTGGATTTTGTTTAGATCCGGATATGGTAAACATAAAGAGCGTTCTTTGTTACTGTTTTCCTGATATGGAAATAATAAAGAGCGTTTATATCATCTGTGTGTGATTAACCAATATAATTTCGCTGTGTTATGTAAACAGAAGCAGAACATCTCTAGCACGAGCAGGCTCTTGTTTACGTACACCATCGTATGTCTTGGCGACAATATACTATTTACGCGCTGATTATGTTTGGCATATGAACAAAACTAAATATATATTTTAATATTCCTTCTGTTGATGGCGATATGAAAAAAAATGAATATTTCTGCAACGAACGCGCCCGTGCCTTTAATAAAATAACCCAGTTTTGGAGCATAACGTCGCCAGTTTGATCGTGTGTTCACGCGATGAGGTCATAAATTGCGTCATAAACGATAGAATTTGAAAAGCTAACTACAATTGGGATCCCAAGTGAAAAGCTAACTACAATTGTGATCCCATGTGAAAAGCTGGCTACATTTGTGATCGATTTGAAAAGCTGGCTATGAAGGTGATCGATGCCGTGTGACAATGACCCCATCGGTGGCAATTGATGAGTTCTCCCGGTCTTGAATATATCGGAACAGTACTATGAGGAGTGAACAGACTCCATTATTATGTCAGACAATCACACAACGCTGATAATTAGCAAAAAACTGGGTATCTACTCCACATGCATTAGTACAGCAACGGGGAGGCGGTGAAGGAGTTACAATCTATCCTCAGTGTAATTGTCAAGCACTCATCACTGGCTTTTGCTATGTGGGGGTGTCCAACCTCCATCCGAGTGATTATGTCAGCGTGGTTAATGGTGGAATAATCGACTTTAAAATGTATTAAAGTAATTCATTGTCAAAGCAAAAAAGCACAGTAATGTACAGTATCATTCAACCGATATATATGAAGTCTCGTGTCTAATTTCCATTAATTTACCACTGCCCTTTTCTTGGTGGGGTGACCAACCCGTGATCCGAGTGCTAACAGTGGGTTGGCTAATGGCCTGTAACTGAATGGCACTGCACGTTAACGTCAGGTTTTCGCCGTAATTTGCGTTAGCCTGACTGTTCATATTTTCATAAGAATCCGGGCAACATCTGGCTAAGTGAAAGATTGATTCACAAATTTTACACATGTGAGGGTTTCTGTCCCTCGACAAAGGGCACGTAACTCTTTTTTACATCACCTTCATTCCGAATCTATCATTCCTTCATTTGTCGAAAGATCTTTGCTGGAAACTGCCCATGTCACCATACATGCTTCTTTTTATGTTGCGGTGCTGAAAGGGCACAGTTGTCGAAGCATTTCCATAGTACTGATGCGTCATGGATTGTTTTCCAAAATAAAAACTTAAAGCTGAACACATTTCATTTGACTGAACAAAGTTTTACATTCCTTGTAATTTACTCCAGTAAGCACTAACTGTCCGTCTTTATGTTGTAAACCTGAATCATTCAGACGTTTGACTGCCAAGCAGATTTAGGCAATGTCATGTTATATTTTCTTCGTCTTGTATGAAATGTTCCATGTCAATACCCTGACGCTTCTTATATACCTATCCAAATATGTTAATTCGTCATATATATATGATGCAGACAGTTCGCCCTTTTTTATATATGCCATCCAAGAAATTTAGCAATTTAGCAACACCCTCTTTACAACTCAAGTATTTCACTCCAAGATATAGCTATTGCTGGGGCCTGTTTTTCAGCCGATAATTCATTCAATATCTGCCATACTTTTAACTCGTCTACCCATCTACCGTACTGGTTAGACTTCGAGAACGCCGGTGGAGTTTTGTAATTTCCAGATTTCCCATTTTAATTATTCATGAAAGCTTTCGCTGTTAAACCGTTTTCCGCACAAAACCTCGCTCTGCTACCATTTGATATACTAGTAGTAGCAGAGCTCACCTTTATATATGTATGCTCGCCGAAGATCGCTGTCTTCTTCACGCTAGCTAGCCTGAATCCATTACTCGTCTGTCAAATTTAACACCCCCCCCCCCCGATTCTCGCTCACAAAAAGGTGACATTTCCTCAGTTTCGAATGATCAGTAGGGGTAAATTTGTTAAAACAGATTACCAGTGTTTTCAGACACCATGGGTGTGGCCATGTTTATTGAGAGAAGGTTAGTTGTGAGTTTGTGTATTTTTAGTGTCAAGTAGTAGCGAGTTCTGCGAAAAAGTTACCCAGACACAGCGTGTCTTTTTGGCACCTAAAAGTTGTCATCTGCATGAAAGTTTTTTTTTTTTAAATCCCTGAGGTGAGAAGTTTGAACTTTTTTTTAATATTATTGTGAGAAAACAGTGTTCTTCTAGACAACATAGGAGGCTATGCTCGAAACAATCTTGTTTTTGTGACCCGTGAGTCAAAAAATGGCTTATCTTTGGCCAATTTTGCATCAAAATTTAATTTTTCTGGCATAGAACCAAGGGGCATAACTCTTGCCACCCCTATTAACATAATAATTATGTTTAGAAGTGTTCACCCATTTACAAGCCCTCCCTTGACAATTGGATTGATTTTTACAAAAAAAATAATTTACGGGTGTGTTTACCGCTCTATTTTGGTCGTTAACTCTATTCGTAAATCTGATATACAATATAGCGTATTATGACTTATTTCGAGAACTGATGTAACATATACAACCACATTTGACGCCATCTTGGATAACAAAGTTTCCCTAAAGCGATTTTTTGCGGCTTTTGGATATACTGTTCCTGACGCTTTTCCGCGTCGAATGACACCAAATTCAGCTTGTATCCAATTTATACCGGGTTGATCCACACATTCAGCTTCAATAATCATACTATGAAGTCAGTACTACATGATTCCATGCTGAATGTGTATACATCTTTATAATGACTACTCCGTTCGTTGTGAATTACCACACCAGTGGCACCAAGCAGGATCACCAGCAACCCCCCATTCCTATTTGCACGCTCCATGCATAGTTCAGTCCCCTGTTACGCAGGACTTACCGCTGCCAGCCCTACACATAATGTGAAGAAATCACTCATTTATTTATGTGCGACTTCTGTTGGTTACAATTCATTCCGCATTATTCAGGGGGGGGGGGGGGTGAAAAAAAAAATTCCGGCACGTGCCGGGGTGGGTGGGTGGTCAAAGCCACCAACAAGCAATTTTTTTCGCAACTAAAAAAAAAATTCCTGCTTGTTTTTTAGTGTTTTGGCAATGAGTTGGGCTTCAAAACCACTTTGAATGAGAGAAATAATGTAATTCTAACTGGTAAACTGACTGCAGGCAGTTATCGTGTTGTATTTTGTTGCAAATTTTGAAATCCAAGATGGCTGCTGGCAGCCATGTTTTTTTGGCCAAATGACCTCAAAATGACTCATTCCTATTTACATGTCCATGTTAACATCCATGGTAAATAGTATGGACAGAAATTCATATACAGCTGTTTACAGTGAATTTCCCCCCCGCAAATCTGTTTTCCTAAAAAAGGGGGGTGGGTGTCAAAAAATGGTCGGTAAAAACTGCCGAAAACGGAAACAAATTTGGCGGTGGGGGGTGGGTGGGTACAAAAAATGATCGAAAGGGAAAAAATGCCATACGTGCCTGAAAAATAATTCCGACCCCACCCCCCCCCCCCCCCCCCCCCTGCATTATTCTGAAAAACTAAACTGTCCATATTTATTTGAAAATTGTCTAGATCAAGCCAGAATGAATGGTAACTGACAAAACACTTCAATAAAAATATGTTAAATTTACTTAAGAAAATGCACATGCCGACAGAGGTCAGACATAGCGTAGAGAGCGGCCTGCCCTGTTTTGCAGCTTGTCCTCTTTGTTGCCGCTGGCGCATTATACAGTAGGTGGATGCATCGCGTAGGTCTATGTGTAAGTCCTTCAATTACGCGTAGATCTCCGTAGTAATGCTATAAACATATTAAAGGTACTCAATCCGATCAGGTTGTCACCATATCATCAAGATACAACACCAACATCATAGTAATTTAGGAGCGTTAATTCGGATAATGCATCTTTAAACGTTTCTTTGCATTTTGTGTTTATTCCATGACCCCCGATTTGGTGTGAACTAGAGTAACATAGGCCTATATATCAGGCACACTCACCTCTTCCCTTTTCCAAAGCAACACCGAGCCAGAAACCAGCAAAGCCACATACACAAAGCTTTATAATTTTATTCATAACTGGAGCTTCCAGATTTTCTTTGGAAACTTCATTCTTCAGAAATCGTGATATTTCCTCGCTGCTGTAAACGTTCCCCATGGAAGATTTAGCTCGTTTAACTGCTTCTCTATGTGTGGTCTCAACCATAGTGGAGGCAGGCATAACTGCAAATCAACACGACAAAATCGTATAAAAGTTGAGGTCCACACGAGCAACTAAAACACAGCTTTCTAAGTCAAGAACCGGTGTGTAAACACAAAAGCATGGTCCGTAAGAAGGGCGAGGTCATGGCATCTAGATTGTGATCTTTGACATGAATTTTAATTTTAATTGAATTTTAATTGTATATGGGAGGCCGCGTTTTCACATTAATATAAAATTGACGGAATCTATACGGCTGACGTGGTCAGCTATAGTGGACCGCGCACATTCCTACATATACATACATTTTATGTCACTTATTCACGTCTTGATTAGCCATTCAGGTTATTTTATATACAAGTCGATGATATTGGTTGTGTACGAACTATGCGATAACGAACTAGTTTTCAGACATTATATAGTCCTACATGTTTAGTCCGGTAAACGTGTTTGGGGAGATGGACGCCAGCCTTGTTGCTTTCTGACGAATTAACGAGAATCATGAAAATGAAGTTTATCTGTATAACTGACAGTGTGAAAAATCAATGATGGTTGTTCCAAAGGCACAGTTTAATATTTTCTTTCAAGGATCTTAATTAGAGCTACCGGAATATTTATACATCTTATGTTATGGACATATAGCCCAGCCCTCAATGTATAGGCCTGTGCCTGCAATATATTTGGATAATAACTCGCCCGTTTATAGCTCATATATTAAAAACTGAGAACGGAACGAACCAATAGAGACAAATATATTATTCACTATGCCCATACATGTAGGTCTATATCTGTATCTGTATATTGCTCGATGTATAAGCCTTGGTATGGCTCTAGGCTGTTAATGTTGTTGTCGTCGATGTTTTAAAAATTCGCTGTCCATGTCATCCATGCAGGTGGTTGGTTCCTTTCGATGATTGTTTCCATAAAAAGAGTTTTTCTTTTCAGCCGTATTTGTTCTTAAGAAAGTTATTTGGTAACTTGTTACACTCCTGTGACTCAATAATGTTTGTTTTGAAAACCTGGGAATTTTTTGCAGTGTCGTGGAATCCGATTCAATTTGATTGATAACTTTAGTAACAACTAGTCAACCCGTGCATGCAGTATATGTATACCCCATAGCTATGGTATATGTGTACATGTATAATTGTATATATAATATTTTCCGCGTTACGGAGTATAGAGGACAATTATACTGTCTTCGCGGCGCTGGCAGAGTTAATGGGTAAAGTACACTTTGTATCGTGTGTATTGACTGGTCAGTGATTATCGATAAGCGCGATTGGCATTCAGTCAGTTGGTGTAAAGTATATATTCAGGGTTCAAGATAATTATGTTTACCATGATAGAATAGTTGCACTCGGCATTATGCAATTGTGATACAATTGGGTACGAGTTGACTCAGTCTGATCATTTGGAAGTAAAATCGTTGGGCCAATTAAACGTACGTTCGATCGTCCATAAACAGTTTGCCCCATGCACAGTGAAACTCCCACCCCAGTGTACATGTTCACTTAGTTTATTAACACTTTGCAATGATTGAATCAGCTATCCCAGCATCTGGGTACGAGTTGACTCGATATATAGAAATCGCGTTACGATAACTAGATCGACTGTATATGTTCAAAACACGCGAAACAGTCCATAAAATAATATGATAAACTCGAAGTGACTCATGGTATATGAGTTGACTTAGTTCTTGGATAAGTCTACAAGATGTATTTATATTATACGAAATTGTAAAATTTGTGACTTAGGGTACGAGTTGACTCGATATATATAAATAGCGTTACGATGACTAGATTGACTTTATAACTAAGTGCAAAACACCCGAAACAGTCCATGAAATAATATGATAAACTCGAAGTGACTTTGTAGATCTATTAAGAAAACGTGCAAACTTGGCACGAAGGCGATGTATGCACTGTTGAATAAAGTAAGGAAATTTGAACTACCTGTGGATATCATGCTTCATCTTTTTGATACGATGGTAGCACCCATATTATTATATGGCAGTGAAGTTTGGGGGTTTGAACCCTGTAAATCAATCGAAAGTGTACATGTCAAATTCTGCAAGATAATCATGGGTATGAAAGAAAGTACACCAAACTATATGGTATACGGAGAATTAGGTCGCCATCCTAATAATTGAAATAAAATGTAGAATCTTAACGTATTGGTCGAAATTAATGTCGAATGAGGGCTCGATTATCGCCAAAATTATGTGTACATTAATACTGACCGTTTATCGAAATCAGCCTAGCAGTGGAGACCTCAAATGGCTCCGGTTTATAGAGCAGACATTCCAAGATACTGGAAATAACTCCATGTTCATGAGCAGAAGGGATCTGACACACTCGGATATAAAACGAATAAAGGTCATACTTATTGATCAGTTTAACCAGGAATGGTTGGGAAATGTAGCTAGATCATCAAGGGGTGGTTTCTATGGCGGTATTTCTGTACGTCCGGAGATCAGAAGATATCTAACTGAACTTCCATGGTATTTAGCCGAATGCATTGTTAAGATTAGGACATCAAATCATCGATTACCCATTGAAAGTGGACGGTGGGAAAAATCAAAACGGAATGACAGAGTTTGTACATTATGTAATGACGGAATAGGAGATGAATACCACTTTATAAGTAAATGTTCACACCTTAATGATATCCGAATCAAATATATCCCGGACTATTACTGGAAATATCACAGCGAAGAAAAGTTTTATAGACTTCTGTCGATTGAAAACATTAGTATATTGCGGAGATTGTCATTATATCTTAAGTGTGCATTTAAGGAACTGCCCAAACTCTGAGACACTGAAGACCCCACCCGCCTGGGCAAAAACTCCCCATTTCAAAACACATCCCATTTGTTGAGACCGCGGGTAAATATAACTGCTGTTCCCCCTGCATTATTCGATGTGGGTGATAAAATGGGAATGGGCGTGCCTTCACCGAGCGGGATTAAGATATATAAATATGATATGGTATTATGACTGTGGCATGAGTATAAGATTATAGCCAATATATAGTTTCCTGCTATTGTACATATATGTATATATATTTGCATGTTCTGTGTTCAATCATAGCTTTGCAATAAACTGATTTAAATCAACATTAAACTACATAAATATTATTCAACCTCGTTTGCAATAATCTGGCAGACATAAACACTCAATACTGATTCATCTTTTTATACACTAAGTTGTTTTATGGTGATTTTTCCTCCAAAACAATTGTTTTGCAGATGGCTGTCAAAAGCTAAAATATGCAATGAAAAATGTTTGATTGTTTTCTAGCAGAGTGATATAATGATTTCAATTGGTAGACTGACTAATAGTCTAGTCCTTGATGTCAAAATGCAGGGTCAGCCTAGAAAAAATAGTTAGTAAGGCGATGTTGGTATCAAAACATGCGCAAATGTCCAAGGAACAACATATCCAAATCCAAATAAGTCATTATACGATATGTTGTGGCATAGAAAATAATACAATCGCGGCCATGAAATGGCTGTCAAATGGCCGCAACTCCATAAATTATATAAATTAGTTTGCTCCATTCGGAGCCAGCTGGTATTTTTTTTATATATTTAGTACCGGTGGACTGATACTGACATGTGATCAGATGTTACCGGGGATAACACGAAAAGCGAACCAAGGTCCATTTATGTCCATCAAGGTCCCCTGTGATCAGGTCACATAACAAGGCCAAGATGGTGGACTTTGTTGCAGGTGACTGTGATAAATATATCCCTTCACCAATAGACTATGCAATAGATGATGCACATGTTTAATAATTCGATGGTCATATCATCGTGCTATGCAAGTCTTAATATGTGTAATATAAATGGAAGAACAGCAATGCATTGGTTATATTCTTGGAAATTTCACGAGATATCAGTACAATGGCTGTAACTTTAATTTAAGCACTATTTATTTGCCTCAATTAATGTTTACAATTATGATGAACAATATTATGATGACGAAAACATGAGTAGAATTGAAAAGGAGAGGATCTAGCAGCAAGCAGATATCCGCTTTTGTTTAGCTAGCGCTTTAGGAAAGTAGAAAGGTTGTAGATTTAAAGATAGCACGAATGGCAAGTGGCCGAGCTCGAGGAACAGTAGGTTTAAGAAATGTGATTAACTAGACGAGTTTAGAATAGAAAGAAATAGAGAGAGAGAGAGTGTGTGTGTGTGTGCAGGGGTGCGTGTGTTTGAGGGTTTCTGTGTGTGTTAGTGTCAACTTTCTTTGTCGAAATAATGGCTGTCGTCGGGGGGGGGGGGAACAACTCTAGGATACAAGGTTGAAATTTTTTGTTTTTTAATATTTGGGACCGGGAACGCAAGTTTTTATTCCTTTCGGGTCCAGGACACCCGCCACTCCAACACACGTTTAAGGCCATTCCCGTATATAAAATATATCAGATGTTTGGAAAACAATGTACACGTAGAACTCATATTTACAACTTATACAACCTTCGCAAGCAGTTGGAGTTAACTTGCTTGTACTTAGATAACCTTTAACACATTATTTGTCACGAGTTCGGCGAACATCCCATTTCAGCACAATCTCAAGTGTTCCATACTCTATATTTCGCCATACACCCATGTCCCATATGATGCTTTGTTGTATGTAAGGTCATACATGCATACATGTTTATAATCATGTGTATATATGTGTATGCATGCATGCATATGTCGTGAATATACGCATTCTTAATTATATGCACTAAAATGTTTGTCTCTTCGTCAGTCTAATTATATAATCCTATTTATAGTACATAGCTAAATTCCTGATGTACTTATGTTTTCAATTTATTTGTAATGTTTATATATATATATGCTCTTCATTGCATAGGGGAATAAAGATACATATTTACAACAAAGCAATCAGCGTGTGATAACATCGTTCATGTTTTACGCACGTTTTACGCACGTCTCCTCGATGGTATACTCACAACAAGCTTTGGCATATTTGTAATGTTGTGAAGAGCATGGATAAGAACAACCCAAGTGAACGTATTGTATTTGGACTTCAAATATGCGTTTGACTAGGTCCCACATCAGCGCCTGATTCAAAGGTTGTCATCACACGGAGTCCAAGAAAAAACAAACAAAAAAACAAAACAAAACAACAACAACAAATGCCCACCCTCATACAACATATGTACAGGGAATCGCCCCACATACATTATATACCCCCAATAATTATAAGATAACATTAACACATTATAAGATAGTATACCCTCAATCAATATACCATGTACATGTAGTACACTAATAACTCCAACCTATATTGTGTATGTATATTATGTCACCTCACATTTATATTATGTAATATGTACACTGTTTGAAATTGAATCGCCTGTTATGTCAAATGCGACAAAAGGCGTAATAAACATCTGAATCGGAATCTGAAGGGACAATGTTGGCATGGATAAATTGTTTCTTGTCAGATAGAAAGCAGTGTGTGCGCATAAACTCAACATCTTCGTCGTGGCACATGTAGGAAGTGTTTTAGGGCCTGCTTTATTTTTAATTTTCATCAACGACTTACCAGAAAACGTTGATTGTCTATGAAACATATTTGCAGATGATACAAAGTTAATTGTAAATCCACTACGATCGGATATGCAGAAATGCATAGATTCTGTATGTCAGTTGTCTGCTAAATGGCAAATACATTTCAATTCTGCAAAAATCCATGTGCTACACTTTGGATACAACAACCCGGAGATTCCTTACCAATGACGGACAGTGTGCATAGACCACCTGTCGTGAAATCTGAGTGTGAACGTGATCTTGGTTGAAAACATTGTCGCAAAGGCAAATCAGAGACTGGGAATCATAAATAGGACATTCAGCGATATCGACTCATCCGTTTTAAGAAACTCTACATAACTATGGTTAGACCGATCATAGAATACTGTAACGTAGCGTGAAAGCCACACTTTGTCGGATTACTAAATAAGCTGGAGAGGTTACAAAGAAGAGCAACTAGAATGATACCCAGTCTAAAGAACCATAGCTATGGCACGAGCCTCTTAATACTAAATCTACCTTCGATAAAATACAGGCTGATGCGAGCAGACCTGGTGGAAACATAACATTCTGAGGGGCTTATACAACATGGCTTCTACACAATTTTCCACATACACTACCTACGGAGGAACTCGGGGTCACGGTTTCAAACTGCAAGTTAGTCAGAAAACTAAAAACGTAAGGAAATTCACATTCTCACAACGAGTGTGTACCGAATGGAACAAACTACCTAACTATGTAGTTGAATCACCAACACTGACCCATTTCACCGAAACTTTGGACTTTCATCTATCCGAATATAGATTATTTACCCACGACCTAGAAGAATAATCCAACACTATGCATCTGAAGACTCCAGTGCGATCCAAAGACATAGAAATTTAGTATCCTCTATTAATCATTTATTTATTTGTAAAATTGAAATCATAAATCCAAATTGGATTTGTCTCAATAAATTATATTTATCATATGACTCAATCATTATTTACGTTGGCAAGTATGTCATAAATCAATTTCATATGAACTACTAGTTCATATCACCTTCCGATAATTTGATTGGTTTGTTGACAAAAAGTGTGTTCTGATTGGCTGAATGGCAGCCTGGGCCGAGCCGCATCTCTAACTAAATGCAGGTCAAATTCGTGCGCGTCATTCAACGCGATGCCGAAATTCTCGCAATTATAATCTTGAAATATATAGTTTTGGACATTGTTATACGATAAATAGAATATGTAATTCGTATAATCTAATAAACATACGATATAATGTCACAAACTGAGAACAGAATAGCGCACTATATCTTCGCGTGCATATTATTTATGCTAGTTCACCAGGTGTAATTGGGCTTCCGGTGCAATGAAGTGACGTCACATTAACATTTTGCTGCCGATGTCATATAGCTATGTAGTGATTTGTGTGCGTTTTGGACATCATAATCAATTTATAGGTATCATATGATAAATAGAATATGTAATTCGTGTTTCTCTCATATGATATTTATGAAACTCGTCACGAATTTTCAGTTTTCTCTCGCCGGGGGCTCGAGAAAACTAAAAATTCTTAGACTCGTTTCATAAATATCATATGAGAGTAACACTCATTTCATATCCTCTCTATATATTATATACTGTTTTCCACTTCCCTATTGTTAATATTATGCTAAGTGGAACTATATATTCATGAGTGTATGGTTCAATTGATTGTGTCAAGCTTATAATGCGACAGGTGCTATTCCGCTACATAGCCCTGTTTCAAGACATCAGGTAATTGACTCACAGCTGGTTAAGTGTTGCTGTTCAATTTGGGTGCAAGGTAGATAATATCGATCACATATTAGGAACAAAGAACTAGATTTATTTTGGAACTAAAATAATTGGTCTTCCCTATTGGGGTTCTTCATATGACGCATCGGGTCACGTAATGGAAACAATTTACATCTCTTCGCCGGATAAGACGCTGTTTGTGCATAGTCGCGGAACGGAAGCGAATGGTTAAACCTGGTCCATTACCGGTACTTCAGAGTCAGACGAATGGTGCTAAAACACTGAGTCAACAATCGATTGGGCTTTGTTTATTACGCGCGCCGCGTGTATATTGGGGTCCAAATTATTGTTTCGGCTGGGCGCTGGAGTTTGCGTTTGGGGTATTATTTATAGATATTGGGAATTTTAAAAGTCGAACTGCCCGACTTAATTAGAGGATGAGTCTGGTAAAAGGTGTAGTTGGGAATTTCAATTTCGTTTATTGTTCTTTACATTATTATGTCAATAATGTTGATTTTTTGGTTTGGGACAAGATATGTCAATTACAAATAAATGCAATAAAAAAGATAATTTGTAAGTCTTATATTTCAACTTTTATAGACATTTTTCGTTCTGCAGCCCGGAGGGTTGTGGTCGGAGACGGCCGAGTCGGCCACCGGTTCGTTAATTAGGTGCTGGTTGTTATTGTTATTTTAACGGAATTCTGAGTTGGTAATTTGCGAAACCAATATATTTTATATTCTATAATTACAATCATGGGTATATAATATATGATCTTGAGCTCGTTGCCATTTCTGACATTGGTTTTCTTGTCTGGTGTTGGTCCACATGTGTGATGCTCCGTCAACTGGCCCTATGTGATATCACTTTCTCAGGAGCGGGGGTTTCTCCTCCAATCGCGACATGATGGAAGTCTCTATTTTTAACGACTTCAACTATCGTACCATAAACGTCACATTTCTTATAGCGATGGTTCCTTGGTGGCATCTTTGGTCCCAAGAGTGAGGCGTGGTAATACACGTGCGGATAAGTTGTATCTGCGTTGTAGTTTATCCATGCCATCGTTCTTTATTTTGCAGATCCAAGCTTGTCAAATTCTAATAATGAAGACATTTTCAAGGTTGTCCAAATCTTTATAAGAGACACATCCCAGGATGAGAACATACGGGTTTCAACAGTAGATGACTATTAGGAATACAAAACATATATATATATAATAAAAATGATAATTCTGAGTATAGGTGACAAAAGTAAATAAAACGCATTAATAACTTAGCCACTGCCTTTTCACCTTACAGTATATTTTAGCGCAGCCAGATACTTTCGATTCATACGATTTCGAATAAGTTGGGAGGGTCTAGCAGCAGCAACAACAACAACCTATACCATTGTACACTTAAATACCATATATAATTTATTAATGTCATGTCAATTTTTCACTTGAGTGTCTGGTAATCGGGAGAGAAGTAGCATACACGTGCCCTCGCTTGTTCTTCAACCCCGTTGCCGAATGTATGTATTTATATTCATATATCGCGAAAACTATCTTTAAACGATCGTTCGTTCTTCTGTCTGCATTTCTTAACACTGCCTGCCACTCTGGGGCAAAAGCGCGCTTATGCACTGGCAAGGTGTCACGGGTCGGGTGACCAAAAACGATTTGCGCTGGTGATCGACCCTCTGCGTGGGTCATGTTGCGCCTTTGAAGCAACCCCTTTGTCCACTAGTCCATGTCAATTTACACTCGATTCGGAACGGGTATTTGATTGGGGATAATATGACGACGAAGTTAAAGTCCGATACCCCAATCTGTAAGAAACAGTTGAAACTTGTATAATAAGGGCCATTGTCACTATACAGTATAGTCAGTACAACAGGCCCTCGGGGGGGGGGGGTATTAAATACCAATATAAACTATACCAGTGTGATGTGTTTACCATATCATTGACGATTGTGTCCTCTACCCGCCCCACAAATAGTGTGGCCATTGTTTACAGTGAAGAACAATTTCTCATTTTAGGGGTGGTCATTGCCCATGTCACATGGCTATGATATATAGCTAAAAAATAAAGGTGATGATCTCCAGCGCCTAACAAAATATCAATATATCACACTATGGAATCAAGTACCGACGGGGAAGCAATTACGTCGGCGCGGATCGATGTCCAACGGCTGTGATCTAGTTTCAATCGAGTTTAAGAAAAGATATGTTGCCAAAAATCCCCCCCAAAAAATTTACGAAACCCATTTTTGTTACATATGACAGGCTACTAATAATGCCATGAGACCGCACAGAGTCCTGTTCGACAAGTTTTAAGTGGTCTCGATGGTTTCCTGGAAGATATTTCTGCTTTCGAAAATGATTGACCCATATATAACAAAGGTAGGGAATTGTTATAGGAATACGATGGCCTACCTTTATAGTTTATTGTATTTGTATTATTGTATTGCTGGCCACATGTTAGTAACATATTAAAATTATAAATTCGAAGAGTCAGGAACCTTTTCTAAGTTGTCTTATATATAGGTACTTTTAGTATTATGACCAATTTTCTGTCAAGAACCTGTGCTCCGGACAGGAGTCTTCGGTTCATATTTAATTTGTTATACCAAGGAAACTATATAAAACTGATTATAGGGAGAAATAGATTGATTGATTTGGCGCTTTAACGTCGTTTTAGCCGCTAGGTCATATCACGACCAAGAACAGAATAAGGTATAAAAAACGATCTTAGCGAAGCAAATGTGTAGATAAATCAGACAGTGGATTAGATTAAAACAATGCAATGATGAGCTATGTAAAAATAAAATCACCCAAGACGAATGTTTCCACTTGGAGTCAAGACTATACATTCAGGAACTGACTAGTGTGCAATCATACTATGAAACGGATAAAAGTAGCACAAGACTAGATAATAAATAGAAACTAAAGAACACGAAATTACCAAGGATCCACATCGAAATATTTAAAGTAGCTTTCAAAATCAGAATTTGAAGTGAGAAGGTACTTATAATATTTGATTAATCGCGCACGAACCGTTATCATCCAATGCATCAAGCTGATTGTCGGGTGGGTGAGACAGAATGTCATCCTTCACAGAACCGACAGCTTCGATCCACAAACACTATTTCTTGTCTTTGGGGGGTTTGCCGTTTCTCTTCAATCATGCGGTCAAATTTTGAAAGCTCAAAGAGGTACCTCTCTTTCTGAGTGTCGTAACGTTTGAGTGACTTTGGCGATCGTTGTTTCGAAGCAACAGGCGATTTTTCTTTTGGAACAATAGGATCAAGTTGGATATATTGTTTCGGAGGAAATTACTTAAGGACAGAAGCTGTATCCATTGCCTGCTTTACATGTTCTGGAACAGGAATAATATCAGTCTCCTCAACTTGTGTTGCTACATGTAGTGATATACTAACGAGTTTGGTTTGATTCTCGTTCTGGGTGCTGGCATCAGAACACTTGTTAGTAGACACGATTGTTGATACCCTAGTACCCCCAGGACACATACATCACACCTCACCTCACGGGATGCACACCACGGCAAACATGGTGCCACATTAGGGTATGTTATCCCTCGCAGTGGGGTGGTAAGCCTATTCTACCCCGGGGCCACACGGGGTATGAAGAGATAGAACATATTTAAAGATATAACGAATTTGGTCTTATTTTCATTATAAATCATCAACCACGCGTTGCAACATCGATGCGTTAATTTACTGTATGTAACAACAGTAGTAAGGCTCTTTTTCGAAGCATAACTCTAAACACAGACAAAAATGATGATACATGTACATAATCAGTGTTTGCTCTCATATATGATTGGCGTAAAATACGGTAATGATAGCGTATCCATCGCGACGCAGGTTGCGTTCACATCGCAGAACAATGATTCATGAATCAATACACAGGTATAATATAGATAAATTAGTTGAATGTGACTTCATTACAATATACAAAACTTGGCATAAAGAGGCATCGGGTATCCAAATATCAGGATATCATTGTATATTGCAACTAGCAAACATTCCTATGAGTCGATGAAAGAGAAACGGAGAGAGGGAAAATCATTTAATAGCGCGTTTGCGATACCCGTCATGTTCACTTGCATACTTTCCAGCATATACGATAGTGACCTGGAGCATGTATATGTGTCCCATTAATCGGTAATCTTTCTCTGAGGTATACTCACCCATAAGTACATGAATTCTATGCAATGGCAGTCAGCTATGCATTAACCTATTTACTTCAAGATATCGTCCGCAAATTGTATTGATAAAGTTGTCATTTAAGCCACGTTTTATGTTCAAACTCTCGAGGCAGTTTCTAGCAATTAGCTAAGTACGGAAACCCAATCGTTTCATCGACAACTGTGTTCTCTCCAGCAAAGAAAACTGATCGTTAATATAGTGCGAATAGATGGTGCGAGATTCAGTATCAACCATTGCATATATATGCATTAGGATATCATGGAATTACAATATGAGGATGGAATCACTCCTTTGTTCGCCACATTCGGTTAATACATGTTTGATAATGGATCGTACATTATTTTACAAACAACGATCCATTTTTTTAGTAAAGGATGCTCATAATATCGAACTAATGGAGGTTATTTCACTTTGGACGATTTCATTTATGTGACTTGTATGTAAATATATACATACCCTGTATTAAATATCATATTTAACCACTTAATATGTTGTGGTTTATCTTAAGTGGTTCAATATGATATTTTATTATATCACATGAAACCCATATTATATCACTAAAAACCATTACATATTTCCTTAGATGTCACCAGTGATGAATATGAGCGTGCTACATATAACTTGGTAGCGCACCAACAAAATGACCCACCGCTTCTTTATGTTTAATGATGTGGATGAATACTCTTTCGAAAACCCGGACATGACACCAAACCAGACAATGCACATGTACCATGTACCATGTTCTCATGTACCATGTATTATAATGGCTGAGAATAAAGCATTACTTACTTACTTACTTACAATGATTGCTTTGTTCATTGAAGTTTAATTATTGTCCAACTTCGTTGCACTAACGAAAATAGACACAATAAAGAGGCAAATTGATGGTGCCACAGGGCTCGCAATTGTCGTAAACGGTTGTGTAAATGTATGTATTTTTCAGCTTCTTTTAGGAATTTTGATTTGTTAGAAAGCCACAAAGCTCTAGTCTTGTTCATATGATATACAAGATCTTAAAACTCGGTATGTTGGGAGTTAAGATTTTATGAAACTCGTTTGATAAATTTTATTCACAACAGAATCCAGGTAGTTTATACGAGGCGACGCTCGATGCGAAGCTCTCGGTGGACGTCGATGGGAAGGACATCGCCACGCGGTATTGGATTATCCGATCAAGATGATTGGCGCAATCATAGATTGACCACATGTTACATAAAACATGCTGCGCATAGCAGTACACTTTTGGTTAATTTCAGTCATGAGTAACAGGGGGGAAGTAATGTGTGTGAAGTACACAACCGACGAACGCAACACTTTTTGAACATGTAGATGTCTTGAATATACGCATTATTAATTGGGTTCGTCTTTGACTCTTCATCTGTCTAATTATATAAACCTATATATAGTATATAGCCAAATTCCTGATGTATTTATGTTCTCAATTTATTTGTAATGTTTATATATATATATGTTCTTCATTATATGTGGGAATAAAGATACATATTTACAACAAAGCAATCAGCGTGTGTTGGGAGATATCCGAATAGATCATGTCTAGTATTTGGATTGTGCTTAAATGCTATAGCGAACAACAAACCTCCACTCATCATATTTTCAGGGTCGTGGCGACAGGTTTTTTTTAGGGGTGGGTGTCCCACACATCCCCTCCAACTGTTGTCAAATATTCAATAGTTGGAAATTCATAACCTGACACAACATTAGTTAGAAATTTCACACCAATAATATGTTGAAATTGTTCATAAGTAGGGGGATTTGTTGTTTTTAGACCAACATTTGCATACAATTTCTCCTACTTTTATTCAATATGATTGCCTGAGAAGGCCATTAGTTGAAAAATTTCAGACCTTATGTGGGTATCAGGTTGGAAATTTCCAACATTTGGCAAGCTTGTGTCCTGGTTTGTACCTCGTGGCCAGTCAAAAACTGCAAAATTATTCGAAATTTTTCAACCGAATAGTAAAGGGTGTCAGGTGGGAAACTTCTAACGCTTGGAAATTAAGCTCGAGGCCAGTCTAGATGCTAGGATTTTGTGATTTTCATGTTCCGATTTCCAAATGTTCTCACAACGAGCCGAACCGAGGTCAGTCCAGTGTATCTTGATCGTCCCTCCCCGTGGCCGTGTGGATTTATGTTGAGCTTGACCGGTTACCGATCGCGATTTAGTCATAATACATTGACAAATACAAATGGAAAACAGATAGATTGGGTCAATCACATCCTCGACAGCGTGTGTCGTTAACGTTATAGCGAAGATACCTTGTGCATTCAGACGCTACCTAATAAACTACCTGGTTTATAAAATAAACCCAATTGGTGAATACGGCCCCTGGTGTTTCACAGGGTGATAATCTCATAATTTTTACAAGATTTCCTGATATCTAGTAAAATTGATTCGCTTAAATTACCACAGCAGAATATACTAGACGAAATTGGTAGTTACTTGAAAATATTAATGATGTTATACGCGGATGACACGGTTATCTTTGCAGAATCGCCAAAGAGATGAGAAAGGCTTTGCACGAGCTTTCTGAATATTGCAACCTTTGGAAAATCAAGGTCAATATTAAAAAATAACCAAATTGTTAGTCTTTGGCGGCAAAGGAAAGCCAAATTGGCGGATAATATTAAATGAAGAAATATTGGAAATCGCGAATAAATATACTTACCTCGATGTCATATTCGACAGATCTAACAGCTTTCACGAAACTAAGAAATCTTTATTACCTAAAGCTACCCGAGCGATGTACTCACTAATTTATAAAGCGCGATGCATGGATATTCCAACCAATATTCAAATAGACGTATTCGCGATGACAGTAAAACCCATACTATTATACGGATGCGAAATATGGGTACGAACATGTTGAATAGCTTGAAAAGTTACAGAAATTTTTAAAATGTATTCTAAAACTAAAGCCGAGCACATCGAGAGTTATGGTATATCCTATCAGAGTCGAGGTTAATGTCCGAATAATTACATATTGGGCGAAAATGGTCTAGATTGTTCACAATAAATTTAATTATCAATTGTATTAGTATGTGGATCTCGCAAATAAGAATATGTCCCATGTGGGACGATGGGTCGAATATGTACACAATATTCTCACTACATGTGGTATGAACTATGAATGTTTGAATCAGTTTATTAATGTGGTCGACCACAACTGGTTAAATGGAATGATAAAAATTGCTCTAAAAAATCAATTCTATCATCAATGGAACGTAGATATTAACAAATATCGCACTTACAGATTATTCAAAACTGAGTTTAGTCAAGAAAAATACCTTTCTCAATTGAAATTTAATGATATATGGACCTTAAATAGGATTCCGATGTTCGAATCACCACTTGCCAATTGAAATGGGCTCTTGGAACCAAATAGACGTATACAACAAATTTCGCTATCTATGTGATAACGGCGCAGTACAAGAGACGAATATCACTTCTTATTCGAATGTGACGCCCAAAACTCCACCAGGAGGAGATTTACACCATCGCGGGCATTGACTGTTTGCAGCATTCACACGTTATGAACCCTCCTTCAAACATGATCATATTTTCTTACGTAAACTTCAAATACATAAGACGTGGCGAGGAACATGTGAGATCACCACCTTCTTTGTCACCACCCCTCTTTGTCATCACCCATCTTTGAACTGAACTGACTACTTTACATGACACCAGCGGCTAATATTTCAAATTAAACCACCCAGACGCTTGTTTATTCACACCATATTGCACCATTGTGAAATGTGTATAATGTATTGATGATTCGTTTGTCACATATGTGATTCTGCATAAACATATTGATTGTCAACGCCGAGTCTACAGGAAACAGCCGTGTGCTTTAATGATCTCTAATACCTGCATATACTGTTTCTGTTCCGCGATTACTTACTTATTCCAATCAAACTATCCCAGTTTCGAGACATCATAAATCGATCTATATCCAGGCTAAGTTGTCATGTCACCTGTTTCAACTTTCACCTCAGACCATATCTCGACATCCTTGGTGAAACATCTGCTAGTTAGTGCTCGGATTGTGAGTCTCGGATTGTTCCTTACTAAGTTGAAGTATATGCTACCACGCGATTTAGTGTCACCTGGTATATTTGATTCAACTAAAACGGACTTGTCGGTGAGTAATTCATTGATGTATAATTATGCGAGACATAAACACTAACGTGGTTATATATATGTGGGCCATGCCCCAAGGCATGCAGTTTCAAGGAAGCAACTTATAACATAATTGGGACTTAAGATGGTCTTAAGTTCAAATTTATATCATACAGTAAGTAAATTTTAAGTCTGGGGTGAGGTGTCTTAAGAAAATCTTAAATTTAAGACCAAATTTATGATTCGATCCCCTTTGGTCGGAAAGATCGATGGGATCTGGCGCATGTATATTATTACAAACTAGCTGAAACAGGCTCCCATTGTGAGCCTGTATTCAGCGTCGGAAGGGCCTGTGTTCATATTCCACTTACCTGATTCTGAAATAACCCCACAGTGAGCTTATTTTTATTTTAATTGTTTTTTTTTATCATGGATACTTGAACTGCACCTTTGAAACAAATCTATTTTTACAGAAATTCTTGGTACCTGAAAACAGTGAAATTTTCAATATTTTTCATGCCATAAAGAAAATTAATGAAGTTATAATATCCATAATATGGGTCGATCGTTCTTAAATATTGTGTCCAAATAAGCGCTTGTGCCAAATTTCACGAAGAAATTCCTGGCAGATTTTGATCAAATCCATTTTGAAATACAAGGACATTTTGGCAAAATGTGCGTCTGATCCGCGTTAACACGCTCACATGTTCTATAGAAATAAAAGGTCGATGACCCCACGTCCCCAGATCGAGGTAGAGTTTTTGGGCGTTGACTTTTTTAAGAACAAGAATTCAAATTCTGGCAAAATTTTACTCAAACTTGACAATGACCTGCATGTTCTCAAAAGTGAGCCACACACCAAATATCCAAATATCAAGAAATTATGTTGAATATTGTTCAAGTTACAATGCGGACAATACGAAAAAGAAACGATTTCTATGTGGAAAAAGGGCATAACTCCGTCAAAAATCATCGGACCGTGATCACATTAGAACTTGGCCTGCGTCTTCTCAAATTTGAACCACATACGAAATATCAAGAAATTATATCGAATAGTGTTCAAGTTACCTTGTGGACAACACGAAAACAGCGATTTCTAAGTCGAAAAAGTGACAAAAATCGGTCAAAAATAATCGAACATGACCACATTCGAACTTGGCCTGCGTCTTCTCAAAAGTAAACCACAAACCAAATATCAAGAAATTCTGTTGAATATTGCTCAAGTACTCATGCGGACAAAGATGCGGACGGACGCACGGACACACGCACGCACGGAGGACATATTGTTCAATAATTCTGCCAGTAATAGCTAGATATATACAGCAATCTTTTCCCATATTAGAACAGAATGTTCTTCGTCGCAAACAATCAGCAGTGCAAAATTAACATTTTAGATTTTTTCCGCTGTCAGAATTCTTGGCCCATCGCTCACTCTCAATCGGTAATCTGTCGTTCTAATTTTTACGATAAATCTTGTAAGATAAGAGGTAAGAAACTGCAAATATCTACATAATCCTCTTGCAGAATCAGATGTGCTAGATATTTGCGCGAAATGCTCAAAAATTGCTTAATGCTTTTGACACTAGTTTTAGATAATGACATGTGTGAATCCCATGTTGCTTTATTTCCTTAGTTTTATAGTGTTTTCCTGACGAATGATAACCATTTGAATTTGTTTGTATTTTCTGGATCTATATTGGAAAGGTGATTCATGATTTCGTAGACATTTTAGCTAGCATAGATCCTTCGCCTAAAACCAATCGAGACCAGTATGATAGTGCATGTTCGACATTTAACTTCTATCAGGAGGGGGTATCTGCCGAGTTCAACATAAACCATATAATTTGGGATGTTTTACCTCATTGTTAACATGATTTTACAAAATATTTAAGTGCAGCTATTTAGGAACATTAATATTTTCGAAACAACAGACCTCACTCCCGTATAGCATAATTTGAAGGACGACAGTTTCAGCATTAAATCGGGGGGTAACTTTATATGCGTGGTTTAAAAGCGGTCGTTATAAAAACACTACATCCAAGATAAATGAATTCTTTGACTAGATCAATCTCTTGACCCTAAACAAAAATACATGTTTATATTTTGGCATTCTTTTGCAGAAGATCATTGTTTTAGCTGTTTAACGTGCAGGTTCCATGCATCAGCACAGTCTGAGAACGCGACAAGGGCGCGGTGCATATTTTCTTCACTTTCTGAAAAAATGACAGTGTCATCCGGCCTATTCTTCCGAAAATCCGCACATTATCTACTTATGATACACTGTGAGTCGATAATGTGCTGAAAATGAGAACATTTTAGTCACATTATCGACTCATAATGAGACCAATTATAAGCAGATTACGTGCGGACAATGACACAAATAAGCCAACTCACGACTTTTCAAGTGTACGCGGTCGATTATGTGCGTATTTGCGCGAGGATATGTTGTGTCATCAGTACACAGTAGACATAACATACGGATATATGACCCAACATCTTGCTAGGCCGTGGATTGCACAGTCATTTAAGAAAATATTGGAGATCATTCACATATAGGGAAAATAGGAGAGGTGACTTTAATTCGCCTTGATATAAACCAGTATTACTGGTGAAGAAGTCTGAGCGTGTAGTATCACTTTTTCCGCTAGTCGTAATTTTACTACATATATATATTATGACAACCATCAACTTCCCATTTATATTCAGATTTAGCAACTTTATCCAAAGTGCATCGCTCCAAGTTGAATCAAACGATTTTCTAAAGTCGATGGAGTTACAGAATAGTTTTCTATCGGATGATACTAACATAATAACAATGCTATGTAAAATAAATAAGGTTTAATCATGCCAATTGCCCAGTCTTAGATATTAAATGTGTCGATACTATATGTGCCATATTTTGGTAACAATGTATATGTACCCAAGTAGATATCGATAGGATGATAATACATAACACGTATTTTATCATAATCCACCCTTCTCAATCTCATATCATATATATAGAGGATCTCACATGAGTTTCTATTTTATACGGAATTTATCAACCGAGTTCACTACATTCGATTTGAGCCGATGTTTACCGAGGCTCAAATAGAATTTAGAGGACGAGGTTGATAAATTACGTATAAAATAGGACGAGTGTGAGATACCTTTTATCACATGATCAAATAAACCCGAAGCAACGCGAAATATTCATCGAAAACAACAATCATAAACTACAGCGATCGCAAGTTATTTGAAGAACGCCGTGACGTCATCGCACGCGCTGATATTAAACATGTCTATTACCGATAATTATGAAACTGCTTTTATGGCCAAATTATGTGATAAACATGTTTATGTACCATGGTCTGCTTTGTTTCTACATTATTAACGCTAGATAGTTTGTAGTTTTATTGGCACTGTATACTTAAACGGCGATACTGTATTTCTTTTCTAGTTTGAGAACTGGAAGCGCCACTTTAAACTATATTTGTGACATATGTTGAGGAGTCTACGGAGACCTCCATCGGTGAATGAAATAAGAGTTATGTGAAATAGAGCTAATGTGACACCATCAAGCGAATCTGACAGGGGTGCCACAAGTTCATCAATAAAGACAAGATACAAGAGGGGCGACAACAGCGATCTTTGTCCTGTACCTTGCTCATATGTGAAGGCCCCTGATGTTATTCCATTACAAAGAACATGGCTCTGTACATTTGAGTACATGTTTGAAAACACGAGCCCTCCGTGCCATACGCGATCGAAAGCTTTCTTTGAATCAAGGAACGCTGCATAAACCATATTTCGCCACGGTCGACTGTACACGTCATCTGGCCAAAAATATGTTGATGAGATAAGGTCACATTGATCTAAGGCAATTGTTATCTTAGCACTTGAAACGGGAAACATTCTGCTACTCATTACCTGTACGTGGGATGGAACTATGTGACGTTCAATGAGATTGTCTCGAATAACCTTCTGGTCGTCGTCGGGAGCAACGTCTCCTATGTAGAAACTTCTTGTTTTGGGGAGTCGAGAATCATTTTCATAGTAACTACTCCCACGCAAGTTGGAACTAGATGGCACAGACGCGCCGATCCCATAAGATGGGTGGCATCCAAGAGAGTCATGATCATTTGATTTGGAACTCGCGTATACTGTTCTGTGTAACGGAGAAGAGGTATCGGTTTTGAATTTCCCGGTCAGCGTTATCTCTCACAACGACATTATGTTCCAGAGAATTGATGCGTATTTCATAATTGTCAATGAGAATTTGAATAGCGGATCGAAGTAACTTGCTATTGTGTCGAAGTTCTTGTTTGTGTTCATAGACATGTCGAGCTGATCGATCCTCGCATTCGCTTCCTCTGCATGGCTACAGAAGCACTGACATGGCTACAGAAGCACTGAAGTTGGTGAGACCAGAAAGTGTGTTACCACACACAGCATCGGTCGTCCCGGTGACTTTTTATATTTCATCCAGAAAGGAGAAATTTAAGGTCGAATTTCGATTGTCGCTCGGTCCACATGAGTCTGCCTTTTTAGTGTCATCAAGAACAACTTTGTTTGATTGAGACTGAGATGCAACTATACCGATTTCTGTTTAGGCTTACAGCTCTGTGGATTTCCCCGAGATCGATTCAAGTGACTTATATTCCCGTCAACAACTTTTGTATTACTAGTTTCTATTGTTGAAGTTGGACGACATCACCGTGAGTAATTGGTTCTGATTGGTGATAATCGATAACATCGAATTATGAGTGCATACTGGTAATTAACTAGCGTGTATGATGCACAATATAATGCGTGAACAAAGTTGATATCACGTATATCTTTAAATCTCACTCCACCAGTCAATGGTACAGAGAACACAATAATAATACAAATACAAATACAAGGTTAACAGAGTTAACAGAATAACACTCGATTGTTAAATTATTAAATTATATAACACTAGCCGATGAGCCCGACGTTGTCCGGGCTATTCAAAACCAGCCCGACGTTGTCCGGTCAATTCAAGAACGAAATTTCAAGTCGATAGCTCTACCCGTTTCCGAGATATGGTCTGCGCATGCGCGAAGCTGGCGTCGCACGGGATCGGCGACCCGATAAAATTCGTATTCCGGGCAAGATACATTGACATAGCAAATTTCAAGTCGATAGCTCCACCCGTTTCCGAGATCTCGTCTGCGCATGCGCGAAGCTTGCGTCGCACGGGCTCGGCGACCCGATAAAATTCGTATCCGGGGCAAGATACATTCACATAGCAAATTTCAAGTCGATAGATCCACCCGTTTCCGAGATCTCGTCTGCGCATGCGCTGCACGGGCGTCGCACGGGCTCGCCAATACGACAACGACGACCGCCTGGTCAAACTACACACACGTACCAAGTTTCGTCCCGATCGGTCGAGAATCGTAGATTTGTATAAATGACATACAGACATACAGACAGACAGACAGAGGTCTTCAAAATATATATGAGATACCGGTACCATATTCAATATAGATCCATAATAGTAGTAATGATACGTATACTTTGTCGTGTGCATGTTGTTCATTATTGGGTCCCTTGAAGTTTCTCGACTACATGGCTTATAATTTTGTCAACTGCTTCAGCGTTGATGTCTTGGTGTTCGAAAGCAATATGCGGAATTTTGATAAGTTGTGTGGGTTCCTAGACGCACTGTGTATGAAACGTGTTCTCTCATTATCGAATATTGGGCAAATGAATAAGTAATGATATTCGTCACCTATTTGGTTCCTGTTACATAGTGGGCAGATACGATCCTTGCGCGCTATCCCATTCCAGCGGCCAACTTCGATTGGTAAAGGGAAGTTACAAGTTCGAAACGTCTTGATTATATGTCTAATGTTATCGTTTTTTATTGTTAAATAATGTTCCGGTTTGAAGGGTCACTTTAGGTTGCCATATGTTTGCCTCTAATATATGCCATTCTTGAATGAATTGATCTCTTACGCGATCTCTTGCCAAACTTGCACATGTTTTTCTGTTAGCTCCCAAATTAGATTCAATCCAGATATATGACAGGCCACAGCCATTTAATTTTATTCGGATGTTATCTAACCAAAGAGAGTTAAACATGTTGTAAAATTGCATAAAGTAAACGGTTTAACGTGTGTGCTAAGTTAGCAATACGCAATTTCCAGCAATTTTGCCAACCTGGGAGAGGGTACTGTACTTCACATCAATGCTGGGCCATTATCTTTGGCATAGGTCCCATTTTAATTTCGACAGGATTTTAGGTGTAATCATTTGTCTGTACTTTAGCTTCTTCGTACAATTTGTCATTGAGTTATGCCCCTTGGTTTGCACACACGAAACGCTCAATTTTACCCATGTTTTACTCAAATTGGCCATTTTCAACCCAAAAACAGACCATGATAGAGCGAATGTCAGTAAATAAGATTCTTCCACCGGATAGAGCTATGTTAGAGCGGAGAAATATTTGAAATAGAAAAAAAGTTATCGAATCAACTTTTTGAAAAAAAATGTCTTGCAAGCCCAGATGACAGAATTCAGGGGAGAGAAATCGGGCTATTTTCCTGTAACCAATAACACAGAGTTGGCCTTCACTGAATACGAAAACCCTGTTGCGTATGCAAATATTTCACTTTTTTGAGAACTTTCCCAGTTTTGTAAAATAAATAAACCTTCAAACCAGTAATGGCACAGTTAACACAGGCTACACTGGCTGTTATGCCCCCCCCCCCCCCCAGATACTTATTTTTCTATTTTTCAGACCCCCTACAACCCGTGAAATCGTGTACTGCTACCTAACTTGCTACCCTCATTGTTTACAAGTTTACACCATAATTTGGTGGTTCTAACTTTAATTTGAATTGATCATTTGAATTCCTAACTCGCCGTATATCATGTAATTTGGGTTGAATCCCTTATTCTCAACAGCAACTTGCAGAACTTCAGTAGAACACGTTCTAGTATTGAATTATCTCTATGGCTCCAGATTTCACAACCCTGACGTAGTATGGCTAGTACAAGGGTATCGATGAGTTGCATATGTGCAGGGATAGATAAATTATTACTTCTTCCGGTTTTTAGGGCAGCATACATAGCTTTCGTTGCCTTTTCTGTTGTAAGTTTTTTTCGCTTCTATAAATGAACCAGGCCGATGAGACAATGTGCCCAAATACAGAAAAGAATCAACTCTCCCTATATATATGTTGTATGCGACAAGGATGTTCTTAGGTTTGCCACTCTTCGAGAAATACATTATTTTAGTTTTGTTGATATTAACATTCAACTTCCAAGTCAAGAAATAGGAGTTTGGTAATTGGAGATCTTTTCGATATTCTGAAAATAGCACGGTATCATCGGCATATAGCATAACAAACATCTTCGGTTTCCCGAGAATGCGTTTCTAGTCTTTCATATCCGCGTTGAGTAGATAATCAGCAAGGTCGTTAATGAAGAGACAAAACACGAGAAGTTGGTTAGTCGTCTCCCTGTTTTAGGCCAATATTGTCCGGAAACTGTGTGATATGTGTCCGTTTTATGAGACCTTTGTTTTATATTGGTGTACAAACTTTTAATTACCCTATGTATTATACCATCTATTCCGTTCATCATAAGCTTAACCCATAATGCACCTCACCACACTGTATCAAAAGACTTCTCGAAATCTATGAATGCACAAAATAAATGTTTCTTCTTATATTTCAGCATCTCCATTAAGGATCGCAATATAGGCATGTTATCCGCGATGGAGTAATTGCTTCGAAATACTGACTGGTTATCATGAAATATACCGAATTCATCTGATTAACCTCACAGTCTCTTATTCCGGACTGACGTGAATAATTTCCCGAAACAACTTAAAATAGTATAGTTAGTGGCGTCATTCTTACTGCCTTTCTTCTTATAAATGGGGAGGATAAGACCAACCAACCAACGAGTCTTCCGGAACAGCCCCTGAATCAAATATAACGTTAAACAATATCAAGTATACAGGCATCATTATTTCTTCAGAACATTTCAAATATTCATTTATTATGCTGTCCTCGGAAAACGCTTAATATTTTTCAAATTCTTGATACAAAATAAAATTTCGTGTTGGGTAATAGGTTAGTTTAGCAGGTTGTCAAGCTCTGCGTCTATAATTCCTTTGGCACATTTTCAATAGAAGTTTACCATACGTATTAATGACATTATCCACATTTTTTCAATACATATCAAAACCATTATTTCTCAATCCGCTCAGATCAGGATCGAATATATCAGAATTGTCATCATCCTTTCCAGGGGGGTGACAATATGAAATCAACGCGGTCAAGGCCTTGTTACTATATTTTGAGTTCTCTGATGGTATGTAAACAGTACCGAGTATCAAGTCTGAGACAATATTCGTGTGTAACTTCGATATCTTTATCTAGTGCACGTATTTACAGTCAGTGACAATTGGAGTTATGTATTGAGAAAGTGTCGGTTATTGTGTGTAAAATGAAAACCCGGTATATCAAACTGATCACAATAATCGATTTTTGTTTCTGAAAAACACAGCATTTCATGACAATTGCACAACCCAATAAACTCTGGATATCTCAGACGATTTTTCAAACAACAAACATTAAGAGTTAATATTCGTAACAAGGCTGGTAACTCATCAGCCATATTTTCGAGATGAGAATGAGTCGACGAATTTGTGTCTACTGTCTCTCACTGCTGTCTCAGCGTCTTCTGTCAATGAAAACTCTTGTATGTGCCATCCTTAAGTTTGGCCTCTGCTGAATATACTGTTCGCCGTCGATGTACGACTTGTCACGAACTAATTTAGCAGTATGACTGTCCTCTCTTGCTCGCAGCATAAAGGTGCATTACACGATTAATCTTGCTTAAATAACCAAGCTCAAGAGGCGGACTGCATCGTGTAACACTATGCCATTGCATATACTAGTAGCTCAGCATTAGTAATCACACAAAGAGCGAGCTGTCGGGAAATGGGTCGAGCCGTTTTTGCATGCAGCAAAGAACCCCCATTAATGTCAAGAAGTAGATAAATAACAGAATTCCTCTTGATATCAGATAAAAACCACATGTGTATTTAACAATATTGGAGTTGAGTTAGTAATTATAATGTTATTTATTTGGTAATACACTGTATCCCACGGGCCAGCTAATTATAACTCACAGTCTTGCGGAAGATTTCCTGATGAAACAGTGCTTTAAACAGTTTGCTGGGTGGTGTAATGTGAAAATCCAGCATCACCCCTGTGGTTACCATTTGGAGCTTAATAAAGCAAGCATAATGGTGTAGTGGCACCTTAACTGGTATCAGACGTTTGCGTTCGTCGCGCATCTCTCCTGTTGGCTGCTAATAAATGTTGTATTTATTTGGATCCAATAACACCTTTCTATCCAGAACAGGAGTTTTATCTTTTTGAAAGATAAATCTGTCGATCACGGACCTCGATTTGCCTTCTCGTTGTTTTCCGAGTCTGCACATTGTCTACATCATGCCATGAATATCTACTACTCTGGCTAACGCCCGTGGAAATCGTATTCCACCAGTACAAAACCTGGGAACTTTTTGAAGTTATGACAAGGAACCTTATAAAGTCGAAAAAATAACTCGGGGAATATATTTCTTAGTTATTATTTGTTCCTTAATAATGTACTTCATTGTAGGTGAAAGTCCCAACTCGATATTGAATGTTTTTCTGTGACTTTTTAGAGCTGATATCGCAATAAACATTCAATTAATTACCCAGGAATAATTTGTCGACTTTATAAGGTTCCCTGTCAAAACTTCAAAAAGTTCCAAGGTTTTGTACTGGTTGAATATGATATATACTGGCATTAGCCAGAGTAGAGATTCATGGCATGATCTACACATTGTCCAACTGCATCTCGTCGTCTATTTCCAAATATGTCTGAAGAACGTTTATCAGTAGGTCTTCTGTGTTTCATTCTCGTCGTCTAGTTCACTTGGGCCATTGAAGATTAAATTGTTTTGCATTGAACGGTATCATAGATCAACCATGGTATCGAACATTTTATTGTTTGCACAGATTATATCATCGTAGATTTGGCTCATCTCCCCAAGCTGTCGATCCATATCAGCGACCACTTTAATTTTATAGTCTGCTTTATTTTCCACATTTTGTACATAATTGACTACTTTATTACTGTCTGTCTTCGACGTATCTACTTCAACTGATAAAGTGGTTATTCTTGGATGTAACTCGCCCATTGCTGATTCAACAGAATTCAATTTTGCGACGCTAGTTTCAATTGAACCCAATCTGCTATTCATGCCTTGTATGAGAGAAGTGATATGGTGCAACATCTCCTAATGGTACACTCACCATCACGGCGTTGGGTTGTGACACATAGGTATAACTAGTTATCTAACGGGACCCCATAATTCTAAGATTCACTGAATTCAACAAAGAAACCCGTCATTGACGTCAACCTACAATATGATATTGATTCCGTTTGCCGATGGTCATCACAGTGGCAAATGCAATTCAATTCCAAAACAAAAATATAATTAATTTCGGCTTCAATAACCCACATTTAATGTACCGCAGTAATGACTGATGATCCAGGCCGACCCATCGTTGCGCCATCGGAAAACGAAAACGATATTGGGATATACATAGATAAAAAACTGTCTTTCGATAATAACATCAACCACTCTGTATCGAAAGCCAATCGAATACTCGGCACAATAAGGATATCGTTCACATTCTCAGAGAAAGATCTAATAGTGCCCTCTTATTCGAACACTCATTAGACCTTTACTTGAGTATGGCAACGGCGTTAGAAATACCAACTTGATAAAACACTCAAAGGCATTTGAGCACATTCAAATTAGAGCAACCCAAGTGGTACCAAACCCTCGCAGCCTATCTCAGAGAGAAAGATTAGTGGACATGTGATTGATTTATATGAAGTAGACCTGATCGAAACTTACAAGATATCGCATGGAGTATACAACATAGACATGAATACAATATCCAGACCAACAAACGATGAGCGCACAAGTGGACACACATGCTCAAAGGATGTGAGGCTCCACTATTTTACCCAGAGAGTGCTCAACATATGGAACAGACTACCACAGTTTGTCGTGGAGGCGTCATTGATTTTTAAAATCTACTAGACGTCCAGCTTTGGCATTTGCGCTATGACTATATGATTAGCAATGGAAAATATAAATTTAAATGTATTTCAAAGCCGGACAATAGTCAGAGCAACTTACGTCCGAGATATGATATAATATGTGACAAAATTAACTTAATAAGCATGCATGAATAATTTTGACATTATAGCTGTAAATTAATAAATCTTCAATTCATTTCACAATAGGAGGTATCATTCACTTTAGCATTTCAATTTTGTCCGTGACTTCGATTATCTAAATGATTTGCCCGAAGTCAACATTTCTGGATGAGATAAATTATTTTGCTTCACATGCTGGCTCTTGTATTCAGCACCAGTTCCCTGACGTTAACTCTTCCGTCACATGCGCAATGCGGCATTAAAGTTAGGATTAATTTAATTCGATTATCCCTGTCGTATCATTTCTCCGCATTAACGGTATAATACTATGGTAATTAAATTGACATTTCTCATGCGTGCATAAAATCAGGCTCCGTCGAATTAAGATGATGAGGATTTTATTACACTAACTGTGACCCGGGTTCGCGCTGCTGATCGCCAATTGATATAACAAAAATGAAATGGCTCCAAACAAAATCCCAATTTGCTACAAAAATTGGCAGCTAGCTTTTGGCAATTGATACTCATTGGGTATATAATAAAGCAAAACAAAACACACATTGATATCCGGTCGCGACATATCTAATTGGGTCCTAATTTAAAGCGTATAATCGATTCGCGGCTTATGTCAGATCGACTTCTTATATCGCTGGGGTGAATGGGTTTCGAATTTCTTTTCGATTATAACACTGAGTACGGCTATTGACTTCAATTTGACAACAAAGGGCTTCCTGAAGACTAAATCTTCAGGAAACTGTGTATTTGGTAGTAGGTGTTAGATACATTATCATAAAAGTCCTTCGTAACTCAGCTTTCACAAACTGTGACACACAGCAAATATGAAGCGTAAGCCACAAAAAGTTGCATGTTCGCAGAAACGAAATGAGTGGAAAATATCTCGCGAATGGCTATTATTCGATGGTGAAAACATTTTATGTTCTGTTCTAAATGCCGTGCTGCGAATGTTACCAACAAGTTCGTATCTGGTTGTAGTATCTTGAAGAAATATGCTATTCAGAAACACGAGCTAACCAAAGGTATGTGTAATGTTTCAAATTAAATTTAAATATCACGGTATGTACAACCTTATCGTTAATTTCTGTCATTATTTTTACACACAATTGTATCTGCTACGTTACAAGTTCGGCCTTGACATTTAAAATTATGTGTATATCAGTCACAATCATCGCATTCCCACCAGCATGTTGGTTAAGCTGGTGAATGGGAAGCGGAAAAGGGTCACATCTTCTCTTCAAGCCGTATTGTCACGAACTCATCCAGCGCGGCCTCGGATGATCCAATTGTCCGGTCCCCCATCGGGTGTTCATTGATAGGCACATGAATAGTCATCGATGTGTCCAGTGCTGAGATGATCAGAAGTGCACGGGGCCACATCTCAGAGTGTTACAAACCAACTGTTTCGTACGACGATAAGGCATTATTAACCCTACGTCTCTGCATACGATTATGGAGATAACTACCGAGCCACTTTAAAGGCTTCCTGAAATCCCATAGCGTACAAGTTTCAGGATGAGGCCGCGATGCCAAACTTTGTCAAATGCTTTTGAGACATCACAACGTCAAAAACGCCGCAAACTGTCAGACCATTATCCGCCGCTTGCGATAATTTGTTATATATTTATAACAGCTGTAATTGGGTATTGTGTCCAGGTAAAAAGCCAAATTGTTATTCATAGAGGAGATTGTTGTCGTGCAAATGACTAAAGACCTTTTTAAATATACTTTTTTCGAATAATTTGACTATACAACACAATAGGAAGATGGGTCTATGGTTAGTTGTATCCCTTTTTTGTAAATCGGAATAACATCGACTTTCTTACATTCAGTCGGGAAGATAGATGAACTAAGTGACTGATTAAAAATTATCTTTAGTGGTTTACATACGGTAAATTTGGTTTCAAGCAACATCCGGTTACTTATTTCATCGTAGCCAGTGGCTTTTCCAGATGGCAAAGCTTTCAGTAGGGTTTGAATTTCAGACCCACTGGTAGTTATTGACCTTAATATTTTCTTAGTCCTGAACTCGAAAGTAGGCCATTCTCCTGGTAAAGTCGATATCCGACTGTTTTTCGTGAATGTTTCATTAATGATTTCAGCTTCCTTGTGGTCATCTTCGATATTACCTGAGTCCAGCAAATCGGGTATGCTCGTATCCGAGATGAGTTTTTTTCCAATGTCAGGGAAAGTCAACCTTTTCCATGTAAGTAGCCATTGCATTTTTTTCATATTATATGCATTATTTCGGGCAAGCCTATAAATGTCCCAATGGTGGGGTGTATTTATGTTTGAGACCATTTTTCTTAGGTGCGGACGCGCACTTATCTCAGTTCTTAATTTGGATTCAAACCATGGTTTGTCAGCTGTCCAAATTGTCGCCATGCGATTAGGTATATATGCATGTTTTAGCTATGGAAAGAATAAAGTTAGTGAACTTCTCAATCATGTTGTTTACACAAGGTATGTCGTGGTCACCACGGAGATGGTTGGACCAATCAGTGGTTCTGATAATATTATTCATTTTCTCAAAGTTCGCTCTGTTGTAATTCCAGACACGTCTTTTGCTACTAGTATCATCACAAGAACGAAAGTGTCCCTCTAGATCATGCCAAGAATATCTGGCTACCCAATGGAGATCATATTCCACCATATCCAAACCTCAGTTACAATTGACTTCCTGTTCCTTATTACATGTATGTATTTGACAGCAGGTGAATGTTCCTCCTCAAGATTGCATGATTTATGTGACTTTTTCGACACACTTTGCGCGATGGTCTGACAGACAGACAGTGTCGATGGGTTAATTGCCGATATGATGTCACCCCATGGGATACGGTCCTGCTAGAATCAATTGCACCTGTTTGGATCTAGCCATTTATTGCACACTCAATGGCTTATTTGTGCGAAATACAGCAAAATACTGAATATTTCAAAACGTTCAATAAACAATTGTGTATTCTTCTTGAATAATACAAACCGATTACGTCAACAACGTCATTGGCGACGTCAACCGTAGCAGACAATTTCTACATTAAATTATTAGGTATAGTCTACACTAAGTACACGTTTGTGCATTAAATAAACAATATAGTCCTAAATTTTAGTATAGTACAAGCTACAATCTCCAGAGTGTGCAATAAACACAGAACAACACAGTTTTGTGAACATGTTAACGTTATTTCACTCGTTTGTCATGCCGCGAGGTAAAACTCGAACCTCCGGTTCTCGTTTTACCATCGCGTCACAACAAACTCGTGCAATAACGTCAACCAGTTCACACACTTGTGTCGTTCTATCTATATATCGATTACATCTGACCGTCTGATACGCCTGATACGCGACAGAATTTTTCTAAGATGCAGTTTCAATGACAGAAGATTTAAGAGTTACCAGAGGGACGTCTATGCACCCTTATCTGACACCTTGCATATCCAAGAAAAATATATGTCAATTATTTCAAGATTGGATTAAAATAAAATTCACCATATAGTATAGAAAATGTATGAAATATTAATTTTTATAAATAATATATAAGAGTACAACATCACAACACATAATTATCAAACTTATGTATGTAACTGTGTTTGCATTATACGAATTTCTAGTCTTAAATAATAATAATATAATTATACATGTAGATGACATGAAATGAGTGTTTCTCTCATATTATATTTATGAAACGAGTACAAGAAATTGCCTGAGGCTCGGCAAAACGGAAAACTCGACTTTCATTAATATCATATATATATATATATATATATATATATATATATATATATATAGCAGAGAAACACGAATTCCATAATAACAAAGTAGTGGCATTAAGAAGTCAGTGCTTTCTAAATTATGTGGCCAGAGCAACCGATCCGGATGTACTCTGGTACGGATTCGTGGCTAGTTGTTTGTATTCAGTCATATACGGATGCACGCTGGTATATGATACGGATGCATGCTAGTACCATATTTATACCATCATGCATCCGTACCCAAAATACCAGTGTGCCTCCGTATATGACTCTGACCACAAACAACCAGTCGTGAATCTGTACCCGTGTCAGTGTTCATCCGGATCGGTCGCCCCCCCCCGTAATTATAACTCACGTTACTTCGTGTTATTTACGCCACAGGTGTAAGATGTTTTGGTAATTTTATTTACGCGTGGACCAATGGGCGAATGCATTATGGGTGATTGTATTCTCGTACTTGAGTAAACCGTACCGATAGAGTCACGATAGTCCGACACAGATTAGCACATGTGTTTACGCCACCGGTGTAATTGGGGGACATGTCTCTATTCCGAAGGTTCGCTATCCCAAAGGCCCACTATTCCGAAGGTTCTCTATTCTGAATATTTGCTATTTCGAAGGTTCACTATTCCGAAGGTTCGCTATTCCGAAGGTTCTCTATTCCGAAGGTTTTTGTTATTTTAAGGTTAATTCTATATTCTAAAGTATTGAGAGGGTTCATTATCACGAAGATTCTTTTTATGAAAGAAATAACTTAAAACATTAAATGTGATTTTTTTCTCGCGGTTTTTCTTGAGATTTAATGTCATTACGTGGGCCCATACCTTTGAATTCTTGGCATATAATATGAATGTTGTGGTATATATGGACCCTCCTGCATTGGGAAATGACACAGGTACAGTTGACTTAAGTTCTGTTCTGTGCGGGCTCCAATTTGGGGTTCAATATTTTAAGGGCCAAATTTAGAAATTTATGGGCCCATACCTTTGAACTCTGGGCATATAATATGAATATTGGGGGGCATGTCTCTATTCCTAAGGTTCGCTATCCCGAAGTTCGACTATTCCGAAGGTTCTCTGAATGTTTGCTATTCCGAAGGTTCACTATTCCGAAGGTTCGCTATTCCGAAGGTTCTCTATTCCGAAGGTTTTTGTTATGTTAAGGTTAATTCTATATTCTAAAGTATTGAAAGGGTTCATTATCACGAAGATTCTTTTTATGAAGGAAGTAACTTAAAACATTAAATGTGATTTTGTTTTGTTTTCGCGGGTTTTCTTGAGTTTAATGTCATTACGTATGACATTATTTCTCATTACATATTCACGCCACGAAGCCCATACAATTGCTATGTTTCCATGCGATTTAATGTCATTACGTGTGACGTAATATCTCAATAATCTCAGAGGCAAGAATACGCCTGCTAAAGGCGGATTATAACAGTGGGGCTATAACGCTTAATGAATAATGTAGGCTATAACAAACTGCGCAACAGAACCTAACTGCAATTGTGACTTTGTTTAAAGGCCCACTTAATTTTCGAGTCATAGATTTTTTTATAGTATATACGGGTTTAATAACAATTTATGCCATAAAATGTGAATAAAATACTATAATTCATCACCATTTGAAACGCAGAATACTTCTATCTCCTAGTTTGAAACAACCTGAAACACCTTTAAAAACCGCGTCAAGTCGTGCGTCGTATAACTAGCAATTAGCAACTAGCATGTCCCCTTCGGCTTTCCATAGATTTCGACGTAATTTGATACTTAGGGGTACTTGTGACCTTATTTCTCATTACCTATTCACGCCACGCAGCCCACATAACTGCTAAGTTTCCATGCGATTTAATGTCATTACGTGTGACGTAATATCTCAATAATCTCAGAGGCAAGAATACGCCTGCTAAAGGCGGATTATAACAGTGGGGCTATAACGCTTAATGAATACTGGAGGCTATAACAAACTGCGCAACAGAACCTAACTGCAATTGTGACTTTGTTTAAAGGCCCACTTAATTTTCGAGTCATAGATTTGTTAATAGTATATACGGGTTTAATAACAATTTATGCCATAAAATGTGAATAAAATACTATAATTCATCACCATTTGAAACGCAGAATACTTCTATCTCCTAGTTTGAAACAACCTGAAACACCTTAAAAACCCGCGTCAAGTCGTGCGTCGTATAACTAGCAATTAGCAACTAGCATGTCCCCTTCGGCTTTCCATAGATTTCGACGTAATTTGATACTTAGGGGTACTTGTGACCTTATTTCTCATTACATATTCACGCCACGCAGCCCACATAACTGCTAAGTTTCCATGCGATTTAATGTCATTACGTGTGACGTAATATCTCAATAATCTCAGAGGCAAGAATACGCCTGCTAAAGGCGGATTATAACAGTGGGGCTATAACGCTTAATGAATACTGGAGGCTATAACAAACTGCGCAACAGAACCTAACTGCAATTGTGACTTTGTTTAAAGGCCCACTTAATTTTCGAGTCATAGATTTGTTAATAGTATATACGGGTTTAATAACAATTTATGCCATAAAATGTGAATAAAATACTATAATTCATCACCATTTGAAACGCAGAATACTGCTATCTCCTAGTTTGAAACAACCTGAAACACCTTAAAAACCCGCGTCAAGTCGTGCGTCGTATAACTAACAATTAGCAACTAGCATGTCCCCTTCGGCTTTCCATAGATTTCGACGTAATTTGATACTAAGGGGTACTTGTGACCTTATTTCTCATTACATATTCACGCCACGCAGCCCACATAACTGCTAAGTTTCCATGCGATTTAATGTCATTACGTGTGACGTAATATCTCAATAATCTCAGAGGCAAGAATACGCCTGCTAAAGGCGGATTATAACAGTGGGGCTATAACGCTTAATGAATACTGGAGGCTATAACAAACTGCGCAACAGAACCTAACTGCAATTGTGACTTTGTTTAAAGGCCCACTTAATTTTCGAGTCATAGATTTGTTAATAGTATATACGGGTTTAATAACAATTTATGCCATAAAATGTGAATAAAATACTATAATTCATCACCATTTGAAACGCAGAATACTTCTATCTCCTAGTTTGAAACAACCTGAAACACCTTAAAAACCCGCGTCAAGTCGTGCGTCGTATAACTAGCAATTAGCAACTAGCATGTCCCCTTCGGCTTTCCATAGATTTCGACGTAATTTGATTCTTAGGGGTACTTGTGTCCGGGAAGTGTTTTGGACCGTTCAAATCATGACCCTGACCTTGACCTTCAAAATGGTAAATTCAAGGTCAAATCGGGTAAAACGGATGGATTTCGACAAAATGTTATACCTAGGGATACTTTTGTCGTCGGAGTGTTTTGGACGGGTCAAGCCATGACTTCGACCTGACCTTAACCTTCAAAATTGTCAATTAGAGGTCAAGTCGGGTAAAACGGACGCATTTCGATAAAATTTGATACCTAGGGGTACTTTTCTCCGGGGGGTGTTTTGGACGGGTCAAATCATGACCCTGACCTGACCTTGACTTTCTAAATAGTCAATTCAAGGTCAAATCGCGCCTTTCGCCGGAAATCAGATGGGAAACAGCCCGAACGAAGTCGGGCCCATCAGCTAGTGTAATAACGAAGACATTTTGAAGAATTTAATGTATAACACGAGAAACGGGAAAACTTGATATATTGAAGTATGCAAATTTCCCACATGAAATTTGACAGCTAGTTTATATTATAATTATATTATAATTTATATTTATGGCTAATAATATGATATTGGTGTCGTTACCATTTCTGACTATGGTTTTCTTGTTACTATATGCTAAATAAGTATAATTATCATGTAATACAATATTCTCTGTCAGTCATGAACACCGATTTATCGGCAGTCGACGGCTCCATCACTGATGTTACCGTTAATGATGTCACCGTGGGGGAGCAGCCCTCGCCTATGCCCAAAAGAAAAGTAACTTATGGCGACGCGGATCAGTGTATCAATGTATTTTTAACGAAATGGTCACATTCACTCAGCCGTTACACGAGTTCAAAACATCCTTCAAGGAAGCCAGGTTCGGCCCCAATGTTCCCGCTCATTTGGTACCATCGAAGAGCCTAACGCTCACAAATATCATCACCAACAAATGGTTTGTGAAATATGCGGGAAGAATTGTTCAACAAGGTCAAATTTGGCTTTTCATGAACAAAAGAAAAACGCACAGAACCGCGAGCATGAATTCAAAGAGTGAGAAAACATTCATTTCGCAAATTCCAATTCGTCGACCATATGAATGTGGATCTAAACACCAGGCCGTACAGTTGCAACCTATGCAAGGCAAATTTTGCACAAGGGATGTCCCAGATGCGACACATGAAAAACCAATGCGAAGGCACATATGAGATGTGTGCTGTTCTGAATATAGACGAGCCTGATAGACCACATTAAAGCTAAACATAACCGTGCTATTGATTTTATCTGCGCATGTTGCAAATGTTATGATTACAGGTTGGGTCTTTCACGACACAGTAGAGAGACCGGACACAAGCATGTGAACATAAAATATGAAAAACATGTCTTAACAATCATCGCGGTTATTTAGTTTGTGTTTGTGTGATTAAAATATGTTGTTTTGTTACTCTTTTATAAGGAATAATAGTAGCACTTGATGAGATACATGGTTGCACATCATACTATAGAGAGAGTGAGGTAATTTAATGTCGATAACGAAATGGGGCATTCTTTAGGTTCATAAGAAAGGTCCGCTGTAAACGTTACCATTTGTATCTTTCAAACGGTTGTATACTGCATATTTTGGAATTTTGCTCGACCCCTGCACGTCGACCGCGCGTGCCAGTCTATGTCTATAGAAAGGTCTGTTTGTTTTCTGTATATAGTACGGTGAGTGTACCATAAATAATGTAGCGCAGTTTACATCAGAACATGACATTTGCAGCAAAGATGGTAGTTTATTGTATAATTTGCTGAACTAACTGGAACAATTGTATAATTTGCATAAACTAACTGGAACAAAAGTCATGTTCTTGACATATCTTATTTTGTCTGTTCATAACATTGATTCCAGTAGACACGTGACTCAAATCTCCAGCATGGCCCGGATATCCTACCAGTACTAACTGATTGATCTAGGATGTTCATGAGAATTAAAATACTACTAATGAGTTAATGATTTATTTGGCCGTAAAGTCGACCCAACTACCCAAGGTCCACAGAAGCAACTAATACGCATACAGACAGGACACATACATGGCAAATATTAGGCTACACATGTTAAAACAATGCACATGTTAATTAATTCGACAAACTCAAACTAAATACACACATGGACACACACATAAATTTAATAAATGAGCAACTGAAAAAGACATGCAACAGTTTTTTTATTGATGCAGTACTCCGCACCATTGTGCCAGTTCTATTTATACAAACTTTACTACGCTTGAAAGCCACCAAGCCGAAGGCCACCAAAATTAGTATCAAAATTAAGAGCTGAAATAACCCACTCGGAGAAGACCAAGTCAGAGTTGGAATCAAGTTGAGAAACTTTCTCCAATTGACCACACACGCAATGACCTTGTGAAATCATATCGTCTCAGGGTGGACTATTTCAGCTTATATGATATTCAAACATATTTATTAAAGCGACATGGCGGTTTGGGCTCCAAACTACACATAATATTACTCGCGTTTGAACTTTTCCCGGTATCGAAATAGGTCGATAAATATCTGAACTACATTCCTACGAACATTATGCAACCCCAAAAGACGCATTGAAGTAATGAAAAATACAATTGTGAATACGTTGTTTTGGGTCCCAAACATAAAACAGCCATTTGCATGTCATGGAACATAAAAGATCGTTCTGTGGTAGTCTATTCTTGATATGGTAGCAATAAAGAGTGTTTGTCTGACTTCTGACGGAAAGTTGAAAACGGCTGAAAACTGGCCATGACTTTGGCAAGAGCATATGAAGCCTGTATATCAATAGTTTATTTGTCGACCTATCGTATCCGTCACTCCAATAACAAATTTTTTAATCTAAACTCAGCTTAAGGGATCGGAGCACAAGTTACAAAACATATAATTGCTCCTTTCCAAACAAATGTTACAAATGATACTAATCGAAATACAGAATATGACGTTTATAGCACAATACAAATACAATCTAAGCAAATAAATTTGGAGAAAACCCGTCATTCTTGTTCCATTGGTGACAGGAATGGACTATCTACCACATATCCATCTGATTTTTGAAAGCTCCATTGGAGGTCTTAATTTACAATGTGCAATGAAAGGTCATTATTCAAATGTCTTGGTCGCATTGATGTACTAGGACTGTATTATCTTGAATGATTCAGTATTAATTTCGTAGGAAGCGTTAGGGTCAACAAAATTACTTTATAGTTATTGGGAATCTTATACTAAGGCGATCAAAAGTACAGTGGACACATGGAGATGAAATTAAATGTTGTTTCTTCTTGGTATCCACAATTAAACATAGGGGATGGGTGAATATAATTATGATATTTATAAAAATTTAGATTACTACAATACAATTATTTCGCAGTCTACAATGAAGTATATTGTATTTTCTATATCCCACATTAGACCGTTCAGGTGGTTTAATTACTAAAATGTCCTCGCGTACCTTTGACACGAGCTTATATGTTGCTTCAAGTTTCCTCGTTTCGTCTGGAAGCGAATTCTGTTTTAACATGGTGGAGAAAATGAGTCCAGATAATAGCTAATGTTCCCTTCCAAAGACTTACATTTCTCAGGATATCTGAGCTTTTGAGATGTATTATCCCATACACGTTGGGATAAAATATTAGTCAGTTATGTAAGGGCTTTGTGACTTAGGATTTTAGCGAAAAGCGCCCACTTCTATCTCCGAGTGATATCCAACCCACTTCTGTAAGATTCGATTCGATTTGCAGCCCCAGATGTGTTTTTATTATTCAGATATTGGGAGGAATGTGGCAACAAATTAAGTAATATTTTCTAAATCAGATATTACTGTTTTTGGGTGAGACCGCAAATTGTAAACATTTGTTTTTAAGGGATTAAAGCTAACATGCCACGTTTGATAGAGCTGATTTCGGGTTGAATCAAGATTGAGCCTTTCTGGGGAATTAGCATTTATTTTCACAATAGAAATATACGGACATTCCGGTATAGTTGGAATACACCAAAACAATTGGAACTCCAGTTGTTATAGGTGAAACGTGACTGAATATTGGAGTTCCAAAACATAAAGTGCCATATCACAGTTTTACAAATTCTTATATACAAAGCATGAACAGGTGTGAATTAATGACGCATGATTAGATTAACAGATTTGCATTATAAATTATCCGATCACCACAATGGCATTAACAGTTCGACAAATAAGTTATTATTAAAAGTAAAGCTAAGAATACGTGCGATGAATGGTAATTAATGAGCACATGCTTGGGCAAGAATTAACAAGTTGCATAAGAATAGCCAGCTGATTAATACAAAGAAATGTTGTAATTTCGAGAAAGCCTAATCTAACAAAGAAACGAACATAATGCGAATACTATAGAAACGAATATCTGATACAGGCAAAATCAATGTAGATGAACAAGGTAATAATTGTCCAAAAATTAGCACTCTGACACACGTAGTGGAGCATTTGTGTATTACACCGAGATCTCTATAATATTTACCGTATACAACAATTCGTATAAAAGAAAATGTCATTGAATCACCAACCAGAGTTAGGTAACACCACATCAACTCTACTAGATCTCATCACAGTGAATGACTATGTTATATATCAGTCTGAAGTGATTGACTTTGGAAGAGCCATATGAGAACACTGCGTGGTCATTTGAGTACCTACATTATGATTCAGGCAGTAATGTCTCCTCCTTTCGGCTAGTTAGGAATTGTACCAGATGCAATTTTGATGAAGCTGTAACACTCATTCGGGACCTAGAGTGGCTACACGCTATCGAAAAAGTGCATGCCCGACATTGATTCAGCTACTGACATATTTACCTCAAATTTATTGATATCCTCCGCCAGTCCAGAGAATAAATAAGACCTAAAGAAAACATTGGTTCACTTCAGAGTTGCGAACGATGATCCGCACAGACAGATTGCGTAAAATTACAATGAAGTCAAAAAATGACCATGATTTGGCAAAATTCAAAAAAGTGCGAAATACGCTCAAAAACATGAAAAAATACGCCAGAGCCCGCTATGAAGTAACACTTCAAAATACGTTTGCCATTGCATAAATGAAATTATGTACAACAAGCACAAAGACGCTACCCCACCTCTTTCCGATGATAGTGGCAACTTAGTATTTGACGACCACACCAAAGCATCTATGCTCAATGGTGTGTTCATCTCTAATTCAGACCTCGACGAGTCGTCGTGTAGTCTACCAATATTCATTCAGAAATGTAGCAACACAGCAACATATATTGAATTCATAATCGAAGATATAATTTCTGCTATTAGAACGTTGAAACCTAATAATACGGAAGCGTATTCGGGACATGGTAGAAAAAAAATAAAGTTAAAATATTGACTTTTTATCTCGAAATTTCGACTTAGTTAGACCTATTTTTAGACCTATTCCGTACTTTCATTTTCATACCCACTTCATGAAACGCCAGATTAGCCAAGGTATGGTATGATTTTATAAAGTCAAAATTTTGAGTTTGAAAGTCAAAATTTCTAGATAAAAAGTCAAAATTTTGAGTTAGAAAGTCGAAATTTCTAGATAAAAAGTCAAAATGTTGACTTTATTTTTGTTCTACCATGTCCCGAATACGCTTCCGTATAATAAAGCATCTGGCCACGATGGAATTCACGTTAAAATGATCCAAATCACAAGCCCAGCTATCGCCACCCCCTTAAAGCTCCTTTTAACAAATCTCTCAAGTTCTGCGTTTTTCCAACATAATGGAATCAGGCAAATGTTATCCCTATCCACAAGAAAAACGATAAATCCAGCGGTATAAACTACCGCCCTATGTTCTTGCTCCCGTGCCTCAGCAAGATCCTGAAGAAAATTGTCCTTAAATACTTATCGGCCAATTTCTCAAATAATAATATACTATTCAAATATCAATCAGGATTTGTCCCAAGGCATAGCACAACTTTCCATTTACTGGAGATATACCACACCCTGTGCCAGGTCCTCGGTGAGACGTTAAATACCTCAGCAATATTTTTTGCGATATTTCCAAAGCGTTTGCGAGTCTGGCACAGGAGGTTGCTATTCAAACTGGAACAATACGGAGTTGCCGGAAACATCCACAATTGGCTCAACAGCTATCTCCCCAACATATCACAACGTGTCTTAGTTGGTAACTCCTTTTCTGATTATCACATTATTCCGGCAGGCGTTCCGCAGGAATCTATCCTTGGGCCCTTCTTATTCATGAAATATATTATTGACTTAGCAACGACCATAACCTCGTTTACTCGTATGTATGCAGATGATACATGGTTTTTCACTGTCCAACCATCACTCGATGAGTTCGCGGGAACTATTTGAAGATTTGATTAGATTATCTTGCTGGTAGAAAATGGTTGGTTACATTCAATGCAGATAAAACAAAATGTATGGGGTTTTCACTCACTCCCTCGGAAGATCACTTGGATCTTGAACTTGATGATCGCGACATAGAGCAAGTAGCTTGCCACAAACATCTTGGAATTTATATACAATCAAATCGTCATTGGGATACTCATATCAATTAAATCTGCAGTCGAGTGGCAACCAGACTGTCACAACTAAGGGGAATAAAATTTCTTGTAAATAGACAAACCCTCGAAATAATGTTTAAAACTTATGTACTCCCGATACTGGAATACGGAGACGTTGTTTTTTGGACAACGCCCCCCCCCCAATTGCCTCCGGAAGCTCGACCGCCTCTATATCGACGCCGGTAGAATAGTGTGGCCTGACACGTTCGGTATCAGATGAGAGAGTATTATTCGAACTCGGATGGGCTCCCCTTAACGAAAAACGAAACCTTCATAAAATGTATACCTGGAGCAAAATATTATTATGTCCCAAACTACCTCACAAATTTACTACCCCAAACTGTCAGTCAAGCATCTCGATACCCCACCAGAAACCCTTTGCGATACATTAACTACTTCACGAATACGGCCAGTTTACAAATCGAGTTCCATCCCGTTCATGATCGATGAATGGAATTTATCATGCAAAACCAATACCGACAACAAAAAACTTATTGATCCCTCATCAGAACCAACCAAAGACGAAATCGTAAGTAAAATGTTTAGAAATTTTTGCAAACAAGAATTGACTATAAAAACCCACCATACTATAACGCTGGTCAGATGAAACTAAACATACTGCACTGTACTAGACTCAGAAATAACTGCAGTGATCTAAACTTTGATAAATATGAAAATTACATCTCGGTTCAACCAACATGTAGTTGTGGTCATCCACGTAAAGACGCAAACCATCTTTTTCTTCAGTTGTCCTTTGTACGCAGACTCCAGAGACCATATGTAGCCACACTAAACAGCAACATCAGCAGCCACTTCAAACATAAATTTTGAACCTATTTCTAAACACCTTTATTAGCAGCCGAATACCAGCGGAGAGGGTCTCTGATAAATTCTGCAACGTACTCCGTTCCTCTGTGCCCACACAACTATCAATGTTTATAATATGTGTAATGTATATATATGTTGTGGGTCACAATAAATATGTTCAACACCAACAAGAATTCGTTGTGCTCTTTGTAACTAACAGTTGGGTAAGTATCGTCGGCATATAATCTCGCTAAAGAATGTAGGTGATCTGCCAAATCGTTGGTGTATACAAGGAATAGGAAGGGTACCAGAATTTACCCCTGGGGTACTCCATCATGAATTGGCTTGCTTTCATAAAAGGTAGTTCCAGGACACGTTGTCTGTGATTGCTTATATAATCAGATAAACGGGTCAGACATTCGCCCACCACTCCATACGATTCTAATTTCGCCATAAGACCTCTGTGCCAAACACTTTCAAATGCCTTAGAATTGCCACAGAATATGGCGCAAGTGTGTACACAATCAAGTGATATGCACAAAGAATGATGAAGTTCAACTAGTTTAAATGTAGTACAGTGTGATGGTAAAAAGAACCAGATTGTTGTGAATATATTATTTCATGTTCTTTAACTTGAAAATGGCTCAATAGGTTTTTCAGTTTTTCAAATATTTTTTCCGAGGCAGCATAGAAAAGTTATCGGTCTGTAATTATTCGTGTCCGCGGGGGTCACAATTTATTATCAATAATGGCGAAGTTACTTCAATTGCAGTTTCTTTTACATGTAGCATTATCTGGCCAATTCCATCGTGTATGTCTGCTTTATTTATGTTGTATGACCAAATTTCAAGTAGTATATCTTCAGGTTGGAATGTAATCGTGTTTATCTGTTTCAAGCATTTCTTTACTAGCATTGGTACGCTTGTATTTTGTTCGTTGATTGTCCATTCTGTATGAAAGCATAATTCAGAAAGTGAGCTTTAACCATATATACCCTCTTTTGCTACCTGCGATTTGTGGCACCATCTGACAACTATGTTGTATACAGCGGGGCTATTTTGTTTTTACCCATCAGGGTTTTTGTCAAGTTCTAAAACTATCTCTATATATAGTTTCCTATATGCTCTTGTAACTTATTTTCGTATGACTTTTTAGCATATTTGATCATATTATTTACTTTATTTTGAGTTCGTTTGAATTTTTCATGGTCCGATAACATTTACACGACATGCGTTTATCTTACTTCTGTCAAAAAGTTGAAAACGGCTGAAAAATGTCTGTGACTTTGCAAGTGTTTCTCAGAGCATATAGCGCCGGTGTATCGTCGCTCTGAATTACGTAGGAAAAAAATTGGAGATTCGAATGAGTCATGTCCGTTTGACATGCATGAGAGTATCACCCCGCCCCCTGAATACCAGTTAATTTTGGGGGGTGAATCCTGAATACGAGTTAATTTTGGGGGTGAATCCTGAATAACGTTAAGAAATAATATGCGATAAATGACATACAAATTGACTGTTTTAATATCAGACAGATACAAGCAGAAGTTACATAGACACATTATAATGCCGGTCGTGTTATGATGCCGTTATGATACCATTAATGATACTTCATGATCAGGGACGTGGCTAGAGGGTTTCCGTTGAGGGGGTGTCCACCTTGGGAAATTCCATCTGCACCCCCCCCCCCATTGAGTCAGAAAATCAGACCGAACACAGGTTTTGCATAATTCTATTATTTGCACCCCCCCCCCCCCTCAGTGTTTAGGCCTAATATCCTACATCTTCATAAACCATGGTACCTGAAACATTGCATAAATCCTAAGATCTAGTGGTCTAACTCCATACAAATGCACACGGCTACCGACAAGAGACCACGACATACCGAGCTGACCATCGTTGTTCGGCCGGTGTGAGAAAATTTTGAAATTTGAACAAGAAAATCGCAACTCATAGCATCCAGACTGGCCTCAACTAAAGCTTTCCTATAGTGTTGGAAATTTCAAACCTCATACTCCCCCTCAGGTTGGAACATTATCTAACTGATGAGCACAAGTTTGACCATATGTAGTAAAATATTATAATAAATATTATAATAAACTTATTAGCATTTTTGTATTGGCCACAGGGGAGAGACAATGACACACCGGGCCGACCATGGTTCGGTCCGGTGTGCGAAAATTTTGTAATCTGAACAAGACAATCGCAAAATCCTAGCATCTAGACTAGCGTCAAGCATTCTTAGAGTTGGAAATTTCAAACCTGACACCCCACTTAGGTTGGAAAATTTACAACTGATGACAATTCCAATGCCAATGTTGACCAAAATTAATGTATGAGAATATTGCTTTCTTAAATTAACTAGCAGTTTTTGACTGGCCACGGGGGAGGGACCAGGACACAAGATTTCCAAGTGTTGTAAATTTCCAACCTGTCACCCCCCTGAGGTTGGAAAATTTCCAACTGATGACCATTTCAGTCCAAAATTTTGACAAAAAATAGGAAAATATGCAAATATTGGTCCAAAAACAATTAATTCCCGGCAATAAATTGTTTGAAAATCAAACTACAAGAACATTTCAACCTATATATTGTTGGTGTGAAATTTCCAACTAATGTTTTGGCAGGTATGAAATTTCCAACTGTTGAAAATTTTGACCAAAGTTCAAGTTGGGGGGGTGAGACCCCCCCCCCCCTGTCGCCACGTCTCTGTTTATGATGGCATGGTGGTCGAATATGCCCAAGAAGCTATTCTACCCACTCATTCATACAGATAACTAGCACAAAATATTACTTTGCGCCATCAAAACCTGCGTCCAAGATGATTTGGTTGAACCCGAATACCAGTTAATTCGGGGGTATGAATCCCGCGTACGGCTTCAAAACACCCTGAATCCCCCGTACCGAAAAGGGGGGTGATACCCTCATGCATGTACGAGTGCCTTCATAATTGAGGTGTAACCCATCGTCCACATATAAATCGTCTTTGTGAGCTATAAGTTTTGAGGAACTGCATTTGTTCATGCACACAAATGTTCCATATGTGTTTGTTAATGCATTTTACTCTCCCATGGTTTCAAAGTCTGTTGGTCGAGGAAGGATCGCTGACGTGATGATCTTGATGGATATGTGCTTGTATGTTGTCTTTAATAATTCTTCATATTCCATTTGGAATTGTTTTTCTGACATGCTCAAATATTCTATGTTGTTGGAACCCTCGTGATAAATTATATGAGATAAGATAGCGAGCTTAGTCCATGTACATTAAATCGTTCTCTTGTACGGACTCGACATGTGAGCGTGCCAATATCGATACATCTGAATGGTAGCATCTCCAGTTCATCAATGTCATATGGAGTCGGATATCAATAATACCATCCTGTTGCGTTTGCCTGAGGACATGCAACAGTTAGTTAATCATGCAGTACGCTGTTCATTAATTAACTGCCCCAATACTTTTCTCGATAAGAGTAACCAATTAGCGATTGGGTAGCAATTTCTTATCATGTGTACAACTGGCGCGTCCATATGTACCTGAAATAAAATATCTGCAATAAAATATCAGGTACAATTGTACCCTGATGTTTTCTTGAAGCAAAGATTACGCCCGTGTGTACGCAGGTTAGATGGCGTTGATTGAGCTCAATCAGAACAATATATATAGTTGAACAAGTTATAGTTGAACAAGGGTGATTACTCAAATCTCATCGTCACCTGGTCATGACTTGAAACATATTTTATTTGCATAATATACAAAAGGGATTGGGGCACAAGTTCTTACAACTTATGAAGCCCCTATCCCAATACAATATAGCAACACACATGAAATCAAGATGACGATACAAACGTATTTACATGGTGATAAGTTTTGAGGTACGTAATATGTATTGCCTTCCAGAGATTATCGGGGTAGAACGAGGTTGGCTACTGGTCGAGGAAAATTTGTATTTAAGGAATGTCACTACATAATGGATGTTTGGTGCGAGTGCCGATATAATTAGCTATTATTAGTATTTGTATTATGGAGGTAAAACTAATGACATACTTGTATTCGATTTGTGGTTACCGTTGTGCTCTGGAAGGCAATACAAATAATTAATCAGAACGAAATGTTCGAATGTGAGGTTTGTGAGGTCACATGTTGCATTCTCAGTGGTTTAAAAGGCAACATAAGTATGGAATATATTGGCTAACTTTAATCGTACGTCTCCCGAAAACCATTATTAGTTAGCAAACTGTTATTTTGCTTTGCAGACCGTGCAAAGCAGCCAATATCCCATTCGTATTTGCTAATATGTGACCCGCCATATCAAATCCAGTCGTAAGTCGGGATTTTGTTACCCTGTGCCAATGCATTCTCTTATATATGCGAGTCGACCATAGGTCGCCTCGCATATATAAGAGAATGCATTGGCCTAGCAATTTTTTATCATTTTTTTTAAATAAATGTTTCTTACAATTTTCAGGACATAAAATAAAAAACATCTATTACCCTGCAGGGAGCCCCACACATATATAGAAGCATATAGAAGAGTGTCGTCTGCTCATGTTTGTCTGGGGCTCTGTATGGGTGAAATTATAAAATTGTTAAAGAATACAAGAAAAAATTATTAAAATTGTAAAAAATTGTTAGGCCAATGCATTCTCTTATATATGCGAGGCGACCTATGGTCGACTCGCATATATAAGAGAATGCATTGGCACAGGGTAACAAACTCGATAATTTCACGGACATGTGAAGATCCCTATACATCGCGATAATCAAAGATGATATGTTCAAAGAATCACGTGTATCGCACACGATTCATCATAAAGTCACTAATTATGTATGTCGATCAGTCAGATTCGTAGGTACGTTGGTGTCACCCTACCGATTTCACTCCATGACGTCACCCTTACGCAGTACATGCCGGCGACGTTACGGAGTATATTATAGAGTTGTGTCGTCCTTGCCACTGACTTCCGTTACTAGCTCGTTGCTATATAAACAAACCAGCGATGTGGCTTTTGTCGAAAATTGACAGTCAGTACATTCGCCCTGTATACATGTACTTTCAGAAAATACAAAACACCACAACGTTATACCCCACCAATGTCAGTGTCTCGATATCGTTTGACCAAATTTCTTGACATGAAACCGCGACAGACACGGCGTGAAATACATCGCATTGAGTAAACAATTTCCCATTGTTTCAATTCAACTTCAAGATCGCGGTAAAATCAAAACCGCAATTTGTAAGTGGTAAACATCTGAAAAAGACATCAGGTACATGCAGAAACTAATTGTTGTGCATATTTATTTCTATTTGAGGTGGCAATTTTTCATGTTTATCAGTATTTTTAACGATTAGAGCAATGGTAATTGGGGGACTATATTTTATCTAGCGCATTAAATTTAAAATAAAAAGTCGTGAATTGGCTGAGTGTTTTCTATGGCCGCACATTTCGTTGATAATTACGAGCCATTTGTTTGTCTAAATAACCTTTTTAAGTTCGAAGAGCATTAGAATGGGGATAACAGTGTGGTGTTTTGTGATTTCGGAAAGGTACATGGCGAATATACTGTGGCAAATACCACATTTTTCGACTAAATTTGCCACAGTATATTCGCCATGTACCTTTCCGAAATCACAAAACACCACACTGTTATCCCCTAACTAAAATTATTGAAGATTGTAATTGTCTTTTTTTTGCTAACATTAAATTAAATTAAATTAAATAAATTAAATAAAATACAGTGAAATTATTTTTTTAATTATTTTGTATTACATTTTTGCACACGTTGGCATCTCTCTGAGTGCATTCTAGTTATCATACTAGCAGACAGTTACCTACATATTTGGATCACCGGTGTCTCGCGTCGTTGTTATCATAAAGTGAGATATCTTCGTTTAAATACATCGGGTGTTTACTTCGAAAATGTTACTATGTCAAACTGGAAGTTCTAACTCTTTCCGTTTATTCGTATTTTCGTATATGTACGTCATTGCCAATATCATTAAACGCCACGCAACTCCGTATAGGTAATATTGCCTCGGCGGTAAATGGAGAACTTCAAATGGAACTTTTTTTCCAAAAAGTTGACAAATTAGCGACAATCAGCTTTATAATAAAGTTGTCCCATTGTGCTAGATATACTACGGTTTTACGACCAGCCTAACAACAACAAATGGGACAAAAGCATCACTATTTAAAACTCATGATCAAAATAGCCGAAAGTAAAAACAAAAACAGTATAGATTCGGAACAAAATCGCTAATGATCCCAAAGTGGTAAGCCCGCTGAACCCCAGTGTATACATAATTTTTCTGAAGTGAAACATTCGTGCCGTGATTAAATAACATACATTTCACCCGTTATAAAACATCCCTCCAAGTATTTATACCATTTTCAGTGTTTATTTCTAAAACTGAATACGATAATCCATTCAATAATGAAACGGTTTAATTTCTCATTTACTATAATTGACAGAATCAACATAGTATGCGTCGACATTGTTGGTATGATGGGCTGCCAAACTTTCTTCGGGAAACACAGGATCCAAAAGTCACTGTCGAATCAGCAAATGGACGATGTGCCGCAAACTAAAATCATCATCACGGCAATACTACCCGTCTTAGTTCTCATTGTACAGAACTGCTACTCTGTAGTAGTGGAAACGGGTAAAATCAACAGTAACATCTTGCTGAAAGATTCTTTTGAGTTTTATATTCAAACGACTAAAATTATACATCGAACACAAATAGAGCGAGGAATGACGGCTTTCTATATTAGTTCAGACAGGGATCCAAAGGCCAACAAAACATTGGCGTCCAAATACAGAGATACTGACGTGGAGTGGGATGACATAAACTTGATTGATTTGAAGTTCTCTGAATTGACTGTGGGGCACCGCGCTCAAGTTTTAAGCTTACACGACAATATCTTGGAGTTCCGGAGATCAGTACACGCTGAAAATGTTACTGTTTACCAAGTTCTCGAATTTTACTCGACTCGGAACGCGAGGATGATAGAATGGTTGGCTGAGGGTATATTGCAGTCGTCACACGGCCAAACATGGCGGAACCTGGTCGCCTATTACATGCTGGTGTTGAGTAAAGAGAGTTCTGGTATAATGAGAGCGCTTGGAAGTGTGGCCACAAATAGAGGTGAGTGCACGGATTTTATAAACACTGAACTATGCAAAAACAAGCAAACAAAACAAGCAAACACAACAAAACCACGGTGGGGAATCACGTGGATTCGAATTGATGAGCACCATGCATTCAAAATGGCCGATACGATCTCAAATGCCACCAGAAACGAGCAAAGAGGTAGTAAACTAAACGTATCTGTTCATGTTGAAAAAAAAAAATTCAACCACCCTTATCACCGGTTTTTATCTGACAGTCAACACTAAGTAACCCAACTCAAATAGAATATCATAAATATATTCCAATTAACATAGTAATAAAGTCATGGCTTTGACATCGACGTCATTGTGCTAAGCTCTTGTGTCATTGCGCGTGGCGATATTGCACGTGATAAATATTATTTCTTCATATGTTTCAGGGGTAGTGGCGATGGACGTTCTTCGAATGTTCAGCAAAGTCAAAACAACGACAGACGCCTTCATGCTTCGAAGCGAGGAGTTTTCAAATACAATTGAAAACTTCTTGAAGAGCAGGTACAAAGGAAGTGAACTGAAACAGAATATTGATCTGATGGTTGACAGAATCCACCAGAACACAAATGCACCGTCAATCGAACAAGCCACATTTTGGTGGGGAAACGTGACTGCCTATTTAGAGCTTCTAAAAAAGCTTGAAGATGTTGTGGTAACTGAAATAAGAGAGAGGTTGAATGACGATATCAGTGTTGTTTACGAACGCTTTCTAGTTAGCGTGATTGTGATGAGTGGGACTGTTGTTCTCTTACCGATGGTGCTGATATTGATTCTTAGGTTAACCAATACTACTCGCAGAGTGCAACAAAATCTCAAGGTCAAAACACATGACCTTGAAAACGAGAGGCGGAAAACAGAATCGTTGCTTTTTGAGATCCTTCCGAGGGCGATAGCAAAGAGTTTGATACAAAAAGAGGAAGTCATTCCACAACAGTACCAATCAGCGACGGTGTATTTTTCGGATATCGTGAGCTTCACCGTCATCTCATCAGAGAGTACACCAATGGAGGTTGTGCGCATGCTCAATGTGCTATATAAGACGTTCGACGACAGAATAGACTTATATGATGTTTACAAAGTGGAAACGATAGGTAATTTTTTTGTTCTGGTGTATTACCAGTATGTTGCGTCGACATATTTTCGGAGTGGGAGTGTATGGAAGAGGAGAAGAATGGGCGGGAGTGAGGGGAATGTGGAGAGGGGGTGCTAGGGGCGATGCAGTTGAGATCTCGGAGAAGATGGAACTAATATACCATTGCTATATACGAAACAGAATACTCCCTTGGGTTAATATATTCACAATATCAGATCTTAATTGACTCAAACGCCAGTTTTCTTTTTAGTCTTAAATTTTAATGGTACCTCTGTGAACCTCTCACTGGAATTATTGAAATATACTCAAGTAGATAGATGGGTGCAAAACGAGCTTCAGGCTATTTATAAATTCGGATGGGTCCCATGCAAGGGGTGCATGGGTAGAGTTGGAAATTTAAATATGGCAACACACATGCGAGACCGCGTATACGTCCCTTGTCTGAACATGTACAGCTACAATAGATTGTTTCCTATTTTCGTTTTCATTATTTTCTGGTATATAACACACATTATATTGCTATGAATTCTTATGTCTGATTAGTACGTTGGCATATATATATGGCATATGCCTTATTACAGGAGATTCGTATATGGTCGTCTCTGGCCTCCCACACGAAAATGGCAACCAGCATTCTGCAGAGATAGCTCTGATGTCACTTGACTTAATGGATGCAATTGCCAATATGAATGTTCCACACGACCCTGCTAAGAAGCTGAAGATGAGAGTCGGGATGAATACAGGTAAACGGTATACTATAGCATGGGAATGTGCTGGTCCGGGAAATTATAGGTACCCTTCAAGAACATTGCTGGGCGATCCTGTGGGAGTGTAACGTTACACTTGCACTCCCACGAGAACGCCCATCAATGTTAGTTTATATTGTATCCCTCTTTTAAAGATGCATAATCCGAATTAAGGCTCCCAAATTACTATTTCTTTGGCATCGGGGTAAAAAAAAAAATCTGATTTAAGTCGAAGAACCCACCCATCAGAGCGATCAAATATCGCTTTTTGAAATTTGTTATTTCTCGAGATGTCTCGGACAAAATTGCGGATGAAGATGGATAACTAAAATCAAGTGGTAATACGACCGAATTTTGTGATACTAAAATCATAATACGGCCATATTTCGTTGAACAACATGTTGATAAATAATTTTGGGAAATTGTATACTACAGTTGATAGTGGTTAGCATTATTTTGTTCTAATAAATCGATTCTGATCACTGAAGCGTATTTTGAAGAAATTTTGTTGTTGTTGTAATTTGATATGGGTCCGTCTGATCGGATTGAGTACCTTAAAGCAATGCTATCTGACTGACTCTTGAGTACTTTTTTTTTATCAATATGTAATATTGAAATCTTAACAAACTGAAGCCGAATGCTATGATTACCTTTACTTAGCACACTTAGAGTTTAGGATAAATTCAAATATACCACTAAAGCAATCCATATAAAAAAGCACAATGGTACTGCCATGATACTACCATGTTATATCTAGAGGATCTCCAACTAGATATGTTGGGATATAAGATTTTATGAAACGTGTTTGATTAATTTGATTCACAACGATTCGTTGACGAGTTGTGAATCAAATTTATCAAATGAGTTCAAAATCCTATCTTGTATACCACATACAAAAAACAAGAGATTTATGCCTTTCTAACACATCAAAGTCCTTAAAAGAAGCTGCAAAGGGCATATATGTACAGCGTTGGCTGCGACGCTTCACAACCCTATACGAAAAAAAAAATATTGTGCGCTCTGGGGCAGGCGACGGAAAATATAGTCCCCCAATGTGCCTCTTTGTTTTTGTGTATATTTTCGTTAGTGCAGCGAAGATGGACAAGAATTTATATTTAATTAACAAAGCAATCATTTTACATTGTCTGGTGTTGGTGTGATGCCCGGCTTTTCGAAATAGTATTAATCCACTTGAACCAATGTAAAGACGCGGTGCCATTTTGTGGCCGAGATGCCAAGTTATCTATAACTAATGATAGTTGAGGAAATATGTAATGGCTTTTTTAATTATATAATAACTTTACAAATGCATCAAAAAGCACCACGGTATTGCCATGGTACTACCGTGGCACTACCATGATAATACCATGGTCATTCTACTATTTTATCATCGCAGTACCATGGTGCTTTTTATATTGGTATATATACGTACGCAAAATTTCGTTGAACAAAATGTTGATAGATAACAGGTTTAAGCAATTTTATATTATAGTTGACTGTGGTTAGCATTATTTTTGGGAAATTAATCGATTCTGATAACTGAAGTTACATTTGAAAAAAATGTTGTTGTTGGGATCTGATGATATGGGGACCATCGAATCGGATGGAGTACCTTTAGTGGACGCTAGTGTTGCGTGCTGTTGTTGTTGTAACTACTGGTCTGGGACAATAAATACATAACTCAGTTTGCCACTGTTCAGTTATTTCAAAGTTGTGTATAGACAAATGATACTATGTTCCATGTAAATAACATCCAGTTCAGTGATATAGTTGCTACATGTAAAAACGATTTGCCCTGAATATATAAATTTCATACATGAAGCACCCGGAAATTACAAACCGTGAAGACACCCTGTTGATTCTCGACCGCGGTTTTACCCTGATTTTCGGGGTGCAATTTCATATTGTTGATTTCTTTCTATCATTCTGTATCTCGCTTTCGTTCCAGGTCCAGTAGTAGCTGGCGTTGTGGGTTACAAAATGCCAAGGTACTGTCTGTTTGGTGACACGGTCAACACTGCTTCGCGGATGGAGTCATCTAGTCAAGGTACGTGTATAGTGAACCTAGAAGTATATATAGCCGTATCGGATGCCACTGGGCTCTATGTTGTAGTCTACAGTGTAAGTGTCTAACGGGTATGATAGAAGTTTTGTCTCCTTTTATTATCTCTGTAAGTCGAATACGTGTCGCTAAAACAGATATTTGTATTGGCTGAGAGCTACTAACTTCATTTTAGATTCACCGGTATCGGTCGCTGAAGCGTACACAAATTGACAACGCTCGTAAAATACATCACCGCGCTGCATACACGGAAAATTTGGTTCCCAGGTTTGTTCCAGTAGAGGAACCAAACGAAGACTAAATATACATGTTTGTTTAGGTACCAAAGTACCAAATGAAGAACAAAACATCCAATGTTTTGGTTATTTTCAAAGAACAAAAATAAAGAACCAAACGAAGAACCAAACATTGTTTTGGGTCTTCGACGAACCAAATTAAAGAACCAAGTCAAGTACACAACATACATTCTGGTTCCACATGGAACCAGACTTGTTTCTAATTTGGTTCTTCGTTTGGTTCTTTATTTTGGTTCTTCGCGAAGAACGTCACGGAACCAAATTGCTACAAATAAAGAATTATTTTCTAATGATGCTCAGCCTAAAGATGGTCTATTTATTTCCTGAACGTCTTGAATAGATTATATGGGTGTAAATAATAATTTTGACTCGAGTAAACCAGTTAACTTGAGCTTATGTCAGTAGGAAATTAATTTTTCTATGAATTATTTTCTATGAATCTGGACATTTTGTATGGCTATTTTTACAACATTACATTTTAATTGAAAATTTATCTTTTGAAAGCCCATTTAATTTTCGAGTCACATTTATGGTGCCTTGGTATACGGTTTTGATGACAATCTATGGCATAAAATATGATTAAAATACCATAATTCACCATTTGGTTCGTCCCTGTCTCAGATGGTACCGATAGTGTAATAGAAAATAGCTGAAATCATATAAACATTCCCCCTGTTTCGCTCCCAGAATGCACCATAAATCAAACTATGATATAGTTATTCCCCTTCTATTGAAAATAATAAACTGGTAGTACAGACCGGATCGAGATTAAGAACAGAACAGAACAAGCCGGTACCTTGACACAAACAACATGATTACAATTTATTCGACCGGATAAGTTGATAATACAATGTTTTGGAGCTTCCTCTTTCATATAATATAATATGGCATATATTTTATATAATGTGATTAAGTGGTCCTTTAAAACACTTCCATTTTAAATATTTGTAACACCAGATATTTCGCATGTGTCTTTTTTTTGGACCAACAGTGCTATGGTGTCTTCAAAAAACAAGCTTCCTAGAAATGCTGTTGTTGTTGTCGTTGTTTTGTTGTTGCTGTTGTTGTTGCTGCTGCTATTGTTTCTACCAGGAAGAGTGTAACGCGCACGGGGTTTCAAATTTGCAACACGTAACCGCCATATCCGCAAATCCATCGGAACTACATTACGTGTCCAATGTCACGAGCCAAAAACTAAGTATTCCGTGCACGGGGACAACGGATTGGGCTGCGCGGGGGTGGGGTGAAGCGCGTTACAGGCCATTGGGCGTTTGTGACAATAATTCAGATAGCCGCCATAATACGCTATGATACTTAAATCATTTCAGTAGATAACATCGAGCAACACACCTATTGTCACCCACGACTCATATGCGGTAGGTAGTTCTAATGCCATAAAATTTTCTCGAGTTGATTCCAAAATTCTTGATATTAAAACGTGATAAATTGTAATCGATCGAAGAGGGAAAACTCTATCGACACAAATCTCAATTCTGCCTATGCATGGAGTTACACCACTTGTTACATTTGCCGAGATCTGTTCCATTACCTTCGAGATAAATCAGCTTCAATATATTGTCTACAGGACACTCATTTCACCAAAGCCATGGAAAAATAGATTGAAGCAGAATGGGGATTCAAAACAGTAATGGCCCCTTACTCGTCTCAATCCCGTGGGGTGGCATTCCTCTTTAATAATAACTTCGAATATGAAATACATGACAAGACACGGGATTCAGAAGGGAACTACATTATATTAGATATATCGATCGAAAAAATTAGATTCAGTCTCGTGACAATCTATGGCCCGAATGACGATAATCCAACTTTTTATAAAAATATCAACAAACTGCTTTTAGACATCGGTAATACTCAAATAATCATATGTGGTGACTGGAACATCACGCAAGATCAAGAACTTGATACCTTCAATTACAACAACATTAATAATCCAAACGCAAAAGACGTACTGAAAAATCTTGCCGCCAGCCTCGAACTCGAGGACCCATGGAGATTGAAAAATAAAAATGAAAGACGATATACTTGGCGAAGAAAATCCCCAATTAAAATGGCAAGGTTGGACTTTTTTATGATCTCTTCAGATCTTTTAAGTTTACTCGAAACTGACCCAGATATTTTACCTGCTTATAGATCGGACCACTCCATGATTAATCTCACACTCAAAATTAATAACTCGGAAAGGGGACCCGGATTTTGGAAATTTAATAACTCCCTACTGTACGAAAAAGAATATGCAACGACTGTAAAAACAATCATACATGAGAAGAAAGTCAGATATGACATCACACAGCCAGATGGCACCCCCTGTCGAAAACCCCCCACGATCACTAAACAACTATTCCTTGACGCAATGCTACTAGACATTCGTGGTGCGACAATTCAGTTCTCATCCAAACGCAAACGAGAATCGAAGCTCAGAGAAAATAAGCTCATTTGTGATCGAAAAGAAATTGAATTGAAGATTGATCAGTCTGACAACAGTCTCGAAGAAAAAAGTTCCCTTTTACGAAAACTTGACGAATTAGATTCAAAAATTCAAAATATGAGAAAAGATAATATTCGCGGAGCCATGATCCGGTCTCGTGCTCAGTGGGTCGAACAAGGCGAGAAACCTACTAAATACTTTCTTAATTTAGAAAAAAAGGAATTATGTAGCTAAGACAATAACATCCCTTAACGATAACTCAGGCAACACCTTATCGTCCCAGACAGAAATCATCAATGAGGCGCGTAGCTTTATAAACATCTTTACTCACACCGACCGGTCCATAAACAACGAAATCATCCGTAACGAAAATGTCCCCAGGCTATTCCCCGAACAATCTGAAAGCTTAGAAGGCACCATAACTCTTAATGAACTAACTTCTGCGTTGAAACGAACAAAGAACGGGAAAAGTCCTGGTCCAGATGGCTATACAGTAGAATTCTTCAAATTATTTTGGGTAGATTTAGGTCCCATTCTCTTGGAATCCCTAAATGAATCAATTACAACCTGGGAGCTGTCCATTACACAAAAACAGGGCTTTATCACTCTTATTCCAAAGAAAGACAAAGACAGGCAACTCCTAAAAAACTGGCGCCCAATCTCACTGTTGAATGTGACATATAAACTAGCATCAGCTTGCATAGCAGATAGACTGAAGTTTTACCGGTAATAATAGACCCCGATCAAACAGGCTTCCTCTCAAATAGATTTATTGGAGACAACACCAGTCTTATATACGACATTCTTCAAAAAACAGACCAAGAATCAAAACCAGGAATGCTGCTATTAATCGATTTTGAAAAGGCTTTCGACTCTGTATCATGGTCATTCATACATGAGTGCCTAGATTTTTTTAATTTTCGTGAATCAATCAAGTCTTGGATATCCATTTTCTTCAATAATATATCCTCTTCAATTCTCATAAACGGGCATATTTACCAAAGTTTCAATCTATTCAGAGGCTGTTGGCAGGGTGATCATATTTCACCTTATATTGTTTTAATTTGTGCATAAATTCTAGGTATCCTAATGAGACAAAACACTAAAATTAAAGGAATAATCCTCGGCGGTTTAGAATATAAAATAACACAGTACGCAGACGATACAACGCTGATCCTCGATGGCAGTCAGGAAAGTCTACTAGAATCTTATAGTACATTAGACAAATTCGCCTCGGTGTCAGGACTGAATATCAACCACAGTAAATGTCAGGCATCGTGGATTGGGGCTCTGAAGGGAAATACACACAACATATGCCCTGAACTACATGTACAATTCACCAACTCCTTTACTCTATTAGGGATCAAATTTAATACCAACCTTGATAAAATATTAGATAACTACGACTCAAAGCTATCCGATATTAAGACCCTGATAAAAGCATGGGGATATAGGCTATTGACTCCTTTGGGTAGAATCACGGTAATAAAATATCTTATATTGCCAAAAATAACCCACCTATTTCAGTCTCTTCCCAACCCGACAGCATCATTTTTTTTAAATTTAAAAACGATTCTGTTTAACTTTGTTTGGGGAGGAAAACGAGACAGAGTTAAAAGAACCCGACTATGCCAAAATTTCGAAGCAGGGGGTCTGAAAATGGTTGATGTCGAAGCTTTCAATTCATCTATGAAGATAACATGGATCCGCCGAATTATACTGAAACGGCCGAAATGGCACCCCCTTGAAGATTTACCAATAGACGAAGATCCCATCTTTCTTGCATATGGAGGCCAATACTTAAAGCTATATTCTGCCCGCATCCAGAATCCTTTCTGGAGAGATGTCCTTATCGCCTGGTCTGAGCTATTGATAGCAGAAAAAGATACCCTACCCTTACTGTCTTCAATTTTATGGAATAATGAACATTTTAAAATAAATGGTTCGACAATAAATATACGGACATGGAGATAACATGGAATCATTTTCGTTAACGATCTTTTCCAGACTGATGGCACATTTCACACTAGACATTCCCTCTTATCGACATTTAATGTCCGAACAGATTTCATCACCTTGCATGCGCTTCTTCGACAAGCAGAAAAAAGTGTCAAAACCCTTAAACAACCTAATAATCCCCTGATGGCACCAATCCTCCCAAGTAATTACATATTATTATTACGCAATGCGAAAGGTGGGCGCGATTTTTACAACTGTCTAGAGTCGAGAGACAAGAAACTGGACGTGTGCTCGAAATGGGAATCCAAACTAGGGGAGTACAACATTCCATGGGATATTTGCTTCAAGGCCCCATTCCAGTCCACGTCTGACACTAAATTACACTGGCTTCAATTTCGTATAAACTGTAGAATTTTAGCTACCAATAAATTTCTAAAACTGGCCAAGATTAGAAAAAAACGATCTTTGCAACCGATGTCAAACACAAGAAACGATATGCCACATATTTTGGGAGTGTCCGCATGTTCAATCATTCCTAGACAAGCATTCCAAATGGACAATATCAAACAATTTCGTCATTCCTTTAACAAAAAAGACAATGACGCTTGGAAACATGAGCAATCGAACGGATAACATTACAAATTATTTAATTTTGATTATTAAAAACTATATTTACAAAACAAAATTTACAACGGACCAATGATCTATGAATGCTTTAATTGCAGAATTCAACTTCAGGTATAATTGCGAAAAATACAATGCATACTGCAGACTTGAACGTAATATGTTCGATACCAAGTGGCTTATAATGAAACGAGCACATGAAAACGAAACCCGATAAGATACAACACTTTAAAGGCCGTTCAGATATATATATCAATATTATATTGGTAGAATACAAAGTTGAAACATGGCCAGTCATTGACCGATTGTTCGTGAACAACGAAAATAATCTGTCGACAAAGAACAAAGGGTAACAACTCTATTAATATAGCTCCCGGCATCGAGGCTGTATCTTCTGTTTTGACATATCCTGACTGTTTCGCAGCGCTGTGTCGTGTATCGTGCCCAGTCTCCCATATTTGATATCAACATATCCATGTCACATTATATGATGACACCAGGTGCGAATGAAGAGTGTGAGACTGTGCGCATGTGGCAGTGAGATAGTTTCCCCTCTCGCCCTTGAAGTATCGTATGCTAATGTATGTATGTGATATTCCGTGTATGTTTTGCTATTCAATAAAAACAAAAAAGTATTCCGACAAATAGTAGTGTGCCTTCAAAATAAGTCTCTCCGGTTCCACATGCACGCCAAATAAAATCTAATCCTTTTGGAGTGAGCCCCCTCAGATTCTTTGCTGAGATCCCTGCCAATTTCCATATCACCCAGAATTTTAATTGGACCTTAAAAACAGAACGGCGTCCCTTTTACGTTAACTTCCGGAAAAAGAAATGTCAACCTGCTGTGCTCCATGACTGAGTATGATGTGCAATATAACGTAACAATTTAGCTGGGCGGCTGTGCCGTCTACTGACAGTTTAAGGGGCAGAACCCAGTCAGATTGTAATTCACGGACACTCGAACCGTACATCTAGACTGTCACGCCAACCGCACATCAGCAGCCAAATATCGAGTCAGTTTTCCCCTTGACTTCCATGACCGAAATCGCCTATCTACCCAACCATGTGCAGAGAAACAATTGATGCATTCGCCATCTTGAAGTGGTCCAGGGCGTTGTATATAGTATGAATACCACCGTTGTTAAATCATAATCTATAGGTTAGGATCCTCGCCTTCGTAAATTTCCAACAGACCCAGATGTGCACCACAAGGGAAGGAATACGCGACGCCAACCTTTGTCCGATGAAAGATTTGTATTCTCATATGTCTTGACAGTGGGACCTCTAAGGAGGAAAGTTATATTTCCCATCTCGGCCCTAGTCTCAGCTCTACCACATACTAAGGGGAGAAACCACTTTTCCCACCTGGCCCTAGTATTATTAGCTCCAGGCCCCACCATCAAAACCACGTGGCCGAGGCATTATGGCATGATTATTCACTTTTACATGTTCATCAAACAAACGGCGCACCTCTGGAGACGTTACCATGCCGCAGTTTCTACCACCATGTTGGCGACACATACCGGTACATCCAGCCTGGATACAGCTATCGACCTGCTGCGTATCTCGTCTGTACAGCTTTAATAGGCGCCTACTGTACTAAGACCTTAGGATGTCCAGGTTGGTGTGACTCCGGTATTGTCCGCCAACCAAGTGGTATAATTCGACATTGTCTTCGTCAATATCTTTGCACTTGTCATGTAGGAATAGGATACCGAGGGTTCGCATATCATGAGTTGATCACGGGGTTGAGTGCCTGCCATCTACGACGGAGTCCTTGACTATAATATCTAAACCGGTCACTCAACCCAGTGTGGTCGACCATCAAACAGGGTGTCAAGTGGTATCAAGTGGTATACCTTTCTGGTTACCATCATCACTGGTCATCCAAAAATATCTGCCTGGTCTCTGATGGTCTCTGATGGTTGACCCACAACAAGAGCTCCATCTGAGATGCCAACCCGAAATCAGGGATGCCAACTTGTCCAAAAAGTCTTCTATAATTACTATCGGTCTAAATGAAGTGTGAAGCCCTCATTGTGTTAACCGCCAACTTTCTTGTGACCCAATTGTCGTCCAACCACCAGAGCAGTTGTGGACACCCAGCCACCTCGACATCTCAAATTCTGCAACGTCATCCCATCAAAAATTAACACCAATCATGCTAGGTGGGATCGCACACAGGATGTACCAACCTCAGCCAGTCCATCGCATTATCATTCTTTAAGAGCTTTCTGGTCTTCCCATGTACTTCTCGGGCTGTGAAGGTTGTCCGACGAGTGGGATGCCAACCAAGCATGATCAATCTCAGTGAATCCTTTTTATGTTTCAAGGTACGCCACATTGGCACCAAATACCTGGGATTCCCAATATATCGCAAGCGATAGTAAGGGCTACCAATGCATTTGACTGACCGTGAATTCTCCGATTGATACATCTGCTCATCCCTATCGGTGGCTGCCCACATCAGTCCAAGGTTGGTTTGAAAATCGGGGACCAAATAACTATTAAAAATTAGCAAGCCACTAATGTATGAAGGAGTCCAACTGATATGTCGCCCATAAAGACCGCCAATTAAATTTAAATTACCAATCACGAGGAGATACCAAAATGAGAATCGTTCACTGCCACACAATATTTGGTCTTCAATTACTAGGTCTACTCCACATATCGTCTGCCTCTGCCTGTGGCATCTAAATCAATTGAGTCTCCCACTGGGCGACACCAGGCTTCCATTGAATTGACGGACCATGCATTGTGGGACAAATTTGAAAAAGTGAGGCGTCCGTAGACGTTATAAACAACCAACCATTCCGAGGGATGGGGATGCCAAAATGAGAAATGGATGCTCACTGATTCGCGTAAATCTTCGATCTGCATAACCCAAATTAAAATGCCATGGAAGCACACATTGGTCACCAAATACGTACCTGGGATTCCCAATATATCGCCAGCCTACCATTGGTCTGTCTTCAAAAGACACATCGGACCACTTTCAGACTTCTGCTAGGCGATAGTAGGGTCGCCAATGCATTTGGCTGACCGTGTGCTCCATGTCCATTTTCACCGAGGGATACCTCTTCATTTCAGCTCTTGATCTTGACAGGTGAGAAGTCCGAAGACTTCTGTCGAAATCCTTGAAACTCTGCCTTTTATATCCGACATTGACCAATCAGAATGCGAGAAATCCTAACGTATTGATTTTCTATAAATAGGACAGTTAATGCATGGCTGCCGATACAGCCAGATAATAACTCGCCGACTTCAACAGTGCACGGTGTCGCGTGTCTATGAGAATTTCGTCTGATATCATTCCCTATCTAAGATATATTCCATGTCCGTGACAAGAGATATATGATGAATAGCTGCTACTTTGGCCCCATATTCCAAGATGGCCGCCGATATGTCAAAGGTCATAAAGGTCAATGGTGATAAAGGTAAAAGGTCAAGGAAGGTCAAATGTTTTGGTCCCAGATTCCAAGATGGCCGCTATCTAACTCTAACCCTAACCCTAACTTATATAGCTGCTATATAACCCTAGCCGATATAGCTGGCATTAGCCGCAGGTCCCGACGGAGTATTTGAGCAAATCCGAGGTGGCTGCTATTTTTTCACAAATTGAAGCCCAGATTTGTGTAATATGTATAGTTGGCACGTATTTACCGCCCCCAGCTCCCCATATGGTTTACGTATATTTTCAGTATAGTTCATATGTTCTAAAACTGTTATACTCACTATTATGGAATGATAGTGCACATCCAAACTGGTGGTGGGCTGTATTCCGACTATTGAATATTGCGATAAAAAGAAATTATTGTATAATGATATTGATCGATTCTCCGGCAGGCATATAAGTGCATCTGTGCGAGATGTGAATTAATTGAAAAATACCGTGTAGAAAAGAATCAATTCCCACTCCTATGAATGGAGTATTATCTACATGTATATTTCGCGGGTACCTTGGTGAACGAGCTTCAGCCATGAATGTTAAAGTGACACTCGGTACTCATACAGTGAATTTAAAGGGGCACTAGGCTCTCACTGGGGATGATTATTAAAGTGGCACAAGGCACTCACTATGGATGAATGTTAAAGTGGCACATGGCACACACTGTGGGATAATGTTAAAGCGACACTCGCATTTCCAAAATTTCAAAAATTTCAAAAATTTCAAAAATTTCAAAAAAGTTCAAAAAATTTCAAAAAAGTTCAAAATTTTAAAAAAAAATCCAAATTTCAAAAGATTTCAATAATTTCCAAATTTTTTCAAAAACTTCCAAAAAAATCAAATTTTCCAAAAAAGAACAAACTTTCAGGATTTAGTCGGAAATATGGCTCGTTGCCATTCATCCGCCGCCGCCGCAAAACGCCGCCCCCACAATGACGTCACTACCAATGGCCTTTTTTTTTGGAGCAAAATAACACGACATGTGGTACACACTACAATTCTTTTATTATATTAACTATTCACTTTCATTCGCTTTGTCATCACTGTCACTTTCACCGGCTTTGTCATCGTTGTCACTTTCGTCCGAATTGTTATCACTTTCTTCAGAAGTGTCATTTGTTTCGTCCATGAATTTTTCTAGCAGAGGTTGGTACTTTAATATTGACATTTTCACTGCATCACGATCTTCATAACCATTATTCAAATATTTGTCGACTTTATCCATGACTCTGTTGTGCAGAGTCCCATCGCGCAGCTTCAGATACGCTAATATCGTGCTAGCATAGCCATTCATAAATTGCCTCATGTCTTTACTTTTAAGGTCCTTGTCAGCTTGTAGTTTTGCTTCTTTTTCTGTCGAGCCATTTTCCGTATAAGTGTCCACTTTATCACTTTTATCTCTACTCTCATCACACACACTTTTGAAGTATTCATCTTCATTCGATTTAATTTTCTTATTCTGTCTATCATCCGTGTCCTCGGTTAATTTTCGTTTTAACTTATTTTCTTGACACCAGTTTTTTACGTGCCTCTGAACATCATGCTGATCTTCGAACAAAAGCCCGCAGTCATTACAAGGGTACGGCATGTCTTCACGAATGTTTTGACGGTTTTCCTTATTAATTTCATCGAGCTCACCAGGTGGCCTTATGTCCTTAGTATAGCCATTATGTTGACCCTGGGGCACAACATAATTATATGCCATGCCCTTCTGTTGACCAGGGAGTTCTCTGTCATCGTATTTCATTCAATTCTGTTTACCCTGGGCCTCAGTGTCTTCTGTATTGTTTTTCATACCATTCTGTACCAGTTTACCCGGGGGTTCTTTGTCATCGTATTTCATCCCATTCCATTGACCCGGACTATTGTTCTGTTCATCTGGGTGCTCGCTGTCCTTATGGAGATTATATTTCATGCCATTCCATTCGCCCGTATGTTGGTTCGTGTCCTCTTTTAGCACATTCCGTCGCAGACGTAATGTGTCCGGTGTTGCGGCTTTTAAATCCACCAGTAGGTAACCGTACGGTTCACTCGTCGCTTCCGAAAACTCTCGCATCATACGCTGAGGGCATTCAGGATACATCTGCCTCGATAATGTTGAAATTAATCCCTTGTCGATTGGGTTATGAGTGATTTCAATATGCACACTCTGTTATATAGATATGCGTAACCTGGTGACATAATGAAATCGATTGTGTACTGAGTTGACCTCCGGCTTCGTGCCGATTGTGTACTGATCTGACCTCGGCGAAAAAAAGAAGAAAAAAAAGTGGCACCGTGGATAAAATGACCAATGACTGCTATTGTATTTGATAGACATTCGAGAAGACATATCGTATCCTTGTGGAACCTCTACTCTTTTTTTTTTGGAGCAAAATAACATGACTTGTGGTACATACTATAATTTTTTTTTTTAATATATTAACTATTCACTGTCACTTTCGTCCGCTTTGTGATCACTGTCACTTTCACCGCGTACCGTCGCCTTTATTTAATTCAATACCATGGCCGAAACCGCTGATCTAGACCGGCCGGCATCGATTACATCAACTAGGTGGTATTGGATGGGTAAAAGAATATCACGCGCACAAATAGTATATTTCTGTCAAATATCCGTCATTGTGGTAGTATTAATAGTATGTATGGTAAATTTAACCAAAGGATCCACTATGACCGCCTTATGGACTAGCTTTATTAGTGGATGTCTCTGGTATATGCTTCCGTCTCTAACAATGCAACGCCCAACAGTAGAACAACTACAACCAATTAACGTTACACAAACAAAGAGGTATTTCAACCATACGATACGGTGCCTTTACAAGCGAACGGGGTTTATAGGAGAGTGTTTACACACAAAGAAGCCACTCGACAACAGCAAGCTACTCAGACCACCATGATTCATTTGGGAGAAAATATATACGTTTACTGTTCGTCCTTCAACGGCAATGTAAGGATTCATATACGGGAATGCAGGCAAGTGAACTGCCAATGGGAAGCAACAACATCGGGTATTAGCTTGAATGATGAGGAGTTCGCTATATTCGAAAAACAATTGCGCAACATCGACCAAGATATTCTCGTGAGAAGACAAGGAGTGTTTGGAAGACACGAGGACAGGATACTCCTCGGTAGAGCTGTTTATGCTGAGGTCACACTAGTTGAAAATGAGGCGAAAATATATATTGGCAAATATTATACAAATGAAGATAATCAACTCAAACCTTCAGCATTCAGCATAGTGCTAAACGTTAATCAGCTATATGTCTTAATGGAAAACACCGTTGCAATACACGCTGATATAGCAAGACAACATGCGCGGCTTCACAAACACGCGGCACAAGCTAACCAATCAACAATATCACATTGGCATACAGCGGATTACTACTGAGACATCCTCATTAACGTATATTCAGAGTGTATTGACGAACTAATGACACACGAATTGGAAAATAAATGCTTCGAGCAAAGCCAGGACTACATGCACATAGGCGAACTGCAACGCAAGAAAGATCTATTTAACTTCATCTACAACAATGTAGAAGAAGAGCTCATATTCCAAAGATTTATGCAGGCCGTTGCAAAAAGCGTCGAAGAGCATCTATACGACGTATTCGAAAATACCGTTATCATGGAAGAGGATATCAAAAGACAACTCATCTGATACGTATAAACACGATTGCTAGTTAAAATGTAATAGCCATTTAAAGGGCAGATAATGGCGAAGAAACGTTTTGTTTATATCCTCCAAGAATAAAAATATACCACTTAGTAAAAATAGTCTCATTACAAAATGTATCCCCATTGGTAGTGACGTCATTGCGGGGGGCGGCGTTTTGCGGCGGCAGCGGATGAATGGCAACGAGCCATATTTCCGACTAAATCCTGAAAGTTTTTCATTTATGAATTTGTTTGGAAAATTTGATTTTTTTTTTAAGTTTTTGAAAAAAATTGGAAATTATTGAAATTTTTGAAGATTTTGAAAAATTTGGAAATTTTTGAAATTTTTTGAACTTTTTTAACTTTTTTAACTTTTTGAACTTTTTGAAATTTGTGAAATTTGTGAAATTTTTGAAATGCGAGTGTCACTTTAACATTATCCCACAGTGTGTGCCATGTGCCACTTTAACATTCATCCATAGTGAGTGCCTTGTGCCACTTTAATAATCATCCCCAGTGAGAGCCTAGTGCCCCTTTAAATTCACTGTATGAGTACCGAGTGTCACTTTAACATTCATGGCTGAAGCTCGTTCACCAAGGTACCCGCGAAATATACATGTAGATAATACTCCATTCATAGGAGTGGGAATTGATTCTTTTCTACACGGTATTTTTCAATTAATTCACATCTCGCACAGATGCACTTATATGCCTGCCGGAGAATCGATCAATATCATTATACAATAATTTCTTTTTATCGCAATATTTAATAGTCGGAATACAGCCCACCACCAGTTTGGATGTGCACTATCATTCCATAATAGTGAGTATAAAAGTTTTAGAACATATGAACTATACCTGAAAATATACGTAAACCATATGGGGAGCTGGGGGCGGTAAATACGTGCCAACTATACATATTACACAAATCTGGGCTTCAATTTGTGAAAAAATAACAGCCACCTCGGATTTGCTCAAATACTCCGTCGGGACCTACGGCTAATGCCAGCTATATCGGCTAGGGTTATATAGCAGCTATAAGTTAGGGTTAGAGTTAGATAGCGGCCATCTTGGAATCTGGGACCAAAACATTTGACCTTCCTTGACCTTTTACCTTTATCACCCTTGACCTTTATGACCTTTGACATATCGGCGGCCATCTTGGAATATGGGGCCAAAGTAGCAGCTATTCATCAGATAGACCATCTTTAAACGTCCAGTCTATTTGACGAATCTATGTACGTCAAAGTGTTAACATAATTTAGACTTCAATATCAGTAATTATTTTATTATGAGCGCTCCGCGTGTATACTGGTGTAGAGATTCCTGTTTCGCCTGGGCGCATGGGTGTTTTATTTATAGAATGGGAATTTTTGGGAGGATTAAAAGTCGAACTGCGACCGGAGGCCGAGTCCGGTAAAAGGTGTAGTTGGGAATTTCAATTTTGGTTATTGTCGTTCACATTATGTCATAAAGTTGATTTTTGGTTTGTGATAACTATGCCAATTACAAATAAAAGAAAGGAAAAAGATAATTTGTAAGTCTTATATTTCAACTTTTATAGACATGTTTCGTTCTGCAGCCCACTGGGGGTTGTGGTCGGAGACGGCCCGGTCGGCCCCCGGTTCGTTAATTTGGTCCGGTTGTTATTGTTATTTTAACGGAATTCTGAGTTGCTCATTCGCAAAACAAATATATTTTATATTCTATAATTACAAACATGGGTATATAATATATGATCTTGAGCGCGTTACCATTTCTGACATTGGTTTTCTTGTAATTATTGAAGCTAACAAGATCCAACTTACACATGCAACCAGAGAATCCCTCCTCTGCGACAACACCGGGTTCTTCGTTGACGAGAGAGGCACTATTGACGTCAAGGTATGGATGGTTTGTGGGAGTTATCGTCGTATCAGCCACTGCACACAGGGGCGTGGCTAGAGTCCAAAACGAACCAATGTCATTGATTATGTCCAATGTGAACCTCATGAGATTATATTGAAGTAACATAATAAATATTATCTATATATAAATATAAAAGAGTAAGATCTGTCTCTCATGTGCGCGAAGCGCACACAGGGGCCATATGCCCCGAACGCACAAAGGGTCAACAGGGCCCTTTGTGCAAGGCCGCAAACTCCCCCGACGCTGAATAAAGGCTCCCCTACCTTTGGGGTTTCATTGCTTTTGCGTGCTTATGTTAAGTGATCTTGTCCAACCCTATCACCACAAAGCAGTGCAATCCCAAATGTATAACCATTTCATCGCATGGATCGGCAACTTGAACTGGTCGCCTGTCTGTGCTATTGCAACATACTTGTCCTTACAATTGCACCGGTCTGCATGCATACACGGATGTATGCAGATATATGCTTACTAAAGACAAAGTTTTCACTGTTGACATATAATGAAACTGAATGTCATTGAATATGTTACTGGAAATTGTTTATCTAGTCTATCAGAATCTAGTGTTTATTAAAATCTGATAAACCTATGGTAATTGACATTATTCTTCACAAATCTTAAATAACCATGTTGACAGCTCCGAAGAGTTAGATCACATTCAATCAATCATTCAATCAATTATTTATTCACTCAAATCGTCAAATATGACACAATAGAGCTCGGTGGAATACAGTGCATATAATTTCTGTGCAAGTTACAAAAGTGGTGCGCGTTGAAAATTACACATATTATAATAATACAGTTGATTGAGAACAGCCCATGGTTGTGCAAATGTCGGATTTTAATGTATTACGTATATAGTATGCCTCAGGAGTTTTTGAATAAAATCAGGACCCGTCTAATGAAAAGAGATAGGTTTTTCAAGGTTTTATGTCGTTTACAGTTAAAAAGTTCACTTAATTTGATGGTATTTGGTCGACAATAATAATATTTGTGTATGTATTTGACTCGCAAGTCTTTTAAACACGGGCATTGCAATATTACGTGGAATTCGTCCCCTATATTTGTACCGCATAGAGTACATAGTCTATCGGAATAATCTGAGTTAATCCATGAACCAGATTCGATTGGTAAGTGGTGGTTGCGGGTACGAAATTTCAGAAGTATTTGGACGGTGTCGTTTTTCACGAAAGAGAGGAATTTCTCTTTGGTGAAGTCGTGTTTTATAATTCTGTAAAAGGCATACTTATTTGAATTACACATTGTACCTCTCCATTCTTGAATGAATTGGTCTTCCAGCCTACACTTGACCGACTTCTTAAATCTGTCGAGACTAGATAATGTGTGGTTGATCCATATACCCCCCATTCCAAGTTCATTTAACAGTTTATGCACATTTGCAATCCATGGGTTGTTAACGTTAGATGAGTTGTAATAAGTGAGTAATATATAATACAGTATAAATGGTAGCCTATTGCAGTTCATTTGTATAAGTTTTCCCCAGTACGTTAAATTTCTTAATTTGATTTTCATAGTGATGGGGAATATTCCCAGTTCCCCATACACGAATGCTGAAGGTGTAGATTTTTTCAGATTAAGCAAAAATTTTAGAAACCATAGTTCTATTTTCTGGAAGCAGGATTGATTTTCGAATGACCAAATCTCTGCTCCGTATGTTAGAATCGGGACAATTGATTTTTCGTAAACTTCGAGTGTGCTCTCTACAGTTAAGCTATTGGATCTCTTCTTATTAAGTAATGCGTACATCGCTTTTTTAGCTCTTTCGCAGCGCATGTTTCTATCAAGAGAGAAGGAGCCATTTCTATGGAAGGTAGTTCCTAAATATGTATAATCTTTCACTGTTTCAATGTTATTGTTGCCGATTTTAAAAATATTATTAATCACATCCCAACGCCATTCAGTAATGGCAACAACATAGCAAGAAAATAACCATATTTTGTGTACATACCGGTATCTTGGTGAAAGACAACTATTACCCCCTTTCAACATTAGTTGTTAGTGAATTTCACCAATGTTATCACCTATTAGGGGAGGGTGTGAAAATACTTTAAGTGTTTCATTTCTAGTCCACATAGAATTCTAGAACACATGCAAGCTGTTTTAAACTAAAAACAAAGTAAAATATTGTATTTGGATAAAAATTATGATCTAGGAGAATACTTGTTTTGGCCTCCGGACACCCACTCACCCGGAAGGACGTTGTATATAGCACTTTTTATCCGCCCCTGTCTAACGTGCTCGTCCACATCTGTGGCATTTATAATTATAAATAGCGGTTCGACGTGTTCGTTTTCTTTGTATTGTGTAAAATGACTTGAGCTTCGCGAATAAACCATGTTTGGTCAGAGAGGCGGAATGAAATGCTGTATTGACAGTAACATTTGTTCTCGCTTGTCGAACCATATTACCCCTTTTTAAAGCCACATGGTGGTTTGCGCTCCAAAATTCGAATAATATTATTCGCTTTTGAATTTTTCCCGGTATCGAAATAGATCGATAAATATCTTTCTACGAGCATTCTGTAACCCAAAAGGACGCATTGAATTAATGAAAAATACAACTATGAACAAGGTGTTTGGGTCCCAAACAAAAAAAACAGCCATTTGCACATGGAACATAAAAGAGCGTTCCGTGTTATTCTATTCCTGATATGGTAACAATAAAGAGCGTTTTTCTGACTTCTGGCGAAAAATTGAAAATGGCTGTGACTTTGGCAAGTGGTTTTCAAAGCATATGAAGCCGGCATACCAATATTTCGTGTATTTATCGACCTATCATATCCGTCCCTCCAAATTACGTAGACAAAATGTAGAGGTTCGATGCCTGCAAATAGCGTGTCTAGCGTCACTAAATTCACCCTCTGGTGACGTCATTCTGCTAGGCCGTCAACTGATATGGCAGACCTAGGATCAGATTGAAGTTCCCAGTTACCCAAGGTAACTATACTCGTCAATGAGTATTTAGTTTAAACGGACTAAAAGGTATGTTACATGGAGGTACTAATGTAAAGGTATGTCTATTCTAGAAGGTATGTTACATGGGTTATACTAACGTAAAGGTATGTCTACTGTAGAAGGTATGTTATATGGAGGTATGTTATACTAACGTAAAGGTATGTCTATTCTAGAAGGTATGTTACATGTAGGTATGTTATACTAACTAGAAGGTATGTTACATGTAGGTATGTTATACTAACGTAAAGGTATGTCTATTCTAGAAGGTATGTTACATGGAGTTACCTTAGGTATGTTTAGATAATAAGTTCAACAAACGACGACATATGTCCTGTGTTGAATTTATTATCTAAACATGAACCACCAATGAATATGAATTCTTTTGAATTTGTATTACAGTAATTCCCAAAGTAATTGACCACTTAACCACAGAAGAATTATGGGTAATTTTTCAGGATTTAGTCGGAAATATGGCTTGTTGCCATTCATCGGAAAGCTCTCAGTGAAAAGTTACCCATAATTCTTCTGTGGTTAAGTGGTCAATTACTTTGGGCATTACTGTATCTGTTCCCAGCCTGCCGTCTGGTTATATTACCTGAACATCCCTCCATGTGAATAATATACCATTCCAATGTATAATTTTATTAGTGAATGGGAGAATCATTTCAGTATAGAAAGGGCTAACCACCCCTGATCAAGTGGTACTGCTAATGTGCTATGATGCGATTGGGTCTTGCTGAATTGCTATGCTGTTGTTAGGGTAAACAAAAAGTACCATTATATTTTTTTATTTGTCTTTTTCGTGGTGTTCCGATAAGCCATTATTCGCATCAAACATTCAAAAAATATTTATTGCTTAATATTTTTAATAGTGGTTGTATTAGTTGTTGAAAATCGACTAAAATCAAGATGGTTATTCGCGTCGTTTTAGAAACAACAGCGCATTATTACATTTTTCGAAAATATATATGCTCTTGAATGTTTCATACACACATTGGTTTGTTCTAAAATTGCTCGGATTAGCCAAACCCCACGAAAATGACAATTTTAGAAAATATAACGGTAATTTTTCGTAACGGCGCCAGTTTGCCCTACCCCGTCATAGCAATTCAGCAGGTTCACCAGCATCATAGCATATTATCAGGACCACTTGGCCAGGGGTATTAACGATGTCATGTTTATTTCAGGGCAAAGGCGAGATGAAGACATATTTCCTAACAGGGAAAGATAAGGAACTCCACAAAGACAGAACGACCCCCGTTTCACAACTCGAGCGACAAGATATGAAATCACAAACTTCCAATTGAACAAGGTTCTTGGCTAAATACCGACTATTCAACCAGAGTATGTACACTTTGTACCAAAGAACTAGGCGATGAGTAGATGGCAGATTCCTGAAGGGTACAGAATTAAATGAACTCAGATCGACCTATTTAAAATCATATTTCTATAGAAGACCGAATGCACACAAACTCTCAGAACTCTTTAAGACTAGAAATAGAAAGACAATTAGGAGTCTGTCAACTTTCATAAGGAAAGTCAAGGATATTTTCGGCAAGTCAACTTGAGGCTATAACACTGATATTCCATGAACCCACCCCTATTTTCTAAAAGACCTATATACATTCCTGACTATAAAGTCCCTGCACACAGTACCTGAAAGCATCACCCGAATGGAAACTTACCAAATATCTAATCATGTATTCCTCGTGAGAAATTTATTGTATTATATATCATAATTGAATATCTTGATGTCATAAATGTTGTTTCTGTAATATCCACATATCGATTAACAGAATAAACTGAATCTGAATCTGAATCTTAGGATTTCAATCACTCATGTAAATAGCACGCCGCACTTTGCTGGATGCTGGATCGTGCAAACTATTTAGGGCTCATTGACACACTATCAATATTACAGGCAATTCATCGTAGGGGGGGGGGCTGTAGTATATAATTATATTATGTGCTCGGATATGAATGACACACTACTAATAGAATGCACATGCCCAGAAGTTTGCTATATATGTGAATATTGAGATATATGTAATTCCTCAACTGATATTGCCCCGAAAGTATCGTTCAGTTATCTTGGAATCAATCGTGTAATAAATCTTGTTATTAATTAGATATGACAATTTGTGTCCAGAACTGCCTATTCTTGAACTATGTGAATATCGCTTCAATTTGCCCTTAAATTGAGTAATATCTTTTTATGACATGACCAAACCGAGTAGTATCATTTTAGGACATCACAAATCCGAGTAATATGGTTTTAAGACATGCCGTAAATGTACTCTACTGCTAAATAATGTGTAGATATCGATTTTGTGACGTCACTAATTTGAAAGAGTTGTCAGTTGCTAAGAGGCGATCTAATTAATAAATAGGGTATCACTTGTTTGGTTTGATAATACAGGCCTGATATCAGCTATCGGTAACCTCATATCACCCTTCGAATTTCGGTCTCAGGCTGATATGATGTTGTAGTGCGTGCTCCGAAATCCACACATGTTTCTCCAATTTTGAAAAACCTACATTGGCTCCCGGTGCGCGCGAGAATTGAATTTAAGTTAGCAACATTCTGCTACCGTTACTTTCATTCCTCTTCGCCAGCATACATCTCGGACCTTCTTACTTTGTATAAACCGGGGCGTGATAATTTACGCTCCAAGCAAAAACAACTTCTGGCTGTTCCCAGGTGTAACTATAAGACAATTGAACGTCGCTTGTTCACACACGCTGCGCCAAGTGTTTGGAACTCAATCCCTCTCGATGTTCGAAATTCGCAATCTCTAGAAATATTCAAACAACGAATGAAAACTCACCTCTTTAGAATTTACCCACACACAACCAGCCGCAGATGACATTGTATTATTATCCAACTGTGTGTTTGTATATAACTTGTATATAGAGTCCCAAGCGCTTCGAGCTACACCAGGGATGAGGCGCTATACAAATACTATACAGTTATCGCCCGCGATTGAGTGAGACACGGGGATTTGTCGCCCGCTCGAGACCTGGAATGTCACCCGAGGGCCGCCAGGCCCGAGGGTGACATTCCAGGTCGAGAGCGGCGATAAATCCCCGTGTCTCACGAAAACAAGGGTGATAACTGTTTTGTTATCTGACAAAGGAGTACACACGAACCTCCTTAATAGCAGGCATAAATGCGCGCATATATTCTTTAATCCAGTTCGAAAAGTTAATTTTATGTTGGAATCATCGCTATTTAGAAAATAAAACATTCATAACCTGGATCAATTAACAGACCCGTCATTCGCGCAGCTATTCTCCGGTCAGTTTGCTGGTTGCATGGTGGAAATCGGTTCACGGAAAGAGGAGCAAAGCAATTTCGAAGTTGAGTAGCCATGCAGCGAAATGTTCGGTTTCGTTTCAAATTTTAATGGCCGTGAAGACGCCGACAGACGTGTTCATTTCCAGATTGCTAAAATGTAAAAATAACACGTTGTAGTGGTGCAAAAAGAATTTGACATATGTCACAGATTGTTACGCGACATACGGGTATTCTCTGAAGTCTGAGGAATGTATTCAAGAAAAGAAATAGTCAATTGATAAACAGCAAAGAGTGGCTATTTGATCAAGCACATAAACGTAGTTGTAACGTATGCACATCGTATGTGCAATTGTCTGCAGCAAATACCAACTGCATAATAAGGTTTATCTATTTGTCCCACGGTCTTTATTACTGATATAAAAAGGTCCAATAAGAATATTACACCTTATAACAGATATGTGTCTGTGATAACACCATTTATACATAGCGTGCTTTAATAGAAAATAAAAAACACACAATTATGCAAATTAGCAAACACCACAGTTCGCGGTTGTTATGAAACAGTGGGGTTTATAAAAACAGTGTTTTTCGAAATTATCAGAGAGCTGTCAGAGAATCTCTGATGTCAGAGAATCTCTGCGTGGTGAGTTCTTCGTAGTTCTATGTTTGCTGGTAACAGCTGAGCGGTCAATAACTGAGACAATGTTACCGTCGATGGTAATATGGTGATTTATCGCCCGCCATGTGACGCACTCTCAGCCAATCAGAAGAGAGGAAATTGGGATGAAGGATAACAATATATATTATTACCTCGGGCTGATATCGGTCTAATATCAAACCAACCAAGTAATATCCGCTAAGTATTGCATGGCTCTGATAATCTAAATAACAGTCGAAGACACATATTCTGTAATTCACAAATTCATCACGCAACGGTGCGCAATTGACCATCGATAAAAATATATATATTTACCAGGCAATAGTACCCGTGTGAACGCACCTTTACAGTGACCAGTGACTTCTCGTTCAACATCGCTCGAGTCTTGTTGGACGTCTAAATAACATTGCACAATACATGATGTGTATATATATATATATATATTGTTTACATGAGAGAATTGGATTATTGACCCGTGCATGCATAATTCAACATTTTCGCTACTTGCATGCCAACTTTGCATGCCAACTGTTCAGCCCATAGCACCAAAAGTTATGGACTATCGGTTTCCATCAATAATATTTGATTATGCACTGGTCAATAGTTGGGTGAAATTATTAAAAAAAAATTTCCAACGTGGGGGTACACACTATTTCACGCACCTGTGCTTTCCTGATGTCAGACATCATTAAGTGTATTGACATAATTGTGACAGCTAATAGTTTTAGTTTGTAATTGCAAGAAAACGTCTGTATAAAGTCGACATGCTGTAAATCTCGTATCAAATGACAAGCTTAGAATCAGGCGTGGCGATTGTTTGACAACCAAAATTTCATACTTTCTTTGGCTATTGTGGAAACCATTTTGGATGCCTTTTCGAATACTAAATTACAAAATTTGTCTCAACGGTAGGATTTCTATGCATGATGAATTCAACCATAACAATACAATTACTCAGCCCTCTTCTCGAATTTTGCTCATTAACCCTTTCTATACTAAATCATCATTGATGAGTAATTATCCAATGGGAAATGTTCAGATAATAAGTTCACCAAACGTTGAACTTATTATCTACACATTTCCCTCAATAAATAGGACTCATTCTGTACTTTTATTTATCTGATGTTTGCTTATATTACATGTACACCCCTGCAAATGAATAATATAGCATTCCATTCCGATGTACACTTTTTATCTGACTGGGAGAATCTACACCTTTTAACTGACTGGGAGAATCTACACCATTTAACTGACTGGGATAATCTACACATTTTAACTGACTGGGAGAATCTACACCTTTTAACTGACCGTGAGAATATACACAGTTTAACTGACTGGGAGAATATACACATTTTAACTGATTGTGAGAATCTACACCTTTTAACTGACTGTGAGAATATACACCTTTTAACTGACTGTGAGAATATACACCTTTTAACTGACTGGGACAATCTACACCTTTTAACTGACTGGGAGAATCTACACCTTTTAACTGATTGTGAGAATCTACACCTTTTAACTGACTGGGAGAATATACACATTTTAACTGACTGGGAGAATATATACATTTTAACTGACTGGGATAATTTACACATTTTAACTGTGAGAATCTATTATTAAAGAGTAATGTTGGGTGTCTCCCGGAAGACGTTTTCTCGCAATTTACTCCAAAACCCCACAAATGGCCCGCGAGCAATGCAGATAAAATGTGGATCTTTATGCTGCAGCTACGTGTATGCCCATCGATAACTTTATCACTCATTACCATGATGCAATAAGACTTAATTCGTATCCCATAAAATTGTATATACTACTCCCATACACACACCCTCACACACACACCCTCCCTCACACACACACACACACCCTCTCCCTCACACACACCCTCCCTCACACACACCCACACACCCTCACATACACCCTCACCCTCACCATAACACACACCTATATATGTGCATAAGTACACTAAAGGTGTTCAGCTCAAATTAAAATAAGGCCACTTAGATAATGTCAAATGACATCTTTAATGATGACAAATAATCGGGTGTGAGTAAATTAAGGATGCCGTGTAGTCAACTAGAAATACGAATAAGAGCTTTATACCTACCTAAATATCGTCAAGAAAATCGAAACAAAAAGAGTGTTCTGTAAACTAACAAATTGCTTAGAAATTGAAAAGGGTCGACATAAACAGCCAAAAGTACCACTCGATGAAATAATATGCATAAAATGTAATTTCGAAGTTGAAAATGAAACACATTTTCCTATTCATTGCAATGCATATAATACGCTGCGCCTGAGCTTCTGTAATGAGATAGGAACATTAAATGGTGCATTTATAGAATTGTTATTTTGTTGATATATTTGCTGCATTTATATATAGCAAGAAACGTGAGCATACAGTTAGGGGTATGTTTTGTCCCAGTAGAAACGCTTGGGCAATACAGAGCGGAACAAGCGGTACAAAAGCTCATGGAATAGATTTTTATTCCTAATCTCTGTGTTTTGGACAGCGGGACACGCGTTACAGAATCTCATCTCTCTGTGTGTCATCAGTAGAAACTCTTTGGACAGAGCGGGACAAACGTTACAGAAACTCATATCTCTATCTGTGTCATGAGTGGAAACTATTTGAGCAGAGCGGGACAAGCGTTACAGAAGCTTATATAATATATTTTTATTCCTCATCCCTATCTGTGTCATCAGTATACATTTTTTGGACAGAGCGGGTCTTTTAATATACGTTATAAGCATGGCGTCCTTTTTATAAGCGAAAAAAGATCACAAGCGCTGCCGGGGGCGTGGTGTTTATTTCGCTTATAAAACGGATGCTTATAATATATTTATAACACCCAATCAACCGGTGATGAGTTTCGGTTATCAATTAATTACTGTTGTGGTTACTAAATTACTAATACATGCAGTGCTTTTGAGATTGCAACCGGCGGATTGCACCGAGGGAGTATCAACTAAAATGGTGTAAACATTCCTTGTCCAGATTCTACAATAGGAAACTTGCTATATTTCACTTATACGAAGTTAATAACGAATATAGACGACGATTCGGCCGCTGATCCTACTGATGTTTTCCGTTAATATTGGATTTAAAAATAATAGCAATTCTTCCGAATTGTGCATAATTGTATCACATTATTATAATCAATAAATTTCAAAAATGATCAAGGAAATATGGGTTGATACAAAAATCGGACTTGGCACTGAAAGGGTTAAGTGCATTGGGTCCACGTTTCGCACAGGAGCGCCAAACTTTGATCACATGTTTGTCATTGACTGACGAGGAGCTGTATGGGATAGGAATCACCACAATTGGAGACCAACGCCGATTCAGGGATCGGATAAGACAGCTGACGATAACAAATTTACCTTCAAATGCAACGTCAGTTTCAGATCAGAATAGAAGCCAAACTATCAACAGCCACATGGAGATTCGAGTAAGTACATGTACTAATTACCATGTAAAGGCCTATTGTTACATAAAGTCAGATCTTGGCATTATTGCTTAGTATATTGTGCCAACGACATTGGCCTTTAATCGGCTTGATGGCAGGTGTTAACCCTTTACCCAACAAAACGGCCAAAACCGGCCAAATAAAGCTTCAACAGCCTACAATATCTTCGGTCTGTCTCAATAGAACCATACAAATATGGATATCATTCGAACCGGCTCCTTGACCACATTGTGATGGTTACAGTTATGCCCTGTGCCAATGCATTCTCTTATATATGCGAGTCGACCATAGGTCGCCTCGCATATATAAGAGAATGCATTGGCCTAAAAATAATCTTTTTTTAACACTTTTTACCATTTTTTCTTACATTCTTTAACAATTTTATAATTTTTAATGTGTTAGGCCAATGCATTCTCTTATATATGAGAGGCGACCTATGGCTTAAGGGCTAAGCCCACAATTTAAATCGCGGTGGGTAAAATGTTACCCAACACAATGGTGGCTATAGCACCACGCGAAGGTTGGGTATATTTTACCAAATTATGGGCAATGTTTTTACTCAACGCAGGGTAACAATTTACCCAACATTAATTTCCCTTCTGCGTTGGGTGAATTTTATGTACCCGAGCGGTAATTGTTACCCTGCATTGCCCAACATTGGGTAAAGGTTACCCAACGTTCGCGTGGTGCTATATGCACCATTGTGGTGGGTAAAATTTTACCTAACGCGATTTAGAGTGTACACGATAGAGTTGTTCCCCTTGCTACTCTATTGCGAACATAGAAAATAATACTTCAAACCGGTGGTTATTAACTAAACTAATCTAACCCAACAATCTAACCCAACAATTGAACCCAACGTCTGCAATTTGACACAACCATTAAACCAACTTTGGACTGCCCAACAATTTTGACCAAACTTTATGTTGTGTGTACATATGTTGCATTAACACAACAATCAATCAATTGGACACGATTATGCTCCCAGGACGGACTGCATATAATGTAAATTGCCTATATACTTTAGATATGACTGGCAGATCCATTGGGGTCATTGGGTTTTGACCATTGAAGTAGTAATTAAACAAAGTGTGCGAATCCCGAAGGGGTCATAACCCAGTGACCTTAATGGATCTTCCAGTCATTTCTTATAATCATATACCAGTACATTTATAAGAACTTTAATAATGAGAGCAACTTTTCAAAACTACCACAACAATTGTAAGTAACTTATTGTTCAAATTCCAACACAGTCTCCCAATAACAACTGAACAATAATCAAACTGAACTTTAGCGGTGCTATGTTGAACTTTAGCGGTGCTATGATGAAACTCAACATCCAAGATGGCCACCAAAATGGCCGCCGGAAGTTGAAAATATGACATTTTTTCACAAATATCTTCTAGATCAGTTGATGCTGTTGGAACTTTGTTGAGTAATATGACTTTATTTTGTGTTTTGTATATTAACTGATCATTGGATCAATTAAATATGCAATTATTGGGGTCCTACCCACTTGTGATTCCTCAAATATTCGATTTTACAGAACGCGGTATAAAATTTCACAAAAAATCACAACTGGGTTTCTAGTCATATTTCAACAAGAGATGAACAGAAGGTTGCAATTAACTGAGGCATACCATTACCTATGAATATTCCAAGTCACTGGAACCAAAATTCTTACATTGAATGCTAAAATGTCTGCTGCACCAAAGTCGTTTTGAGATCATACTTAACACAACACTCAAACAGGAGCTAACTTTTGACAGAAATGTGCAGCACTATATTGATATCTTTCGTTTTCCGAAGACAAGAAGTAGTACTGCAGTATTGCTACAAATTGCAGGCAGAGTTGTAGAAGAGATGTACATGAATAAGTAGCCCAATTGCTGAAACCCTATACTGAACTACGTGGTGTGTCTGCATCTGCTTCGATCAATTGAGCTTTTCTGCCATCTGTCCCCGAATGCGTATGTTCATTACAACACTCAATTGTTGCATTACAAGCACAAACGTTTGTGCATTCCAATCGAGAAGATCTACCCCGCACCTGTTAGTTTTGCAAGGCTGTGTACTCGAACAGGAACACCGAATATGCACAAAACCGTGTCGGGGGCAACCAGTACACCAGTTGGAAGAGTCACGGGTGATAACAAATTTGAAATTTCATCCTTGATAAAACCAAAATTTGTAGCATCCAATTGTGGGAGGACGAGGTCTAAAGCGTGTTTCCAAATGCATACTTGGAAATTTGCGCGTTTGATGTTCTCTGTGAATGCTTCGGTGGTTGGAGGTAGGCTACACAGACTAGGAACATGGGTGGGGTGTATGAGTATACAGTGAGTTGCTGAATTGTCCTGTGTGAGGTGTAGGAATGGAACTTATGAGTGGTCGAGTGTGCGGGTATTGGTATATCTGGAATGGCTCACCATTGGTGAGGTGTATATGTATACCTGGATTGACTCTATGGTCATGGATATGGAGAATAGGTATACATGTTGTGGTTGTATGGTCCATGATGAGGTGAATAGGTATACAATGAGTGACTGTATGATCGTGAATGTGGTGAATATGTATATATACAGTGACTATATGGTAATGTGTCAGGTGTAGGAGTATACCCGGTGTTCATACATTGTGACTGTATCGTCATTTGTGGTATGTACGGGTATAACCAAGTATGGCTGTATGGTCAGGTGTACGTGTATAAAGTGGGCAGGGTTTCCGTTAGTACGGCTCAGCGTCCGTAGGACGGCCTCATTCCCCTCGCATATTATCTGTTTGGTTCATACATATACCAAATGTCAGTCGCAATGTCGTAAACAATTCCGGTTACAACGGGAGTTCGGGTGTTAAATAGAATACTGGTGAAAAAGCGGGTCAAATAGCGACGTTAGATACAGCGTAATGCATGTCGCGGTAACATAAAAAAATGTCGGACTGCTGAATATGCATATTTTTGTGTACGGGATGAAACTACTCATGCTCGAAAATCCCGTGATATCGTAGGATTACATAATTTGATCAAAGAACGCCGAATTTCTTAGTCGGGACATTTTTATGCACGGGATTTTCATGAATGAAACTGCTCCTCTCCGAGATCCCGTGCTATCGTACGGTGGTACATAATAAATGGGTCCCCCTGCAGAGTCCATGAGGTATAGAACGGAGTTTTAGCCAACGTGTTATAAAATATAATTTGGCGGGAGATGTGAACACGTGCGTCGTTGATTGTGCTTGGGGACAACGCAACTATTATTTACCGTCCTTTGACATTATCTCCATATTGGGGAGGGGGTACGTATGTGTTTGTCTTTATCACCCATGTATGTAATATGGTTCAAATGAATGGTGTTGTTAACTTGTCACTATAAAGACTGATTTCGGGACAGGTTCCGTTTTACTGTGAAATAAATCACGTTGGGATTTTGTTGACTATGCGCATAATAAGCAATTGCGGTCGTCAGTTTATGGACTAATATATAGAGACTAGTGAACAAGCTACGCGTTCCGAGTGAAAGATGTCCCTACCCACAGGTATTAGGCACAATTTTTGTTTTTAAATTTAATAAAAATCTCTTTTTATTAATTTTTTTTGGTGCCAAATACCTGTGTCGCTACCATTCGTATTTTGCCGCTATAAATAGCTCCTGCAGTATGACGTCACAGCGCACAAATAGTTTTACGATTGACAGCGTATATCATGTCAGTTTCATTTTCACAGAAGCTGCTTGCAATTCTAGGAAATACTTTATTCAATTCTCCTTGCTATCTATTATTGGTCAATGCATAGATGTTTTGTAGTGTTTAGATTCATCGGAATCTTATTGTATAAATTTGTAAACAATAACTAGTAGCTTGTTCATTTATATATAATCTTCAATCAGACGGCAGTCTTATGTGCGTAATTAGTTGATTGATTATCTGGATACCATCAACAGAATTAATGCACCCACGGAAATGATTGACTTGCGTAATATATACGTAGCTTTGGTTGCTTTGTGAGACTCTTATGTGCAAGGAAATTGCTACTTTTCAGTGTCAAATAACAAAATTTTCGCCCGACGGGACGAACCATGGTCGTCCCGTCGCGTTATGTGTTTCCCCAATACGGACTCATTAATTTTCCCCTCGCGGAAACCCTGAACTGTGGGTGACTATATTGTCATTTGTGTGGTATTTATGTACATATGGAGTGACTGAGATAATGGGTGGGTTGTACATGTGTACCTTGTGTGGCTATCGCACAATAACTCAATGATATGTTAATCAATAGAGAGGTCATGTCAGAGAGTTCTCCATCTTGATGGTGTTTATGTATATGGGGGAAACATTAAACGTGGGAAGCGATAGCCACCCGTTATCACACAGTCATTCCATTTATACATAAACACCACATACATAACAATATAGTGACCCACTGTATACACGTACACCTGACCCATGACCACGGGTGACCATACAGTCAGGAGTCACAATGCAGGCACAACAGGTATACTCATAAACATGACCCATAACCATATAGATCCATATAGTCACTCTTTGTATATCCATTCACCTCACCATTGACCATACGGCCATCCCCTGTATACATATTATCCACACACATGGTCAAATGGACATTCAATATATATTCACCTCACCATTGGCCATGTCACTCACTGTATCCCTATTTGTCACACCATAGCCGAATAGCCACTCAAGATATACTAATACACCCAGCCATGTCAGTATAGTCACTCCATGTGTGCATATGCACATCATCCATGGCCATATAGCCACTCGCTATATACACATACAACTCGCCCATGACCATATAGCAACACGTGTGTATACCCGCATAACCTACACATCACCATACCGCCACGAGTCGCCAAGCAGGAACACCAGGTATACCCATACACCTGATACATGACCATTTAGTCACTCCCTGTATAGATATTCATTACATTTATGACCATACAGCCGCTCCTTGTATACCTACATGTATTCATCTCACCATTGACCATACAGTCACTACCTGTATACCTATTCCACACACAGTCATATAACCACTCGATATATACATATGAAGCCCACCTTAGACCATAGATTCACTCCCGGTATACATATACACCCCACCACTGGCCATTCAGCCTTCCAGATATACAAAACCAGGGAATATATACAACGGGAAGGTTCACTTCCTATTGGCTCAACGTAATGCATGACGTCGCCAGCATCCGCCATTCTGGTAGGATAGAAGAGCGAATGGCGTCATTGGTTACCGCAGCGCTATTCGCCTTGTGTGTAAACAAAATCGAAATAGTAGGCCTATAAAATAATAAACAATCAGACAAAAAGCAACATTTGTGACTATATATCATACTTTAATCCACCAACATGAAAAAATTATATTTTAAAGCAAATGAGTATTTATTTCAACCAAATTACTCTGTCTTTCTTGCCAATTTAGTTTGTTATTCAATGTCGAAATTTTGGCTGAGATCATTCAATTCATAACTGTGATGATGCCAATTTTAAATTAAAATGCCGGCGTACCAAATATTGAAACATAAACTTAAAATAAAATTCATTTGGAAACATTACAGAATAATTCGATGCTTGTTGGCTCTGGCGGCTATGAAGAGTCAAAAGTATCAAAATCAAAGTGTGGGTGGACCGTGGAGCCCTGTGAGATTTTACACAATTTTGAGGCTTCTCAAGTCAATAACAATTAACATCAATGCTAGTTCAAGTAGTTGCTATGTGGTAATGTACATTCATTGGGCTGCACTAGCCACACCCTTACTCCCTAATTAGTCATTGATACATTAATAATTTAATATTTGGAATCAAATACTTAGTCATTTCAAGCATTACCCATTAAAACAAGAATTCTGATAATATCAAATATTTAATTATGTACTAGGTTTATAGATTTATAAATAGGCTACATGTGATTTTTTTTTTTTCTGAAGAAAGATTAATTAATTAGTGAGTGTTCAAACATTTAAGGCTATATATAAATGTATTTTACTCATGTTGAGCCTTGCTTAGTCCTTGCGTTCATGGTATATGAGAACTCAGAGAATGATAATTTGGGAAATTTAGGCTACATATGCTTCTTTTTTATTTTAATATTTAACAAAGATTGAAATTTTCACACACATCAACGCAATATATTTTTATAACTACATCAAAATTTCCCAAATAAACTCATCATATTTAATATTAATGATATACATGACCCAGAGATGCTATAATTTATAAATTCTTGAATAAATACTGGGTATTGTAAGTTATGTTTGCCAATATATTACATAGCAGTATATAGGCATGTAGTGTAGCCATGAATATAAGAACATAATGTCATCGGTTATTTTTGGAAAACATAGAGGATGATTGTATCTCCATGGCACCTCATAATGATTGACACCATAAGGTAAATTAATCATGATTGCGTGACACATGTCTATCACATTGTAAGTACCGGTACCACACCCCTTGCTGAAAATGACACAATATTATATAGTGCTGTATGCTAATAACAGAACTTTAAAATTATTGTTTCCCCATACCATAGACTATATATAAGAGTAGGCGGGTAGGCCTATATATTATATGTGCGATTTTACTTAACTTATACTTGCAGGTAGGTTTAAATATTTAAACTGTTATTTTGATATTGAAAATCTATAGATATCACACAAATAATTAAATATATAGGCCTACATCTGCCGCCATTCACTATACATAGTCTATCCAACAGACAATTTAAGTACTATAAGGACAAAATATGGATATTAAATGTAAATGAAACATTTGCTACTACCTGGTAAGTCTTACCGGTAGGGTTTTTTTGTATGTGGTAGCAGGGTAGGTATAGGACCAGGGAAGTTTATGATATCATGGCCCAAAGATTTGATATTTGGTGGATGTTTTTAAATATCAAGTATTTCAGATTGATAAAATGGCACTGCAAACATAATGAAATGTAGTGAATAAAGTGTAACATACTATTTATTTGTAATACAGTATACTGGTAGCATGTATATGTGTCCCACCAACCCCTGTAATTGATGTAAACTCATCATATATTGATGGTACATACATATAGTGTATGCGAGATTAGTGAAATATATCATGTATGCAGGACTCAATATAAATGGCATTAACTTGTACTCAGACTCCATAATTATTCCCATATCAACTGGTATGCCAGTTTCATAATAAAAGTGGCATCTGGAATGTAAGCCCTACTGAATGGTGCCCTTGGTGGAGCTTTTAAAACATGTTTAAATTGTGGTTATATTCTAAGCAATTAATTTAAATGACCAAGGTTGTGAACTTTGATCCCATAATAGATCTCAATTTTTTTCCATAATAGATCTCAATTTTTTTTAAATTAGAGACATGACTCAGGTAATGTTATGGACATAGTCATTAGTCAAATTATGAAAGACAGTCGTATTTGACACAGAAATCCCACCCAGTAAGTTTGTTTCATAGTACTGGTAGACATACAAGTTAAATGAATTTTCAATTCGATCCATTCGAATATATCATATATGGATATGGATTACCACTTTATTTCCTCTACTTCAGCGATATGTTGATCCCACAAATACCCTGGATGCCACTTTGATTTGTAAATCATTTTCAAACTCCCACACTTTTAACTTATTAGTAAAAGTAAACAAGGAAGTAACGATGCGATGACGTACGTTCCTACCATGGTATCCTACCAGAATGGCGTCATGACAACTTCCGGTGATTACCACAAATGCGCGGAGTGAACCTTCCCGTTGTATATATTCCCTGTACAAAACCCACACACACGTCCACTCATACCATCCATACTTGCATATACACCTCACATATGACAATTCAGCAACGCACTGTATAATCATACGCGCCATCCATGATCATGCAGCTAATCCCTATACATCCACCAATGATAATACATCCACGAGATATATACATATACACCCCATCTGTTACCACAAGGACACTCCCTATATACCCACACGATAATGTCCACCCAGCTTACTTCAGGTATGCATATACACTTCAACAATGACAGTATAGTCATTCCATGTATACCATACACATTACCCGTAACCATAAAATCACTCACTATTTATCCACACACCCCATCCATGACCATACAGACAACACATGTACATCCCACCCATAACTTACAGTCACTCCATATATACATAATCAATACATAGATGACCATGTCGCTATATTCATACACCACATCAATGTCCATACAGGCACACCGGGTGCACCCGTACAGGATACACACAACCATACACCATACGGTCACTCCATGCATACCGATTCACCCAACACCTTACCATGACCTATCCATGTATACCTACACATCTTGCTATGGACAACACACTCATAACCATATAGTCACTCATTGTATACATATTCATATCATTCATGACATACACTAACTCCACGTATACCTATTCACCTCACCTATGAGCATTAAGTAACTCCCTGGCTACCATCTTGGCATCCATCCTGTATCCAGTTGATATTGGTTTATCATAATGGACCAGAAGAGCCACATATTATGGTTCATCTCAGTTCCGTCTGAAAGTTCTGCTCATTTCCTTTCAATAATATGGCCAGAATCACAAAAGAGGTTCTCCGCAAAATTCCATACTTTAAAATGAATTTGTCATGCCCCATACGGAACTGGGATAACCATAATAGAACATTTAGTAGTCAGTTAATTATGGAATCCTATTAGGGCCACTTGCTAATGGCGCTTTCGGCGCACTTTTTGTCGCTTTCGGCGCGCGCCGAAACATACCCTAATGGCGCACTTTTTGTCGCTTCCGGCGCGCGCCATTAGGGAGTGGACCTAATAGTATGCCTAATGGCGCTTTCGGCGCGCGCCGAAAGCGACAAAAAGTGCGCCATTAGTAACGCGCCGAAAGCGACAAAATGTGCGCCGTTACGGCGCACATTTTGTCGCTTTCGGCGCGCCGCAACATGCGCTAATATCGTACATTTTGAAAGCGCCGAAAGCGACAAAAAGTGCGCCGAAAGCGACAAATAGTGCGCCGTACCGGCGCATATTTTGTCGCTTTCGGCGCTTTCGGCGCTTTCGGCGCTTTCGGCGCTTTCGGCGCGTTACTAATGGGGCACTTTTTGTCGCTTTCGGCGCTTTCGAAAGCGCCATTAGCAAGTGGCCCTAATAGGATTCCATAGTTAATTAACTAACACGTATAATATTTGCTACCTTTTCGGACAACGCAGAGAATAATGTTATATATATATAATGTTATGATGATATATGTAACAAAAAATAACTTATTACCAATTTGGTTGCCATTTTGGAAGCCATCTTGAGCAATTTGGTCTATAAACACCGTAGTGTGACACATTTAAGATAGACCAATACAATGAACACCTTTGAATCCAAAGATAGTTACATTTTACTAGAAAAAATGGTCCAAACCTAAAAAGTGAAGTTTTGCCGATATTTATGTCAAGTTGTTGAGAAAAAAGTCCAATATTTTTGGTGATGTCAGTGGTGACAATAGTAACAATTAACCATGATGAAGCAGACATGTTAGCATTCAATTTATAGAAGGCATAATAGCCAATTTTGTACATCAACCACAACTTGTAAGCGATTTCAGGACACCCTAGGGCAATATTTACCATTTTCCATATTTTGGCGGCCATTTTGGCAGCCATTTTGAGCCAAAGTAAGAATTTTGGTTCCAGTGAGTTGGAATATTCATAGATAATGGTATGCCTCGCTTAATTGCAACCTTCTGTTCATTTCTTGTTGAAATATGACTAGAATCCCAGTTGTGATTTTTTGTGAAATTTTATACCGCGTTCTGTAAAATCGAATGTTTGAGGGGCCACAAGCGGGTAGGACCCCAATAATTGCATATTTAATTGCTCCAATGATGAGTTAATATACAAAACACAAAATAAAGTCATATTACTCAACCAGTTCCAAACAGCATGAACTGATCTAGAAGATATTTGTGAAAAAATGTCATATTTTCAACTTCCGGCGGCCATATTGGTGGCCATCTGGGATGGTGAGTTTCAATTTTGCCCAAAATAGTGTCATTATGTCTTAGCTTCACGAAAATATATACATTTGTATACATTTTACTAGATTAATCATGTGAATTTGCAACAAATTCCAAGTACTATGGTTTTACGTCTGGGAACAAATTTGGGGGGGGGGGGGGGGGCGCGTATACTTACTTAATTACCAGAATTATTCGAAATTTTCTGTCACAAACCTGATATCAAAATCGGCAAAAAATCGCTTTGTTCAGGTTTGAGCCATTTTTTAAAAGTAAAGTGGAGCTATGTTTGGTATCAAAGATGTTTATGGTTTTGATATGTGTTACATGTGTCACACTGAGGTGTTTTAGACAATATGGATTTTGCCAAAAACTTCCTTGTTTTTGAACGGAAATGGGCAGAACGTTGAAACGGAACTGAGAGGGATCATATTATGTGGCTGTTCTGGCCCATTATAATCAACATTAATCAACTTATACAGTGTGTATGTATGTTGACTGTATGATCATAGGCGAGGTGAGTAGGTATACATGGAGTTATTGGATTCATGAATGATTTGAATAGTTATACAATGTGTGACTATATGGTCATGGATGGGGTGTCCATGGTGCGATGTATAGGTATATAAGGAGTAGCTGTATGGTGATGTGTGAGGTGAACATGTTTACAGTGAGTGGCTGTCTGATCATTGAAGTGGTGTATGGGCATAATGAGAGCAGCTACACTGTCCTGTATGTATATAAGGAGTGACTGTGTGGTCACGGGTGGATGTACATGCATACATATGTTGGAAGTATGGTAATGGATGGGTGTATGTATAAATATGATGTGGTTGTATGGTTATGAGCAATGTGTATGTGTGTACATGGAATGGCTGCACGTCATTCTTGAAGTGCATATGCATACATGGAGTACACTTTGGTGGCCATTGGCGACTTGTGAAAATAGAGAGTGACCTCGTTGTGATGGGTTGGATGTATATGTTTATATGTAGGGCCTATTGTATTGTCATTGGTGGTGTGTACAAGCATACAGTGAATAGCTGAATGCTCATGGAGACGGTGTATAAGTATACAGCGAGTGGCTGAAATGTCACGGCTGAGCTGCATATGCAAGTCTGAAGTGTGTGTGCGGGGTATTGGTATATCTAGAAGGGTTGTATGGCCATTGATGAGGTATATATACACCTGGAGTGACGCTGTGGTCATGGTTGAGGTGTATGTGTATATCATGAGTCACTATATGGCCATGACACGGCCAATATGTATATAGGGATTGACAGTATGGCTAAAATTAATGATGGGGTGAATTGATATACAAGGAGTGACTATGATCACGAATGTGGTTTATGCGTATACACCGAGAGGCTGAATTGTCATGGTTCAGGTGTAAACAATATTTATTCCCAATACAAAACAAGATGCATATTTTAACAAGCATTATAATGGATGATTATGGGTGATTGAAATGGGATGAGACAACAAACCTATTGTGGCTTTTTTGAAAGTCCTCTCCCAGATCGCTCAAATTTCCGAACTACATAAGGCCGTTCGGGCGAGTCAGGCGGGAATTTTTACTGGTTTGTACTTTAGATAACTTAGTGGTGATTTTAATATAGATCACACTCAACAACAGCTAGCAAGAGATAAGATAAGAACTGGAGTGGGGTAATATTTGGGAATTGAAGATAACCAATGGGATGAAAGGACAGTAGTCAGATTTAAGAAAGTTTAGAAAGATACGATGGTCAATGGGGGGTAGTTAGATTTGACATTCGGCTGTTGAATTATATATCAATTGTGTCAATTGTGTATTACTAGGCGTACATAGACTACATGGGTTAGCTGTGCAGTCAGGCTTTCCGAATTATGACGTTATATATGCCTATATATGACTCAATTGCAGAAAACATGTGACATACGTTAATAAAATCGTTTTGTACTAATTATGTATCTTTGTGGGGCCTCAAAAATACTATGATTTTCCCTAATGGAAGTTTCGGGTGAACCTTCGAGTAGGGTTCTTTCTGATAATATTATGTTTGGTAGAGATGATATCAGATCCAATATTGAGGCCTGGTATAAATGGCATTCTAACAGGTAATGATGGACTGCCTCAACAGCACCGCATGCACAATATGGGTCGGGCCTAACAAAATTGGTCATGATATCGAAGTTCAAATTACTACACTTCAGTCTCAATCGTGTGTGGTATACTTGTGATTTGCGACTATGGCAATGATAGTAGTATGGTTGTGTATATATACGGTCGTCAGCATGTGACTCGTTAAACTTGTCCAGGTTGGTACAATTTTGTACACACTCTGACAGTCTATTCCAATCGCTTATTGTAGAAGGTAAAAATGTATCTTTATATATATCATTTGTGACGTCCAATGGTAGTCGTATTGCATGATGTCTAAGATTGTAACCGGTTTGATTTTCAGAGTTACAAGTTAATTTCGTAGGTACACGGGGGCTGTACTATTAACTATTAACTATCTTGTGGAATTGTATAAGCTTTTGTTTTTCCTCCTGGATGCCAGGGTCTCCCAACCAGTATCTAATAGTATGCTCTCTTTAATGGCGCTGTTCGTCGCGACAGTAACGATCCTTGCCATTTCAAATTGTATTTTCTCTATATCATTGCTGCCATAATCAGTCTACCTCTTCGCATGTTTGTTCGTCGGTGTTGATCTGCACGTACTTAGGATGATAAATGTATACGTGTACCAATGTAAAGTTTAGGTATATATAATCCAATAGAGTTTCAAAATATATTAATTTGATAATTGTATTTGACAAAAACACAATATCTGGACATAGAGGTGATGTAAATTTACTGGAGACCCAATAAAAGTTTAGGGTAGGCACCTTTAATATATGGTATGTGGGAAGACCCCAAAACACTCATATATGTATGTATGGTAATTCAAAATGTCAAACAATAAACATTGATTGATTGATACTGATGAGCATAAGAACATCAACAATGTATACTAGTATGATCAACGGCTTCATACTCATAGGCTATTATTAAGGCACGATTTAACCTGAGTTACGAAGCTGGTGACACAAATTCACACTCAAATATTTAAAATATATTTTAATTTTCACGTGACTCAAATTCAAAAGGCATGCGATGTAAATAAACATGGACATGGCTGGGTGCAGAACCGCTGAAATCATATCCACCAGGCATACTAAAATATTTTGAGGATGAAACAGAATTATATAAGATAGTTTGTAAATACATACCAATTACCATAATAATAGGCCTAATCCATTATTATTGACATTAATATGCAGATTCGAGTCATAAATTTACCGACTCTAGTCTCCACCCAACCGTGACAGTCTCCAGTCCAGTGAATTTGAAAGAAAATGAAATCGAGTTATCTGTATCACCACGTGCACTATGACTGTGTTTATTGATATGCGACGAAGCGCAGGCCTACAAATTCTCGATAAATGTGCAACTCATCACAATTGAATAAACATTGATGTGTGAACAGATCCACTAAAACCAAACATGGTTTTGACGAGGCGGTCTATTCCGATTCCACCCCAGTCGAGAATACCTGTCCTCACTTGACCTCAGTGGCATCGGGACGGGAATTGCACTTCACTTCAACTGGTTCAAAGTAAATTTTGCAAAGAACACTCAAGAAATATAATATATTTGTTATAGTACATCATTCATCACAGTGTTCAGTACACATTCCCATATTTGATTCTTAGATATGGACATTGTTTTTCTTGGACCATTGCACTATATGGAACAACTTAGATAACGAATTTACATCATACCAATCCAGACACACATTTAAACGACGTTTACATGCCGATTGCATTACAAAATATGCAGCAGCAATTAAATGCAACAATCAAAGATGTCCCGACTGTGTGGTAGCTCCTCAATAAGTGACTTCCCCTATACCGCAATCCTCAACCTCACTCAGTACATTCCTACTCGACGTTCAAGGAACAACCCACTGACAAGAAAGAGACAAACCATCGACTAACCAATAAACAATTTATCTAGACGTATACCCTCCATGTATATAATACACCCATTGTGTGATACATAATTATATAGCCGTGCATTGTACAAGAAATCATGACCGCCTATCATAACATCTTTTCATTTTTAAGGGGGTGGCAGTAAGACAGTCTAGCCTGACTATGCCACCCCTCGAATATACAACATAATATTTGTCAAATGTATTATACATTAATATGTGTATATTTAAATAAAATATCCTATCCTTGCCTGTAGTTATTATTTTTTTAAATCTCTATAAAATTCACATTTTGTATTTCGAACATAATCCACCATGAAGTATACTCTTAAAATGTTGCATCAATTGGCAAAGTTTCTGTGATTACTAATATATGTGTACAGAATCCCTTATTTGGACTCTATCAAATTTTGAAAAAAACTAAATACCTTAATTAATTAGACTGGCCTGGTATGAAGAACTCAAACTGTTATAGTCCGATGTGGTGTTTTCCTGACGCCTGCACCGGTGATTACTGCCCGCAGCGGGATTAAATGCAGGATGACCCGCGGGAAATCACAACTGAGCGCTAAACGTTTTTAGTTTATTGTTCGATAGCTTTTTTTAATTATAGTAAGTTGCATGGATGGGGTGGATTTTTGAAAACAGGTGGTCACATAGTTTGAGCCACCTTTACGGTCTACCTCACCCCCGTGTACGTGGTATCACCAAACCCGAGGGTATCACCAATCCAGATAATGCGGTTTTGATAAATGAACATATCTTCCATCAGATGAAGCTATATATCTCCCAGTTAAATGGTGATATCCGCTATTCAAAACATAATTTCGCAAAGCGGAATGTTCCCTCAATGGGATAGCGACCATAGCTTGCTCTCACCCAGATAAATTTAATAGAAATTCCGACTCATTTCCGATTTTGTCATAAATAGTAGACACTTTTTGACGTTAGGTAGTTTGTTTGAAACATATTTATCAGTCATAGATGACGGATAATGCTTGCATCAATAGACAAATATATGTTTAATTAACCATAAAATTGTCTAGCCTGCAGAGCGGTTCGCAAAAATACTACCTGCACCCAAGTGTGGGTACCCACCATAACTTCGGGTATCAAAGCCGCAGATCGATCCTGCGATGAGATGTCGCCAAACCAGAGCTGGGATGTCAAAGATACGAATGATATGCTTCACATTTTGACCGTTTCTGCTTGAAAACAGACCGGCACATGGATCATATTTAGGGTGGGGTGCACGTGCAAGGGTGAACACGTTTATGTTTGTTTGTGTTTTATGTTCTAATGTCATATTAATAGTATAGGCTATGCTGTGTTATTCGACATTATAGGCCCGGAACTGTACAACGAATGGAAACATTAAATCAGTGTAAATCATGAGTTAGCAGGGACGTGGCTAGATGGTCCCTGTTAGGGGTGTTCACATATAGTTTCTAAATTCATCTCCTTCTAGTAACGTCTATTTGCACCCTCGTGTTAGGTTCGAGTTTTCATCGAGTATACAACGGGTTCTTCCAACTGTTGGACATGACAACCCATATGTTTAGATTTTATTCATCTGGTGATCACACTGTGTAGGAACTGTTACCTCGGAAGTCATTATATCGGTGGTATTGTGATGGTTCTTGACTGATTTGTTACGGTTCCTTATGGTTCCAAAATTTATATATCTTAAATACATTAAACTTTCTTGAACGAACAGAAAGTGCCGTTTTACCGAAACCTGAACTTTAGATCACAATTAACTCGGATATAGCGAGTTAACGTGTAATTATCAACATGTAATCACTGAAACTCAAGCTTTGTAAACGTAATTTCTTTGTTTTCGGTAGCATACCGAATGTGAAACGCATTCTGAAGACGAACACTGAGTATAAATTGTACCTGTGTTATTCTTCTGTTACGGTTCTATTTCAAGGTAATCAGGGCTGTGACGGTTCTTTACATGATATTTATTCGAACGATATCTGCACTTTGGGATCATTTAGTTGTGTGTAACAAACGTTTAAACCCGATAGTGGTTGTAGCGGATGTTACCTACATAATTCAACAAGTGTATTAAGAAATAAGAGTATAGCAATCTATTATAACAGAAGATTAAGTGGCATTACCTTCACTTCGAGTGGCAGATACAACATATTAAAAGTCATGTTCGGTATTGGATCATATATAATCGTGCACGCCGGCATAATTGACCCAATGAAATTAGACATCTACTGCCATGATATTCTGTTAATTTAAATAGACATGGCTCATTCGAGCTTCCAAATTTTGTCTAAGTAATTTCTAAGGATTTATAAGATTGGTTGCAAATACAAGAAATGTTGATAAATATATATATATATATATATATATATATATATATATATATGTGTGTGTGTGTGTGTGTGTGTGTGTGATCCAAAAGAATGGAGACATGACTTATAAAACGATCATTTAATACATGTGTAAGTCTAGAGGCCTTTCGTGCTTAGTATCATTGCACTCTTCAGTAGACTGTTATTGTCGTACGTAATAGACGCAAGGGAGATAACTCTCCCATGCACTTCCGGCTATTACGTCATTAGTCAGCATTTAGTTTTGCTTTGAACAGGATTTTGAAGAAATCTTCCCGAATCTTGCGATGTATTTTGTTCTTGTACATCTTGCAGAACGGGAAGACATGGAAACTCTTTCTGCCACAATCGTCCAGATGGGCACTCAATGGAATCTTCCTATATTCTGGCTGCTTACGCTCAACCACACTATTGCCAGTTTCCCCAATATAGCTTTCTCCGCATCCATCACACATTATACAGTATATCAGATTTACTGTCTTGCACGTCATATCGGCATTGGTGTATATCTTCATACCGTTTTAAGGGTAATAGTATTTCCTTCTATGATGTGCTGGCACGCTTTACATCTGGGATCGCCATATTTGTTGACTTTATATTACTTAGATCTGTTTGTTGTGAATTTAGCACCAGTGAGCATGCGTTTTAGGTTCCTTGGTTGACGCTTGCTGGGTAAAATGTCCGCTTTGGTCACCAAAGATCGCATTTTATTACTGGTATGAAGAATTTGTAGTAATTCTTGGGCTTTTGTAGATATATTAAAGTGGTGTGGATTGTGTGTTGTCACAAAAGGAATATATAATGTTAGTTTCTGAGGACTTCTGTTTGGCAGTCCGTAATTCATTTTCTGGAATAAGTTGGGCTCTCTGAATCCCATTTGTAATCAAACCTTTTGGATAATGTTGTTTCGATAAGAATGACTCTAATTCCTTTAGTCTCAAAAGTCTCTTTTCTGCATTACTGACGTTAGTACACTCCCCCGGTCCAAATTCAGTTGACCGCCGTCAGTTTTGGGTGGGGTTTCTGGTGACTCTTTAATGCGTCTTGGGGGTAACTTACAGCACCCTTTGTTTGACCTTAATATATAAAGGAACCGAGAAATGGCATGGGTCACCTATATGGACTCCTCTGCATGGGCGGCGGCCATGTTCGGAGAAGGAATGGAAGTCACGTGGTTCGTATAAGTTTAATAGAAGCTGAAAATTGCGACTTTTTAAAAAAAACAGTGGCGGCCATTTTGAAGAAAAAAAGTGGCGTCTATGTTGAAACAAAGTGGCGGCCATTGTGAATCAGTCGACCATTATGATTGGTTTGTTCGTGGAAAATCAGTCTTCGCAGTTCACATTGACCATTCATGTCAAATTGCATGCTTTGCGTCACAATAAAGTGAAAAATTCTGTTACTACCGTTGACACATAATAATATGTATAAGAAGGCAGTGTAACTCACCGAAATTGATCATAAGTGGTGTAAATTCAACAAAATTGATATTTCGTTGTGTTCGCTTGGTTATTTTCACGTATCCTTCCAAATAATAGTCATCGTATTTCCCGGACAGAACCGATTAAATTGAGAGAGAACCGACTCGATCGGGAGAGAACCGATCGAGATATCACAATTCGCAGTTTTCGTCGTTGTTATTACTCGCACAATAGGATTTTCATTATGATTACGTTATTTGGGACCATAGATTATGAGGGGAATGGAAAAACTAATCGAATTATCACCTAGATGGCTCAAAAATTGCGTTTTAACTGTCAAAAACTCGCGAAAATGTATAATTTGGATCATCAGGAACCGTCACAAATCAGTCAAGAACCATCACAAATCGGCGATAGAACGACTTCCGATGTAACAGTTCCTACACAGTGGGTGACCATTTCAGTCCACAAATTTGGCCGAAATTATTTAAATTATCTAAATATGCGGGGTTTTCTTTGAAAACGATTTTGGCGATATCAAGTACACGGGGGTGACCCAACTGGAACACAAACCATTTGCTAATTGTCATCTCAATATATCCAAAATAGTGTACAAAACCCTCAATAGAGTATTTAAGACCATCAAGTGTGTTCCATCCCATCCAATTGGTTTACGAAACCACGAGACACTCGCTGGTTGGTTTGAGATATTCGATGATGGTTTTGTACACTAGTTGGGACACTCATTAGTTGGGTTGTGGGACATTTTGAATGGGATGGTTTTAGACACCAATTGTTTTAGACACTTCTGGTTCTGATGGTTTGAGGTAATCATCGTGATACACGTGACGCCCATTTGGATGGTTATGAACAGTCATTAAATGGCGTGGGACACCCAGTGGATGGTTTGGGGTTCTCAATTGATGGTTTGAGACGCTCGTTGAGTTGAATGGGGTGTTTTGGAACACTCGTCTGAGCGGGGTTGGACACCGTTTGGATGGTTTGGGATACATATTGGGCGTTTCGAGACTCTAGTTGGCTGATTTGTGACACCATTCTATGAACTGTTTGTTTGGTATAGCATATTAACTAAGATGTTGGGTTGAGACACCCGTTGCGTGGATTTACGCTCCTTGGATGGTTTGGGACCCTCGGCAAGTGGGATTGGACACTCATCAAATTATATTATGGGACTTCTGTTTGTTTGTCTGTTTGTCTGTTAGCTATGGTCTGGAAAACTGCCGGACGGATTGAGCCCAAACTTCCTATCTAAGGGTAAAATTCCAGATGGAGTGTCATCGCACCGCTTCTGAAAACATCAGAGCACTCATTCTCCAAACCCCCGCCACCGCAATGGAAATTCATGGGTTAATCGCGTGATAGTTAAAAAGCGTTCATATCCGCAGTGTCGTTGATAAAGAGCGTGAATGTGTCCAGACATGAGCGTGTTGTGTCTGTGTACAGACATGAGCGTGTTGTGTTCGTACTTAGGGGTTCCTGGGAATGAGGGAGATTTTCATCGGGTCAGTTTTTCCGCCCGAGGTGACCTTCGCCTTGAAATGATCTAATATATATTTTGGGACTTCTGTCTGTTTGTTTGTCTGTTAGCTATGGCCGGAAAAACTGCAGGACGGATTTCGACGAAATTTGTTACCTAGGTGTACTTTTGTCCGGGGAGTGTTTTGGATTGGTCGTGAACCCGACCTGACCTTGACCTTAAAAATGGTCAATTCAAGGTCAAACGGATTTCGACGAAATTTGATACCTAGGGGTACTTTTGACCGGGGACTGTTTTCGACGGGTCAAATCGTGACCCCGACCTGACCTTGACCTTCAAAATGGTCAATTCATGGTCAAATCGAGCCTTTCGACGAAGTCGGGCCCACCAGCTAGTTGGATATATTTGGATAACATTTATGTGTTGCATTTGACACTCATCTGATGCATATATAAATTATATTATAGCTTTGTACTCGAACGTGCAAATAGAAGTGATTCGCGTTTCAGAAATTGCGTATTGTTGATCAGTGATTCCTGGATCACTATTAATATTATAAAAATCAGCTTCGTACTCATAAGTGCAAATATAAGTCATTATGGGGGGTGTGGGGTCTCTGGAGGAATGCGGAACTTAGAAAATCTGATTTATTTGAACATTCCTGGGGTGTAACAAATTTGAGGCATCAAACCTTTCGTACGCGATTGTGCAAATAAAACCCAGCAGGCTCTCGGATTAATAGCCAGTAATGTTGGAAGGGCCACGTTAGACGGTTTATCAATCTAAACCTCCCCATTATATGAAAATGTCATAGTGTATATTTCTATCTTTCTTCTGCTCATATTACCTGAACATCCCTCATAATTAATATAATACACCCTTATACCAGTTTTTTTATAATTGAATGTCATTATTCCATTTATTACAAAGAAAGGGCTAAATAATTCATCTCACATGAAGGTACTTCGAATTGCGTAATGTCCAGGATATTCCAGGATATTATGCTTATCCGTGCATGCTTGACGAGTGTCTCTATCATATGGAAATTAAGGGAGGGGAAAATGACGCTTCATTGGTGCAGGTAATATATGCGTACACCACAAATAAAAAATCGAGTATACATGAGACATATTTAATGACCGTTTCATGCATAACATCGAGATGTTGTGCTATCATGCATGTGTTTTATGGGTTGAAACGTTGGAATCTCATGAACCCCACGCAGCTATTAATTGTATGATGCTGTAGTACTCGCTATATCTATATTTGCGAATGTTGAAAGAACCCGTTTTAAACTCGATGAAAACTCGAACCTAACATGGGGTGCAAATAGAAATTACTGGAAGGGGTGCATTTAGAGACTATAGGTGAACACCCCTAACAGGGACCCTCCAGCCCGTCCCTGCTAACTCATGATTTACAATGATTCAATGTTTCCATTCGTTGCACAGTTCCGGGCCTATACTGTCGAATAACACAGCATAGCCTATACTATTAATATGACATATATGAAACACAAACAAACATACATGTTTTCACCCTTGCGCATGCACCCATCCCTAAAGATGATCCATGTGCCCGTCTGTCCGAATGATAATTGGGATATTTTCAAGCAGAAACGGTTTGTAATGTGAAGCATATCATTCGCATCTTTGACATCCCATCTCATCGCAGGATCGATCTGCGGCTTTGATACCCGAAGTTATTTTTGCGAACCGCTCTGCATGTTGGACAATTTTATGGTTAATTAAACATATATTTTTCTATTGATACACGCATTATCCGCCATCTATAAGACTGATCATTATGTTTCAAACGAACTACCTAACGTCAGAAAGTGTCTACTATTTATGATAAAAGCGGAAATGAGTCGGAATTTCTAATAAATTTATCGGAGTGAGAGCAAGTTGTGGTCGCTATCTCATTGAGGGAACACTCCGCTTTGCGAATTGATGTTTTTAATAGTGGATATCGCCATTTAACTGAGAGATATATAGGAATCAGGGAGCTAAATGTGTTCTAGAGTCGGGGAGCGAGTACACCGTGGAACACTAAAGGTGAAGGTAACTGAAGAATGACCTTCACCTGATACATGCGACACGTTATTAAAGGATCACATCGCGTTTATTTGATTTGTACATTATATCTAAATAATTTAAACTGGTGAATGAATGGGGGAATGGAATTTTGTGAGCGGGAAATTTATTTAACTAGCTGCTTTAGTTCTGGGGTTTTCCAGATCAAATTTGGCTGTGAGATAGCCCTGTCGTAGACTTGGGGATTTATTTTAAAAAGTAAACACATGACCTATGATTTTTCTTGCATTTTCGTGATAAACTGGTGTCAATCTAGCTGGTAAACATCACTGGTATGGCCTGCATGCTTCAATTCAGTGACTTTGGCCGAAACGTTAACACTGTCGCCTATGGGAAACCATTTAGTTCAGTGATTCCCATAAGACAAATTTGAATTTTACGAAATTTCACGTCTCGCCATGATAAGTTGTTAATTCCATATTTTCTTATTTTCAAATGATAATGACCACATTTTAGACATATTTAAAGAAGAAACCCATGGATTCGCCTGTAGATAGTAAAGAAAGTGATAAATCTGGGAATTTTGCGTGGACATCAGGTACCATTAGGGGGTCAGGGGGTCTAAAGCCCCCCTCCCCACAATTTTGAGGAGTGTTAGCCCCCCCCCCCCATTGGGAAAAGGTGACAGTTGACCCAATTAAGCTTTTCCGGCACCCAGTAGTCTTATCGGGGACCGTAGTCCCACCCCAAGTCGGGGGGGGGTGATGGCATCACCAATAGAGTTACTGTCGTGCAAAATTGTCATGGCAGGTTTGTTAAACAGACAGTATGCCCTGCTATCTGGTAAAATTTCATGCCTGAGGCTGTGTCTGATGTTGTATCATTATGTTTAGATATTTAAATTGACTTATGGTTGCTTTATATTGCTATTAAAGTATTTTTTATTTTTATCTAGTCTTAGAGCAATTTCAAATTTGAAATGTTTTGTTTCGTTAAAGCAGTCGTTTTACACAATAGTCTCTGCATAATGCATTAACAGGGGCATATTTTGGCCAACGTGCTGTGCATTAGTAAGAAAATAAAGCTTTGCCCATGAAGCTAATGTTGTGGTCGTGTGATCGCACGTGAACTGCATCCCCCAATCGCACAAACACAAATGTAAAGCTTATTCTAGGATCTCAGGAGTAGATAGTGGAAATGTCAGTCAATTTATTTATTAAATACCCACACGTACAAGTTATAGGGACGTGGCTATAGGTTTCCCATGGGGGTGCTCCACCAAATTCCCCCTCCCCTTGAACCAAACATCACACTCACAGGTTCACAGAATTCCATTTGCAACCTCTTGGAAATATCCAACCTGACACACCCTAAGATTGTAAAATAACCAACTTTTACTGGTTGAAAAATCAAACAATGAGAACAATTCCAACCTATATATGGTCACATTATGGTGTCAAATTAATGTCCAACTAATGCTGTGTCAGGCATGACATTTCCAACTGCTGTAAATGTACCAAAGTTTAGTTTAAACATATTTATTTGTCAATTTTAGATAACACATGATATATAACACATACATTGTTTATACAGACAGTGGGATTGGAGGACGGCAAGTGCTGACTCACTTAAGGGTACCCCCACTCCCATATGTTATTACTCTGAAAAATCTCTAATTGGTAATGAAAAAGCAACATGACTACCAAAAACAAGTTGAACATATATACAGATCACCTGTCACCCCCTCCCCCGAGTTAGTCATACGTTTTTATATGTACTTGTTTAAAATCGGGTTTGATTGTTGAGTTTGCTGTATCATCATTTGGAACAGTTAGTCAAAAGAATCCTGATTTGCATCATGTATGAATTACTGTACCGCTAAGATAATTGTACCAAAGTTCGAGGTGGAGTCAAGACACCCAAACCAACCCCTGTCGCCACGTCCCTGTACAACTGACAAGTTTCGTGTGTTCTTCACAACGTCTTCGGAATTTGATTCAGGAGATCTAGAGCTGTTAGAAATGCTTGCCCTCATCAATAAACACACTTTAACTTGAAAAAAAGAAGATGCGATTAAGCTAATTAGGTGCCATATATATACACATAGAAGAAAAACATGACTTTCACAACAAACATGAACGTTATAAATATAAGATACAAATGATACTTGTGTCAAATACATGCGCCATGTTTGACGCTGGGAGAACATTAAACAATTCATATATAAGAATGACGGTGTGTGTTGTAAATTTGGATATACTATTTGTATAAATTACTACTTTGAACAAGATTATTCTCCATTTCTATTTGATCACCATACCGGAGTGTTTCACATCACGTTAAGGGTCATTGTTAAATACATAATACGCCGAACAGACTGAATACATTGACCGAAAGCTTTTCGAATGCCAATGTTTGTTCTGTGTCATGCACGTTTTCAACATGGAGATGTATCGAACCGGACGTGTCTGTCTCATGAACGTGATTTTTGTAAGATATATCTTAATTATTATTCGATGAAATATATTAATTGATTTAGTTTATTGATTAGCGATACAACAATTTCAATTATGGCTTCAGTCCGCCCATTTTGTCCCAGTTATGATCCCAATTGTCTACTTCTCGGGGCTGTTTTTTACTGTTTTCCGATATTTTCTTTTAATTTGGTAAATGGATTTACTGACATGGAAACACATATTAAGTTTGAAATTTTGTTCGGTTCGGTTTGGCGATTATAATGATTGATAATATTGTGATCTATAGATGACGACTTCCAGTTAGTAACACGGGCTTGGGTGAAACTTCAGTCAAAATTTGTTCAGAAAAATAGGTTGCATTTTTATTATTTTCCAGTCAATATTTAAGGGACCGATAGTCGAATAGTTTACTACTTTTGTCAATTAGTTGAAGAAAATGATGGACTAAGTTTGTTTTTATTCCATTTTGAAAAAGAATATATCCTCTATAACAAACCGATTTGAGCATTTTTTGTAATCCAAGATGGCGTCCACGGTGGCAGTTGGTATCGAAAAATTCTGAATTGCTGTGGTAGGTGTACAAACTAATACCAAATTAGTAATAAAATAAAATACATACAAACAATGCTTAATCGTAAACCATATCGGTAGAATGTCTGTCACAAGATGGCCGCTAAGATATACAAAATCGAATGATATTTACAATTTGTGGAAAATTTAATAGTTAGTCCTATAAGAGTGAAAAAGCTCTCGAATTATCCGATGAAGAAGGATATTAGAGTATATATATGGGAAATTTTTTATAAGATATACGAATTATCTCTAATGTATCTCGCGAGAGAGCAAGCGGAAGTAGGTTCTCATACAACGGTTAAATCTGGACTTTTTGGCGCCCAGATACAGAAAAACAACGCATTTTTATCTCTAGTGTTTATCTTGAATTGCATGATATATATGTAATTGTAATTCAATTGAGTATTTGTCAATAAAAGCAAGCATTCTGATTGGCCGAGAGCGGCTAACTTTAGTTTTCGATTCACCGACATCGGCCGCTTCAGCGAGTATCAAATCTGAATGTAGCACGGTCAAATTTCATCGGCGCAGATTGAGTAGCGAAACGAGCCCACCCGCGCGTTGTTTTCTATAGATACCGTTCATCGCCACAAATCTGAATGTGGCACGGTACAATTTCATCGGCGCAGAACGGAGTAGCGAAACGAGCCAACCCGCCCCACAGGAAATGGTTACGGAGCAGTGTTCCGAGTAATGCAATGAACAAACCCAACAATTTGTGCACGGTGACAACGGCAAAATGGAAGTCTCGATTCGTGTCATGAAAATGACTAAATGATACTTTTCATACATTTTTTTCTTCAAATTCCTTGCTAGATTGAATTACAATGGAGATAAACGTACCCTGTTTCGTTGTACATTTTGGGAATCGAGCATGAAAACAGTTTGTGAACTCGCCGGCAAGCCGGCTCGTTCACAAACTGTTTTCATGCTCGAATCCCAGAATGTACAACTCAACAGGGTATGTTTATCTCCTAATTAAACAATTAAATGGTATTTAATAGGGTTCTATTGATTATGTGACTTTTTATAGAAGCAGAAATATATGTACTCAAAGCGGTCTCACGAATTTGACCGATCATTTATTTTTATATATACAACATCAAATCTGTCAAAAATCACTATTATAGAAGAATATGAGGGCTATCCATATAGAAACATGGGTAAAGTGTGTAGATTCTATTTTCCTTGTCTTAAAAAAGTAGTTATTTTTGTCTCCGATCAAGTGATATGGAACACGAATATTTCGTTTTTATCAAATAATGCATGGTGGAATACTATATGAACGCGTACACTATCTTCAATAAATGATCAACTTAACCAAAATTGCCTAAGTATAGCAGAGAGAGGCTTCATACTTGGAAATTATATCTTCTTATATTCACTAAGGCCACATATACATATCTATCTTTATTTTCTCCAGCCAGGAGAGTATGTTTTACAAAATACATGTTACAATAAAATTATAAATATAGAAAGGAAAGTAAATAATTCCCGCCGCCACGAAACACGAGCACAATAAATAAATAAATAAATAACTAAATAAATAAAAACAAGCACACACAAAAAGTTGACAATATTACACATATCTGAAGCACACATAATCATAAATAGCACCATTGAGTGAATGGTCAATGCATAAATAATTGCTTTATACGCCGATGACCTGATAATTAGCCCAAGTACGTGGTGGCAATGGTAAGATATTTTCAAACAACAAGATACTGAAAAATAATATTGTGCATTGCGTGGTAGCATATTCCCATTGTAAAGAGCTGATCAAAATAATTTGAACAAAATTGTCTACTAAAAAACGGTCTGATAGCAGCATGAATATTAGTCTTAAATAAAATGTACGATGTACCGGCTCTTCGATCTTGTGAGATGGGGTGCTAATCTATTGAAGAGATGGGTGTTTCTTTACAGTATAATCAGCATTACGACATACGTGTATGGTTTGTTAGCACGGAGAGTGTTGAGAACTCCGGAAATGTAACTAGTATTTACACCGCAAGACCGCAATGCATTATTTTCTGTCCTTGTCACTCGATTTACTGATATATACTGGATGGAGAAGTAATACGTTCTGGTGTAGCCGATGATGGATATTGTAGAAAAACTACTTCTCAAGGCTGTATAATGGGCATTTTAAAAACTTAATACAAATTTGGCTCAAAGCGGCTTTTAGCGGTATTTCGACATTTTATAGCGGATATATTCTTCTTAAAAATGGAATAAAACCCAACTTAGTCCAAATTTTTTCTAGGTCAAACCTTTTATCGACCAGACTAGATGGCCATTTCGTGGATGTTAGGTTGGAAATTGTCAACAGTTTGGAAGCTTGATGCAACGCAACCAACGGGTGTGCAAATATCACATGCGGAAATTTCTGTCTGGGTCAAAAGGGGGGTTGCTTGTCCCAGGACTTATCTATTTTCTGTTGGCCACGTTTCTTGCCATATATGGTAAATTACCAACCTAATCGGTCTTTAAAACACTTCTTCAAATATTTCCGTTATTTCGTCAAAAACACTTCTTCAAATATCTGCGTTATTTAGTTAATAAAAATATTTTCTTATTTTAGGATTACATATCAAAATGAGAGGATATGGTGATCCCCTTTTCATGGGGTCACCATATCCTCTCATTTTGATATATGATCCTGCCTTCGAGTGACTCCTGAGACGAGGATCACATATTATATGATACCCTATCCTACGGAGGATCACATACTGTTTTATATCTACACCCGTGCGCATGCATGGCAAATATAGGCCAGGCAAAAATGTACAAAGGTGTCGCCTCGAGAGCAGTGTGTAGGAACTGTTACATCGGAAGTCGTTCTATCGGCGGTATTGTGATGGTTCTTGACTGATTTGTTACGGTTCCTTATGATTAAAAATAATCATTTTCGGGACAAAATCACGCATAATTATAGATATCTTGATTGTATTATACTTTCCCGAATGAACAGAGGATGCAGAAGTGCCGTATTATCGGAACGTGAACTCTAGATCACAATTAACTCGGAACTAGCGAGTTAACGCGTAAATATTAATATGTTATCACTGCAAATCAAGCCACGTAAACGCAATTCGTTTATGTTCGGTTGTGTATAAAATATGAAACGCATTCTGAACCCGAACACTGAGTGTAAAGTATACACGTGTTATTCATCTGTAAAATAGCTGAGAAAATATCCCGATAGCGGTTGATAATTTGAAACAGTAGCCTCGTAATCAACACGTGTGCGTGTGACGGTTCTATTTCAAGCCAATCATGGCTGTGGCGGTTCTATACATCAGATTTATTCGAACGATTTCTGCACTTTGGGCCGAATATTGTCTTGTGAATATGACATTTTAAACCAGATAATGACTGTAGCTTATGCCATTTACATAATACAATAGGTATATTAAGAACTAATATAATAAATACCTAATAATAATAGTAAGTGACATTAATTGGCAGAAACCAGATATTGAACGTCCCTAGGGGTATAATATCATAATTATGCCTGCCTATATAAATACCAATGGTAATAGAAATCTACTCTCAGGAGATTATGAGATGTTATTCATTTAATTAATACAGCGCCATGATTGAAAGATCCTGCTGGGACAATGTTTCGATGCCAGCACCAACATATTTCTTCCTCGAAAGTCCCGCCTAAGGGACATGTACGCATGATCGTCGCCCAGACATGAACATATCTTATGAAATCACGTTCAACGGAATCATTGATATGTTATGGCGTAGTCGGGGAATAATCGCGGTGGGGAGGGGATGGGGCTTGGACAGGTGGGGGGGTGCTTAATTGGTGTATGCCCCAAACTTTGGTCAAATTGTTCAAAAGTTACAAATTTCATACCTTACACTAGATTGGTTGGACATTTCACACCAACAAGATGTTGAAATTGTTCCATTAGTTTGATTTTACAACAATGACTGAGGAAAGTCCCTCCTTATGTACATACGCACATTGCAATAATAATGTGTTAGTTTAAAGTGTAATTGTCCGCCGCGCTCATTTAAAATAATATTAACCATATTCAATTCCTATCTAATCATCGGGGCCGACTTCTCTCCGGTCGACTTCGCGTCGGGTGGTCTTCGCATTTTGGTCTGCATATGGGGTCGACATCACATGGACCCGTCTGCACTTGTACTCTTTTGACCAATAGTCACATGATTTTGTAAAACTTCCATTCACTGATTGAGTTATTTTAAAGGTTTAGTATTGGTACCCGTATTTACATTCAGGAATATCCCTGAGGAGGCGTGACTACTCATGCCCAAGACCAGTTGCCCCGGGGGTGACCTTGCGTGTTCGGGGCGACTTATATAGTAAGTCAAAGGCGGGTACTTAGATATATAAATGAGAGGGGCACAAAACTGCAAAATAAGATGAATTGGGTATGTTTTGTAGAAGGAATTCTACATGACCTACACATGGAACATGTGTGGACAAACCAATCAGCGCTGAGCAAAGCAGAGTTGAGAAAAATAAAATCGCTACTGATTAAGCAGTATGAGCGCAACCTCTTTGACAACCTGAATGCTTCTACTTCATCGCGTGCCATATTTTACAGAGCCATAAAGCAGTCCATGAAAATGAGTAGCTATTTAGTTTATTTGTCTAACTACCTATTGAAAATCAGAACATCTAATCATAAATTACCAGTAGAAAAAAATAGATGGACAAAAGAAACCACAAATTCCGCAGACAATTTAATGTGTTACCTAAGAGTAAGTAATAAAACACGAATATTTCTCTGTTATCACAAGAATGCATGGTGGTATACTATGAACACAATTTATCAAAACACAAAGGAGTACCATATACTTTCTTCAAAAACATCTAAACTTGACCAAAATTGCCCACATACTCTGTGACAGAGACTGTCTTTATACCTGGAAATACTATTTGGTTATATACACCAAGGTCACATATACGCGAAGGGTACTATGTTTTCTGCAACCGCATTACCGTGTGTATTCCTTCTCCCTAATGTTACACATATCTGCTGAACTAACAACCATAAATAGCAACATTGAGTCAATGTTCAACGCTGAAATAACAGCTTTAAACCCTGATCACCTGATATTTTGCACAAGTTCATGGGTGGTTTTGGCAAGATATTTTCAAACAACAAAATACGGAAAACTAATATTTTACATTGCGTAATAGCATATTCCAGTTGCAAGTTGCCGACTGAAGTAAGTTGAACAAATTGTCTACTAAGACACCAATTTGGAAGCAGCACGAAAATTAGTCGTATATAAAATGTACGATGTGCTGTCTAATTGATCTGGTGTGATGCAGTGCTAATCTTTTGAAGAGGTGGCGGTTTCTTTGCAATATAATAAGCATTGCAACATACGTGTATGGTTTATTATCATGTACAGTGCTGAACAATCCGGAAATGTAACTACTATTTATACCGCAAGGATGTGCACTTACGTTTCTGCGTTACATTCAATAATTTATCATCACGCCGAATGAAACTACCATACACTGTGTGGCGAAATATTACTTCGTATGTTGCATGCCCGAAATTATTATTTTTGACTGCGACTGTAAACAGAAAACCCGAAATTTTAAAGACGTAAATCATTGAATTTGACTTGAGTTGCAACGACCGATAACTCCTCCACGTGGATTTGTTTTAATTATCTGTGTACCTTTAAAGATATTTAACAACATACTTGTATATTGCTAATACGTATTTTACCTAATAGGTGGTTATACAATAAGTTGCATTCGTCTCGGCTTAGCTTGGTGGGTGCGGCCATTTTGACAGCCATTTCATGACCGCGTTTCTATTATTCTGATCGTGTCACTATATTCGCTGTCGTACTCATATTTTACATTGACTGGTATAACTGCGTAATGCATATGACTAGTTTAGACAAAATAGAAGAGCAAAATACGACCAGATCGTTGACAACCAGTTTTGGGGGTAGGGTTATGTTTTTACAAGTTTTGACCAATTATGATATGCGTACTCGCTAATTCTATTAGCAACGGAGTGGTGTCTGTGCAGTTTTTAAAATAGATAGCTTGTATCTATGTATTGAGAAGCCCGAGAAATCCGACATCGAATACACCAGTTTGCCTTCAAAATCGTCAGTATTTTGGCTCAGTGTTTTATTTCATATCTATATATGCGAAATTCATTCGAAGTTTCCCTTGAATGGGTGTCTTTTGTTCAAGAATTGTGTATCGAACAATACTGAGTGCTTTTTGTATACGTTTCGGCTGAAAAATTGTTACAGCATCCAATTATTTCCATGATTGTGAAATTTTGTCTTTTTTAATTATATGGAAAAAATGATGTAACTCAGAAAGCTCAACTCGGATTTTAGGGGACTTTTCTTGACGCGTCCCGATTATATGGTCTAAATAATATAAAAAAATCAGCTTTCCCCGATTTATTTCCTTACTTTTCCACTTTCATGTCTAATGCGCCTGGACTTTTCTCCTTCGAGTCCATATATATCTTATCCATTTCTTCAATTTATCTGGCTGTACTAAACTTTGAATACTCTCTTCAGTTTACCTTGGGAGGATAAGAATCCCGGTCCCGTCAACACATGTGGGCGGTCGTAGATATACAGTACATCCTTTCTAGTTCCGTGCCAGAGAGGGATTGTTGAACATCATTGGCGCCTGTATCTGCAAAACGCAGTCCATATCATCACTGTATGAATATGCGGCAGTTAATTTAAGTATTCCCTTCTAATGCCATGTTAATCTCTCCTCCGCCCCTCTGGTCCATATAATCTGTAGATTTATACAGAGAATTTCGATAGCAATATATTCTGTGTGATAACATTATATTCTGTGTGATAACATTATATTTTGTGTGATAACATTATATTCTGAGTGATAACATTATATTATGTGTGATCACATTACATTATTTATGATAACATTATATTCTGTGTGATAACATATTCTGTGTGATAACATTATATTCTGTGTGATAACATTATAATCTGTGTGAACATTATAATCTGTGTGATAACACAATTCACCCATTTCTCTATGAATACATCTCATACTGCTCTATAGCGGTGAATTATGAAAGGTTTTGTGGTGTATATATCAAAAGAAACGATGACTGGTTACATTAGTGATACTGCTATGAGCACATATATTTCGGCTTCTAGGAAAGGTCACAAAATCAATTCCTCGCAATTAAATTTCATTTTACAGTGTAGTGTACACATATATCACACGATTCAAGATAAATAGTGGAGAAAAAATTGCCTTATTCTTCCGTTTCTTTGCGGCCAAAAAGTCCAGATTTAACCATTGTACGAGAGACCTTGCTTTTCGCTACATCTCTCGCGAGATATTTTAGAGATAATTCGTACATCCCCGATAAAACAATTCTATTATACTCCGCAATCATTCTTCCTAACATATTTCGAGCGTGTTATCACGTGTTATGCGACTAGCTATTCATTCGTGCATAAAATCTAAATTTCATTCTATTTTGGCCATTTTGGCGGCCATTTTGGGACATAAATTTTACTTATATGGTTCACGACTAAGCATTGTTTGTATGTATCTCAATGTATTATGCATTTGGAATTAATTGATCTATACATGACTGCCTTCCCATATTGCCTGATGGAAATGCTTCAGAATTTGAACCACTCCGAAAAATCAAGATATCTCAAAAAGCTCAACTCGGGTTTTATGGGACTTTTGCCATGTTGTTCATAAACATGTTCTTATAGATCCCTGAAAAAAATCAGCTTTCCCCGATTTTTTGCACTAGTGAAACCTAATGTGCCTGGACTATGGCTGGTTGTGTGTCCATAGCTATAGTTTGATTATAAATGTAGCTACTATTGCATTAGTGGTGTTGTGTTAACTCGGTCGTTAAGGGGACAGGGGACCTCAACTGGTATCAAACTGAAAAAATATTTGTGTCCATCTAATATGTACAATTAATTACACACAAGTTGATCAATCTGTTAAAGATGCAAAATAAACATTGTAGATGGCAATTGTATAACAAACACAAGAGATTTACCTTGTAAATTTCACTGCAAAATTTCTTTTTTCCTGGGCTCAAGTAAAAGAGATCCCCAAGGGTTAGGGCCTTCACGTCGAGAATACAGCCAAGATACACAGAACATACAAGAATCACAGAATCAAGATAGAGATATACAGATCGAAAGATCACAGATTTAATTATTTGTAACGGCGAGTTGGAGGCAAAACAAGCCACTCTACCACAACAAGCTACAGATTATTCAAGACCCCCTTCCACGTTACAAATTGGTGGCAGCGGTACGGATCTGGTAAACTAGTAAATATTACTAAAAATCAAAAATGACTCGTGGGAGAAAACGATAGACCGTCACAGAGTATGTTAGCGAGAAAATAGACAAAGTAAACGAAAACAGTGGCAAAGTAAAAATAGACAATCTCAAACACATGTTAGAGGAGATGGAAGAGAAACCAAAGTGGTGGGAGGCAGAAAGAGAAAGTTTGGCAAAAGAAAGAGAGAATTTGAAACAAGAAAGAGAGAGGTTCGAAAAGGAAAGAGATAGTTTCGGAAAAGAAAAAGATACTTCTGGACACGTGAGGAAAAGCCGAGAGAGTTTGGAGATTTTGGGGAATGATATGGCAAACATTGATAAGCAAACGACAGAATGTAGTGTTGTAAATTTGCAGTCAAATACAAAACATTGCCATTGGGGAGTAACACAGACTTCAACGTCAGTTACGTACACTCACCTCGGCGGGATTATCGCGAGTCCGATGCCTAGCAGTTATATCCCGACGGTATTGGACCTCAACAATCCGTTTGAACAGAAATCAAGACATGGCGAGCACCCGTTTGTTCATAATCCCATTTATTGTGGTCCTGAATTCCAGAACAACTTTCAAAGTAACCGCCATGATGTTTTGTCTGACACTGACAGGAAGTCGCATAAATGGATAGCCAGTAGCGGTGAAATTGGATTCGCAAGTAGCGGTGAAATTGTAAACGCAAGTAGCGGTGGCTTGCATAAATCGGCTGATGCCTTTAGAAGCCAGGAAAAGGCAATCCCCATGGGTAATATGACAGGTACGGATTACAGGAGGCGCCCTGAAACTGTTCACGGTTTTAAGATAGCACAGGATGGCGCTAACAACATGCCGGATCGAATAGAATATAACAAAGAGAACAGCAATGCGAGAGGTCATTCAAGGGAGGAAGACCAATCATATGCACAAGAGGGAGATTACAGTGTATATGAGGATGAGATTCGACGAGAAGTCATATACATTAATTCACAAGAAAGTCATGGTTATCTTCCACCGAACAGGATTAATCAGAGACAGCAGTCAGCTGACATGATGAACTCTGACTATTTAGAGGCGAGAGTGACCCAGTGTGGTGAGCCATTCCCACGTTTTCGAAGAAGAGACGCGGAGAGTAGGAACCAATCCTTTCCTACCAGTTCAGGTACACGGTACTACAGAGGACTTCCCATGGGTAAACAAAAAGATGCAGTAAATTGGCAAGAAAATTGGAGAAATGAGCATTACTATGGGGATACGACGGGAATGCGGTCACAGTACATTCAAAGATCATCAAATAAGAAGAACCAGAGAAATGATGACAACGCTGAAGATTCAGTCTCCCTTAACTATGAGCCCAGATTGAGCAGAGAAACACACGTGTGCAGACCCGACGTGTACGATGGCAGTAGTAGTTGGACAGACTACATGGTACACTTCAATTTAGTCGCCAAAGGAAATAAATGATCAGAGGAAGACAAATTAATACAGCTTGGCATTCATCTGAAGGGCCCAGCAAGAAGTGTCCTAGCCGATTTAAATCCATACCAATTGTTGGTTTATAACGAGCTTCTGTCTGTACTCACAACTCGCTTTGAGCCGAAAAACCAATGCGAGATGTACCGTGTGCAATTTGGAGCCAGACGTAGGAGAGATCGAGAAAGTCTACCAGAATTGGCTCAAGAAATCAAACGTTTCGTAAGAATGCCCTACCCGAATGCTGGAATAGAGATAAGGGATAGCTTAATTGGGTCATAAAGCATTTCGTGACTCCCTTCAAGATCCGGAGTGGAGAGCATCGACACGGCCTTATCATTGACGCTCAAATATGAGGCATTCCCAGATGAGCTTCAACAAGAGGCACATGTACAGCAGTCACAGGATGCGACACGTTGATGAATATGAAAAACAGTCAACTAGAGAATATCTACCTAGCACACAAGACATGGACTATCTTATAAAGATAGTGACATATGCAATGAAGTTAGCTCAGAAGAGAGACAACTACCAGAAGAAGCATTGCGATAATTGCAAGAGATCATCTCACTCAGAAGAGGACTGCTACAAGAAAGAAAGAGATAACAGAAGAAGAAATAAGTTCGCATATGAGAAATCCAAAGACGAGGAAGTCCAAGAGAAGTCAGCTCATGACTAAATAATTAACAAACATCTATTTTCATTGTTCATTTTAAACATTTTTCATATTGTATATTTTTAAATTTACCTGTTCAGGGGAACCTCTTCTCTCCAAAGGAGGGGGTGATGTAGCATAGCTACAGGTCACCTCCCGTGTATCAATTTAAAATAATACATTAATTGTTATTTCGTGATAATTTATTAATTAGCACTAATGTTCTCATCACAGGCAGTATATTTCGCCGGTTGGTAACTTTTTATCATTTTCCTCACTTCAAATTACACTTTATGCATTCATATTCGTATTATTACCTATATTTGTGAGATAATTAACTCATAATTTGCATATTCATCTAATTACTACTCAATTAACTTCTTTTGTTCTCATCTTATTCACATTTATCCACATCGGCGTTACATTGTATTCATGTCATTCTGGGATTTTCCCACTCTTCGTGTCAAAGCTATAAATAGCGTGACGTCATTGGTAACTTCCGCCTTTAGTTGTTACCTTAGTTATTTCTGACGCTGTTTATGTAACGTCTTTGTTTGAAGGTAGCTACCTTCAACGGTAGTTGTGGGTATCACTTGTGGGTATCAGTTGTAGGTAGTACTACCCACTTTGGGTCGCGTCGTATAAAAGGGCCGACGATACCTACAGTGGGTACACTCTAGATAAGTCAAGATTAACCGTCATTCTGTCGCGCAGTTAAGTTCGGTCGATGTGAAAAAGTAGTAACGTCCCGGACCTGTTTACCGACTTTTGATGTACTTTTACCGACTTAATTGATTTATTAAGACCCATAACGAGAATTCATTGTCAATATTTGTGGGGTTTTGGAGTGTCACCCCTGTCATTGGCTAAATTTGTTAAGACTTTTGGCGAATTGCCTAATAGTTATTTGTGGTCAATTAAAGTTGACTCTGCCATATTTTGGCGGTTGTTTAGTTTAATTAGTTGAAGGCTAACTTGGAGACATTTATAGTCTTAGAAATCTACACAAGACCCATAGCGGCCTATCTTATGAGAGTGGTTCTGGTCATGTCAAATGAGGTTCCCTGATCATTAATGAGATGGTATATGTGACCCGCCATATCAAATCCAGTCTGAAGTCGGGATTTTTTTACCCTGTGCCAATGCATTCTCTTATATATGCGAGTCGACCATAGGTCGCCTCGCATATATAAGAGAATGCATTGTATGGCCTAACAATTTTTTATCATTTTTGTTCACCCACTGACCGACGCGCAAAGCGCGTCCAGTGGGTGTCTATTATCGTAGGACTCATGCGTTTCTGCTGAATTGAACTAGTGCCTATGCGTTTCTGCTGAGCTACACTGACGTTTGATCGCAAAATAAAATTATAATCATTATCAAAGCACACATTTGGATAACACCGCCATAAACAGTGACATATTATGATGTTGAGCTCGTATCATCAATAAAATTAGAGTTATAACTTATAAAACTAAGAATTACTGCTAAAGTATTTCTACCAATTGAGTAACTAGATTCAGGTTGAGCTGGAACTTGAGAACTTTTTAATTTCAACCAATTGAAATGTCGTTGAGAGTGGAAAGGGTTAAGGTTGGGAAGCAACGCAAATGACGTCATCGTAAACAAAGCGCCTCAAAATTAAATCGTACACATGTACATGTCTCGCTTCGTCTCGGAAGCTGATTTAAATTCATTCATTTTGACTGTTTCTGTGTCCTAAGATATTCAAAACTTGCGGGATATCTTTGAATGTGCTTAGGAAGGATTGATTTGATATCTAATTTATTGGATTTACCTCCCAAAAAGGTGAGTTTCAGGCCTGCATTTGTTCAATGTGTTGTCAATCTGATTCTGACTGTGACAGCGCTCGTCTGCAACTGTAATTGGCTGAATTCGCATGTTTGAAGCAAACGTTTTCTCCACTAAAATTCTCTCAAAATGCACCACAATCTGTCAAATTCTCTCAATAATTCTATCTAAATACATCTTAGCTTTTGTTAGGATCAGATCTCCCCGTCGAGAAAGCGATATTTTGACAAAAACGACACTTGGGGGAAAATGATTGTTAAATTTGTTTACGAAATTACCGGCGGCAATTACGCTGATTTACGCTGGATTTTTATCATCGAAACAAATCAATTTCTTCCATCTAAAAGATAATTACGTGCTGGACCCTGCCGTTTTAGGAATATATAAGTATTCCACGCAGAAACACCAAGTTTCAGCTTAAAATTTTGAAAAATAACAGTTTTATCGACATAAATATATTTGAATGGGACAAACCCATGTTAAAATTTATCATCGAAAAAAATTCATTTCTTCCATCTAAAACATAATTACGTAATGGACCCTGTCATTTTAGGAATATATAAGTATTCCACGCAGATATACCAAGTCTCAGCTTAAAATTTTGAAACATAAGAGTTTTATGGACATAAATCGTTTTGAATGGTAAATCCTATATTAAAATTTATCATCGAAAAAAAATTCTTTCTGCCATCTAGAACATAATTACATGCTCGAACCTGTCGTTTTAGGAATATATAAGTATTTCACGCAGACACACCAAGTCTCAGCTTAAAATTTTGAAAAATAAGAGTTTTATCGACATAAATCGATTTGAATGGGAAATCTTGTGTTAAATAAATTTTAGGGCCCTGCGAATGTTTTCTGATGTGCTCCATATTGGACACCAGGGTACATATTTGACAATTTCTACCTGATAATTGTGCGACAGTACAGTCGCATTACTTTTTACATCAACATTGATCACTATCACTCGACAAATTTATTTCGGTCTATCGTATCAACCCCTATCGGTCTATCGTATTAACCGCATATCCAATTATCCACATGTAACCAACCCAACCTCTAATCCTGGTCCAATTTATTACATCGGTATAGTCGAGTTATGTACATATTTTTATCATGTGATCAATACTTATGTCTATGGTATTACGTGTACTATGCGTATACGTATATCAATTGCTATTCCTTTCTATATAATTATGGTGCCATCTATAGAGATAGAGATAATTTCAGAACCTCCCCCCCCCCCCCAAATTTTATACAATTGTCGCTACAGTATAGTCGCGATGCATTACATGTAATACATGGCAACATTGATCGCTATAGCTCTACTAATTTATGTCAGTTCATCGTATGAACTCCTTTTACTCCATATAACCAATCCAACATCTAATCCCGACCCAAATTATTATTTTTCGGGTAGTGGATATGGATATAAATATGAGTGAGTGAACGGAATAGCATAAAATATTAGAACAATCTGGAAAAGATTAAATTGGTAAAGTCAATTGAAATGCGTGTTTAGGGTTAGGTCCCAAAAACCTTGGCGGAACAAATATATTTTTGTGCACGAATGAGGGATGGTGGGTACCCGGGGTGCTGAAAAATAAAACCAGCCCTGCAGTGTGTCTGCAATGTTTTCCTGCCCACCTCCCCCACCTGCTAAAAGTAGCCTTTTCGTTAATAAATCAGACAACACTGAAGATTGCGCATATTATTTGTCTATGAACACATAATTAAGTTGTTTAATGTTCGGCGAAATCTGCCATTATCCTTGATGGAGAGTGCTAACCAGATTAATTTATCCCTATTGCTATGCTCTGGCGTTTCGGAAGATCGCCTGATATTTTTGTTCTAAATATAGCCATTTTTACTGTCCCGATAAAAAAGAAGTAATTATATTATATGAGAAATATTCGAAATAAAATCGATATTAATTGATAGAAGCTTTTCAGACAAGTACATGTCCTGGATTCATATCAATTATTTATACCCCGGAATCCATATAAAACTTGCAAGGAAGAGATAGACCAGGCCTAAATGCTACCTGCTATAAGCACTATTACTTAAGTCTGTGGAGAATACCTGAATACGCCTAGCGAGAATTTTGTCTGGCAAGTAATAGTGCATACAGCATAATGCTCAGGTGTGCGGGTTGTATATTAGCATAACGAATCGAGCGGAAAACAAGACCACATGTGATATCATCTTTACTACATCGGCGATCAAAAGTTCTGGACGCCATCTTGTCTGGAGTCTCTGCGGCCACTTTTTTTCCTTGTTAACAACCGAAAAAAATTGGAGGAGACATTAAGAAAGAAAATTAGTGGGGTGAAGTTGAGTCCTGGGGTGCAGAGGTCGACCAATATCTCCTGGACTATTATGTCTGTGGTGTTTATGTATATATGGAACTAGCAGGTGGACCCGACTTCGTCCGGCTGTTTCCCCTCTGCTTTTCGGCGAATTGCGCGATTTTACCTTGAATTGTCCATATTGAAGGTCAAGGTCAGGTGGGGTCACGATTTGACCCGTCCAAAACACTACCCGACAAAAGTACCCGTCGAAATGCATCCGGTTTTACACGATTTGACCTCGAATTGACCATTTTGAAGGTCAAGGTCAGGTCGGGGTCACGATTTGACCTATCCAAAACACTCAGTGGACAAAAGTAACCCTACGTATCAAATTTCGTCGAAATCCCATCAAAATTCGCGATTTGACCTTGAATTGACCCGATTTGAAGGCCAAGGTCACGTCGCACGGGCAAATGAATAAGTTCACGAGACTCCCAATACGAAAGTATCCCTAGGCACTAATTTGCATCGAAATCCCGTGATACTCGGCGCGCAGCTGGACCCGACTTCGTCCGGGCTGTTTCCCCTGTGCTTTTCGGCGAATTGCGCGATTTGACCTTGAATTGTCCATTTTGAAGGTCAAGGTCAGGTGGGGTCACGATTTGACCGGTCCAAAACACTGCCCGGACAAAAGTACCCGACAAAAGTACCCGTCGAAATCCATCCGGTTTTACCCGATTTTACCTTGAATTGGTCCGGGCTGTTTCCCTCTGCTTTTCGGCGAATTGCGCGATTTGACCTTGAATTCTCCATTTTGAAGGTCAAGGTCAGGTGGGGTCACTGCCCGGACAAAAGTACCCGACAAAAGTACCCGTCAAAATCCATCCGGTTTTACCCGATTTGACCTCGAATTGATAATTCTGAAGGTGAAGGTCAGGTCGGGGTCACGACTCGTCCCGTCCAAAACACTCAGTGGACAAAAGTAACCCTACGTATAAAATTTCGTCGAAATCCCATCAAAATTCGCGATTTGACCTTGAATTGGCCCGATGTCAAGGCCCATGCCAGTCCCCGGCCGAAAACATCAGGATGGAGAACTCTCTGACATGACGTCTCTATTGATTAACATATCCTTGAGTTATTGTGGAAAGCGATAGCCACCCAATATACACATGTACAACTCACCATTACCTCAGTCACTCCATATGTTTTGAAAGAATCACCGAAATTCCCTCATGTTCACATCATTTGGGCATTATTGTCGAGAAAACACCACACATGCTGACAGTTGAGTTGTAAATACTGAGGTGAAGTAATTACATTGCATCTGATGAAGGAAATTATTTGCCAAATCTAAGATGGCGGCCAAAATGGCGTCCGAATTTTGAAAACAAGCTTACATTCCTTTACTTTCTTACTATGGGCGTTATTGTTACGCGAATTCTACCCATATGGAACATTGATATGAAGTATTCATATGGAACATTGATATGAAGTATTCATTTGAGTTTGGCCAACTCTCATAGTCAAGATGGCTGCCAAACTGGCGGCCAGAAATTGAAAAGAAGTCGAAATTGTCACATACTAATTTCAACTTTTTTGTCATAATATCAATATGTATGGATTGGACATCTATAAGCCATCTATTAGTTCCAATAAGCGCCCATAATGGCCATAACCGTATATCGGTGCGCCGAATAGTCAAATTATGACATTATCTGGACCAGCACCCGTCTCGTCACATTAATCTATCTCGCTCACACCAACACAGTTTTCTACACTTCTTGGTAGAAGGGTCCCACTAATCGGAATGTTTCAAACAACACATATGCCGGTGTCAAGCTCAGGTGTTTGTCTCGAAAGCTGGGAATTCTTATCATTATTCTTGGCGAGCTTCATTCGTGGTATAGCTTATGGTATAATTCAGATGCTATATATGGGATATGAGCGTCATCTTGCGTGATAAATTAGAAGGACCTCGCTATCTGCGTATTTTTCAGATTTTGTTATCTAATGTGGATAACAAAATGTACATCTGGTGATCTTCCCATCCAGCCACTTCTCAATATATGGTTCATCAATTCACATATTCACGTACTGACGTAGCCGGACAACTTCTGTATGTGGCTTCGAATGTTGAAAGCCTAACATTTGACGGATGCCTTTCTGCTTAGGCGTAGAAGACCATAATACATAATATATCCACACTTCTTGACCATGATCATAAGAACAGTCCTGGTGGCGTCCATCAATCGTCTCACCATACAGGTCCAAGCAGATAATAACAAAACCCGCGGTGCTAGTTTGTGGTCATGTGTCATGATAGTGGAAATGAAATTGGACCATGACTGCACCGCCCCTTCTTTGGGTATGTTTTAGATTCAGGCATGATCTCATGTGGATTTGCTTTCCTTGTATGTTAATATTGTATCTTCCAATCGGCTTGGAAGCCGTTCTTAATCAACGAACCAGGCGTGTACCATTGGCTACTACTATATAAGCCCCACCCAGACTGGGTTGTAGTCTTCAGAACGATGCATTTGATAGTTAATATGTCATACTCACGCTGGGTGGTGGTCGGTATGGTTCAATAAAGTACAATGCAATCAACACAAGGGTGAAATGTTCAACGCGAAGAACATCTAGAGGAATGTTACTTTGATGATATCTTGCATTCAGTTTAACCTAAGTTGGGTACACCAAGTGATTTCTTGGTAACATCGCCATTCAAAACCATTGTCCTGCATGAGACATCTTAACTACTATATTCTATAGTTATATAATATAAAGCTATATGATCATAAAGGTCACGTTCACCAACGTCCACATCCATTGCCATCGAGACTATAAATTGTTCTTTAAACACACAGTGAATTAAATGCACCACAGTTCCTGACATTTTCTTGAATAATACCGCCCACATACTGACACTAACGCTGAGAGATCATAACAACAATGAATACCTTCATTCCATAGATACATTATCCTTTAGCCCATCCGACTGTTCTGGGGATGCTAGGGTAGTATTATCCAGACAAAATTATACGTCTGGTCATGTTGATTCAGAACGGCCTTGAAACGGATGTTGAAATACAATCTTACCACATCAAAAAGACCAACACGCATGACATTCTATATCTGAAACATGCACCTGGTGTAGAGGTGTATACCGTGGCCCATTTCATTCCCACTGTCATGGCGCATGTCCACAAACTAGCACCGCGAGTATTGTTCTTTTCTGCTGGGAGCTATTCGACAAGACGACTGCGGGACGTCACACAGTTTGATTAGGATCGTGGTCAAGAAGTGTGGGTAGTCGGTACATTATGGTCTTCTCCTTAGCAGTTAGGCATATGTCCAAGGGAATGAAACAGCTAGCTACCTTCGAAACACTGCCGAAGTTGTCCACGTATGCCAATACGTTCGCTAAGTTTGTGAGTTGAACCATCTATTGAGAAGTGACTAGTTAACTGGGAAGTTCGCCATGTGTACATGTCGTTATCTCCACGGGGTATGAGAAAGACATACATAGAGATGACCTTCTGTAAGCTTGTATACTTATCGACCATATGCCTTTCTAGTTCAAGATGACGAACAAATCCCATATTTAGCAAGCATTTAAAATTTTAAGCCAGACACCTGGAAATTAATTGTTTGAAACGTTATGATTAAAGGACCCTTCTTCCAGGAAGTGTTGAATACGTTGTCGGTGTGAGCGACCTAGATTTATCAGGCAAAAAATGGAAACTGGTCCAGATCATAATGGACGGTTACGGCCATTATCGGCGCGAAGTGTCGAATGGATTTAGAAATAACACATCGCTATATTAAATGTGGGTTTTCGTACTTCCAGAAGGACACGATCAATGTTATGCGTTTTGATACGTTTTAAGTTGAACTAATAGATGGTTTGTGTATAGTTTCGTCCATACATATCGATATTAGGACAAAAAGTTGAAATTTCTATGTGAATATATCGATTTCTTTTCAATTTCTGGCCTCCAGTTTAGCTGCCATCTTGACCTTGAGTATCAATTGCCAAACTCAAAGGAAAACTTCATATCAATATTCCATATCGACACGGAATGGTGGGTAGAATTAGTGAAACAATAACGCCCATCGTAAGAAAGTAAAGGAATGTAGGCGTGTTTTCAAATATCTGTCGCCATTTTGGCCGCCATCTTAGATTTGGAAAACCATTTCTTGCATGGGATGAAATGTAATTACTTCACCACAGTATTTCCAACTCAGCTGTAAGCATGTGTGGAGTTGTCTAGACAATAATGCCCAATGATGTTAATATGAGGGATTTTTTGATATTTTTCTAAATCTGTCCGCCATTGTGGGCGCCATTTTGGATTTGGGGGACTTTTATTTGGATGCAATATAAGGACAGTTATTTGACTGAGTGTTCCTGACTCACAATAGTAAGCATGTGTGGATTGTCGTGACAATTACTCTCACTGATGTTAAAATTAGCGATTTTCGCGATTTTTCAATTTCTGGTTGGCCATTTTGGCAGCTATCTTGGATTTGGGTGAATATTCCTCAACTCACGTATGAGAGGAATCCTAGCCCGGGTAACTCCTGCATATATATAATCATGGCTGGAGTAATAATAGCAATAACACTCATTGATTCGAAACATACATTGCGTTATTAGCGTCGTTTTGGCTTTGATCGGATTATACCGGCATTTGGGAAAACGTAATATCTGACAAAAATATCCGGCAAGGAATGTATATTATGGTTTCCGTGTGTTCGCCAATGACTCTTCTAGACGATAAATGTATAAAATCGCGTCAAGGTGCCAATATTTTCCCACAGAGACAAACGAAAGGTGGTGAAATGTCCGAAAATAGCAAATTTTCACATTTCGGCGGCAATCTTGGCCGCCATATTGGATTTTTGTGTCGGATTTTTGGCTAATTTGTAAGGGTTGTATATTACCATAACGAATCGAACGGAAAAAAAGACCGCATGTGCCATCATCTTTACTATAACGGCGATCAAAGAGACTTGGTGCATATAAAAAAAATGGCCGCCATGATGGACGCCATCTTGTCTGGAGTCTATGAGGCCACTTTTTTTCTTGTTAACAACCGAAAAAATTAGAGGAGACATTAAGAAAGAAAATTAGTATGGTGAAGTTGAGTCCTTGGGGGGGGGGGGGGGGTGCAGAGGTCTACCAATATATCCTAGACTATCATGGTTTATCTCAGTTCCGTCTCAAAGTTCTGCCCATTTCCTTTCAATAATATGGCCAGAATCACAAAAGAGGGTCTCCGCCAAATTCCATACTGCAACTTTAAAATGAATTTGTCATTCCCCATATGGAACTGGGACAAACAGAATAGAACGTAGTTGTCAGTTAATTAACTAACACGTATAATAAAGTGAGTCACAGTCTGCTACCTTATTGGATAACGCAGAGAATAATGTTCGGGATATATGTAAAAAAAATAACTTTTTACTAATTTGGTTGCCATTTTGAAAGCCTTCTTGAGCAATTTGGTCTATAAACACCGTAGTGTGACACATTTAAGATAGACCAAAACAATAAACACCTTGATACCAAAGATAGTTGCATTTTACTTGAAAAAATGGTCCAACCCTGAAAAGAGAATTTTTGCCGATATTTATGTCAAGTTTGTGAGCGAGAAATCCAATATTTATGGTGATGTCAGTGGTGACAATAGTAACAATGATGCATCAGACATATTAGTATTCAATGTATAGAATACAGAATAGCAAAGTTTGTACATCAACCAGAACGTGTAAGCGATTGCAGGACATCCTGGGGTAATATTTTCCATTTTACATATTTTGGCGCCCATTTTGGCAGCCATTTTGAGCCAAAATAAGAATTTTGGTTCCAGTGAGTTGGAATATTCATATGTAATGACATGTCTCACTTATATTACAAAGTTCTGTTCATTTCTTGTTGAAATATTACTAGAATCCCAATTGTGATTTTTTTGTGAAATTTTATACCGCGTTCTGTAAAATCGAAATTTTGAGGGATCGGAAGGGGCTAGGACCCCAGTACTTGCATATTTAATTGCTCCAATGATCAGTTAATATAAAACACACAAATTAAAGTCATATTGCTCAACCAGTTCCAAACAGCATGAACTGATCTAGAAGATATTTGTGAAAAAAACGTCATATTTTCAACTTCCGGCGGCCATTTTGGCGGCCAATTTTGGATGGTGAGTTTCAATTTTGCCCCAAAAAAGTGTCGTTATGCCTTAGCTTCACGAAACTATATACATTTGTATACATTTTACGAGATTTTCCCGCTATAATTTGCATAAAACTTACTTAGGGTCTGGTCTGAAAAACGACGGCTAAGATGGACGCCATCTTGACTGCAGTCTACACTGCCACTTTTTGTTCTTGTTAACATTGCTTAAAAGTTGAAGGACATAACAAGGAACAAAATGAGTGGGGTGAAGTTAAGTCCCAGGGGGTGCAAGGGTACCCCTATTCGCTCCCGGACTATTAACTGGCACACTCAGAGATTTGTCAGTTTCACAATTAACCCACAGGTCCCCAAAACAAAAATTTACCCCATCCCCAAGTCCTATAGGATTAAGTACTATTGGGGGTGGGGTCAATTTTTGTTTTGGGGACCTGTGAATTAACCGGCACACTCAGAGATTCTGTAGTACTAGTATCATTTATAGTAGTTTCATAATCAAGCTTGTCTGACAAACATTTATTAGCATCAACTAGTCTCTTTCGGATCTGGTCAATGTCTTTTCCAAGTAACATTGTCAACATCGACTTTATACGACAGCGGCCCAGTTTTTGCAACAATCAAACCTGGGATCCATTTTGATCTCTTATCTCGGTAATCTCGCACAGAGACCATTTCACCCACTGAGACATCTCGGACTTTCGAACCAATTTTAGCGTTGACCGAGGAATTGTCCTGTTACACTTAAGTCTGGTTTTATCAAATCTAAACGAGTGCGAACTGTGCGATTCATGAGAAGTCTCGATGGTGTCTCCCCCGTAACAGCATGTGGGGTGTTCCGATATTTGAACAAAAACCTGGTAAGTTTATTTCTGAGTGATAAATTGTCATTTTGAGAGTTTTTGAGTGCCAATTTAAAAGTTTGGACAAAACGTTCTGCCTGCCCATTCGTGCGCGGGTGGAAAGGCGCAGATGTGACTGCTTTATACCATTTGACTTCAGAAATTGTTCAATTTCAGCAGAACAAAAGTTTGCAGCATTGTCAGAAACCAATTGTCTTGGAAGACCGAATCGTGCAAATATACTTCGCAACTCTTCTATTACACGAGCGGGTGTCGTACTTTGTATCTGAATTATCTCAGGCCATTTGGAATGTACATCAACAACAATAAGGAATATAGCATTTATAAATGGGCCTGCCTAATCAATATGAATACGGTGCCAAATATATTTTGGCCACTCCCAATGATGAACAGGTGCTGCTGCAGGAACTTTCTTCCACTTAGCACACACTGTAAAATTTAATAACGTTATAACTACGGTAATGCACCGTCAACTTAGTTGCCAGTACAATCCCTGTCGAAATAACAGTATACCGTTGATACATTGTACTGTTGAAGTAAACGGTAGGATACTGTTGAAATAACAGTATACCGTTGATACATTGTACTGTTGGAATACACGGTAGGATACTGTTGAAATAACAGTACACCGTCGATACATTGTACTGTTGGAATCACACATGCAATCTTTCTAAAATTTATTTATGGTACAAAGTAGTAATATAGCTGACTAGAAGATCCAACAAAAATAATTACTTTGATTCGTTTATTAGTAGAGAAATTAGCGAAAATGTGAAAAGTGATCCGTTATAACTAATACTTATAGAGTGAATGACTGCAGTGCAAACCAATTTTACTAGGTGACCTATTTTCGCGGTTGCTATTAAAACATCGCAAGTGGTTAAATAGGGCTTGTTTACACTTTCTTTAGCCCGTTCGGTAGACCGTTAGTGCTATTTAAACGGCTTGGAACCTCTCCCAAGCTGTTGAAACATATTAAAAAGTAGGCCTACTAAATTATAAAACAAATCTCCCGCGAATGACGGAGACAGACACTGAGACATCAATTAATGGCGAATTTACCCGAGATGCATTGCGAATCTCACAAGGGAGGTGATCCTATCGATACCTCGTGTTTGTGCAACGGTACTTGGCCGTCAAAACTAGCAACGGTATAATACCGTAGGCAAACCAACGGTATCATATTGTTAAACCAACAGTGACAAAATACAGTGCTGCAAGCAATACACGATTTGCACAACACTTCGATATTGTGGTCGATATTCGGCCACCACACATATGATCTCGCTAACAACTTCATTTTGACAACCCCAAGGTGGCCAATATGAAGTTCTTTGAGAACACTTTCTCGACATGCTGTAGGAAGGACAACTATATTGCCCCATAGAACAACACCTTCGTGCAAACTTAGCTCACTTTGACGATTGGCATACGGTGCCGATTCAGAATCATCACGGCTGTGAAAATTTTCACCACGCATCACTGCATCTAATACGCCCGATAACACTCGATCTTTCCGTGTTTCCTCAGGGGGGGGGGGGTCGGAAAAAAAATTCAGGCACGTATGGCATTTTTTCCCTTTCGATCATTTTTTGTACACACCCACCCCCACCGCCAAATTTATTTCCGTTTTCGGCAGTTTTTACCGACCATTTTTTAACTACCACCCCCCCCCCCTTTTAACACTAAAACAGAGATTTGCGGGGGGAAATTCACTGTAAACAGCTGTATATGAATTTCTGTGCATACTATTTATCATGGATGTTAACATGGACATGTAAATAGGAATGAGTCATTTTGAGATCATTCGGCCAAAAAAACATGGCTGCCAGCAGCCATCTTGGATTTCAAAATTTGCAACAAAATACAACACGATAACTGCCCGCCGTCAGTTTACAGTTAGAATTACATTATTTCTCTCATTCAAAGTGGGTTTGAAGCCTAACTCATTGCCAAAACAGTAAACAACAAGCAGGAAATTGTTTGTTTAGTTGCGGAAAAAATTGCTTGTTGGTGGTTTTGACCACCCACCCACCCCGGCATACGTGCCGGAAATTATTTGTTCACCCCCCCCCCCCCCTGGTTTCCTTGCGAATCATCTCCACGGATACACTACGATCTGTGAGGCGTAGAACACTTCAACTGAATCATCATCAGAATCACGACCTTGAGATGGTAGCGGAACTCGCGATAAACTGTCTGCGTGTCCATGCTCACCGGTGCTTTTGTTAACGCCACCGGTGTAATATGTTTTTGAAAATATAATAACAGCTGGTCCACTGGGCGATTGCATTATGGGTAATTAGGTATTATCGTACCTGACTCAATCGTACCGATAGAGTCACGTACAGGCTGAAATTGTAAACTTAACGCCACCGGTGTAATATGTTCTTGAAAATATAATAATGAAACCTGGTCCAATGGGAGATTGGATTATGGGTAATTAGGTAGTCTCGTTTAGTTTAGTAGAAAGGAAATAGTATTCGCGATCTTTTATTTTCTGGTCATCAAATCAAAATTGTATCGTATACACAATGTGTTTGTACCGATGCATGTATCGTGACTCGACTCGTTTTCGTGGTCATATAGGCCCTATATAACCTATGATCACGACAACGAACAGAGTCGCGACATATGATAGAATTCCAGGAATCGTACATTCACTTTCAATATTATAGATTCTCTGAATCTGCCGCGGAATTCCCAAAATTGTACTTTCATTTTCAATAGGATTCTCCGAATTTTCATGTCAATCGTATTTGTTTACAAATTGCATTGGGTGCGACGATTTGCAGTAGGTCCCTATTTTCGGAGATCACTTTGCGGAAGTTCCCGAATTCGCGGAGGTCCCCTAAAATGGGCGTTATGTGTAGATTTTAATGAGGGAACGGGTGCGTATATGTCAATTGATACGTATTTTAAACAAATAACGACACGATCATCATAATAGAGGTATGTTCTATTAATTATATATGCGCCGAGTTCACTTGGTGCAAATGAAACGGCGATAAATATTCTCGTGTGCCAGAAGGACTCCTTAAAGTTGTGAATAAGATGAAGAATATTTATTAGATGTTATTTATTAAGTCAATCGAATAATATAATTCATTAGTTAGCACCTATATATATACACACACTCCCGGAGATTGCTGCACGGGTATCCTGATCACACAAATTAAATCGCGGAGATCCCCTAAAATGGGCGAAATATTTTTATTTTAATGAGGGAACGGGTGCGTATATGTCAATTGATACGTATTTTAAACAAATAACGACACGATCATCATATAATAGAGGTCTGTTCTATCAATTATATATGCGCCGAGTTCACTTGGTGCAAATCAAACGACGATAATTAAACATTCTCGTGTGCCAGGAGGACTCCTTAAAGTTGTGAATAAGATGAAGAATATTTATTATATGTGTTTTAAGAAGTCAATCAAATAATAGTATTCATTAGTTAGCGCCTATATTAGCGCTAACTAATGAATAAGAATATTATTTGATTGATAAATATTCTCGTGTGCCAGAAGGACTCCTTAAAGTTGTGAATAAGATGAAGAATATTTATTAGATGTTATTTAACAAGTCAAATAATATTATTTGATTGACTTGTTAAATAACATCTAATAAATATTCTTCATCTTATTCACACTAACTAATGAATAATATTATCTGATTGACTTGTTAAATAACATCAAATAAATATTCTTCATCTTATTCATAACTTTAAGGAGTCCTTCTGGCGAGAATATTATTGTCAATTCAAGGTCAAATCGCGCCTTTCGCCGGAAAGCAGATGGGAACAGTCCGGACGAAGTCGGGCCCACCAGCCAGTGTAATAAAAAGCGAGACAGCTTGAAGAATGTATGTATAACGCGAGAAACTGGAAAATGTGGTATATGGAAGTATCCAAATTTCCCACATGGAATTTGAAAGCTAGTTTATATTATAATTATATTATAATTTATATTTATGGCTAATAATATGATATTGGTGGCGTTACCATTTCTGACTATGGTTTTCTTGTACTCGATTTCGCAGGTATGACCCGATAAGAACATCGCGTACCTATGTAGACGCGCAGCTGTCATCGCTGGTATCGCTTTCGACGGATGTAGAATGCTGGTAAGCGACTTGCGATCCGTAAAGCCCCTGTCACACTCCGCTGCGATCAGGCCGGCGCTTGCATTGCGCTGAAAAGGTATAAAGATGTGAGTAACACGCAGGAGGAGCGCGGGAAACTGTCCAAATGTTTTAAACAAGGTATGCTCCAATTCCGTTTACCACGTTTTTATTGCGCTCTTATTACTACCCATTGCGTTCCTACTTTGTCAAGTCTTACGCTCTCACGCGCTCTCACTGTGCTTCTAGAATGGTTTCAAAACTACCCGATGAATAGGCAACAAAGAGTTATGGTCAATTCGTGTTTCTCAAATTATAGCAGAATTACTGCTGGGGTCCCCCAGTGATCAGTTATCGGCCCTCTGATTTTTCTCATTTACATTAACGACATAGCAGATCGCATTAAATCTCAAACGAGACTATATGCCGACGATAAGTGCCTTACTAATAGCAGTTCCGACATTACAAAACTCGAACGCATCGTAAACGAAGATATGAGGGAAATGAAATTTTGGGCAGACACATGGAAGGTAAAATTCAATAGTTCCAAAACAGACTTAATGTTATTCACATCTAAACAAAAAATAATTAAACCAATAATAATTTTTGATGGTGTGCGACTGGAATACTCTAAATCACACAAACATTTAGGTCTGGAAATTGATGACGATCTCACTTGGAACACACATATGGATGCTATATGTCAGAAGGCTTATGCCAGATTGTCTCAGATTCGAAAACTCAAACATACACTCAATCGAGAAACACTTGAAACTTTATATTTATCATATGTACGCTCTCTAATGGAGTATGGTAGCACTGTCTGGTTCGGGACACCTGCTTACTTGCTAAAACAATTGGATGATATCAATTCGAAGCAGCCAGAATAGTCACAGGGTGTACTCGATCTGTTCCGAATGATAGGCTTCTTTTCGAACTTGGATGGGAGAATCTAGAAAATCGACGATACACCAGACGAATGACGATATTCCATAATATTGTTAAAAAAAAGGCCCCCAACTATCTCGTTGAACTCCTAGCCTCCCACCCACATTCCGCGAAAGGTGTGACAAAGACCTACGTAACTCATCCGACTTTGTCCCACCAAAAACCGGAAGTAAGAGAATGGAACGTTCTTGGAAAAGACATTTTTAAGGAATCAATCAAACGGAAACCAATTAAACCGCCAAAATACTTCAATGTTGGTAAACGTTTACTAAATATTTCTCACTGCAGACTGAGAAATCAATGTAGCAACTTACAAGCTGATAAAAAGCTAAATTATATCGCTGATACTAAAGCATGCATATGCGGATATCATGAAGAGAATGCATTTCATTTTTTTTTTATTGTCCTGTTCACTTTTATGCTAGAATAAGTCTATACAATAAACTCTTGTCTTTCAACATTTATTCGGTAAAATTTTTGCTATTTGGATACCCTGACCTAAAGGACAATGAAAATGAGTCCATTTTCAAAGCTGTCCAAGACTTTTTAAGAGACACTACTTTCACAGATACAACAAACTTTCAACTTACCTGAGATTGGAAAGAGATATGTCTGAAGGACTTAGACTCTTCCAAAACCCTGCATGTCAATCATTGAAACAAGTTCGGAGAGGGAGTGAGAGAGAAAGTGATTTATATGAGAGAAAACAAAACTGATATCACAGACTTGGGTTAAGGGGGGACTAGCACAAACACAAAACTGTTGTTGTATATTTCTTATATATGTATATGCACTGTTACTATGCTGCTATAATTGTAAAGTTGTATTGAGTGTTGTCATAGGGAGAGGAGATACATATAAATGGCTAGCACTTGTCCTCCAATCCCGTCACCATAATCATTTTGATAAATAAATATGTTTAAACCAAACTGTGCTTCCACTACGCTATAAACGTCCTTAGTGCGTCCAAGTCGCTGTCACTGTGTTGCTAGTACGTTCTCAATAAGTTTTTAGGTTGTGGGAATATATACCCAACAATCCACAATCGACTAGTTGTCCGATTAAACACCTGTCACACTCCGCTGCGACCAGGCCGGCGCTTGCGTTGCGCTGAAAAATTATCAAAGCGCCAAGCTAAACGCATTAGGGTATCCAAGAACCAATTGGTGACGCAGTTGACACTGAATAGGACGGGAGACGGTCCCCGTTATCGCCCCTGAGCGCCAGAGCGCCGCGTTTGTTTTGTGCATGCACAAAACAAGCGCAGAGGTTCGTCGTTCTGACAAGGGCGCAGTACTGCCGCCGTGGCAACGAAAAGTGAGCGACGTGAGCGTCCCGTTGACGTAGCAAGGATGCATACAAGCTACTCGTGGTCGCAGCAAGAAATAATCTGTCTCTCACCCGACCTTTTTGCGCTCTTATTGCGCTGCCCCGTGGTATTGTGAACTGGTTCCCGATCATAGAACGTCCACACGATGTTGCCACTGCAAATATGGCTCTCGTTATATGTCCAAGCCTGACAGATGGCGTTCTTCCAACGTTTGCAGCAGGTTTACAGTACGATCCCACTTTGAAATGAGATCTGCTCACCCACACCATCGGAGTTTGCATATAATATGCAAATTTAAACTGGAATCCGATGTACATGTATTCCGTCACGAATGTGGCACATAATATATAACATGGAATACGCAATAAGAATAGTGCACGTGAAGTGGCACATAAATGGAATCCAATGTATTCCATATATACATGTGCTACACGTAAACAGGCATAAACAACCATGGGAATGGTGCTGTCGGCCTCCATATGTCATTCAAAAATTAAAAAAGGGCACATATTATGCCGATCTATTTAGCCACGCTGTTCTCTGGCGAAATTTCGCGTTATCACTATTATACTATAGTGGGAAAGTGAATCGAAACATATGCTCAATTTAAATTATGATTATATATCCGGAACATATATAATTTGAACATGGACAACTAGTCTATTGTGGATTGTTGAGTATATTCCCCACAACCTAAAAACTGACTTGACTGCAGCACGCAGGAGGCGCTATATATACTCTCCGCGCCCTCGCAGAGAACGTTTTGCAAACTTATTGAGAACGTATATATACTAGCAACACAATGACAGCGACTTGGACGCACTAAGAACGTTTATAGCTTAACGGAAGCACAATGAGAGCGTCAGACTTGCCAAATTAGAAACGCAATGGGTCGTGATAAGAGCGCAATAAAAACGTGATAAGCGGCATAGTTTTCCGCACTCCTCCTGCGTGTTACTCATATTTTGGTACTTTTTCAGCGCAATGCAAGCGCCGGCCTGGTCGCAGTGGAGTGTGACAGGGGTCTTAAACTTACTGCAGTGGCAGAGGACAAGATTGGTTTATTACTGCGACCACGAGTAGCTTGTATGCATCCTTGCTACGTCAACGGGACGCTCACGTCGCTGGCTTTTTGCTGCCACGGTGGCAGTACTAAGCCCTGGTCAGAACGCCGAACCTCTGCGCTTGTTTGGTGCATGCACAAAACAAGCGCGGCCCTCTGGCACTCAGTGACTATCATGGGGACCGTCTCCCGTCCTAGCCAGTGTCAACTGCGTCACCAATCGGTTCTTGGATACCTTAATGCGTTTAGCTTGGCGCTTTGATAATTTTTCAGCGCAATGCAAGTGCCGGCCTGATCGCAGCGGAGTGTAACAGGGGTTTAATCAGTGTGAATTTCCGGTCGTATAAATATGCATGAAATTTATTCACTCCAAAGAAAATCGAGAGTCCTTATCGATTTGACTATAGGCGACCTTGACGCGTTTACAACTGGTCGTTCCGTACCATCAGGGAACATATGAGATTAATATTATCCATCATGACAAGGGGTGTGGGATGGAAAAATCTCACCCGAGGGGCCAGATATTTGGACCGGACACGAGGCTTGCCGAGTGTCCGGACCAAATATCTGGCACCGAGGGTGAGATTTTTCCATCCCACACCCCAGGTCATGATGGATCATTTTTCTCCCAACCCAAGAGCCTCATTCCGATTTTTTGTTTTATACCAATCTGTGGCACATTCCAGTAGCTTCGTAGCGGTATATCTGGGGAGAAATCTGATGCGATATTCGTGATTAACTGGGATGATTTCGGTATATAACAAAGGTATATACTGTAAAAAACAAAGCGCGTTACCCGTGCTCGCAGGGTTAATACGTTAGAGTGAAATCGACACGGTCTTGTGAAAACGACACGAATACGTCACATCGTTGCACCTGCATAAATTCCGAGAAACGCGCTTATTGATATGAAGTATATAAAACTGGACTAATCGTGTTTGTCATCGGAAATGACCATATCGATACCATTAGAAAAGGAAACATGTGAATATATGACAGGCAAATGTTAGTTAGACGCGTTCGACGATGACAACTGTTCGAATGTGGAATTATTTCGTTCGTCATTTGTGAAGCGGCTATTGTTTACCTGTTACGAAATGTGCCAGTGGTGCCAGTTTCGCTTGGGGTCTTCCGTTTTATGGAATATGTTCGCAAATTAGTCGTTTGTATTTCATGTTATATATGCAACTCTGTGTCTGCAAGTGAGGTTATGTTGAAGGTTTTTCGTGATTAACAGTTGGGGCTTATCTCCATTTGTATTAGCGTCCACGAATTCGTCCGTATTTATTTACTTGAAACGTGAAGCGTAACTGGTTGGTCGCCATTGTTTTGATCTGTTTTAGTTCACACAAAACATGATGACGGCTTGTTAAATTATTTCCGGCTCTTAATTAAATAGGCAAAGCAGTCACGTGGGTGGTGTGAGATAGATGGTCACGTGTTATGTGAGACAGGGAAATCTCACCCAGCTATCTCACACTGGCTGCCTGTGCTAAAGTGTGTAGGGGGTGGGAGAAAGAACTGTCCCAACCCGAAGGGTGACGCATCGCATGCTAATCTCAAGGGCAGTGATGGATCATAATGACAGAGAATTTTGTCAGACATGAGCAAGTCTTTAACGTGCAAGAATGAGTTTTCACATGGATCTGTCCAATTCCACTCAACGTCATTATGTAATAATTCATTCAGTGGAGCCACCACTACTGTTGAGAGATTATCGATGAATCGATGATAATAATTTATCAGTTCCAAATAAGATCTAAGCTGTGAACCATTCTCTGGACGCGGCGCATTTTTAACAGCTTCAATTTTCTTGGGTGATGTATGTAGTCCAAGTTTATCAATCTCATGTCCACAGTAGCTGATGCGACCCTAGAAGAAACACATTTATTTTTATTTGCAGTCAGTCCATATTCGCTCAAGCGTGGAGAACTTTTTCAAGGTTATCTAAATGTTCCTTGTCATTACGACCACTTATAATCATATTATCAGACATACATTTGTGAACGGTATACAACTAAATATATGCAGAAACCACAGTCCCTGATCACCAGTCACTTCCAATCCTGAATCCCAATTTGTGTAAATACTATTGTAACCACTTCCGGGTCAAATGTACTTTTGATATTTCTACCGCGAATTTGTTGATGTTTTCTTATCATATTCTGTGTTTTTATTATATTATTCATTAAATAATCAGAACAAATATCATCTCGTCTGTTGTATGTGATCAGCATAGTGACCTCCTATTGATTTAGCGTGGGTATATAGCGTGCACACGGTTGAAAACAATTATTTTTGAATCGAAATGAATTCGACTAGTTGGAATTTGTGGTCACCAAATGGTCGAAATGGATAAGTCGAACACACGGATAACTCGAAGTAATCCAACGGTCCCTTGCGATTCGACTTAACGAAGTTTAACTGTATTCTGCAAAACCTGATCCATAGCGCGCTGCCAAATTACAGGACCACTTGAACAGCCAAATGCAAGACGACTCCAGTGAAACAGACCTTTTGATGTATTAATCGTCATCAGTACTTTTGTTTCATCGTCCGTCTCCATCTGAGTGAACGCTTGCTTGAGATCAATTTTACTGAATTTATCACCTCCCGCTAAGGATGCAAAAATGTCCTCGATTTTCGGGAGAGGATATTGTTCAACTTTCATGACAGGATTTATAGTCACTTTAAAGTCTCCACACAAACGGACTTCACCATTGGACTTAACAATGGGCACAATAGGAGCTGCCCATTCACTGCATTCAACGGGTGATATTATCCCGTCAGCTTCCAAACGTTCAAGCGCTTTTTCAACTTTAGGCTGTAGTGAGTATGGTACTGAGCGTGGTTTGAAAAATTTCCTTCGATGTAAATGTGCGTCTTGTGATCTTTCAACTTTCCCAGTTTATCAGCAAAAACATGTTCATATTTATGCAGCAAATTATTCAGGGAGTCGTCTGATATAGCTCGAGAAACTTGCTTTATTTCACGCAAGTCCAATTGAAAATGTTGCAACCAGTCCCTGCCGAACAATGTTGGACCATCAGTTGGTATTACGTAAAGCGGAAGAGCGGCAGTCTGGGTCCCCATAACTTCTTTAACTGTTGACACTCCAACCGGTTTCATTTGTTCACCCAACTACGTTTTAAAAACAACAGTTGTGCTTTGTAGTTCAATCTCTGGGAACTGTGAATCAAAAGTTTGTTTCGACATTATTGAAACTGCGGCACCGGTGTCTATATATAGTTCCATCGGAATTTGTTTTCCGTTAATTATTGGTTTGATGATCATGGGGTCAACTCTACTTTGTGAATGTTTGATGTGCAAAATCATTTCGTCATCATCAGAAAAATGTTCTTCAATTTTACGGACATGTTTGGATTTTTTTCGACACGCGAATTATGCCACTTTAATTAACAGAAGCCACAAACCGTGTCCTTATAACCACATTTATTCGCGTAATGTTGTCCCGAACATCGAAAACAAGCGGGTGGAGCCCTGGTGGAACTGTGTGGAGCATTAGGCTTATTGTCGCGTTTACTGTAATTTGAAGATCCTTTATTCTGATAAAACTTGTGAATATCTCGCGGCATATTTGCAGTTTGGTGCGTCGCAGCCCCATAGTGCTCATTTGCATCTCTCGTAGCCGTCTCCATGGCGACGGAAATTTTTGTCGCAGAATCTAATGTTAGCTGGGTTTCAGATAAAAGTCTCTTCTGAATGTTATTTTCTTTAAGACCACACACACATCTGCCCCTTAATGTGTCTTCGATGTTATTTCCAAAGTTACAGTGCACAGCCAGCTTCCTCAGTTCAGCAATAAAACTCAATACAGTCTCCCTCAACCTGATCCCTTTTATGAAATCTGAACATTTCTGCTATTATGGAAGGTCTGGGATTTAGGTGATCGTTGAGGAATTTAATCAGTTGATCGTATGCACCATCTGAGGGTTTATTGGGAGCCATGAGACTTTTTAATAGTCCGTAGGTTTTGGGACCGATCTGTCGGCTTTTATCCCATTTACGATGAAATAAATTGCTCAGTATACGACTCAAAAGTTTCTAGATTTTCGTCAAAACATCCTATTTTCCCGATTGCACCAGCCATCGTCGCCAATTTTGTGTTTGTGGGCACTTATACTTGGAAAACGCGTGCTTTGGAATGCAATATTTAATCTTGAACGGAAGTGATAGATTATTGACTAATACAAAAGTGAAAGCTCCAAACTTGGAACTGGATCTAAAGTCACTGAGTGCCGGTAAACTCCAGTAAATGATTACAATAGGTGTATACACAACAGCAGGTAAGATAAGTGAAGACCGCAGGTGAGATAAGTGAAGACCACAGGTAAGATAAGTGAGGTCTCTTTCCGAGCCACGTGATCCTTCCGTCTGTCATGGCTTCAATCGTAAATATGTTATGATATCTGGCAGTCTTTATCGATAACAAATGCTCCCGCTAAGTCCATATATGGTAGATCCTAGTTAAACACAGCCTTTATCGATAACAAATGTTCCCGCTAAGCCCATATATGGCAGATCCTAGTTAACCACAACCTTTATCGATAACAAATGCTCCCACTACGTCCATATATGGGCAGATCCTAGTTAAACATAGTAACCATAGTCACAAACGTTCACTGTAGTTGATCTATAATTCTCTAAAATTAACACAATTTAAATCAAATACTCAAAATTCTTATGTGCATGATTGCCAGTCTGTTTGACAAGTCGACGAAAATCCTAACGGATGTACGTCTCTGGATGTGTCGATTATATTTCATTTCTACGACGACGCGGCATTCCCAACATGACGTAATAAACCGTTTTCAAATATGGAGTGCATTCCTGGCGCAGTAAATGTTTGTGAGAATCGTTGTAATTAGAAATAGCTATAAATATAACAAGATGCGAAAGAATAATCAGTCATGAATATCGTTGACTGATAAAACCCCGAAGATGATGTCTCCTGTATTCCGATGAGTATAATGAATTATGGATATATATATATATCTTTATTTCCTCCATTAATGAAGAGTTCTACAACATATGTACAAGTTCACAGACAGTTATACAATGTGTACAGCACAAATAATAAGTCAGCAGATTAACATATTTTACATACAGAAACAGATGATAAACAATTTTAAGCACTCACACAAACAAACATATACATATACAGTGCGATATGCAGACAACGGAGAGAGAGAGAGAGAGAGAGAGAGAGAGAGAGAGATATATATATATATATATATATATATATATATATATATATAGAGAGAGAGAGAGAGAGAGAGAGAGAGAGAGAGAGAGAGAGAGAGAGAGAGAGAGAGAGATGGGTGTGTCATCGATGGAGATATCAGCAGGATCAGTCGTACAGGCGCGCATGCAGTCACTCTTGTAGGTATGCATACCACCGGACACACACAGACGATGCGACTGACAAGCATACAGACACAAAGATAGCCGCACATTCAGGCACTCATACTCACAATACAGACGTCCATACATAACTAGAAACAGACTCACTGCATGAGATACAGAGAGTGAATCAGTATGATAGACCCATACAGTCGAACATATATACATTATAAGATGCAGATCACGACGCCTTGTCGGATAATATAGCATGCGTATAAGGCTATTGGGCATTCACATCGTTCAATTCAATTTTATAATAGTACCACAAACTAAGGCTAGCCTTGGTGAAAAAATGTACAGCAAAGTGGCTGGAACAGTTTCCAATTTCTATTAATTTTGCCGGCATGTTTCCCAAGAAAATGGCCAGTAGCTGTGAGTTATTCAAGGAATCGAGAAAAATGAATGATTCTATCTGGAATGTGTTAAGGATATCGTACCAGATCTCGTTCCTGAAGTTAGATATATGTATGTGTGAACAATCAATTATAATATGTTCGATAATGCAATGGTAATCTCTATTGCATAACAGACAGTGGCCGCTATCCTTATATGCGGTATGCGCAAGTAATCTTGCGATCATAAGGAATGTAAATTTTTCCTGTGGATAGTGGCTACATGAGCGCCAGAGAAGTGATGGGCTGAGTTTTGTTTGAGTTAGACCAAACTGTGCTAAGTCACTGTCTGATTCAATAGATGATCGCCATTCGCATTCATCTTTTGTGTGTATTTCTGCGTTAACGGCATTTCTCCAAGACGATTTTGAAACGAAGACACCATGTTGCATAAAATGTTCAAGGTGTGCATACAAGTTATATTTATATAAAATTACAAGTATATCCGATATAAATGACTTTGGATTGGCGTATATTCCCGACAGGTGATTATATAAACGCATCAGAAAGACAGTTTTAGCGGTTTTACGTGTACTCATTCTGCATAATGTCGAAAGTAAGCTCAGTTTCCTTTTGTCAATGAAAGATTCAAGTCCACCGCATCCCATAAGACCCTGTGCGATACACGTACGTGTTTGAGGTGGGAATCCCTGCATTTGTTTGAGACAGAATCTATGGGCCTTTTCTACATGTGCCCGTTCTGATGTGGTCATTCCCCATATGAGTTCGCTACCGTACAAGGCCTTAGGCATGACAATAGACTTGTAAATATTGAAGCAGCTATATGGAGTAATTCCACCAGGATATAAGCCTGCATTAGACAATGAGAAATAGGTACCTTTAAGTTTTGTACACACTTTATTTACAAGCATTGAGTTGAAGTTAAATTTTTCAATTGGAATTCCCAAGTGTGAGCCAGAGGAGACTTCTTCAATTTTGCTGTCGCCAAATTTCCAGGTTCGCTTTGCTTTGGAGAATTCGTTGACCGTTTCATTGAAGACAATGATGAATGTTTTGGATGAATTATATATATATCTCCACTTCCTGCTGTATTGTAGACATATATTATACATTAAAGTGAGACCACGCATTGAACAGGAAAGAAGAACCATGTCGTCAGCCTGTACTGTCGACGAGCAATGTATGCCATATAGACGGAGACCGCAGCCGGAACTCTCTAGTTCATATATGAGTTCATCTGCATAAATCATGTAGAACAATGGAGAGAGTATTTATCCCTGTCGGGCTCCCTGGAATATATCGAACCAGTTGGAGAAAGTATCTCTGTATCGTACACAACAGGTTATCCCTGACAGGAGGGCTTTAAATGTGTGCCAAATGTGACCACGTAGGCCTCTTTCGTGTAATTTAAATAGGAGGTCGTTTAACCAGACCGAATCAAAGGCTTTAGTTACATCTAGAAAGCATGAAAATAATTTGCTATGTGATTCTTTTGTATACGAGATGCACTCCTGTAACCAATGAAATCGCGCGTACTCTGTGCCACTCTCCGATTAAATGGAGGATGGCGCCATCAATGCAGAAACTAATTTAAAATCACAAATCTAGAGACGAACATCATTTATATTTTCGTCGGTTTTTCAAAGAGACTGCGTGATTGCCACTCACCGTCGAGACCACCCGTTAACATTTAGCTAAAGGTTCGCGTATTTCATTAAACTGTCAATCAACGGTGTCGAAAATAAGAGGTAGAACATATTTCATAATTATAAATAAAACAACAAATAACAACATTACATTTATTGGAAATGTTCGGCCACATGGCCTTGTTCAGCCAAAACAAGTTAAACAGGTACAATCAACATTAATGTTGACTCCAATTAAACGTCGAAGCAAATGTGTGACTATTGAACGGACTTGTTTAGTTGGAGTCAACATTAATATTGATTGTACCTGTATAACTTGTTTTGGCAGAAGAAGGCCACGTGGCCGAAAATTTCCAATAAGAGTGTTAAGTTGTTATTTGTTGGATTACCATGAAGTCCCTTTGGGCTGGACTATCTATTGCATTATAAATAAAACAGCCGGCATGTTGATTGAAACAAACACGGATTCTTGTGATTTAAATATGCCACGTGATGCCAATGTAATATACAACATTAACAACTAATGAAATTGCTGTTGTTGCCCGGACTTCTTTTTGGAAATAGAACATATCTGTCTGACTCTTGTATAATATGTTCCCGTCTCAAACACAGAGCATTGTGTATAGTAATCACTTGATTGAACTGGTGACGTGAAATAATTAATGAGAGGTAGGGACGTTTTACAAACTAGTCCCTACCTCGAGTTAATTATTTCACGTCACCAGTTCAATCAAGTGATTATTCTGTTCATTATATTCCACTTTAAATATGATTTACCAGAAATCCGAATAACACGGACATTATTCCCATGACGTATATACATTTCGACAGCGCGTATGAATACATAACGCACTGGTTAAAGTGACATAATACACTAGTGGAATTATCGTTTATAATCACTAGAGATATGACGGTAAATCACACATATGATTAATGTAATAAAGTATGTTATGCCTCGCGGGTGAAGTTATAAGTTTTATAATCGAAACCTCTCTAATAATTGTAGTTACTGTGCATAGTTACTACGCCCAATTAATTTGCACGGACACTCCAACCCATTACAATGAATTAGGGGGTAGCAGGAAGACAGCCCGATAGGGCTAAGCTACCCCCGACAATACACTGTTATAATTTATTATGTATTACTGCCACTGTATCATTCGTGTGTATTGTAAATAAACTATCCTATCCTTACAGCTCCCATTGATCTCCACTCAACAGGCGTTGTCATATATTTCATGTTCACATAAAAGTTCAATAATAATTTGGTAGGCTGACGCGTTTGTTGGGGACATTCTTAATAATTTGGTATTGGCTGACGTGTTTCTTGGAGGCATTCACCAATGACGAACAAAGATAATCATGAGTTGAATTCATCACAATTAACACGAACTGCCAGTGTATCAACTTAGTTCCCTAATTGTCAATCACTCGCCCGATAGACGTAACGGATTAATGGAGAAGGCAGACGCATCGGGCAAGTAAAGTCGCAAGCGTCATAACTACCAATGGTGGATAATTGTCGTCAAAATGATACAAAAATAAAACACGCCCATTATTACACAGCAACAAAGATATATGTGAGAAACCGGCCACTAGTTATTGTTCAGAATACGACCAGGGTGGTTGCCACGGGACATTGTTATGAACACAGCGTGTCCCATCAATCGATGATCTGAACGTGTTTTATACATCTGTGTGGTAAACTATAATATTCAGTATCATCAAGGAAAGTTTCTATATCTTTCAGGAAAATGTCGTCACAGTGCCAGCCATGTCCCTTATTCCGGTTTTTCCACCCCAGCTGTCCGTGCAACCACCACCATCATATGCAACGCTATCATTGCAACCACCACCAGCATGTGCAACGCTATCATTGCAACCAGTGCACCACCAGCATATGCAACGCTATCATTGCAACCACCACCAGCATATGCAACGCTACCATTGCAGACGACTACACTGCGTCATACGAACCAAGTGATGCAACAATCAGAGTTGCAATCAAATTAAGAAAAATCAATAAAAGTCTCGACTGAACAAGGTCGTGGCAACAAGGGGACGTGGGGTGTACACATCACAAATCAGTCCCAATTAGCTTGACATTGTATTGATAGTTTCATTGTCAAACCTGTATAAATTTTAGTGTGAAATGTGTTATTTTATACCAAACATACTGATATTATAGCCAGGTCCAGCGGCACGTACGTGTATCCTGTAACGTGTGATACTATGGCAATGATATAAAGATACACATGGATGGAACTGGCCGATGATTTTACGGCACCAAACCTATACGATCATATATCGACCAACGTCTGGTAGTCGGGTACAGAGAAGGCGAGACAACTCTATTGTGTGTATTGGTCATTTTGTGGTGATCCACATATTACTGGTACCATGATGGCTGCATGATACATGCACGCATGTTGATTTCCGTTCTGTTTCAACAACGAAATGCGAGCACAAGCGGCCACAATTGGACACCGCGGAGGCAAATATCTGCCTGCACGGCGTTGATAGGTTATTCGGTTAGTATAGAAGATTGGATTATTCTTCGCTACAAGTTTCGTATGATACACGTTGGACACAAAACTTCTAATCGGTTTGACCATGTAGTACATGTAGTACATGACCATGGCTACGTGTATGCGAAATAAGCATGCACCCGAGTCATTTGTCCAAGCCTGCAAATAGCGTGTCTGTCATTTGCAGAATGAGGTCCCCCAGATGGTGAATTTAGTGACGCTATCCCGCATAGCCGGCTAGCATCACTAAATTCACCCTCTGGGGACCTCATTCTACTAAGGCCCTCTGCTGCTATGGCAGACCTAGGATCAGATTGAAATTCCCCAGTTGAAGTTGTTGATGTTCACCCATTGGGCACCTCGATTATGAATTTTATCTTCTGCAAATTAGGAGATATAGAAACTTCATAGTAGGGAAATGTAACCAAAAACAATGTTAATGTGATAATATAGACACTTCCCAGAAGATGAGGCCTAAGCAGAATGAGGTCTCCAGGGGGTGAATTTGGTGATGCTAGCCCGCTGGGCGGGATAGCATCACTAAATTCACCCTCTGGGGACCTCATTCTGCAAATGACAGACACGCTATTTGCAGGCTTGCAGTTGTCCACTGTTGGCTATCAACACAAGTTACAAGTTACATGTACGCGTAGTCGAATCTGGCTCCTGTCCAATTTTTCGGTCGAATTAATGTTGTACTCAAAAGGCCATCAGTTGGCATATTCCCAACAATAGAAGGGGAATCGTGTTGGGAATTAGAAACATGGATGTACCTCCTAGACGCGTGATTTAATTTTGGGCTCATTTGCGCTGCGATATCAATTATCTCTTTTAATAGTGATTGATCCCCTGGTATGTGATTATTAGGAATTGGTATGTGATTATTGGGAATTGGTATGTGATTATTAGGAATTGGTATGTGATTATTAGGAATTGGTATGTGATTATTAGGAGTGACTGGGCGATCGATCGGGGTCATTGTGTTCGGGATTCACACGAACTTTGTTTAATTACTCTGCCGGTTAAAGCCCAATGACTCAATTTATATTCCAGCCATGTCTTATATACACCTGGCATTCCTCCCAATGGCGCAATGATCGTTATATTTAGATAAACACCTCATAACAGTTAGTCCCCCCTGATATATTGGGGGATAGCATCACCTGCTGTAATCCCGACTGTGGTGATACACCATTGGTACCTGTTGCTGTTCCACACGTGGCGTCACATTTCCTGCATACAGTGGAGTCGACATTTGCGTTGTTGCAGGAACATGATCGTACTGTACATCAATAGTCTTGAGAAATGCCGTTACTGGATCCATGTTTCAAAATAACGCTAACGTTACAATTTACGCATCTAATGACGTTAACATTTTTTCGAGGATCAAGTATATGGGACGCGCGGGCTTCGTTGACGACGTCATGCGTATTTCACCAAATTTCTCCGAACGTCAAATCAGATGTGTTTCTTTTTTGTCAAAAACATCATATTTCTATGAATAAAACACCGATTTGACTCGGGAAAATTTTATCTGTACCATTTTACCATTATCTTATAACATATTTCACTGAAAGGTAACTTCTGCAAGTGCATTTTACAACGCTATCGTCTTCGAATTTATTCGAAGACTTTCGCTTTTGTTAAAATATGCACTGGTAAAGTAGCATAATTTACCAACACATCTATTTTATCTCGGTATTATTCTAAGTTCAATGTGCACATCGAAGGGGAGCGCCCTTCGCTTACCACACGGGCATTAGAATCCGAGAAAAAAAATCGATACATTGGTAAATTGTGCTCTTTTCTGTCAAAAAAACCACTTCGAAGCGCTCACCTTACTCTTTGGAATATAACATAACCTCTGGACCGACCCTGGGCGGGTCACTCTTGTCCCACCCCCTCGCTCGATGACACTCTGACCCATGGGCCAGAGTGCCCGCCCCGGGTAAACAAACCTGGGGGCGGGCACTCTGACCCATGGGCCAGAGTGCCCGCCCCCAGGTTTTTTCTGGGGGCGGGCACTCTGGCCCATGGGCCAGAGTGCCCGCCCCGGGTGACCGCCAATACTACTTGCGAGCACAAGCGGCCACAATTGGACACCGCGGGGTAAATATCTGCCTGCACGGCGTTGATAGGTTATTCGGTTAGTATAGAAGATTGGATTATTCTTCGCTACAAGTTTCGTATGATACACGTTGGACACAAAACTTCTAATCGGTTTGACCATATAGTACATGTAGTACATGACCATGGCTACGTGTATGCGAAATAAGCACCCGAGTCATTTGTCCAAGCCTGCAAATAGCGTGTCTGTTATTTGCAGAATGAGGTCCCCAGAGGGTGAATTTAGTGACGCTATCCCGCATCCCGGGTTAGCATCACTAAATTCACCCTCTGGGGACCTCATTCTACTAAGGCCCTCGGCTGCTATGGCAGACCTAGGATCAGATTGAAATTCCCCAGTTGGAGTTGTTGATGTTCACCCATTGGGCACCTCGATTATGAATTTTATCTTCTGCAAATTAGGAGATATAGAAACTTCATAGTAGGGAAATGTAACTAAAAACAATGTTAATGTGATAATATAGATACTTCCCAGAAGATGAGGCCTAAGCAGAATGAGGTCTCCAGGGGGTGAATTTGGTGATGCTAGCCCGCTGTGCGGATAGCATCACTAAATTCACCCTCTGGGGACCTCATTCTGCAAATGACAGACACGCTATTTGCAGGCTTGCAGTTGTCCACTGTTGGCTATCAACACACGTTACAAGTTACATGTACGCGTATAGTCGAATCTGGCTCCTGTCCAATTTTTCGGTCGAATTAATGTTGTACTCAAAAGGCCATCAGTTGGCATATTCCCAACAATAGAAGGAGAATCAGGTTGGGAATTAGAAACATTGATGTGCCTCCTGGATGAGTGATTTAATTTTGGGCTCATTTGCGCTGCGATATCAATTATCTCTTTTAATAGTGATTGATCCCCTGGTATGTGATTATTAGGAATTGGTATGTGATTATTAGGAATTGGTATGTGATTATTGGGAGTGACTGGGAGAGCGATCGGGGTCATTGGGTTCGGGATTCACACGAACTTTGTTTACTTACTCTGCCGGTTAAAACCCAATGACTCAATTTATATTCCAGCCATGTCTTATATACACCTGGCATTCCTCCCAATGGCGCAATGATCGTTATATATAGATAAACACCTCATAACAGTTAGTCCCCCTCATATATTGGGGGATAGCATCACCTGCTGTAATCCCGACTGTGGTGAAACTTTGGGAAGGTGACCTTGATAACTGATGTGATCAGTGGCTACGTGCTTGAATGAACGACTTCGGAATTGCATGGAATAGTATTTTCGACTTTCCAACAATCACAAAACAGTCTACCAAACACTAAATTATATGACATTCCTCGTCTGCTGCAAGAAGAATTGCCAGCATCATGGCAGTATTGCATCCGGTGTCGACTCGTTACAACGAGGGCACGGTGTCTCCCAGTTTTGTCGCGACGTGTGGGTACATGCAGAACTAAGCTGTTCTCCAAATCAGTCCTTAAAAGTGTTTGCTATCATCAGTCCTTAATTAACCCTTTCATTGCCAAGTCCGATTTGTGTATCAACCCATATTTCCTTGATCATTTTTCAAATTTATTGATTATAATAATGTGATACATTGATGGAAAGAGCTCTTAGAGCTCTTTCCATCAATGTATCACATTATTATAATCAATAAATTTGAAAAATGATCAAGGAAATATGGTTTGATACAAAAATCGGACTTGGCACTGAAATGGTTAAAAGAGTTTGCTATCATCATAACGGTTTTGTGTCTTTTGATTTAAGCGCTAGCTACCTACGACATTAGCTCGTCAATCGTAATATACTGAATAACCAGTGAATATATGTAAATTTTCCCGACAATCGATCAGCCTCAGGATTTTTACGATAGAGTGTAATATATCAGGGGGACTTACTTATTTTTGGGGTGTCTATATCGAAATGGCGAAATATAGAAATAGGAACTTATTTTAGTAACTAAGTGTTTTTGATGAAATAACGGAAATATTTGAAGAAGTGTTTTAAAAAGCGTAACCAAAACCTCCCCCAAGCCCACCCACCCACCCAATAAAAGAATTTGACTTATATTTCACCACAGTTGATCATACAAATCGCCGTTATATAGTCATGGTACATTCTTTATAGAGTTATTACCCTTCAGATTAAATATGATACTCAATCGAAACCACGCGTGCCTCCTGTGGTCTCGATTATATGTCAATAGCCATCTAATCGTGAACCCCGATTAGTTATCTTTTGGTAGTCAAGCGTGTGTGTATTAGGTGATACTTGCGTCACGGACGGAAACATAATATATTGAGGTTCTCGGATTTGATGTTTTCTTTTTATTGTGTAGAAAATGAGGCATCTAACTTCTTTTCTGTGGAAGAAGAATGGTTGAGATGCAGATAAACTTGCTGTCGCATTTCTATTATGAAAATTGAAAGACTGTTATTCAGGGGGGGGGGTATCAAACAATTTTGTCCGGCCACGTATGATGGGTGGGTGGTTGGTCAAGAGGACCCCAAAGCTATGTTTTCTACAGAAAACAAACATTTCTCTAAATTTTCAACTAGGGTTGGCCTTAAAACTGACAGATAATGTAATGTTAACATCAAAATTGCATTTAGACAGTCAGTATAGATTATTTCTGGTTGAAAAATTAGAAATATTCGGTATTTGTCAATCTTGATCACTCTAAACATAAAATGAATGGACACATTGTATAAGCAATCATTGCCACGTCAAACTCGGCTGATCAACAAGTGGTGAACATTCTAATATTCTTCCGAAATATTTTGATTTCATGTTTCTCGGGACTGGGTGTCACAAAATGGTCGGGAAAAAACTTGCTAAAACGGAAGAAAATTAGGGTTGAGGGGTGGGTGGGTCTCAAAAATTAACAAAGGTAAAAAAAAAATCATCATACCTGTCTGAATTTTCTTTCCGACACCCCAGATATTCGGAATTATATAATACAAGAACCGATATCACATGCATCCTTTATCCTGTTAAATATATCACATTTTGTTAATTGGTTTTGTCTGTTAACTTGCAGTAGATTATATCATTGGGGCTTGTTCCTAAGCTTGAATGCCATGTACCCTGCCATCCTGAAGAATCCGAGTTGACACACGATGAGAAAAACGTAAAAGTACAAGGGCATCTCGATCCCTACGGCTTGGAAAAACTCGTATTTGGTGAAAACATCTGTGTTATTGTGGTTACATAGAGAGAACTTTGGTGACGTCACGTTGGCACAGCTACAACGAAATCAGAAATGTTAACGGCAACGCCCATGTCACGTGCATACGTACAACTATTCTCCCAATACGACAAGACCAATATCCCAATCAGAACATCTGTGCAAATAATAATATTTGAATTTATCTGGTGAATTGCACTCGGTAATAGTATTTCATGCACAAAATCACCATGGCAGATATGTGTATCAGTTCGCTGATGTTCTAATTAAATGCACCATAATAAATAAATATCCGGCCATTTCGTTTACAATTTTGGTATTGAGAAACTCAGAGATAATGTATACCCAGACCCGAAATTTTCTACTTGGTTCTCAATTTTCAATATGAAGATTATAATATTAGTTATCTTCGGCAACATCGGGGGTACATGGAGATTTAATACCTGGATGTCGATTTTGAACCCCGAGGCGGAGCTGAGGGGTTCAAAAAGAGACATCCAGGTATTAAATCTCCATGTACCCCACGATGTTGCCGGAGATAACGATTTTGTCCCCACAACAATAACCATGTCTCCTTAATTTAAGTGTGTTTTTAATAGGTTATCCGATTAATTCACACCAGTAAGAATAATTCAGTAGCTCACCTTAGGACCCGGCGTCAGGTGACGTCAAATTCGGCGCGCGATAGCAACGTCACGATTGGCGGAAACTGCCAGTTCAAGGGTCAATCATATACCCCCGATGTTTCACGTGCTCATATACCCCCGATGTTTGGCGCACGTCCTTTTATACCCCACCGTCAAGGGTGACGGGGAACATGGCGATTTAAACGTGGCGTTGTAGCCAATCAGATTGCTAGTTACAACCGGATGTGGGGACAACATATAACAAACACGCCGATATGGTTTGAATTTGCACAGACGAGTTTTGTCCACATCTTAACTAGAAATGGCTATTATATGTGACCAACCTGGGTTTGCAATAATTTGACTGTGGCAAGAATCGTTATTCAACTCCAATGACCATTAATTTGACTTTTCCATATAGACTAGCGATTTCTGAAATTTAACGAAAACCTTGTGCCAATGCATTCTCTCATATCTGCGAGTCTCCCACGGGGATCCTCCCATGTATAAGAGAATTACATTGGCCTATATAACAATACTTACCTTGATCTTGTAAGGCAATGCATTCACTAATATATGCGAGGCTCCCTATAAATATGTGCGATACTCGCATATATAACAGAATGCACTGGCACGACATCGTTAATGCCGCACCAGCTCACCTCCCGTCATGAAAGGGTTACCAGAAGTTACGAGAAAGGAATATTTATATTTTCTTATAATGGGAATTTGTCACTTTTGATTGGTTGCTTAACCAGGTCAGGCACATCCTGAATTCCACTATTATAGAAGTATTCCACTATTATAGAGGTATTCCACTATTATAGAGGTATTCCACTATTATAGAGGTATTCCACTATTATAGAGGTATTCCACTATTATAGAGGTATTCCACTATTATAGAGGTATTCCACTATTATAGAGGTATTCCACTATTATAGAGGTATTCCACTATTATCGAGGTATTCCACTATTATAGAGGTATTCCACTATTATAGAGGTATTCCACTATTATAGAGGTATTCCACTATATAGTGGTATATGCCCATTACCGTTTTGTTAATTTAATAAAAGAGGGATAATCCAAAATCATATTTCACACAAATATTATTTAAAATTAATGTCGCACTATAATTCGGTATCATACATATAGTTTGTCCAGGATAATGAATAATCATGGCGGCACACGGTAAGCAACTCAATTACCATGCACTTAGTTTAAATGTTATGAAGGAGCGATTGAGTCATCCTGTTATTGTCATTTAGAAAGGCATATATTAGTAATATTATAATATTATTGAATAACAAAGCTGGCGCAAAAGATCGCACAACGAATTTTGTCGGAAGACTGTACATTCGCTGCGATATTTTTAAGAGTGACATTTGGCTGTGCACGGGTATGATTGATTGATTGATTGGGGTTTTATTGTCGCTTTAGCCACTAAGGCCATATCACGACATTGCCAGTTTTAGTGGTGAACGAAATCCGCACACTTGCGACTAATCTAAGAGTGATTTCAATGGCCGATAAACTCGTCAACCATGTGCGGCAAACCACCGGCCATCGGCGAGTAACTGGTAACTGCACCAGATAACGATTTCGAGTTACAAAGTCCACGATGGAAACATGTGGATTTGAACCCTAATCGCCAGCGCTGGAGGGCGAAACGGCTTGGAGTTGTACCCCTAACCGATTGAGCCACCGAGGCCCCCGTTCCCGATGCAAATAAAGGAAACATGAATATTGTATAGTCATATACCACTATAATAGCGGAATTCAGGATGTGCCTGACCTGTTAACATTTACTATTTCTGATAGTTCAGTCCCCAACACGCTAATTGGTTATTTGGGGAGGGGGTAACCCCAACACAATATAGTCCGCTTTCTAATTATATCACACTCATTGCCGCTGGGGAAATCCGGAAATCTATTTTAGCATGCATGCTATTCCTAATTCCTCTGGAAATATTCAACACCATTTGTCTGAAATGTCTTTGTAACCGATAACTAGAACACATTGCATGGTCTTCGTTGTTATTTATAACGGTTTTTGTAATTATTTATAATATTCCTGTCTTCGCTGATCACAACACATCGCTTCTATATTTTTGTTAATTCCCTTTAGTACTCAATTTATGTTAACGAATTTTAAGTTTGTTTTCGGTATAGAAAAAAGAATTGTTCACTAGTTAAAGGCATAGTATGGACTTGTTCCGATGTGAGAAACTGACAAGTTAGTAACCAGGTGATATGCAAACTGGAGGAATGTAGCATTCTACTAACATCGCCGAAAATCTCAACCGTACAGTTGCCTAGAAAACATCGTCTGAACTACGCTGAATTGTAAATATTTACTTCGCGATTCGGGACGCAACAATCGGCGATAAACTAACGAAAACGATTTCGCCATCGAGAGTCACTGCATTTAATTAATATATAAGAATGACAGTGTGTGTTGTCTATTTGGATATAATATTTGTAAAAATTACTAATTTGAGCAAGATTATTCTCCATTTCAATGTATTCACCCTACGGGAGTATTTCACATCACTTTAATTGATAGAAGCGTTTTCGGACAGGTGACTTCGACTCATATTTATTATACTATACCCCGGAATCTATCTAAAGCGTGTTTCGGAAGAGATAATCCATCTTTAATGATATGCATTGACTTTCGTTGGCTGAATCATTGACGTTTATTTATTGGCAAACATATATTGTAATTTATGTATTTACAACTCTGCGCAGTTGGATGTTGTATCTAATTGAATCATACATTTTCTCATATATACATTTCTTGTTACGGCTGAAAATCTTAGTCTATTTTCAATACATTCATATAAACAAGCTCTAAACTTACACCCCTCGATTCCTGCTAACTGACGCAGCTATATGGCCACTGCCCCAAACCGTGAACGCCAACGACATTGTTGGCGAGAAAATAGCCCCCAAGCCGTAAATATCAACAACAACGACATTGTTAAATAACTAAATACACGCAATCCTATTTTCCCTTTTCGGCAATGTGAGATTTTTCGGGGAGCCGTGATGCCAACAACAACGACCCGAAGCCCTGAATGCCAACAACAACGACACAATCGGATCAGTTTTTTAAGTGAATCCGCGAGGTACTGCGATACGTCCCGAATCTGACGGGACTTCCACTGCCCAAAACCGTGAACGCCAACGACATTGTTGGCGAGAAAATAGCCCCCAAGCCGTAAATATCAACAACAACGACATTGTTGGCGAGAAAATAATTAGTTAAAATTACTAAATACACGCAATCCTATTTTCCCTATACGGCAATGTGAGATTTTTCGGGTAGCCCCGAGCCGTGATGCCAACAACAACGACCCGAAGCCCTGAATGCCAACAACAACGACATCATCGGGTCAGTTTTTTTCCGCCCGATGTACCTTAAATCATACCTCTTTTAGGGAGGGTACAATAATTTCTCTTAAAAAGGCACGATTAACTCATTGAAAAGCGAAAAAATGTCATGTTTCGGACCAACGCCGCCAGTGGCGGGCTAACCTGCTATCTACTATATAATTTGAGAACTACGTATATATGTATATATGTGTGTGTGTGTGGGTACTTCATAGAATCGAAAACGGCTGCGCGGATCGAGCTCAAATTTCGTATATAAGGGTAAAAACCCACGGGGATCGTCGAAGTCGCATTTTGGATAAGCTCTGACCACCCGTTCTCCACTCCCAATCATCAAAATCACCGCAAACGGCACTTCGGTGTTAATCTTGTTGATAGTTAAAGAGCGTTCCTATCGGCAGTGTAGTTGATAAAGAGCGTATGTGTGTAATGTGATTCTTACGCCTGGGTCTCGGCGTGTGCATCATGCATTACACAGACATGAGCGTGTTGTGTGATTCTTACGTACTTAGGGCTTCCTAGGAACGCGGATCGGGTCAGTTTTTCCGCCCTAGGTGATTTTCACCTTGAAACGGGTACCCACAAATTATATATATGTGTGCATGTGTCCTTTATAGACTCGAACCGATTGCGCTCACACTTGCTACCTACGGGAAGTGTCATGGACGGGTTAAATTGTGACCCCGACCTGACCTTGACGTTGAAAATGATCAATTCAAGGTCAAATCGGGTAAAATATTGAAAAACCAAAAATTAATTCAAAAATATAAACAAAAATTAAATTCAAAAATTAAATTAATTAAAAAAAAAAATTGTCATGTTTCTGACGAACGCCGCCAGTGGCGGGCTAACCTGCTAGTCTACTATATATTTTGAGATTTACGGAATATATATATCTGTATATCCTTTATAGACTCGAAAACGGCTGGACCGATTGAGCCCAAACTTCATATCTAAGGGTAAAATCCCAGATGAAGTGTCATCGCACCGCTTCTGAGAACGTCCGAGCACTCCTTCTCCATTCCCCCGCCACCGCAATGGGAATTCATTGGTTAATCGCGTGATGATTAAAGAGCGTTCGTATCTGCGGCGTCGTTGTTAAAGAGCGTGTCTGTGTCCAGACATGAGCGTGTCTGTGTCCAGACATGAGCGTGTTGTGTGATTCTTATGCATGTGTTCGTACTTAGGGGTTCCTAGGAACGGGGGAGATTTTCATCAGGTCAGTTTTTTTCGCCCGAGGTAACCTTCACCTTGAAACCGGTACCCACAAATGATATATATATGTGTGTGTGTGTCCTTTATAGACTCGAAAACTGCTCTACCGATTAGTCCAAACTTGCTACCTATGGGTCCTTTTGTCCGGGAAGTATCATGGACCAGTCAAATTGTGACCTCGACCTGACCTTGACCTTCAAAATGATCAATTCAATGTCAAATCGGGTAAAACTGGAGGATTTCAACGAAATTTGTTGCAAATGCAGCACACGTGCCTCGGAAGCTGTTGCAATTGCCTTTTCGAACAAAGCCACGTGACGAATGCCGCCAGTGGCGGGCTAATCTGCTAGTCTACTATATATTTGGAGACTTCCGTATATGTGTATATCCTTTATAGACTCGAAAACGGCTCGACCGATTGAGCCCAATTTGCTATCTAAGGGTAAAAAGCCACGAGATGTGCCATCGCACCGCTTCTGAGAACGCCCGAGCACTCCTTCATCCTTCGCCCTGCCACCGTCGTTGGAATTGATGGGTTAATGATTAAAGAGCGTTCGTATCTGCGGTGTCGTTGTTAAAGAGCGTTTATATACACGAGTATAAATACGGCTCAATCGACCGTCTCGGAAACTGGGGATATCGAGACGTACCTAGGAGTGACTCACGGTGATACATTTGAAAATCGAAATGTTGAGGGGGCGAGGATTAGCGATAGCTATACCGGTATTTTGTAAACAACTTGGTTGCAATTCTAACCAAAGTTCATTAGGGTGGTCTCCCGGTGTTTGGTGATTTGCGTATAGCATACTCTTTACGTACTGTTTGTTTACATACTTTGTCGTTTGTTTACATCATAACATAGAGTATTAACATGACAATAACAGGCAATTTACGGGATATTTATGATTGGTATAAGAACAAGGTTTGTCTATAATATAAAATACTTTCTGTTTATTGCGGTTTTAACGGATTGACTATTTTAACAGCAATAGCCACTGCATGCCAACGTTTGCCTTTGTCTGTAATTGCACGGGCGGCGTTCGTTGCAGAAATATTCATATTTGTTCAAATCGCCACCAACAGAAGTAATATTAAAATATATATAGTTTTTTTTTCATATGTCAAACATAATTAGCTCGTAAATAGTATATTGTCGTCAAGACGTACGATGGTGTACGTAAACAAGAGCCTGCTCGTGCTACATAAATTTTGCTTCTGTTTACATAACACAGCTCAATTATATTGGTTAATCACACACAAATGATATAAACGCTCTTTATTATTTCCATATCAGGAAAACAGTAACAAATAACGCTCTTTATATTTACCATATCCGGATCTAAACAAAAGCCAGGTTGCTTTTGTTTACATAATAAAGGAAAAACATTTGACAATAGCATACTGTTTATGACATATTTCTGATTGATATAAGAACAAGGTCTGTCTATATTTTACTATTCTTTCTGTTTATGGCGGTTTTTGACGGAGGTGAATATTTTAACAGCATACCCACCGCCAACGCCGCCCGTATCTTTAAATAGCCATGCTGATGAAATGCCAATCATAATTGTCAAATAAGGTTCAGCATCCATACCCATATAGGTTACCCGCACCAGTACGTATGCCGCCAAAGATGTGTATGCACAGCAGGGTATTATCTCAGGTGGTGACTAGTCCAGGCTATAGATGACCAAATGCTCACCCAATAGTTGCAATGTGTTCCATTAACCCTTTACCCAACAAACCGGCCAAAACCGGCCAAATAAAGCTTCAACAGCCTAAAATATCTTCGGTCTGTCTCAATAGAACCATACAAATAAGGATATCATTGGAACCGGCTCCTTGACCACATTGTGATAGTTACAGTTATGCCCTGTGCCAATGCATTCTCTTATATATGCGAGTCGACCATAGGTCGCCTCGCATATATAAGAGAATGCATTGGCCTAAAACTTTTTTCCATTTTTTCTTACATTCTTTAACAATTTTATAATTGTTAATGTGTTAAGCCAATGCATTCTCTTATATATGCGAGGCGACCTATCGTCGACTCGCATATATAAGAGAATGCATTGGCACAGGGCCCTTCTGTGGGGTGAAGGGTTAACCCATAACAAGTAATCGAAGAACACACCGACAAAATACATGTATTCTTTGAAAATGACAGAAACACAGGGCATTTTAATGCGCTCTCTACTCATTAAATTCCATGGTTGTGGGCATATCTCTCACAATTTGTCTGCATGTTATCGCATTTTTATTTGCACTTGGATAAGGGCTCTTTATTTGTCCATGGCGATACGGTTATGCGAGTAATCGTCGTATTTTGTTATCTACCCAGCGCTCAACACTATAATAAAACAAAACATATCCTGTTTTATATGCTGTGCACAACACGAATATGAATGAAATAACTGGATTGTTGGTATTTTTGACAGCTGTCGTCGGTGTTTTTGGAACACAAACATGTGAGTTTACAATTAGAACTGTATACATTATAGCATATTACTTGATACTATTAGAACTGTATACATTATAGCATATTACTTGATACTATTATAACTGTATACATTATAGCATATTACTTTAAGTATAACATGACTGTCCGTTCGATAGTGTAGATGGCCATCCGCGAATTCCATAAACCTGTGAATCAAGGTTGGCTACATCTGAGTCAGAGAAACCTTTACATGCACTTGTGTCACCACCCATGGTTAGGTCGTCCTGCTATATACGAGAAACAGTTGTTTCTATTTTGTTATATATGGTTCTGAAGAATGGGGTGTGGGAAATATTGCTATTACTAATTCTACTGAATTATGGTTTCTGAAGTTTATACTCAATTTGGAGACAACAACACCATCAGTAATGGTCTGTGGTGAAACTGGATTATTCCCAATAGAGACACGAATCAAGAAACGAATTATAAATTTTTGGACCAAACTGATGATGGGTAAACAAACAAAGATAAGTGTTATGCTTTAGTGTAGCTTATATAGTAGCAAACGCCGTACAACAAACCAAAGACGTGGGCGCGTGGACTGGATAAACAGGGTGAAAAATCTTTTTAATGATCTAGGAATGGGATCAATTTTCTTCTCACAATATGTTAACCTGAACTGGTTAAACAGCACAGTCAAGCAGAGAATGTGATATTTATCTTCAGGAATGGTATGGCGCATTCAGTTCTTCGAAGTTTCGTTTCTATCGAATAATTAAAGAACATCACGAACAAGAACGCTATCTTTCATATCTGAAAAAGCGAGAAGTCGTAGGTTTAATACGTTTCAGAACACGAAATCACAGGTTACCGGTAGAAGTCGGAGATTGGACGGGAATAGATTTAGACAAAAGACAATTAGTCCGAGAGCCCATACGGTTTTATTGTCGTCACTCTGACCAAAAGACCCACTCTGCTCATTTTGTGGCAAAGTATATGTAGTTTACGGAAACCAATTTCTTGCGAGTGGGAAACGCGGCGTTTGGGAGATATTTGACATAGAATGATGCCTGGTGAGAGCGAAAAATGTTACTTAAGTGTTGGGGGAGGGTTAGTTATTTCGAATGTATGCAACATATGTAGTGTCAGCTAACACGTTATATATACCATTTTGTCGGCAATAAGTCACTCTCTATAGTGAATAAACACAGAATTAGAATTTCGACCACTGACCTCGAGTACGAGAGGTCAAAAGTCAAATACATTTTGAAACGCCATTTGTTTTTAAATGTCAAATTGGAAAGTTAGCTTCAGAAATTTGATAATCGTCGATTGGAATCCGTTCTAGTATAATTTTGAACTTTACTGTATATCAGATTCGGATATGAGGAAAGAAAACTAACATGGACGTTATTGCAACAATCCAAGATGTCGGCCAAAATGTGTGCTAAAATAGCCAAAAACAGTAAAAAATTACAAGAACAGAAAACGACTCCATTATGGAAGGATATTGGTCATAATTTTGTCACACAGGTAAACAAGTTGTTTGTATTAATGGGACAGAGTAAACCTGGTTATTTTATCTCAAATACAGACAAAAATTGCCGATTCAAATTTGAAAATTATGAATTTCTAGTATTGTTCTATGCAAGAGATGAATTATGGTAGTTCACTGGAACTAACTAGCAAACATAGATTTAAGCAGCTAAAGTGTGGACATGTGATACTGTTCAATTGAAAAAAATATTTCACAAAGCTTCTGACCAATATGCTAATTTGTGTTCAAACCAATTAATTCGCCAGAAGAATATACTAAGAGCTATCCTCATCACAATCAGAACTGTCCTCTTCGGAACTATAATTTACTTCTATATCACCAGTATCATCAATATCGTCATCTGATTCCTCGGACTCACATAACACCTCTCCCAGATATGTCGGAATCTGTGGTCCAGTAAACCACACAATACCAAAACGACCTTCCACTTCCTCCCAGCCGTGCATGGAAGGATCCATCGTTGAGGGAATTGCAAGCGTGGCATTTTTTCCAGATATAGGCCACACAGTTTGACCTGATGATTTTTTGGTATAATGCCGTTTTCGAAGGAGGGAGACCACTAGAGTCAGCCCCTTTGATTTTTGACAAAGGCTGGCTGTTGTTGGTGGGGGCGAATTTCGTGCGGAATATTGCATATCTAGCATCATCCACGTTCTCCAAAGAAGCTTTTCCGAACATGGAACAAACAAACGATTCGAGAGAGTCCAATGTCTCACGACTTACATTTGTTGATGTTCCTAAACTAGCGAATGCAGATAAAAATCTATCGGATTTAATCGCCGTGTCATAAGGTTTAATTTTACCTTTTCGCATGAAAAAGTGTAGGTAGTTAGCGACAAAAAATGCTCGGATCGATACAAGTCGGATAAAAGCGCCATTTTTTTGGTATCTTGTAGGACAGCATCTCTAGTCTAGGAATTATCTCAAGAACCAACTTTTTGACCGACAAGAGCCGAAAATTCAAGATGGCGTCCAAGATGGCCGCCAGTTTGACGATGGCACACCTAATAGATTTGCTTCTCGATTTGATATGGTAAACATAATGAATTTCCCCACATTATCTAATAATGGTGTTTATAGAATAACAACCTTGACTCTTAGTTGAAAAATGGCCACAATTATTCAAGATGGATGCCAAAATGGCGGCCGAAACATGAGAAATTGGGTTTTTTCCTTATTTATTTATTAAATACTTTACAATTTTCGAGATAATATAAGAGAAGATATCAACTATGTGTTCATTATTTGATGGGATAACTTCTGTGGAAAAGTCATGCACATTAAAGGTGAAGTAGTATTGTTCGTTCTGGTAGTAATGTGAAGTAGAATATGTGCTATATAAAAAGAATGAAATTATTCTCAGACTGTGTTTCATTCTGTAAATGCTTAATAACAAACCGTGAATGACACTAATGTCATCAATTCTATTTGCGACACTACTATATGGTTGGATCAATTGAATACAACTTTGTATGTCGAGATGTTTACGAATAAAAAATCAATTTAGTAGTGGATTTACCACGAATTTAGGAAACACTAAACGACAGACCCCATATTCATCAAACTCAATTTGGTTCTCAAAAAACAAGAACATATGGAAGGTATTCTGCAACATATCTTCATCATCAGGCCTCGTATTCAAATTACCAATACTTAAATTCAGTGTTTTATGTCCAATTATACACAAAATGATTGAAGCATATACTCGAAAGTATATTTGAGTTCGGAATATGAAATAATATTATTTCCTTATATCATATAGTGTCCTCAATTATTCCAGCAACAGAACATGAAACAATCATGCGAATAGCCCATATTCAACCATGTATACATTAGTGCAATGTATTGCATATATATGCATATGTACCATTTTGTATGTTCTATTGTTGCTGGGATATACTCCATGGGGCCATGTCGTGGGAAGACGGGATCAGCAAATATTAAAATACACTTTGTTTTAATAAATTGAATTGACAATTCACTACTCACAACCACATCTGCACAACTACGTACATGGAAGTTTGCTTTTTGAACATTTGCACCTGGAACAAACCGATTTGCAAACACAGTTATTCAATTCGGTGCACACTCTAGCCACTTCTGTGGTTGTCATCCATACAGGAACAAAATAATCATTAATAAATATCCACCAGAAGGAGTCACATTGGGGAAAAACTGTTTCACCAGAATCAATTATATCACCCTTCCGGTTCCGTCTCCATCAAATTAAGTTCCGACTCTTTCGCGGTTTGTTAAAAAAAATATTCGAAGTTTTGATAGGTTGTTTATACACTGAATGTCAATACAGAAAGTATTCTCCAATAACAATCGACAGATTTTGTCTTTGTATGTGCAAAATCGGCTGCGTGTTGTGCACATTTAGAGACGTGCATTTGAGTGTATTTCCCACGATAATTAAGCAGCAGTTTGATGCTCAGATTTTATCACATTCAATTTGGGCTGGAACTTGTCAGGTTTTATGATCGATAATGTGGTTATTATAGTGTCCTGGTGTTCGATCATACAGAGATACTTGTTCCAGCCCAACTAAAAGTGTCAAGGCCGATAAAATTATCAAATAGCTGCTTAATTTAAATAGGAAATGCACAAAAATGCATTATGCCTCTAAGTGCACAAAATTGCTGATTTCGCATTATTATCATCAATAAGCACGAACAAAGACCTAATCTACGGATATTTGTTTAGAAAATAGTTCGGTTTTGACATTTAGTGTATAAATGGCGGTCAAAACTTTGAAAATATTTGTTTTAAATCGCGAAAGAGTCGGGACTAAGAGACATAACCAGAAAGGCGATATAATCGATTCTTGTGAAACAGTTTTCCCCCAGTGAGTCAGATGCTGGAAACTTTGCATCTATTATGGGGCTTACAGTCCATATACCAACCTGATGTATACTAGTAGCACGATTTCTTTGGTGGTAACTGTTGGTGTGCACTGCCTTTGCTGAACATTTCATGTCTATCTTCATTAACTGAGGTCATGTTCGCAGATTTGTCATAAACAATCACGATGAAATGCTAAATACACTCAAATAGTGGTGATGGAACATTAAGTACCACAAAAGGATTCCTCGTAATTGACATCAAGCATTCTGTTAGCCCTGGGTAAGCTTTTCAATCATCCAAAAATGTGCGCTTGCCCTTACCAAAGAAATAGGAAGTTGAGTCGCATCCTGATATCGCATGGAAATTATGTAATATTGGAAGCACAGTTGAATTTTTTTAGCCCAATTGAATTGAACATATCAACATGGGATTTAGACTTGCCGAAAGACACAGTTTCAAATCTTTGCATTGGAGTAGCATAACATGCAGATGTCACAACAGAATCACGATAATATCCTTGTCAACAGTACGAACAATAATCGATGAATAATGAGTTTGTAGCATATGAGATACATGTATATGTCCGACTAATCTACTGTCAGCTTCTTCATACGTATATCCAAAGAGAATAGGTTCCCAAAATTTGAACCGTGCTATCATCATCCGTTACGAAGATGGTTTTCCCTGTTAGGGTTTCCAATTTAAAGAGACATTCATTGACCAATGCAAACAATTCTTGCCTGTTGGTGGTGTTTCTGAGAAAGTCATTCCAATTCGGTGGATTTTTTGTGGTAAGCCCCAACCTTACATCGAATGCCGCAACCACGTTTCTCTCACGTTCCTGTTTTGATACTACCCTATATTTACCTGTCCAAAACCAAGTCAATTCTTCTACAATCTGCGAGCTGCATCATAACATATGGAATAAACGTTGTGCTGATATACATTGAGAAGGTAAGCCCGACTTCAGGTGTCAGTAAATGTATCAGAGCACCTCCGTCGAACACCTTACACTCGACCTTTGGATTTGGCTCTGCAGTTTCTATGCAGTTTGAATCGGATGGGACCTTCGTGCAGCTTAGGAAGTCACACTTATTACAGCCCCTCCTTTTATAGACGGGGGAATCGCTGATTTTGGTGTGAGAAGAACATATATTTCATATGCTACAAACCGATAATTCATCGATTATTGTTCACACTGTTGACACATATATTATCGTGATCATGTTGGGACCAGGGATGTGGCTAATGGGGGGTGTGTGGGGGGTCTCACCCCCAGCAGAGAGCTATATTTTCAATAGTTGGAAATTCCTAATTTCAGGTAAAAACAATTTATTGGGGGGAATTTATTGTTTTTCGACCAATATTTGCATATGTTCCTATTTTTGGTCAAAAATTTTGACAGAAATGGTCATCAGTTGGAAATCTTCCAACCTTAGGGGGGTGACAGGTTGGAAATTTCCAACACTTGGAAAGCTTATGTCCTGGTCCCTCCCCCGTGGCCAATCAAAAACTTCTAGTTAATTTAAGAAAACAATATTGTCATACAATTGGTCAACATTGTCATTGGAATTGTCATCAGTTGGAAATTTTCCAACCTAAGTGGGGGTGTAGGGTTTGAAATTTCCAACAGTAGGAGGGCTTGAGGCTAGTCTAGATGTTAGGATTTTGCGATTTTCTTGTTCAGATTTCAAACCATGGTCGGCCTGGTGTGTCACTGCCCCATCCACATGGCCAATACAAAACTGCTAATTAGTTTAGCAAAACAATATTTTACTACATTTGGTCAAACTTGTAGACATAAATGGTCATCAGTTGAAGAATTTTCCAACCTGAGAGGGAGCATGAGGTTTGAAATTTCCAACACTAGGAAAGCTTCAGTTGAGGCCAGTCTAGATGCTAGGATTTGCGATTTTCTTGTATAGTTTTCAAAATTTTCTCACACCGGGCCGAACAACCATGGTCGGCCGGTGTTTCCTGGTCTGTTGTCGGTAGCTGTGTGCATTTGTCTGGAATTAGACCAATAGTTGTTTTTTTTTTGGGCAATTTTCAGGTTAAAATATCTTAATGTTCTCATACTGGGAACATAGAAGCATGGCTTATGAATATATAGGAAATTAGGCCTGAGCATGAGGTACAAGGGAGGTGCAAATGGAATTATGCAAAAAGTTGTGTTGGTATGATTCCGACTCAAGGAGGGGGTTGCAGTTGGAATTTCCCAAGGTGGACACCCCCCCCCCAACGGAGACACTCTAGCCACATCCCTGGTTGGGTCATCTACATGCTATGCTTCTTCAATGCAAACATTTGAAACTGTTTGTCTTTCGAGAAGTGTAAATCCCATGTTACCTACAACATAGTTGATATGTGCAATTCAATGGGCTAAAAATATTCAACTGTACTTCCAATATTCCATCCGATATCAGGATGCGACTCAACTTCCCTTTTCCTTGGTAAGGGTAAGCGCAATTTTGGGATGTTTGGAAAGCTTAGCTCACAGAATGCTTGATGCCAATTACGAGGAATCCCTGTGTGGTTCTTGATGTTTCATCACCACTATTGAGTGTATTTAGCATTTCGTTCAGATTGTTTATGACAAATCTGTGAACCTGACCTCAGTTAATGAAGCTAGACATGAAATGTTCAATTTCACCAACGAGGAACATGCTCTTTCAAATGAAAATCGTGCTATATATATCAGACTGGTATCTGGACTGTAAGCCCCACAGTAGATGCAAAGTTTCCAACACCTGACTTCTTTGGATGGAAATTGATTGACGGTTCTTTTGTTACTGTATGGATGACAACCCAGAAGCAGCTAGAGAGTGCACAGAGTTGATTAAATGTGTTTGCATATCGGTTTGTTTCAGGTAAAAATGTTCAAGAAGCAAACTTCCATGTACGAAGTTGTGCAGTTGTGAGAAGTGAATTGTTCAATTCAGTTTTTTTAAAACAAAGTGCATTTTCAAATTTCATAGTATTTATAATTTGAATACGAGGCCGGATGATGAAGATGTGTTGCAGAATACCTTCCATATGTTCCTGTTTTGAGAACCAAATTGAGTTTGACGATTATGGGTTTTGTCATTTGGTATTTCCTAATTTCGTGGTAAATCCACTACTAAATTGATTTTTTATTTGTAAAGATCTCGATATTAAAATGTTTATTCAATTGATCCAACCATATAGTAGTGTCGCAAATAGAATTGAAGACATCAGAGCCATTCATGGTTCGTTTCTAAGCATTTACAGAATGAAAACCTGTCGGAGAATAATTTTGCACATTTTACATAGCACATATTCTACCTCACATTTGTACCAGAACAAACTATACTACATCACCTTTAATGTGCATGACTCTTTCACAGAGGTTGTTCCATCAAATAATCAACACATTGTTGATATCTTCTCTTATATTATCTCGAAAATTGTAAAGTATTTAAACAAAAATAAGGAAAAAAAACAAACATTTCCATGTTTTTGCCGCCATTTTGGCATCCATCTTGAATAATTGTGGCCATTTTTCAACTAAAAGTGGGGGCTGTTATTCGATAACCACCATTCTTAGATAATAGGGAGGAATTCGGTATGTTAAACATATAAAATTGAGAAGCAAACTATTAGGTGTACCACCGTCAAACCGGCGGCCATCTTGGACGCCATCTTGAATTTTCGGCTCTACGTCGGTCAAAAAGTTGGTTCTTGAGAATTTTCCTAGACTAGAGATGCTGTCCAACAAGATATTAAAAAATGGCGCTTTTATCCGACTTGTATTGATCAAAACGCTAACTACCTACACTGAAAGAAGTTGTATAATCACAGCCAGTAAAGGCGTGTATTCCTGGTAATGCGTCACAAACGATTCACCCAAGATGGCCCTGTATATTTGACACATCGACAAAACGTCTTGTGTTGTTGCTCTCGTGACCAACATCTAACCATACAAATGATTCTATTCCAACCACGTGGTACAGTAAGATTATCAGAACATCTGTATCGGAACAGCGGACGACTACATTTGGAAGCTGATAATGATGCGTTATATGGGCTAAATGCAAAACTATTCTTGTGTCGGCTTCCTCATGTTTACAGTGTAATTCAGTGGCATATCTGCGGTTCATAGCGTTCCCACAGGCCCGGTACTCATAACACACATTGACAAACCCAAACATCAAACAACATTCCCCTATCACTTCAACATAAATATTCATTTGCCCACTCATCTGCCAAAAATGACAAAAATGACACTTTAAAAGTCTTTGAGTTTAAATTTTCAGCAAAAGTTTCGGTTTGACTCTCTGATCTGGACCCGTAATGCGCGATTCATTGATGATTGCTCCACGACTCTCTCGCTCGATTTCTTTAATGGACGGATGTTTGTATGTGTCAGCTACAAAGTTGACACGATTTGCAAATTTGCTGAGTGTTCTGAGCAGATCACGGGCGATACCGCCATAAGTTGGCGAGTGTACGAAGCAGGAAAAATGCATCAACGATATAAGCGTCTACAGACTTTGGCGCTTCTGATTCTACCATTCCTTCAAGTTTGTGAAACAATTTTGCTTTATCTGTTTTCATTTTTGTACCGTCAATGTGAGCCATGCACAGCGGCACAGGCGTCAGCGGGTAACTGAAAAGCTTGCGAAGATCGATGTCCATTAAACAAGATAGATATAACAATCGCCCAAATAGGTCACGCGTGCATTTGATTTCTTTCAACTTCTTGTCTTTAGAAGTCAGTTTCATCGAAAGGGCGGTTGATGCAAAATTCTTAACTTTGCGCCTGACTATAGGCTTCTCGAATCTCTTGTCATCATTGAGGCATCCAGTTTGAACAGCTTTGAGTATTTCGGTAGCTTCAATTTGCCCGACAGCACGGCCCGTGAATAGCGAATATAAATCAGAACTTGGCACTTTGTCCGAGAACGGATTCAGTGTGGACTGTATTTCTTCCATGAGCTTGTGAAGATCTGAATTGTCGCGTTTTACTCTGTATGTTTTCAAATCGTTCACACTGTTGGGGACTTACCAGCTTTTATATTTAAGTAGCTGATTATTGACCCCCTCATGGATCGGGTAATCATCCATCGTCCACGTGCACCAGCAGAAGATAGGGACGTTATTCCAGTGAGTCTAGATGCAGCGTCCCTGTTGATGGTTTGCTCAAGGGTCCAATCAGCAGGGCTCCTGGAGAACGAGTTATGAGTACGTCGAACTGATAGGGCTCCATTTCCAAGCATCTCGCTTACACCTGGATGCATTGCTTCAACATTATATAAATCCAGTACATACATCAACATCCATCTGGCATAATTGTGCCTGGATGTTGCAAAGAAGATAGCAGACATTGCATGTAAAGAATACACGTACAATTCAAGGTCGTTTGTGTGGCAGGCTTGACTAAACAGGAGAAACAATTCAACCAGATCAATGGACATTCCCCTATACTTTGCTGTTTCGTCGTGGGCGCCCGCTCTTGTTTGGTCAAAGTATTGTTCATATGATGTCATGAGAGTCTCATATTCAACAGACTTCTCGACAGTTTGCATCAGATCTGGCGACGGATGTTCGTTCATCTGTTGAAAATATTTCAGCAAACCTTCAGGCATGCCCTTTTGGTACCAATCTAGGAATTGTCGGAAGTGTCAAATTCTGAATGCCTGTGCAAGTAATGGATGTAGGCGTTTGCACCTATTATAATGTTTTCCAGATATAAATCCTTTCAAAGAACCACTTGCTAAGACTCCAGTGTCGACAAGGATATGCGGACCACCGGACTCGTCAAGTAAATATCCAAGTGAACCAAAACATGCTTGTTGAATATGGAATGCACCAAAGTATACAAATATATTATCAAACGTCGGGCTCTCAACTGATTGAATTTGTTTGGCTGGTTTAGCTATCGCAAAGTCATAATGGACTACAACCGCCTTCTGACTGCACTCTTGTGTAACCTTCTGAGATATCCTCATGGTTTCCGCAACTACATCTAGACGAGTTGTGGGAGGTTGATGTTCTCCATATATGATATACATTGCTGAGGCAGTGGATCACACTGAAGTCTAGAGTTCCAACCAACCCACATGGGTGTCGATTTAAATAGATGACATGAAATCATCCAGGCTTCGTCGCGTCTCTTCAATTGCTGAAGATTTGTGGGAGGTGGTTTGGTCTTTATTCGGTGATCAAATTTTGACAATTTAGATTTTTTACTGTATGGCGCTAGGTCAATTTATATTAGAACATTCCAGGGAACGTTTCCGTCTACGCTGGTCGTGCGCTTGTGGTTCAAAAGTGGTTTTGTTTGACGTAGGCACAATGGCTGGTTCTGATAACATATTCCGACAGTGTCATGCAGTGTCCCACTCCCATATAGAGTCTCTGTGTTTTCGTCAAAGTTATCCCAGGCCAATGCCGTGGAGAGACCAGGCGCAGTGGTCATACCATCAGGTGTACATTGCTTTTTCTCCGACACCGAGGGAGCCATGTCAGTCTCCAGCTCCTCGATGCAATGGTAATTTAAAGATTGACCAAATCGGTTCAGGATTTCGATGACGCGTCTACTGCCAGTCATACTCTTCAAACCGAGACCAAGACACACGTGCTTAGATGGTTTTAATGCGCCCTTGGTGCAAGAAAACATACAGTCGTCAGCCGATGCTGCAGCATACCGCTATGTGCGATGGCGTTTTGATGGTCTCGAATATCCTGTGTAAAGCACTCGAAAGAAATATATCAGGAGATTTGGTGGTTGTGCAGTACCTTTAGCAAGATCTTCTGGATACAACGGGAAGGGGAAATCTTTATTCGTATTTCTAAGTTGCAAGATCAATGTTCGTAAATGAAGGGCTGTTTGAAATACCCTATTATCAAGAGAACAGGCCTGTTCCATGATTTTTTCAAGTGTCACCTGATTTTCCATTTCAGTTGAGTAAATGACATTGCCCTACTTGTTATTGAGTTTGCCCATGCGAACAGAACATTGCTACCGTTTGAGAATCTTATCACTCAAAGTAATTGCTTTATATGAACTATCTGAGAACCCGTGTGTGGCCAGATAAGCCATGTATCGTTCATGCAGGGATGTAAGCATCTCGGCACGTTTATCATTTATGATCGCAGACTCTATGTATGTTTATAGATCGTCAGTTGCACGAACGTATGCCTGCCTCAACGATACGTGCCTAGTCGGGGCTATTGAGTCGTGTGGACGGGTGTTGTCTTTGTCGCTGACTCTCAGTTTATTTAGATACTGTCTGCGACAGGAGTGGTGATATTTCACTTCTTTAGCAACAAAGTCTATTCCACAAATTTTGGCAATCATTTCGCTATCATCGTATTCCATTGCAGCATTTTGTACCACTTCTGCTGCTTCCAAAGTTTCACAAGAACCCAATGGCTCGAAATTGGAGCTTCTGGTTCGATGTTTTCGCTCTTTATTACGAAAGAGACATAGTGGGGCCAGAACTCCCGATGATGTGTTCATATGATGATAACATCTGTCCTCAGAACAACATTCCTAACAGCAGAGGTACCAACCAAGTCTGTAGCAGCAACTATTTTGACTGCTGTGAGTTTTTGTGGCAGATGCTGTGATACCCATAACTCTCGGAAAACAACTTGCCAGAAAGCTTGGCGCAGATGTCTGAATATTTTGATGAGCCGACTTTCGACAATCTCGATTGACACGCAACTTGGACCGCATCCCACATCTTACTGTCGTAGCGTTTCACTGGCCCAAAATCACCAGTTCCGCTAGTAAACATGCAGCACACATTCAATACCGCTTTGGGAGAGTGTAGCTACCATGAAGCAAAACGGAAACGAAACTAGATATAATAGAACTATAATAGACAAAGAATACAGAGTTAGAGCAAAATACAAATATTAGAAGCTAAGAGTGAGCTGAACGTGACTGTTCTGTATGGACTACCTCGTGATAGTGAAGCATGCCCGCGCATAACGCTCTTTATTTGCCAACTACCTTAGTAGTTGGCAAATAATGAGCGTAATGCGCTGGCTGGAATTGTTATGAATATGTCCAATCCAGATAGCTTCTAATATTTGTATTTTGCTCTAACAGTAATATATCAACTGAACTATTATAAATGGATTGGCGTATCGATTCTATAGGCTTAGTACACAATGCAAGCTTTCGGTCGCATAACTTCAATTACAGGTGCGGTAACCGTTTCTGTGAAAATTTAAGCGTTTGCATGGTTACCTTTGGATGGACGTATTAATCTTCTAGTTTAGTTCAATGTTATTTCCTTTGATCATAATAACTTATACTCTAGATATATTTTCCTTTGCTCACTGGTAGTCTCATGGAAAAGGCATTTCTTTATGAGCGAGTGACATCACAGTGATAAGACTTATGTACACTGTAAAAATTTGAATCTTGCACAGGAAAATGCTTGAAATGTACACTTTTCGCAATTGTACCGGTCTTGGTGGTCTTCATTTGCCGACTAAGTAATCGAATATACTCTGTCACATCATAACAACACATTGTTTTAAGTATGTGACACAAATGTAATCAATATCCTTCCATTATGGAGTCGTTTTCAATTCTTATGAATTTTTACGGTTTTTGGCTATTTTGGCACACATTTTGGCTGACATCTTGAATGGTTGCAATAACGGCTGTGCTAATTTTCTTTCGACATATCCGAATCTGGTATACAGCAAAGTTCAAAATTATACTAGAACGGATTCCAATCGACGATTATAAAATTTCTGAAGCTAACTTTCCAATTTGACATTTTAAAAACAATGGCCTTTTCAAAATATATTTGACTTTTGACCTCTCGTACTCGAGGTCATTGGTCGAAATTCTAATTCTGTGTTTATTCACTAGATAGAGTGACTTATTGCCGACAAAATAGTATATATAACGTGTTAGCTGACACTACATATGTTGCATACATTCGAAATTACTAACCCTCCCCCAACACTTAAGTAACATTTTTCGCTCTCATCAGGCATCATTCTATGTCAAATATCTCCCAAAACGCCGCGTTTCCCACCAGCAAGACATTGGTTTCCGTAAACTACATATAATTTGCCACAAAATTAGCAGAGAGGGTCTTTTTGGTCAGAGTGACGACAATAAAACCTTATGGGCTCTCGGACTAAATGTAATTTATGTAACAGCTCTGTTGGAGATGAATTACATTTTTTATTGACTTGCCAAAAATGATCCCACAGCATACAACAAAAGTACATAGCTAGATATTACTACACAAACCCGACCTTGGTAAAAATGCGACAACGTATGTCCATCAAGAACACGTCAGTATAGTGCGAAATATCTGTAGATTTTAGATAGAGGCGAAAGATTTCTTATATATATATAGAATTGATAGGATTACTTTATACGCGCAGATTTGTGCTCATTAACGTCATTTATACGTATATTTATACATATATGCCCCTCGCATCCCCCCAAGCATGGCCAGTGGGTCACTGAGTCAGGTTGACCCACTGGCGGCGAACCATCCATGCACATTCACAAGTTGGTTCGCAATAGCTCCTCCTGCACCCACTTAATCGGGAGGAGTAGGTATATACGGAGCGCGCAACCACACTGACCTGGGTGTAACCCAGAATACCCGACATTCCTGGTCCGAAAGCATCGATATGCATTTATCTATAGGCTATTTAACTCGAATATTGACATCCCTTTCATGGATGTGTGGACTTTTGGGTTTTGAAAGCATACTTTGTTAAAGATACAGAATCCAAATTAACGCTCCAAAATTAATGTTTCTTTGGCTTTGGGGGTAAAACATATTTGATTCGAGTCAAGGAACCCACCCATCAAAGCTAATAGTTGTCAGATATTGATTTTTGAAATCTGTTATTTTTCACCACCTGGACTATTTGGCGGCCTAGCAAATATTCAACGAGCCGACCGGCATACTCTCGATACCAAATTGCGTTGAACAAAATGTTGATATATAACACGTTTTGGGAAATTGTGTACTGTAATTGACACTGGTTAGCATTATTTACTGGTAGTGCGGATTTCAGGCTTTTTCGTCCGCCGGTTCTTTTTTAGATTTCCGCCTCTACGGGGGAAAAATTCAAATTAATCGATTCTGATAACTAAAGCGTCTTTTGAAGAAATGTTGTTGTCATTGTTGTTATTATTGGAGTCTGATGATACGGGGACCATCGAATCGGATTGTGTACCTTCAACGTGTATGACGGAAATAAATTACAATTAACAAAATGTGGAATGACATGAATAACAATTAAATGATTACACCGGTGTAGTTATGCCGATTCGTGCGATTGAATATTTCATCATGGATAATGCAGTCTGAATCGTTCATCTTCCTTCCTGTGACGTCATATGAGGGACTACTAGCGACGCGCAGTGTCAAATTTGAAAGGCTGTTGGCTTTTTTAACCCTGTGCCAATGCATTCTCTTATATATGCGAGTCGACCATAGGTCGCCTCGCATATATAAGAGAATGCATTGGCCTAACAATGTTTTATCATTTTTTTAAAATAAATGTTTCTTACAATTTTTAGGACATCAAATAAAAAACATCCATTACCCTGCAGGGAGCCCCACACATATATAGAGGCATATATAAGAGTGTCGTCTGCTCATGTTTGTCTGGGGCTCTGTATGGGTGAAATTATAAAATTGTTAAAGAATACAAGAAAAGATTATTAAAATTGTAAAAAATTGTTAGGCCAATGTATTCTCTTATATATGCGAGGCGACCTATGGTCGACTCGCATATATAAAAGAATGCATTGGCACAGGGTAAAAAAATCCCGAAAGGCTGTTGGCTTTTATCTGTCGGCGGTAATCAATAACTGATTGTTTATACAGAAACGGTTGGACCATCGAAGCTGAAAATGTGTACATATGGGTAATTTGACCCGCGGAATCGTATTAGGTAGGTCCAGTTGACATCATTTGTCTTAAAAAGGGACACTATTAATTAATTAAATAAAATAATTAGTTGTATACCCAAAATGGTTGCAATCTGGTCAATGACAATTGAAATACGATAATAAATTAACCCATAGAGTGTCATGAGATACAGATGTCGTTGAACTTAGGCGACTTAAAGCGCCAATTATGAGCAATACGGAGCGTTTCTTAAGTAGGAAAATTGGTACGAGCGGCCCATCACAAAAATCTTTTCGGCAAATTGTTCAGTGGATTAGCGGGCATCGACAAGGAATGAGAAAAACTACACCGGTGTTATGGAATGACACGATTAATAATTAACTGACAGGGCTTGCAGATTTCCGTAGAGAAAAGCCGGTTGAAACCGAACAGGCCCAACAACAGAGCTAGTGGCAATGGTAAGATATTTTCAAACAACAAGATATGAACAATAATATTGTGCATTGCGTAGTAGTATATTCCCTTGTAAGGTGCCGACTAAAGTAATTTGAACAAATTGTCTACGAATAAACCGGTTTGGTAGCAACATGAACATTAAACAATACAATTTACGATGTCTCTTCGATCTGGTGAGATGGGGTGCTAATCTATTGAAGAGATGGGTGTTTATGTACAGTATAATCAGCATTACGACATACGTGTATGGTTTATTATCACGGAGCGTGTTGAAAATTCCGGAATGTAACTAGTACTATACTCCCAAATTTTTCTTGACGTTTGAGAAAATATTTCTTACTTTTTTTTAGATATTAGGAAAAGGCTTTCTGTAGAAATTATTTCTTATATTAAAAAAATATAAGAAGAACATGACTTTCTAGAAGTTAAGAAATTATTGTTTGTATTAAGAAAATATGAGAACATGACTTTCTATGATTTAAGACATTATTTCTTATATTAAAAATATGAGAAAAATAATTGATCCGTTCTTAGAAAACGTTAAGAAAAATATTCTCATAATCAGAATTTAAATTTCTATACGAAATTTATTTTCTAAATACAAGAAAAATAGATGTAAGAAAATGTTCTAGGTATACTCCCAAGATAATATTTCTTATTTTAAGTTTTCTTTTTTCTCAAAATAAGAAAATCCTTTTTGGCAGTGTAGTATTTACACCGCAAGGATGTGCACTTCAGTTTCTGCGTTACATGCAAAAGTTAATAAACATTCCAAATGAAACTACCACGCACGCTGTGGAGAAACATTACTTCGTGTGTTGCATGCCCGAAATAAATCGATAGTCTTATATAGTAATGGGCACATCCACCCTGTTTTGGGTGGATGTGCCTTCAATGAATGCATTAGCGATATATAATATTTCATATTACATATACTATAATATAATAATTATGTACCTGTTAAATGTGCTTTTGTCATATATTTGTATTTAAATTTTGTATATCGCATATATCATGATTGTTGATTTATTGAGATTAAAGAATTGAATTGAATTGAAATTAATTTGTTTGTCCCGACTGTTGGGTGCATTCTAAGCAGAAAAGCCGAACTTTATAGATGTGAATCATTTGGTGTTTTAATGATATGTGTACCTTTAAATTTATTTAACAACATACTTGTAATTTACAAATACGTTGCTTTCGTCGTGGCATGGCGGCCATTGTGATAGCCGTTTTAAGGCCGCGATTGCATTATTATCTGTCCTTGTAACTCGATCTAATCTAATTTCACACAACCTGGTATACACTGGATGGAGGAGTAATGCGGTCTGGTGTAGCCGATGATGGATATTGTAGAAAAACCTACTTCTCAAGGCTGTAAAATTGGCATTTTTAAAACTAAGTTAAAAAATAGGCTCGAAGCGGATTTTAGCGGATTTTGGATATGTTATAGGGGATATATTCTTCTAAACGGAATAAAAACCAACTTAGTCCAATGTTTTTCTATGTCAGACCTTCTATCGACCAGACTAGATGGCCATTTGCGGATGTTATAGGTTGGAAATTGTCAACAGTTTGGAATTCTGATGCAACGCAACCCACGAGTGTGCAAATATTACACGCGGAAATTTCTGTCTGTGTCAAAGGGGGGTTCACTTGGAAATTCTAAGTTGGACAGTTCCCCGAACCGAGACCATCGAGCAACGTCCCTGGTTATTGTTATCTTGTTACTTTCATGTCTGGTATATGCTTTTTTAATATTAAACTACATGTCAATTGTGAATCTGATATATTTTGGTTTCCGGATGATATTTTTAGTTGGTATTGTATTATGAAAAGTATCGATGGTGTTGCCACGGAAGCGTATTCGGGACATGGTAGAAACAAAATAAAGTCAATTTTTTTACTTTTTATTTCAAAATTTTGACTTAATTTGAGATAAAAAGTCGAGATAAAAAGTCGATAAAAAGATAAAAAAAGTCGAAATTTTGACTTACAAAGTCAAAACATTGAGTTTACAAAGTCGAAATTTCGAGATAAAAAGTCAAAATGTTGAGTTTGAAAGTCAAAATTTCGAGATTAAAAGTCAAAATTTTGAGTTTATAAAGTCAAAATTTTGAGATAAAAAGTCAAAATTTTAACTTTATATTTTTCTACCATATCCCGAATACGCTTCCGTATGTTGCCGCTGGCGCAGTATGTTTTTTCTTTTTATCACACGAAGGCCACTATACAGTGGATTAACACGGCATAGTTTTTGTCAGGAATTATATAGTTGGGGTGTAAACAGGTGTTGTAAATTTAAAAACACTTCTTCAAATATTTCCGTTATTTCGTCAAAAACACTTCTTCAAATATCTCCGTTATTTCGTCAAAAACACTTCTTCTCATACAAATCGCCGTTATTTAGTAAAGGTACATTATTTATAGAGTTATTACCCTTCAGATTAAATATGAAGCTAACATGCAGGATTATCTATATATGTCGTGATTTAGTGGACAATCCCAAGCTCGCGTGTCACGCGTGGTCGGATTGACCATTAATTAATGAAAATTTAGGTACGGATTGTCCATTTATAAATGGCCAATCCTTAAAGAATTGCCTGCCTCGGACACACAATTGGAAAGATTTTCTTTATTCTTAAAAATGCATTTAAAGAGTTTAAGTATAGAACCACTATATAAATAGACGCCACAAATCCTGGTACTACACTGACATCATATCTGCTATGTATCGCACGGAGAAGCAAACATACACTTCTCCGCTCTCATTGATGGGCTGATGTATTACTATATACTGGGATATTATTATATTTAAGATGTCTGCGAGATAGGCAAGATGGTACGCATAATGGAATAATGTACCGTATAAATATTTATTTATATTTAGTTTGTATATACCCATGCACATATGTTCTGGTTGCATGTATTATTGTTTGCATGTTTTTTGCAATAAATTGTTGATTGATGTATAACTACGATTGCCTGTGATCCGATGGGCGTAATTATGTCACAGTGTCTTTATCTATGCACATGGACTGTTAGATGGGCGATGGTGTACACTGTATTAAATAACCGTATTTTCAACGGTAGAATACCGTTAATTTAACGGTATGTACGGTAATAGCGCCCGCTCTCACGCGGCGAAGCCGCGGAAGCGACGCGACCTTGGATATACGTATGCGAATATGAGATATACTAATCGACTTTTTCAGCCCACTCTAAAAATAGATTAAATTACCTAAAGTAGAATAATTTATTCATAATTCAAAGGTCAGCGGAGTCCAAAAATGATTGTTGGCGACGGCCGCCATTTTGTATTGATTAATGCCACCTCGAAATGTGTAATTGGGCAAAATTCTCCAGGGCAAAAATTAAAAACTTTGATCTAGCAACTGCTAGCTATATATACTTCATCATATGTAGGAACATCATGCTCCTAAAGCCAAATCTATTTTCAAAAAGTGAATGTAAATTAAACAAAAGCTCTGGTTAACAAAAAAGTTAAATTGCATGAAAAAGGTTTTTTTTACATATTTCATAAAAATTATTAAAAATATTTACCCCCAAAGAGGAATCTAGCGACCTTGCTGGCCGTTTACATATTATCTTCTATTTTCTAATTGTATTTCCGCCTAAAAGATTGATGAAATATTCTCAAAGTTCAAGGCCGACAAACGGAAACTTGGAAAGTTCCAATTGAAAGATCGCAGAGTCATTTTAAGATTCCTTCTTGAGAAACCATGCAGTAAAGGCGTCATGACATAAAGACGTACACCATGACGTCACTACCTACACCGGCGCGCAAAATTCCAGACAGGACTGCGTCGATGGCCAGACAGCTGAGACTCGTATTACATGGCAGGCTAAATATTTATCCACATTTACGTTATATGTGATTATTTACATACATTGTATATATCATTTTCTTGTGTCCCATTATAAGGGTGGATACACACATGCATGTAATTTCTGTATGTAAAATACATATGTATTTTACATGGCCACACCAATAATTTACAACATTAATCACCTGCGCGCGAGCGGTTCATTGTTAACAGGCCAGACAAGTGAGTAGTGCTAAGCGAAGTCAAATTGTGTTCTGTCAGTACATTTAAGGCCAGTCCAAAACGTCTTCTCTTACGGGTGCGGAAATTAGTCAAGTCTGTGTCATATCTGGCATTTGATTAATGCACGAACACCAGAAGCCATACGTCTGGCATATACAGGCTTGATGTAGAACATTTTCAACCATGATGCTTGTTTGGGTCGGGTCTCGATCGAAAGCTTCAAGTCGCTAAGGGACTTAGTTGAATGTATCGGTCGGAATAATCTGTGCAAGAAGGTACAATATGATATGTTTTACTTAAATAGCTCAGAGTTAGCCACCCCCGCCTGGTAGCTTTCGGGGTCTTATATAGCCCCTGCATGAGTCAGGGAAATCCTAATCCACCACTGTTATAAATAAGAGAGGACTGGTAATTATTTAAATAGAAAGTCTACCATATGGGTTATCCCACGAACAATTATTTTAAGTGGCCTGGCGACTCGGTCCAAGGTAACGGCTTATCTACATTCCGACTTAATTGGAACTAGAACTCAGTGTGTTCAACACGTAGGCAATGATTGGGTTGTCAGTTGACACATATTACATCGTCTGTATAATCCATGTAAAACGCCAAATACACGATAATTACAGAGAGTACATGCATATGTGTATCCACCCTTAGGGTTTATCATCAAATCCTTCTATACAGATAACAATTCATCCGATAATCCCATGCACAGTAACACGCGGGCGCAAATTACGTTTACGTACATGATCATATTAGCGCCTGCTCTTCCGCGGCGAAGCCGCGGAAGCGAAGCGACCTACGGTATACGTATACGGATATGAGATATACTAATCGACTTTTTCAGCCCAATCTTAAAATAGATTTAAATTACCTAAAATAGATAATTTATTCATAACTCAAGGGTCAGCAGAGTGAAAAAGTATTGTTGGCAACGGCCGCCATTTTGTATTTATTAATACCACCTCGAAATGTGCAAAATGCTCCAGGGCAAAAATAAAAAACTTTGTTCCAGCAAATGTTAGATATACTTCATCTTATGTAGGAACAACATGCTCCTAAAGCCAAAGATATTTTAAAAAATTGAATGAAAATTAAACCAAAGCTCTGGTTAACAAAAAAGTGAAATTGCATGAAAAAGTTTTGTTTGCATATTTTATAAAATTATTAAAAATATTTGCCCCGAAAGAGGAATATAGGTGCCTTACTGGTCGTTTAGATATTATCTTCCATTTTCTAACGGTATTTTCGCCTAAAAGATTGATGAATTATTCTCGAAGTTCAAGGCCGACTACAAGTTCTGATTGAAAGATCGCATAGTCCTTTTAAGATAACTTTTTGGAAAACCGGTAAAGGCGTCATGACATCAAGACGTGCATCATGACGTCACAACCTACATCGGCGCGCAAAACTCCAGACACAGGACTGCGTCGATGGCCAGACAGCTGAGACACGTGTTACACGGTCAGGATAAACGACACATCTGCCAAACATTTACGTTATATGTGATTATTTACATATATATAATTGTCTTGTGTCCCGTTACGGTTTATCATCAAATCCTTCTAAAGATAAAAAATATCCGATAATCCCATGAACAGTACCAAACGGGCGCAAATTACGTTTACGTATGATCATATTATTCATATTTACGGTAATACTTTTAATTGCGCGTGCACGCGCTATGTATTTTGGGAAGGGTCTGATCGCCGACGCCATTTTCTCGGATTGTGAAGTCGTGTGTTAGTCAATGGTTGGGAAAACAGTTGTTGGGTTGTTCTTAGTGTGTTTGTCAAGGTTTTGTATTGAATAATTTATTGCTCATTGTTCGAAATCATGGTAGCGTCTGTGATATTATTAAAATTTTATTTATTACGCCATTTACGGCCAAATTACAATCAACTATTGAGCATGTTTGTATAATTATACGGTAGTGGAGTATGCGGTGTACTGTATGTTTGACGGTATAATTGTATAATTATACGGTAGTGGAATATACGGTGTATTGTATATTTGACGGTATTATTGTACAATTATACGGTAGTAGAATATACGGTATACTGTTAATTATACGGCAGACTACTGGCAACTGAGCTGCCGGTACTCTACCGTAAACATTACGGTGGGTTATTTACAGTGTACAGCTTAGCTTTTCGGTTTATCTTATCGAGTCGATGTTGCTGTTACCATATACAAAGCCCTAGAAAATATCAGGGATTCGACTTTTTTTAAGTATTTAGTTTTTGAAAAATAAAACTCATGACAAAATAACATATACACGTCATCTTCGAAGACAACCAAGAAATGTGCCAGACAAAAGGTCTGCTTATAAAAAGTATACATACTCCTTTGTTTACTAAAAATCAGTGAGATCTATGCGATTTTGTATACGTTATTTTGTATACGTTATTTTGTATACGTTATTTTGTATACGTTATTTTGCAATTGCTATTTGATCAGAATGTTTAGCAGTTGAACATTTCATTTAATTTGATCAGAGCTTTAGTCACAAAACATCATCATACATGATATAATGTTATCACACAGAATATAATGTAGTACACATAATGTAATTTGACCACCCATAATATGTTGTCACACAGAATACGTTATCACACAGAATATAATGTTATCATTAGAATATAATGCTATCACACATAATACACCACACCGAATATAATGTTATCACACAGAATATAATGTTATCATAGAGAATATAATCTTATCACACAGAATATAATGTTATCATAGAGAATATAATGTTATCACACAGAATATAATGTTATCACACATAATATAGTATTATCACACAGAATATAATGTTATCACACATAATATAATGTTATCACACATAATATAATGTTATCACATAGAATATAATATTATCACACAGAATATAAGGTTCTCACATAGAATATTATGTTATCACACAGAATATAATGTTATCACATATAATATTATGTTATCACCATATAATATAATGATATCACACATAATACACCACACCGAATATAATGTTATCACACAGAATATAAGGTTCTCACATAGAATATTATGTTATCACACAGAATATAATGTTATCACATATAATATTATGTTATCACCACAGAATATAATGATATCACACAGAATATATAATGTTATCACATAGAATATAATGTTAGCATAGAGAATATAATGTTATCACACAGAATGCTATCACACATAATATAATGTTATCACACAGAATATAATGTTATCACACAGAATATAATGTTATCACACAGAAAACTATCACACATAATGTAATGTTATAACATAGAATTTATTGTTGTAACACACTATAATATGTTATCACGCAGAATATGTTACCACTCAGAATATATTGTTGCCACCATTATATAATGTTATCACACATAATATAATGTTATCACACATACTATAATGTTATCACATATACTATAATGTTATCACACAGAATATAATGTTATCACATAGAATATTATGTTATCCCACATAATATAATGTTGTCACAAAGAATATACCACGAAGAATAGAATGTTATCACACAGAATATAATGTTATCACACAGAATATAATGTTATCACATAGAATATACCACGCAGAATATAATATTATCACACATAATAGAATGCTATCAAACAGAATATAATGTTATCACACAGAATATAATGTTATCACATAGCATATTATATTATCACACACAATGTAATGTTATCACACAGAATAAACCGGAATATAATGTTATCATGTTATCACACATAATATAATGTTATCACACAGAATAAAATGTTATCACACATAATATGATGTTATCATACCGAATATAATGTTATCATACATACTATTATGTTATCACACATAATATAATGTTATCACACAGAATAAAATGTTATCACACATAATATAATGTTATCACACAGAATAAAATGTTATCATACATAATATGATGTTATCATACCGAATATAATGTTATCACACAAAATATAATTTATCATACAGAATATAATGTTACTACTCACTCAGATTATATTGTTATCACACAGATTATAATGCTATCACAAAAAATATGTTATCACACAGAATATAATGTTATCACAAATAATGCAATGTGATCACACAGAATATAATGTTATCACACAGAATATAATGTTATTACACAAAATATAATGTTATCACACAGAATATATTGCTATCGAAATTCTCTGTATACATCTACAGATTATATGGACCAGAGGTGCGGAGGAGAGATTAACATGGCATTAGAAGGGATCCAAGCAGGAAAACTTAAATTAACTGCCGCATATTCATACAGTGATGATATGGACTGCGTTTTGCAGATAAAGGCGCCAATTGGCAAGAAGCTGATGTTCAATAATCCCTCCCTGGACACGGAAAATGATAAGGATGAACTGTATATCTACGACAGCCCACATGTGCTGACGGGATTATTATCATCCAAAGGTAAACTGAACAGAATATTCAAAGTTTTGTACAGCCAGATAAATTGAACAAATAAATAATTCCAACATATATGACTAAAATGGATAAATAGAGAATACCTACGAGTTTTGGTTGAATACCCGAATTATCTCATGAGTGGGAGCAAGGAAGTACAGAATTTCCACGAGCGGCTGCAAGCCGCGAGTGGAAATTCTGTACTTCCTTGCACCCACGAATGAGATAATCCGGGTATTCAACCAAAACCCGTAGGTTTTCTTTTTATTATATGCGCTATAAACCGCACCAAAACTGCTAATTTTGTCCTACAGTTCATTCAAATTGTTAGAAAGCTTCGACATTTGCATTTTGTTTACATTCCATCAATTGATTTGCTCACCACCGAATGACAAATATCGAGCATAGCCGCCATAAGAAATAGTCCCCATTGTTTTATTCTGAAATGATGCGAGAAAATTAATGTATACATAATTTAGTGATAAGAATATATTAAAACAAATGAGTTAACATTATAACAATTAAATAACAGTTTATGAACCGTGAAAATCAATAATTACAACAATAGTCCGGCTGTTATTGATACGCTTTGAAACTTAATGTGATTCGCCGCTATAAACCGGAAGTAATCTCCGAAAAAGTAATACTATTGTGTTATCCATCGAGTCGGTCAGTGTTATCCATCGAGTCGGTCGGTGTTATCCATCGAGTCGGTCCAGGCGATGGATATAACGCTCTACGCCACGGCAATTTCCCACTATTTAATGGGGAAGCATATAATAATATTATCGATGGATAACACTGACCGACTCGATGGATAACACAATAGTATTACTTTTTCGGAGATTACTTCCGGTTTATAGCGCGAATCACATTAAGTTTCAAAGCGTATCAATAACAGCCGGACTATTGTTTTAATTATTGATTTTCACGGTTCATAAACAGTTATTTAATTGTTATAATGTTAACTCATTTGTTTTAATATATTCTTATCACTAAATTATGTATACATTAATTTTCTCGCATCATTTCAGAATAAAACAATGGGGACTATTTCTTATGGCGGCTATGCTCGATATTTGTCATTCGGTGGTGAGCAAATCAATTGATGGAATGTAAACAAAATGCAAATGTCGAAGCTTTCTAACAATTTGAAGTGAACTGTAGGACAAAATTAGCAGTTTTGGTGCGGTTTATAGCGCATATAATAAAAAGAAAACCTACGGGTTTTGGTTGAATACCCGGATTATCTCATTCGTGGGTGCAAGGAAGTACAGAATTTCCACTAGCGGCTTGCAGCCGCTCGTGGAAATTCTGTACTTCCTTGCACCCACTCATGAGATAATTCGGGTATTCAACCAAAACTCGTAGGTATTCTCTATATATGGACTCGAAGGAGAAGTACTATCAATAACATGCTGGTCTATGTTAATTGCGCACTCTGAAGGTTGCAGCTTGTAATGATGTAGTGAGATTTGGTGAAGATATTTTCTGTTAAAGTTGACGTCGATCATGACATTGTTGACGTAATCGGTTTATATTGTTCAGGGACATGTAATACATTTTGCTATTGAACGGTTTGAAATCATGCATTTGTTCCAAATTCCGCAAAATTAAACCAATTGGTGTGCAATATTAAACCAATGGGTTTGCGATAAAGTATGTTATTTATGTATTAGACGCAAAGAAGTAACACATTATAGTTGTCGTAAAAAGTAAGCTAAAACTGTGAATACAACTGAAATATTTTGTAGAACATTACTGGCAGACCAGAACGGACTGGTTGTGTGTTCATAGCTCTATTTTGATTATAAATGTAGCTACTATTGTATTAGTGATGTTGTGTTAACGCAATCGTTTAGGGACAGGGGGGCCTCAACTAGTATCAAACTGAGAAAAAAAGTTGTGTCCATCTAAAATTTATAATTAATTACACACAAGTTGACCCATCTGTAAAAGATCCAGAAAACATATTGTAGACGGCAATTGTATAACAAACACCTTGAAATTTATCTTGAAAATTTCACTGCAAAATTTCATTTTTCCTGATTCACTCTAAACATGTGCTGGGACTAAATTTTCAAATAATTATCAAATTTGCTATTCTTCCACTAACATTATTACCCATTCAGCAAATAAAAGTGATGATAAGGTAAGTTAATTCAAAATATTATTTTTGCTTCTAAAAAATATACACATCCAAATGGTCACCATCAGTTCAAAACAGCAAATGCGGTTTTATGAGATATGAGTGAAATAGTCATTTCTCCTTTCCCGGTCGCCATTTCTGAAAGCATCTTGGTTGGGAGTACTCCCCCACATAATAGGTATCATAATGACATAGCATCGCGGAAATATATACACGGGTATGCATCAGACGATTCAAATCACGCAAATATTGATATATTTCTATAGCTACTTTTCCCCAAAAATTCCATGAAGGTCTTATTTAGTTAAACATATCCAGACTATCACTCGCTTCGAGACAACTGACGAGTAGAGTCACACATGGGATCTTACACGTTACCATCCATGTTTGTCGAATTGGCTTTGGGTATTAGTTTGCTAACATACAATTTCCGTCATTGCAGCAACATTAAGTGGATACGTCAGTCACTTTGGCAACATAAAGACCACGCAGAGATACGCAACACTGAAATTCATCAGTGACGGGTCTCTAACTATGGATGGATTCACATTGGTTTTCACGGCATTTAAATCAGGTCAGTACATGTACATCAACAGGTCAACGCATGAACGGTGAGCATAGAAATATCATATTAGCCACCCTCCCCCGTTCACTGGTGGATCAGTTTGGAAATTCATGGCGATTAAGGATTACACTATCATAAGCATATCTTGCTTTCCCGGGATTGGTGGTTTCTCTGTGCGGTCTTTCCTCCACCCGTTAACTCTTTCGTTGCGGGAACTGCGCTGGTGCCACATTACCATCAACGTGCTTCCGAACCCTTTTACCGCGACAATGTGCCCCCCCCCCCTTCCGGTTGACCGCGACAGGCCGATATATCGGCCCCGACGTCGTAACATGCGAAATTCAGTTGTGAACAACGTCATTTGTTTTTTTTAATTAGCAGCAAGAGGGTGTAATGGCTGTGCAATTTATGTCACCCAATTTTGCAGAAATATATTTGTGTCGTAATCGCTTATACGCACATATATCACATGAAACCCCTATTGTATCATTGAAAAAGCCATTACCTTATCTCCCACTAGTTACATATCACTTGGCATCGCGACAACAAAATATCCGCGCGTTTTTACATTGATTCAGGCGGATAGTACTATTTCGAAAAGCCGCGCATGACACCAAAACCAGACAATGCAAAATGATTCCTTTGTTCATTAAAGTTAAACAATTATCCAACTTCTTTGCACTAACGTAAATAGACGCACAAACAAAGAGGCAAATTGGGGACTATATTTTCCGTCGCCAGTCCCAGAGCGCGCAATACTGTCATATACGGTTGTGAAGCGTCTCAGCCAACGCTGTAAATGTATGCATTTTGCAACTCCTTTTAAAGATTTTGATTTGTTAAAAATGAATAATGCTCTATAGTTATCTTCATGTGATATACAAGATCTTCAACTCGTTATGTTAGGATAACAGATTTTATGAATCTCGTTTCATAAATCTGATTCACAACTCGTGTAGGACTCGTTGTGAATCAAATTTATCAAACTCCTTTCATGAAATCTTATATCCTAACATAACTCGTTGGAGATCCTCTACTCGCATATATGGTAGCCAGCTAGGCGCGGACCGCCTCTCAGTAGGTGCACCGCGCCTCGAGCGAAGGCGCGCGGCGCCTTTCGCTGATTATCATCGCGCCGATCCGCGGAGCGGTCTTCGGACCTTCGTTCGTCGTCCGTTGCTTCTACTAATTACGTCCGCGCGTTCGGTTTGATTGAATTATCGAAACTAAATGTAGCTTTAACCCTTTCAGTGCCAAGTCCGACGTTTGCATCAACCCATATTTCCTTGATCATTTTTCAAATTTACTGATTATAATAATGTGATACATTGATGGAATGAGCTCTTAGTTGTATACGTATACGTTTACATCGAGGTAGGTCGCTACTTTCACCCTTTCAGTGCCAAGTCCGATGTTTGTATCAACCCATATATATTTCCTTGATCATTTTTCAAATTTATTGATTATAATAATGTGATACATTGATGGAGTGAGCTCTTAGTTGTATACGTATACGTTTACATCGAGGTAGGTCGCTACTTTCTTACATCAGAGGATACGTTCTTACACCAGAGGATGCAAAAAGGCAAATACGTACTTAGCGTGATTAGTTATATACCAGCTATAAAATACGATTTGTATAGGCACATGCATGGTACACTTGAAGAGACACGGAAGTGACTGGAATTGGAATTCATTAGAATTTTTAAATTCTTCCGACTTGATCATCACTCTACATGCACATGTCTGATATGGCTATAATCCAATTCAAGGCAATCAGGGTTTACTAATGTAACTCTGCGCTTTATTTTCTATGTCAAGAAATATACCTAAATCGAGAGCGTTTCACCACACGGATAAAGACAATAAAGAGCGTTGTGTGAATTTTTTTTCGAAATAACCAACATTGGTTTCAGTCCGATATAACAATGTATAAGGCAATCAGGCTTCTCTTATCAGTTGCAGTATATCTTATTATCTCTGTTACTAGTAGTGTTAGCACAACAAAAAGAGTTATCAATAAAGAGTGTTTTGTCATATATAAAATTGATATGTATTAACCATCAACCTTCAGTGCGGTGTAACATAGTGCATGATTTTGGTCTCTTTCTTGTATCTGAATAATTGCCTTTGATGCGATGCGATGTGTGATTTAAAATGAGATATTGGCATAGTGTGCCATCGCCTTAGTACTATCTTATCATGGGAAATAAAATATGCTGCCAAAATTAAATAAATCCTTCATAGTCATGTCAAGTCTGTATAATAAACTATAAATATGTACTTTCTGTGTCCAATTACTCAACATATATCATGAACCGAGGGTTTTTATAAATAACAGTGTATGTATGAAACATTCAATAACGTATATATATATTATTTTTTTTTAAACTAGTAATGGCTGCGCTGGTATTTGCTAAATAACATTAATAGCTAAATTGTTGATAGTCGATTTGCAACAGCTAAAACAAACAGTATTAACTTATTTGTATTGTGCTTCTGAATGCTTCATACACATTATAGCGTTTCTTGCATATGTTCAGATTATCCGAACACCGCAATAATGACAACTTTAAAACTGATTAATGGTATCTTTTCGTAACAGCATCAGTTTGCCGTAACATCGCATAGCAGTTAATCATTATCCATCAGCACCATATCACATTAGCAGGACAACTTGACTAGGGTGTGTTCCTAAATTTCCACCGCGGATCGATTCGGTCATGCGTTGATGGTTCTTCGTCGTTAATGACTAATAATTACGCACGTCAGTTCGCGTCAATTGATTTATCAAGACGGGTCAAACGTGCTTAAAGTGACTGTTAACGTGTGTCTCTCAATGCATGTATGTATAATCGAGTTTGGTCACTATGTTCTGACATCTGATGATATAACAGGCCGTTAAATACACAGCTGGATTAAACTTTTATACCAGCTATAAATATCAACTGTATTGATATAGTATACACGTGCATGGCAAACACAAGTATTCAGATTATAGTCTTATAAATCATTATTACAATAACAAATGTAACATTTTTTACCTATATCGTTTATTCTGTAAACAATCTTGGTACTAAGAACAAATTATCTTGAGCCATATGTAAAAGCCAAATGTAGTGAAATTAGCCGCATTTTTCAAAACACAATGCGAGAAAACATTGCGAAATGCTCAACTTCATACTAATCATATTAAATATAGTAATTAAATCATGTGCCCAAACGTCTTCGACGACGTTCCGAAACATCCAAATGCTTGGTCTGAAATAACAATTGCCGAAACCCCAGGTGCCGAAACATCCTGAAAACTAGGTGCCGAAACGTCCATGTGCCGAAATGTCCTGCACCCGGAAAAGTTACACCATGACGTTGTTCATCAATATTCGTTGAATGAAATCATACGAATGTAATGAACATTATGGAATTGACATGTCTTCTCCATATATATAGTATATCAGTCGCATCGCTCACCAAGCGTCAACAAATATATTGGTTAAATTCCGTAAAAATGTTCACGCTCCCCACTCGGCATGCATGGTATAATTATTTTCACTTTGGTGTTGGTATAGTTTATACTACGTGTAGCAGACAATAAAGACTACTCGGAAATACGTTTGGTCTAATTTATAATCTAAATTATAATTGGGATCCATTCTTTCGATGAGTCGTTGTGGACGAAGTGTAATTATTGATAATCAATATAGGTTATGTGAATCCGATTTGGTCTTAGGCACGTACCGACATGATGTGGGTTGTCAATACAATACAATACAATAATTAATTTGTATAGCGCTCAATATTATGAGTACATATTCAACGGCGCTTTACATTACATCGAGCTCATTGCCTAATCAGCATAATACATGTACATGCACATATATCTAGGAATTAAATGCTACATCAAAGAGATATGTTTTGAGGCCGGTCTTAAACATATTTAAATCAGTGAATATTTTCAAGTGAGGTGGAATGCTATTCCATAGATGTGGACCTGCAAATGAAAATGCCCTATCGCCAAACGTTTTCTGTTTGTTGAAAGGAGTGTACAAAAGCATACTGCTATCAGATCGTAATCCATATGTACACACATTTCTGTCTTTGATCATATCCTGTATATACAATGGTGACATGTTATTACGAGATTTGAATACAAGCAAAATAATTTTGAACATGATTCGATACTCCACTGGCAGCCAGTGTAATTGCTTGAGGAACGAGGACCATAATTTGCATAGTTAGAAATTTCATGACTCAAATTTCAATAGTTGGAAATTAAAAGTAACAAGTGAATCGAATGATCTAAGTGTTTCAATTTCCGACTTCAAGTTCCGACTTCTATGTTTTACCGAACATTGCGTCATGGTCACTAGTCTATTAGTAATGCCAAACCTCCATATCTTTCTGATAACAGCTTTAACGATATAACATTCAGCATGCATAATTGTTACCATCATATATTGTTACTTCTTGGAATTTGAATACGTGTAACTCGTATTCGCTCATCAGCCATATTCTGATTAATAGCATGTATAATGTGCATGTTCTGCACGCAGACTGTGACGCAGTATACTCGAGACATAACATATGGATCAATGCTATGTCATGATTGTCATTCGTGTCTTTATTTACACAGTCCATGCTCTTAAACAGAATGTATGGAAACCCAAATTATGAAGCCAATATTGAAATATTGCATTACTCAAAACCAAATGCTATATAGTTGGATATTTGATTAGACAAAAATCCTATATATTTGGAAATGTTATTAGACCAAATTCTGCGTAGTTGGAAATTGTATGGTCTCACCCACGGTTGGATCCCTTTGGAACGTCCCTATTTGGCGGGAATACCAGGTAATATATAAACCAATTTTGATTTAAAAAACAAAAGCCAGTTACCCCAATGTGAGTGGTTTAGCTTTGTTATTTAATTACGCTAACGTATGGACATATTACCATATTTATTCTTGTCGACCACGTCCATCGATAACTTATATAGTGCGTAGAAATAACCACACGGAACATGGTGCTGTTATCCCTTACACGAACAAGTACCCTTATGATTTTTGCGATGCTTGATTAATCTGCAAGGCCAGTGTCTAGTTGAAACATTCAAAAACATATATTCTTGAACTTTATTAACGCATGCCATACTACTAGTGTTCGCGCTGCCACTTGCCAAATTTGCTAATGGCAAAAATAATTCAAATTTGGCAAAAAATAATTTCATTTGGCAAATCACTTTTTAATTCCTCTAGAAAAATTTAAAACAATATTGGTCAATCAACACCATTCATTTCAGGAAACGTACAATATAATTATATTAGTGGTGTTGTATATGGTTTACGAAAAGTGAACACCTCTATTAAGATGAAGTTAAGCTGATAGCATTAATATCGATTGGTGGTGGGATTTAGTGTGGAGGTGTTTACATAGCAAACCGGGGCCCCGGTGGTCCAGTCGGTAGAGTTCCAGCTGCATTACGCCGCCACAGACCGTCCAGCGCCGACGAAGCTGGTTCTAACCCCGTCATATAGAGGGTGACCGGAATCGTGTACCTGGTGATGATACCCCGCCTGTTTGGTGCCAGTCTAGACAGGTTGACCTACATTCTCTGCAGTACATGGAGTTTGACCTATATTCTCCGCAGTACTCAGTCTAGGCAGTTTGACCTAGGTCATCATAGGTCATGACCTACTTTCTCGCTAATTTACATAATCCTAGGTCATCATATGTCATGACCTATTTGAGGTCAGGTGCTAGATGATATGTAGGGCACCGCTTTCGGTCCACCATCGTATAATGAACGGAATATTATCTACATGTATATCACGTGATGATCTCGTTGGGGTAGCTTCAGTCTTGAAGGGACACTAGGCTCTCACTGGGGATGATTATTAAAGTGACACTCACTATGGATGAATGTTAAAGTAACACATGGTGCACACTGTGGGATAATGTTAAAGTGACACTCGCATTGAAAACTTCAAAAAATTCAAAACTTCAAAAATTTCAAAAACTTCAAAAATTTCAAAAACTTCAAAAGTTTCAAAAACTTCAAAAATTTCTCAAATTTCCAAAATCTCAAAAAAATTCAAAAAACTTTAAAAACTTCAAAATACTCAAAAATTTCAAAAAACTTAAAAAACTTTTCAAAAAGAAACAAAAATGAAAAACTTTAAAAAAAATTCATAAATTAAAAAAATATGAAAAACTTAAAAAACTTCAACTTTTTCTAAAATTCAAAAATAATTTAAAATTAAATTAAAATTAACGGTCTTTTAATATATCTAACCCACTGCCACTTCTGAGGGTTCCACACTACACCTGAGGGGATATTGAGTGGTCTACACACGTCTCCTAAACCCTAGAATAAGATCCAGCCCATAAGAAACTATGCCTCCTGCAATGCCTGTCAGTCGAATCTGACGCTATCCCTACTTCTGGCGCAATGCCTGAGTCATTCGAATCTGGCGCAATCCCTACTTCCGGCGCAACGCCTGAGTCATTGGAATCTGACGCAATCCCTCGTGAAACCTACCGGCTGACTCCACACCCATCGGCTAAGCGTTGTATCACATGCTTATTATTTGATCATATCGTGGAAATTCAATGTTTTGTCATGACTCATGAGATATAACCCATATCCACTGAAAAAGGGTGGATATCCTCTATTTATTCATAATTTTCTTTGTTATCTTTTTTTTTTTATCCCTCTTTTTTATCTACCACTTCCTGTTTTTATTCGCTCTTCTTTTTCTTACAACTTCTAATCCCTCATAATCTTCGAATATCCACTTTCATCTCCAAGTTTTTGTAAAAATTCCTTGTTTAGTAGCACCTCCAGATGGGCTCTATAGAATTTGAACGAAGCATCCATCTTGGATATTACTCTTTCTATGACTAAATCCGTTAGCACGCTCTACAGATGTCATATAGGTAGCACGCTCTACATATGTCATATAGGCCTCTTCACATCTTGTTTTCCATAATTTATTCATTCCTAATCGCTCCATTGACTGTAACAAATTAAATTACCCCCTCCCCCTGTATTGAGAATACATCCTTGATTATTAATATTTCCTCCGTTCATGGTGTGCATGTTCCTTTGGGACATCTTTGCTAATGTGAAGCCACACCTATTATATATATATATATATATATATATATACAACTTTAAAAGCCCGCGAAAATATTACTCATATTATAGACTTCCCTTTGAAGACCTTTGTATGTGACAATGATCCGTAATATTGTTTCTAAGTGACACTGGCCAGTGAAACTGATACTACGGGTATGAACTAGCCAACTTCACATCGTAACAATAATAAAAGGGACACTTCATCTATATCAGTCTCAAAACGTGTTGGTACACATCTGTGTGGAAACTAAAACCAATCACTCTTCGTCCGTCATCCGTACATAATTGTAATATAATTTTCTCAGAAACCACGGGTTCCCTTTGGCTGAAATTTGGTCTCAACATGGGATCAGAAATTATCCATGGAAGACAACAGTGTCCGTGTGGGGAGAAGCTTCGTAGTGTTTCGCTGTCGCCATGGTGTTTGTTTGGGTATAGGCATGGGTGGTGAGTGTGGTTCTCATATGGTCTGAACTAGCCTTTACTGACTGAGGTCATTTAGTGCACATGTCATCACTTCACTGATAACCATTATATGGTCAAATCCCAACACTATCAAACGCAATGTTTCAATAATGGGTTTTCTTAAAATTTTGACTAAATATTGGTTATATTATACGCATCAGCGATCCTTCTTAATAACGCTCTGTATATTTTCAAACGCATTGCACTAAATGGGTTTGGAATAGCCACACAGGAAAGGAGAAACTGAGGTCCTAGGTAGGTCGACTGCATATAGCAGTATATATGGGGTACAGACATGGACAGCAATGGGTTCCTCGTGGCTTCTGGTCTACACATGACATATTAAAGTTAACCACACCATCGGCGCGCCTTTATTGGGCTATGAAGCGCCATACAGGCTCGAATCATGGCCTTCGCCATGTGTTTCTATTTGAACCCACATTAGTAACTAAATAAAATCTTTCTCTCCAGGTTGTTTCACGCCATAACCTTGATTTGGAAAGCTTGAAGGGCTAATTAAGCTTCAATTTAAATCCCAACATTATTTGAAGAACGTATCTGGTTAAACATGTCCACCATAGTAAGCTCATTTAATTCAAAGAGCTTCACACATAGTCCCACTAGTAATGATGTGTCGTTATTTACTGCAGAAATGGTCATATAGAATACAATACAACACATTTTGGTCACATACCTTAAAGGTGCACGTCACTTTCGCAAGATATCTAACTGACCATGTATAAAGTGGAATGACATGTCGTGTATCAAATGTATAATCAGTTCCAGTATTTCGTCCATAAGGCAGTTTTGGTTGTAACATCATTGTGTATGACGGTTCATTCATATGATACCTTAGCGGTTGCACACGATACTGTCTGTTGTATTTTATGTCTTATATCATGTATATTACTTGCTCCATGGATGGTAGGAGTATGGCATTGGTGTCTGGTTCTTCGATGTATTCTAGTCATAGTTCATTCATATTATTACTCTAAAATCTCCATTAAATGGAGAAACTAAAGAGCCCATATTATGTAGACTAGTGTATAAATACTTACTTCATGCATTATTTTCATCAATTATATGTATTATAACTCCCATCAAGATAGGCTGTTATACAGAGTAAACAAAGCATGTACCAAGTGACAGTCTGTACCAAGTGGCAGTCTCATGTCACGAAAGGCCTACTATGTGGACACATGTTCTTATCAAAACGCTCTATTATGTAGGGGGTTATCAACCATTGGTCTGGAAAAGGCATACGAGCGGAACGCGTGTATACACATTTATTCGATGTACTCTTTAATCTTTGATTTCTCTTTATTGTCGTTAATTTATAGCATTATTAGTAGAAATCTAAACTCGCCGTTATATTGAGAAAATAATGCGTCAATACCAGTCAATACTGCTTTATTGGCGGTAAATGAAATTATTGAATCATGTATCGCAGCTAAACAAGCGAGACAACTGATCACAACACAAAAATTAGTAATATTTTTGAAGCCTTGAGTGGTTTGTAATACACAGTGTAAATTTTCATTATTGCTACCATTTAAGGAAACATGCCCCCGATAGGGCTACTATGCGAACACATGTCTATATTAATTTCACATATTCCTTACCGTTCATTCATATATACGCCAAGCTCTCTGTTAATACAGAGGCATCAAAACATTGGTCTGGAAAAGACCTACTATGTGGATGCGTGTATACATATTTACTTGATGTATTCTTTAATCGTTCATTTCTCTTTATTATCGTTCATTTATAGCATTATTAGAAGAAATTTAGTCTAAAATCTCCATTACATGGAGACAATAAAGAGCCCATATGGTGTAGACTAATGCATAAATACTTCATGTATTCTTTTCACCAATTATATGTATTGTACATCCTATACATTTAGTCTGTTATACAGAGGAAACAAAGCATGTACTACGTGGCAGTTTCATATGACGATAAGACCTACTATGTGAACACATGTGCATATTAATTTCACATATTCTTCTCAAAACGCTCTATTTTATACGGGGGTATCAAACATTGGTCTGGAAAAGGCCTGCTATGTGGACGCGTGTATACATATTGACTTCATATATGCATTCATAGTTCATTTCTCTTAATTGTCGTTCATTTAATAGCATTATTAGTAGAAATATAGTCTAAAACCGTCGGTATATGGATAATATATAGCGTCAATACTGTTTTATTGTTGGTAACTCAAATTATTGCATCATGTATCGCAACTAAACAAGCGAGACAACTCATAAATTCTTAATAGTTCTGATGTCTATGGCAGTTCACAGAGTGTATATTTTTCATTGTTGTTACCATTTTAGTGCATAAATTACTGATTTCTGTGTAAGAACGCTGGTCTCCATTGTTGTTATGATTGTGCCTATACCTGTCCATATTCTTAAAGCAAGTACGGTACCTCTATGTGATATGATGTATAAAAATTTCCATTTTCACAGGTAAATCACGTATAAACGCTCTTTAATGTATAGTTAAACTGAGTTTTCACATGCAGGGCTATGTCTTTGTGGACTATATACGTGGTATACTTCAGTATATACACGAAGTGAATGTGTTCTAAGTATGCGTATCTGATTTATGTATACGTCCGTGTTTCTTAAAGCAAATCCAATACATATTAGTGCGTTATATTATGATGTACATTAAGTGCCCTTTTCACTGTTAAATCAAGTAAAAAAGCCCTCTACTATAGTTAACTATTCAGTTCCACATACGCTATAAGCTCTATGGTGGTCCGGTGTGTCTTATCAATATGCCATTATATGCACGAATGTAATGTGTTCAAATATGTGGGTTATGATGTATACTTTAATGTTAAAGTATATAAGCACTCTTTAAGATGTGCATATGCAGAATGTTGCCTCTTTACACTGACAGAAAAAAAAAGGAATATATAATTTTGAATACTACTCTTCATAAAACGTTAGAAAACCATAATCTAACAACTAATATCGAAGAACAATGTAATTACTTGATAAGCATTGTAAATATTTCGTCTGTTTTAAATAAAATGGAAATATTTCGTCTATTTGAAATACAGTTGGAAGCAACAATCAAGTATTTAAATGAAATTTGGACCAAAATCTTATAATTTGAGAAAACGTATATAATTTCTATCGAAGTCTTATAATAAAGGAAGGCTTTGTGCGAATCCATTCGGTCTAATGTGTGAATGTGTTCATCATCGCAAATATAATGATGCAGAAATGAATATTTCCTAGAAAAATGTTAACATAGCTTGTATTTAACCGAAATAATATAGCATTTGAGTTAAAATGTTTCATATTAGGACCATAACGAACCAATGCATGAAAATACAATATTTTGTTTTTCATTCTCGATCAAAATAATGCAGGGTTGTCAATTATCAACAAAAAACAAATACTTTGAAACAAAAACGATGACATAAGAACGAATATCCAAGAGCTAGTGTGAAAATAACCCTCACATTTATAAAAAAAAAAGCAATAAAAATTAAGTTTTCGAGTAAGTCCTTCATAATTATTGAATGTTTTTGTCTATGTTGGATCAAATTTGACACAAAAATCAATTAGCTCACTAACAGTTCGCGCAATATCTCATATTTTGAGAAAACGTTTGCAATTTTAGACAACAATATTGCTAGTGAAGGTGAATATTTCATCCTGGAACTCATGAAATATGATAAAAATAGATGTAAAGACACTTCACGAGACCTCATATCTTTGAGTTATGAACATAAAGTCATCTCATAGTGCCAATGTACCCCATAATTTGGTCAGGAGAAATATGTATTTCATATTTGACCCTTCATCTATGGTAAAAAATGAATTAAGGGACATGGGAGTGGTGTCCTAGACATTAACCTAGAGCATAAATTGACTCAATTTTGCAATTTTAGGCAACATTCTTGCCAGGGAAAGTGTATATTTCATGTTGGAACTCATCAAATGTGATAAACATGCATCAAAAGGCACTTACTGAGCTCTGATGACTTTGAGTTATGACAACAACGGCATCTCATACTAGATTGTAAGCCATAATTTGGTCAGGAAAAGTGTAAATTTCATATTTTATCCTACATGTGTTTTAACAATCAATGTAATTACACCCCATCGGTCGCCTAGACACAGCGTAAATGTTCTCAAGTTTTCAACTGTAGGCCACAATGTCGGCAGTGAAGGTAAACATTTCATGTTGGAACCCATGAAATGTGATAAAATGGATAAAAAGACACTTCATGAGTACTTATGACTGAGTTATGAACATAAAGGGACCTCATAGTGTATTGTAGGTCATAATTTGGTCAGGAAAATTGTATATTTCATGTCTTAAGCTCCATGTGTTTTAAAAATATATTTAATTACAGCCATTGGGTCCCTAGAGATCAATCCACAGTCCATATGTAGTCCATATGCAATTTTATTATTACATTCCATGCTGGAACTCATGAAATATGATAAAAATAGATGAAAAGACACTTTCTGAGGCCTTGGTCAGGAGAAATGTGTATTGTATTTTGACCCTTGATGCGTGGTAGCAATCAATGAAATTACACCCCATGGTATCCTCAGATATGAAGCAACATCATAAATGCACTCAGTTTTGGCAATTTAGAAAACATTGTTGATAGGGAAGTTGTACATGTCATGTTGGAACTGGTGAAATGTGATAATAATTGATCAAAAGACACTCGATGAGCCCTGATGGGTTTCAATTATGGTCATAAAGGCATCTGATAGTGTCATTATACAACGGGGAAATTTGTGAAGCGCTAACAAAGCGTATCTACACGGTGTTATACGATCCAAAATGATCCTGATATAAGAAATGCAATCTAGATCATACTCAGTATCTTCGTATCGACTGAATATATCGTTATTCGATGGTGTTTCCGACATACCTCCGTCTTTACTTTTCTTATGCCTTTGTGAATTGTAGTTCGTCGATAATATATTTCTGCACAAATGGCACCCGTGTATTGTCTCGAATCATGGGAAGAACTATCGTCCTTATACCAGCGAAAAGATGAGCGAATATGGTGTGGTATTATAAACTCGCCGCCTTCGTACCTCTATTTATCGTTTAGAGTTAATGTTCTTAGATAAAAAATTGGCGCGCGTGCGGCCCCCCTCATCCCCACTGCCGCCGCGCCAATTTTTTATCTAAGAACATTAACTCTAAACGATAAATAGAGGTACGAAGGCGGCGAGTTTATAATACCACACCATATTCGCTCATCTTTTCGCTGGTATAAGGACGATAGTTCTTCCCATGATTCGAGACAATACACGGGTGCCATTTGTGCAGAAATATATTATCGACGAACTACAATTCACAAAGGCATAAGAAAAGTAAAGACGGAGGTATGTCGGAAACACCATCGAATAACGATATATTCAGTCGATACGAAGATACTGAGTATGATCTAGATTGCATTTCTTATATCAGGATCATTTTGGATCGTATAACACCGTGTAGATACGCTTTGTTAGCGCTTCACAAATTTCCCCGTTGTATAATGACACTATCAGATGCCTTTATGACCATAATTGAAACCCATCAGGGCTCATCGAGTGTCTTTTGATCAATTATTATCACATTTCACCAGTTCCAACATGACATGTACAACTTCCCTATCAACAATGTTTTCTAAATTGCCAAAACTGAGTGCATTTATGATGTTGCTTCATATCTGAGGATACCATGGGGTGTAATTTCATTGATTGCTACCACGCATCAAGGGTCAAAATACAATACACATTTCTCCTGACCAAGGCCTCAGAAAGTGTCTTTTCATCTATTTTTATCATATTTCATGAGTTCCAGCATGGAATGTAATAATAAAATTGCATATGGACTACATATGGACTGTGGATTGATCTCTAGGGACCCAATGGCTGTAATTAAATATATTTTTAAAACACATGGAGCTTAAGACATGAAATATACAATTTTCCTGACCAAATTATGACCTACAATACACTATGAGGTCCCTTTATGTTCATAACTCAGTCATAAGTACTCATGAAGTGTCTTTTTATCCATTTTATCACATTTCATGGGTTCCAACATGAAATGTTTACCTTCACTGCCGACATTGTGGCCTACAGTTGAAAACTTGAGAACATTTACGCTGTGTCTAGGCGACCGATGGGGTGTAATTACATTGATTGTTAAAACACATGTAGGATAAAATATGAAATTTACACTTTTCCTGACCAAATTATGGCTTACAATCTAGTATGAGATGCCGTTGTTGTCATAACTCAAAGTCATCAGAGCTCAGTAAGTGCCTTTTGATGCATGTTTATCACATTTGATGAGTTCCAACATGAAATATACACTTTCCCTGGCAAGAATGTTGCCTAAAATTGCAAAATTGAGTCAATTTATGCTCTAGGTTAATGTCTAGGACACCACTCCCATGTCCCTTAATTCATTTTTTACCATAGATGAAGGGTCAAATATGAAATACATATTTCTCCTGACCAAATTATGGGGTACATTGGCACTATGAGATGACTTTATGTTCATAACTCAAAGATATGAGGTCTCGTGAAGTGTCTTTACATCTATTTTTATCATATTTCATGAGTTCCAGGATGAAATATTCACCTTCACTAGCAATATTGTTGTCTAAAATTGCAAACGTTTTCTCAAAATATGAGATATTGCGCGAACTGTTAGTGAGCTAATTGATTTTTGTGTCAAATTTGATCCAACATAGACAAAAACATTCAATAATTATGAAGGACTTACTCGAAAACTTAATTTTTATTGCTTTTTTTTTTATAAATGTGAGGGTTATTTTCACACTAGCTCTTGGATATTCGTTCTTATGTCATCGTTTTTGTTTCAAAGTATTTGTTTTTTGTTGATAATTGACAACCCTGCATTATTTTGATCGAGAATGAAAAACAAAATATTGTATTTTCATGCATTGGTTCGTTATGGTCCTAATATGAAACATTTTAACTCAAATGCTATATTATTTCGGTTAAATACAAGCTATGTTAACATTTTTCTAGGAAATATTCATTTCTGCATCATTATATTTGCGATGATGAACACATTCACACATTAGACCGAATGGATTCGCACAAAGCCTTCCTTTATTATAAGACTTCGATAGAAATTATATACGTTTTCTCAAATTATAAGATTTTGGTCCAAATTTCATTTAAATACTTGATTGTTGCTTCCAACTGTATTTCAAATAGACGAAATATTTCCATTTTATTTAAAACAGACGAAATATTTACAATGCTTATCAAGTAATTACATTGTTCTTCGATATTAGTTGTTAGATTATGGTTTTCTAACGTTTTATGAAGAGTAGTATTCAAAATTATATATTCCTTTTTTTTTCTGTCAGTGTAAAGAGGCAACATTCTGCATATGCACATCTTAAAGAGTGCTTATATACTTTAACATTAAAGTATACATCATAACCCACATATTTGAACACATTACATTCGTGCATATAATGGCATATTGATAAGACACACCGGACCACCATAGAGCTTATAGCGTATGTGGAACTGAATAGTTAACTATAGTAGAGGGCTTTTTTACTTGATTTAACAGTGAAAAGGGCACTTAATGTACATCATAATATAACGCACTAATATGTATTGGATTTGCTTTAAGAAACACGGACGTATACATAAATCAGATACGCATACTTAGAACACATTCACTTCGTGTATATACTGAAGTATACCACGTATATAGTCCACAAAGACATAGCCCTGCATGTGAAAACTCAGTTTAACTATACATTAAAGAGCGTTTATACGTGATTTACCTGTGAAAATGGAAATTTTTATACATCATATCACATAGAGGTACCGTACTTGCTTTAAGAATATGGACAGGTATAGGCACAATCATAACAACAATGGAGACCAGCGTTCTTACACAGAAATCAGTAATTTATGCACTAAAATGGTAACAACAATGAAAAATATACACTCTGTGAACTGCCATAGACATCAGAACTATTAAGAATTTATGAGTTGTCTCGCTTGTTTAGTTGCGATACATGATGCAATAATTTGAGTTACCAACAATAAAACAGTATTGACGCTATATATTATCCATATACCGACGGTTTTAGACTATATTTCTACTAATAATGCTATTAAATGAACGACAATTAAGAGAAATGAACTATGAATGCATATATGAAGTCAATATGTATACACGCGTCCACATAGCAGGCCTTTTCCAGACCAATGTTTGATACCCCCGTATAAAATAGAGCGTTTTGAGAAGAATATGTGAAATTAATATGCACATGTGTTCACATAGTAGGTCTTATCGTCATATGAAACTGCCACGTAGTACATGCTTTGTTTCCTCTGTATAACAGACTAAATGTATAGGATGTACAATACATATAATTGGTGAAAAGAATACATGAAGTATTTATGCATTAGTCTACACCATATGGGCTCTTTATTGTCTCCATGTAATGGAGATTTTAGACTAAATTTCTTCTAATAATGCTATAAATGAACGATAATAAAGAGAAATGAACGATTAAAGAATACATCAAGTAAATATGTATACACGCATCCACATAGTAGGTCTTTTCCAGACCAATGTTTTGATGCCTCTGTATTAACAGAGAGCTTGGCGTATATATGAATGAACGGTAAGGAATATGTGAAATTAATATAGACATGTGTTCGCATAGTAGCCCTATCGGGGGCATGTTTCCTTAAATGGTAGCAATAATGAAAATTTACACTGTGTATTACAAACCACTCAAGGCTTCAAAAATATTACTAATTTTTGTGTTGTGATCAGTTGTCTCGCTTGTTTAGCTGCGATACATGATTCAATAATTTCATTTACCGCCAATAAAGCAGTATTGACTGGTATTGACGCATTATTTTCTCAATATAACGGCGAGTTTAGATTTCTACTAATAATGCTATAAATTAACGACAATAAAGAGAAATCAAAGATTAAAGAGTACATCGAATAAATGTGTATACACGCGTTCCGCTCGTATGCCTTTTCCAGACCAATGGTTGATAACCCCCTACATAATAGAGCGTTTTGATAAGAACATGTGTCCACATAGTAGGCCTTTCGTGACATGAGACTGCCACTTGGTACAGACTGTCACTTGGTACATGCTTTGTTTACTCTGTATAACAGCCTATCTTGATGGGAGTTATAATACATATAATTGATGAAAATAATGCATGAAGTAAGTATTTATACACTAGTCTACATAATATGGGCTCTTTAGTTTCTCCATTTAATGGAGATTTTAGAGTAATAATATGAATGAACTATGACTAGAATACATCGAAGAACCAGACACCAATGCCATACTCCTACCATCCATGGAGCAAGTAATATACATGATATAAGACATAAAATACAACAGACAGTATCGTGTGCAACCGCTAAGGTATCATATGAATGAACCGTCATACACAATGATGTTACAACCAAAACTGCCTTATGGACGAAATACTGGAACTGATTATACATTTGATACACGACATGTCATTCCACTTTATACATGGTCAGTTAGATATCTTGCGAAAGTGACGTGCACCTTTAAGGTATGTGACCAAAATGTGTTGTATTGTATTCTATATGACCATTTCTGCAGTAAATAACGACACATCATTACTAGTGGGACTATGTGTGAAGCTCTTTGAATTAAATGAGCTTACTATGGTGGACATGTTTAACCAGATACGTTCTTCAAATAATGTTGGGATTTAAATTGAAGCTTAATTAGCCCTTCAAGCTTTCCAAATCAAGGTTATGGCGTGAAACAACCTGGAGAGAAAGATTTTATTTAGTTACTAATGTGGGTTCAAATAGAAACACATGGCGAAGGCCATGATTCGAGCCTGTATGGCGCTTCATAGCCCAATAAAGGCGCGCCGATGGTGTGGTTAACTTTAATATGTCATGTGTAGACCAGAAGCCACGAGGAACCCATTGCTGTCCATGTCTGTACCCCATATATACTGCTATATGCAGTCGACCTACCTAGGACCTCAGTTTCTCCTTTCCTGTGTGGCTATTCCAAACCCATTTAGTGCAATGCGTTTGAAAATATACAGAGCGTTATTAAGAAGGATCGCTGATGCGTATAATATAACCAATATTTAGTCAAAATTTTAAGAAAACCCATTATTGAAACATTGCGTTTGATAGTGTTGGGATTTGACCATATAATGGTTATCAGTGAAGTGATGACATGTGCACTAAATGACCTCAGTCAGTAAAGGCTAGTTCAGACCATATGAGAACCACACTCACCACCCATGCCTATACCCAAACAAACACCATGGCGACAGCGAAACACTACGAAGCTTCTCCCCACACGGACACTGTTGTCTTCCATGGATAATTTCTGATCCCATGTTGAGACCAAATTTCAGCCAAAGGGAACCCGTGGTTTCTGAGAAAATTATATTACAATTATGTACGGATGACGGACGAAGAGTGATTGGTTTTAGTTTCCACACAGATGTGTACCAACACGTTTTGAGACTGATATAGATGAAGTGTCCCTTTTATTATTGTTACGATGTGAAGTTGGCTAGTTCATACCCGTAGTATCAGTTTCACTGGCCAGTGTCACTTAGAAACAATATTACGGATCATTGTCACATACAAAGGTCTTCAAAGGGAAGTCTATAATATGAGTAATATTTTCGCGGGCTTTTAAAGTTGTATATATATATATATATATATATATATAATAGGTGTGGCTTCACATTAGCAAAGATGTCCCAAAGGAACATGCACACCATGAACGGAGGAAATATTAATAATCAAGGATGTATTCTCAATACAGGGGGAGGGGGTAATTTAATTTGTTACAGTCAATGGAGCGATTAGGAATGAATAAATTATGGAAAACAAGATGTGAAGAGGCCTATATGACATATGTAGAGCGTGCTACCTATATGACATCTGTAGAGCGTGCTAACGGATTTAGTCATAGAAAGAGTAATATCCAAGATGGATGCTTCGTTCAAATTCTATAGAGCCCATCTGGAGGTGCTACTAAACAAGGAATTTTTACAAAAACTTGGAGATGAAAGTGGATATTCGAAGATTATGAGGGATTAGAAGTTGTAAGAAAAAGAAGAGCGAATAAAAACAGGAAGTGGTAGATAAAAAAGAGGGATAAAAAAAAAAAGATAACAAAGAAAATTATGAATAAATAGAGGATATCCACCCTTTTTCAGTGGATATGGGTTATATCTCATGAGTCATGACAAAACATTGAATTTCCACGATATGATCAAATAATAAGCATGTGATACAACGCTTAGCCGATGGGTGTGGAGTCAGCCGGTAGGTTTCACGAGGGATTGCGTCAGATTCCAATGACTCAGGCGTTGCGCCGGAAGTAGGGATTGCGCCAGATTCGAATGACTCAGGCATTGCGCCAGAAGTAGGGATAGCGTCAGATTCGACTGACAGGCATTGCAGGAGGCATAGTTTCTTATGGGCTGGATCTTATTCTAGGGTTTAGGAGACGTGTGTAGACCACTCAATATCCCCTCAGGTGTAGTGTGGAACCCTCAGAAGTGGCAGTGGGTTAGATATATTAAAAGACCGTTAATTTTAATTTAATTTTAAATTATTTTTGAATTTTAGAAAAAGTTGAAGTTTTTTAAGTTTTTCATATTTTTTTAATTTATGAATTTTTTTTAAAGTTTTTCATTTTTGTTTCTTTTTGAAAAGTTTTTTAAGTTTTTTGAAATTTTTGAGTATTTTGAAGTTTTTAAAGTTTTTTGAATTTTTTTGAGATTTTGGAAATTTGAGAAATTTTTGAAGTTTTTGAAACTTTTGAAGTTTTTGAAATTTTTGAAGTTTTTGAAATTTTTGAAGTTTTGAATTTTTTGAAGTTTTCAATGCGAGTGTCACTTTAACATTATCCCACAGTGTGCACCATGTGTTACTTTAACATTCATCCATAGTGAGTGTCACTTTAATAATCATCCCCAGTGAGAGCCTAGTGTCCCTTCAAGACTGAAGCTACCCCAACGAGATCATCACGTGATATACATGTAGATAATATTCCGTTCATTATACGATGGTGGACCGAAAGCGGTGCCCTACATATCATCTAGCACCTGACCTCAAATAGGTCATGACATATGATGACCTAGGATTATGTAAATTAGCGAGAAAGTAGGTCATGACCTATGATGACCTAGGTCAAACTGCCTAGACTGAGTACTGCGGAGAATATAGGTCAAACTCCATGTACTGCAGAGAATGTAGGTCAACCTGTCTAGACTGGCACCAAACAGGCGGGGTATCATCAACCTGGGCAAGGTTGTCAGTTGCTTTCCGGTGTCTGTGGTTTCTACACGCAGTGGAACGATTTCCCGGTGAAATTAAGCCTCTGTGTGGTCTTTCCTCCACCCGTAAAATTGACAACGTCGTTTGTGGCCTAGCGCTAGAACGACTATAAACCCTAACAAACAAACAAACATAGCAAATCGTCTTGTGATGCACCCTTCTGATAAGGCAACCCTTCTATCGTGTTATTGTTTGATTATTGGTGTATTATGTGGTGATAAACTAGAGATGCGAATATAATTATTAACTACTCGCTTTTCTATCGATATCAAACGTTGTTCAAACGCGAGTGTCAGAACATAAGACTCAAAGTTGCAGAAAATGATACATACAAGGATAGTATTTGGCAATTTTTTTAATAATTTGGCAAACAAAAATTTCTTTTGGCGAATTATATGGCAAAGTAAATTTTGGTCCAGCGCGGACCCTGCAAACTACAAAACGTTAGAGCAGATTAGAAATTTACTCCTCCTTAAAGTCAGATAAACGCGTGAAACCAGATCCAGACCAGCGACCATAAATCGACCAATTTAGATTCCAATAATGGGGACAAGTACCGATAAGCAACCAATAAGTTTACATGTCCAATAAGTTTACCTTTCTTTGACTGAAAGCAGGCACAATGTACCAGGGACAAACAATATCCGCATAGCGTAAGTGCTGTCGACATCCAAATTGGTATATGTACTCGTGTGTATACAGCAATAAAATGTGTCTAAGATACTCCGTGTATCGGAGTTGAACATCAGCGTGAGTTTTCTAACAAACTTTAAAATGGACGTATCCATAACCAACGAACGTCTCTTGGTTGTGTAACATCAAATCAATTACCCCAAATCAAATTATATATTCGGTGTGGGCGCGTGATATCATGGCATCAAAGCCACATGGCGGCCCCAATCGTAATTCAAAGTAATTTGTCAGTTCTGTTAGGTCAGCATATGACATTTTGGTACGTGCTTTGATTAGATAAGTGATGTTACTTGGCACATGGCGGTTTGTGATTCAAAATACAGCTAATAATGTTCACTTTCGAAATTTTACCGGTACCGAAATAGGTCGATACATACATGTACACTCTGCCGTTAAATGAGCATGCCGAGTTCCCAAAAAAGACATATTGATGTAATGTAAAATACAACTTTAAACACGGTGTTTGGGTCCCAAACAAAAACAGAAAATTCCACGAGGTGGTTTAGAAAAGAGCGTTCAGTATTAGTCTATTCTAGATATCGCAGACATGAAGAACGTTTTTTCTTCACTTTTATGTATGTGAAAAGTAGAACATAGCTGTAAAACTGCTGTAGCCATGGCATGTATTGCCACAGATCACGAAGCTGACATATCAACACACCATAAAAACGATGGCCAGACTAAATACATAATATACACATTGTACTGAATCTCTCTTGGTCTAGATATATATAAGAGTATAAATTCAGTGTGAAAGTTTGTCTATCTATCTGTCTATCTGCCCGGATTTTCTCCCTATACCGATTTCAATTACATTTGGTGTGGTGACTCGGGGTACCCTAGCGGATGTTATCACGGTGTTAGATTTAATTAACAAATTATAAAATAAATAATAAGTGAATGGAGCAGAGCTCAATTTAAAAAAAACAAAAGTGTTTTAAATAAAATATACATATTTTTTTTATCTCAAGACACATGGCGGTTTGCACTCATAAATACATCTAATAAATAATCACTTTTTAATTGTTACCGATAACGAACTGGTTTGTACTTACACGAACAACCTTTCTGCGGGCATTATATGTGTCGGGAAGAAGCATTTAATTCATACAAAATTTAACGTTTAACACGCGGTGTTTGTTCATAAGAAAGAGCGTTTATTAAAATGAAAACGTTTATCAAATGGCTGTGACCATTGATATTATTTTTCAGAGCTAGCATATGAAGCCGGTATATGGTTCGTTTTATTTGTCAATATATCGTATACCTCATTCCAAATTACGCCGAGGCGTATAGTTTTTGAGTCTGTCATGGTCATTATTTGTTTAAATAATCTCTCATTGGGGATGTTTAACATGATATGTTCTCGTAAAATAGGGCGCGCTCGTCTGACAGAGAAATACAGTGTATAAAAAAATGTCGAGGTCAAAGTACCGCCCGCTTAGTATGTTGAAATATGCCAAATAGTAATTGCCGGAAAGAATCTGGAACCCATTCATTAATGGCAAGCACGTGTCCGTATGTTGTAGCGAAGTCTTTTTCCTGCGAACGATGGATAAACGGCATCCCCCACTGTGTGGTGTCATCATCCGAGTCTTTAATGATAATATGTCATTCGTGACCACATTGTCACATAACACATGAGCGCATATATAGTACATTACATAAACATGATATGTGAATTAAACATATGAACATATAAACATATAAACAGGAAATACACATAGATAAATGTAGTTTGTATAACACATACAAAGCTAAACCTAGAAATCGGCAGAATATAGGACATAAATATTTGACCCCCGCTGCGCTCTGTGCCAAATCATCAGGTTGTTGCACCTGTGAATCGGCGCCGTTTAAATTAGTGAGATGGATATATCTAATTACCCGCGGTGTGATGTCATTATCGAATATTCCGACTAGAGTGCTATATAATTGAGTGTCGGGTAATAAGTTAATCGCAGTCGATACCCCCCGTAGATTATCAAAAGTTTCTATCTAGGGTATTATATAACATTAATTAAAGCCATATGGTATAGTTCGCGCTTTAAAATGCATGTAATAATATTCGCTTTTGAATGTTTTGCCGGTATCGATATAGGTTGATAAATACTGTTCTAACGGGCATTTTATGCAACAGAAAGGCGCACTGGAGTAACAAAAAAATCAACTTTGAACACGGTGTTTGGGTCCCAATACCAACAACATACATATGCACGTTTATTTTACTCATATGCAAAACGTTGAAAACAGAGGTAAAACTGCTGTGACCATGCCAAGTATTTTTCAGAGAATATGAATCTGATATATAAACATTTCGTGTATTTGTCAACCTATTTTATACTCCTTCTTGTCAACAGTTAATCACATCTCTGTCACCACATCACAACATCAACGACTTATTTGATAACTCAATAAAGACATAACTATTTAACGATAATACTCGCAGCAAACTCCCCAGAAATAGCAACAGACGTGATCCCCCACGCAACAAGCTTAGAACACACAGAACGTTCAAAACAATCACTTCTTTGGATCTTGACATCATTTCCACCCCCAAACAACGAGAATCCCTCACGAAATTCAGAATTAGTTGTCACACACTGGGCATTGAGCGCGGACGCTATTTCGATTTCGATGAAGCAGACCGCAAATGTGAAACCTGCAACCAAATTGATAATGAGGAGCACTTTCTCCTCCATTGTACCTCACTGTCCGACGAGCGCGCCATATTTCACGAGAAACTAATACCTGATCTCCTAACCACCCCTAACGAGACGTTACCCACAGACCCAACAACTCTACAGGCACTGGCATATTTCGTCCACTGTGGACTGAAAAAGAAAGGTGTTTGGCGATCAAGTGACGAACTGCTTAATCGAGTACAACAAAAAAGGAACACTGCCCTATCAGTAAAATGTACATTAACATAGAATAACATTATTATGTATTTGTTGCTACTTATTTTGTTCCATGCATATTCGATGTTCTTGTCCTGTTATTCTATGTTAATGTAAATTTGACCATACATGGTGTAACGTACTAATAAACTTGATTGATAGAGTGATCTAAATTGCGTAAACAACACTTGGAAGCTCGGGCGATCCATGTCCGTTTATACATGTATATATATTCACCAGCGAATATGGAACAATTAATATTGTATATCTTTGGAAGTGTTTTCGTCTCCCATTTGTATACAACGTCATATGGGCAAATCTTGTAATCTGATGGTATATCGGGTTTATAGCAGACAATTTCAATTGAATTTTAATGGTCAATGACTGGGCACTGGCACTAACGTGGTAAACGAGGCTTTGGTGCGTTGATCTATTCAAAGGCTCAATTAAAGACATATTATGTACTTGTTCGGGTGTGTTAAATTGATAAGTTAGTATGCAGGCGCTATGCCAACTAAAGGAATATTACATTCTACTAACATCGCTAAAAATTTGAACCAAATTGGCCGTAGCACTCCAAAGAAAACATCGTCATAACTACGCTCAATTGTAAATATTTACTACTCGATTCGGGACGAATCTATAGGCGACAAACTAACGAAAACAATTTCGCCATCGAGAGTCACTGCATTTAATTAATATATAAGAATGACGGTGTGTGCTGTGACGTTTGCTACACTATTTGTAAAAAAAAATACTACATTGAACAGATTATTCTCCATTTCTATGTTATCACCATACCGGAGTGTTTTACATCACTTTAATACAAATAGTAAAATGTGTGCATATGACTTGCTTGAAACGATTAACATTTGGATGTTTTTTGTGTGTATTTCTTGACCACCATATGATGCATTCTTCCTAAATGTTATATGTACCAAAATGTTATATGTACCAAGCCTCTACCAATTACTGGTCAATTGTTTTGAACATTAGTACATATATTTACCACTATGGTAACTTATACACATGCAAATGCGAGCTTTGTTGGATTTTGTTCAGTAAAGCTATCCTCATTGTTCAACTTATATATATAGATATAATGATCGGCAACATGCATGTACTGAATTGTGTCTAAGTTTGGACTTCTTCGTTTCCAATTGATCTTTAAAACTTGACACAATATGCTTGCTATATGCAATTGACGGGAGCCTGTCCGCATATGAATATGAACTCGGTCTGCATGGTGTAATTTGTTTTCGTATAGTGTTATGGCTATCCTTAAATCCACATATCGGTTTATATATATACGGTCCGCATTATGACACATGCGCTTGTACTCACGCTGGTATAGTGGTAAAGTTCTTGTTATTACATCAGACCAAATCCCCTAAATACAATTTTAATACATGTAGTCCACCTTTAAATTTGCATCGATGCGAGTACAGGGGGAATTTGTCATAAGATGGGTCGAGTCTGGCTGTGTTTGTGTTTGCATATTCAATGTTCCCATTGTGTGCGAGTCAAGAAGAGTAATGACTCTCGATGTACAGGTTTGGCAGAACTGGGTTTCGAGTTAAAGTCACATGGCCGTTTGTCCCGCACATTAACCTCATGATGTTTGCATTTTAATTTTTCTCGGTATCGAAATAGGTCAATAAACTACTCGAAATATTATTCCGCGGGCTGTTCCTGATGCCGTAAACATAAAGAGTGTCTGTTTAACCTATATATGTGGAAACACTTGAACCAGCTCGAGGTATATAGCTGTAGCCATGGAAATTATTTTCAATAAAAATATGAAGCCGGGATATCAGTATTTTGTGTATTTGTCAACCTGTCTTATATATACATACTTCCAAATTATGTAGACAAAAGTTGGAAGCTGGAATGATCCATGTCCATTTAAGGCATGCCATCTACGAGTGTGCAAATTGTGAAACAACGCCCAAACAGACTCTAGAAGTCATAACTCCTGAAATAAAATTTGGACCGGACTGATTTCCGATATCATATGCAATATAGACATATAGTCATAAGTAGAAGCCACACATGGCCACAATTGGTTAACATCGAAGTTATGAACTGTTGTGCCTATATGTCGCGAAATAGACATGCGGGAAATAATTCAGGAGGTATACATCCAAATACAATTAGGATAAAATTGGTGTTCGACACATTCAAGATATTCGTGAGTATAATACATGAATATATTATATACCAATACTTTCGAATTTTTCCCAGTATCGCAATATGTCGATAAATACTTGCACCATACATTTATATATACGGGGAATATGAAGTCACAAAAATACAACTACATGTCAACACGGTCTTTGGGTCCCAAATAGACAACATAAATGACAGTGAACGACACGGAACATAAAATAACGTTCTGTGTTAGCCTATGCCATGCAGATATGCATGGTATAAATAAAGAGTGTTTGTTTTCACTTCTGGGCGAAAAAAATGAAAAATGGGTGTCACATTGGCGGACTATGTACGGACTCCTGTCCAAGGTGAGAAATCTTCACCTATCTGCAGACTTAGCATTAAAACTTTTTGATTACCTCATACAACCCATTCTGTTATATGGATGTGAATTATGGGGCTTTGAGAATACTCGCGATATCGAGGCTGTCCATCTCAAATTCTGTAAGCTCCTAACGAACATGAAAATGAGTACTCCAAATTATATGGTTTATGGTGAGCTTGGAAGATGGCCATTGCGTGTTGAAATTGACAAAAGAATGACCTCATTTTGGAGCCGCCTAATGACGAAAAAAAAAAGTAATCACCCCTTCATATTGTACAAGTTAATTTTAGCTATGAAAGGCGGTGGCAAAAGAATACGATACCTTGATCACATTGAAGACATTTTTGTGCGTGCGGATTGCGAAGACAACTGGAAAACACAGTTACCCGTTTCGAATTCTAAACTTCAATATATGCACAAAAAACTACTTGGCAATTTTTTTCTCCAGTGGAATAATGAAGTTTCTCAATCGTCACGAGGAGAATTTTATCGTAACCTGAAAAAATGTCCTTCGCTTAGTCGTTTTTATGTTGAATGTCCCTTTAATTCAATTATCTCGCTACAGAGAATTCGTACATCAAATCATAGAGTAGGCGTTGAAACTATGAAGTGGGCAAAATCTAAGAACCAAAAGAAAGGGATATCTGGAATTGCCTCATGTCAGTTATGTGGCGCCATCATGTGCGATGAATATCATTTTGTAATAGTTTGTCCAAATTTACGTGAATACCGCATGAAATATATTGACGAATCGATCTGGAAAAATCCATCGCGAGAGTCTTTTTATGGCTTATTAAATTCTTCTGACACAATGAAGCTAAACAAACTTTCAAACTTTATAAAAATCGGATTGAAACGATTTAAATAACTATTCAAATATTTGGCGATCGTGGTGCTTATATGTGTGTGCGTCTGCATGTGTGAACATGCAGACATACATATATGTGAAGATCACGTCGTAGATTCCTTATTCATAGTACACCTATGCATATTATGTTACTATTTGTATGGTTTCCACGTGTTTTAGATATGCAAAATTCCATAACGAATATCGAGTGTGCCATAATACAATGTCTATGTGTATGTGTTTATATGTGTATATATATATATATATATATATATATATATGTATGTGTGTGTATGTATGTGTATATATATATGTATATATATGTATGTGTGTGTATGTATGTGTATATATATATATATATATATATATATTGTATATGTATATGTGTATATATATGTATATGTGTGTATGTGTATGTATGTGTTTGTATGCATGTATACTTATACATATGTATGTATGTTTGTGTGTGTAGGTATATGCATGAGTATGTATACGTATATAATATGTGCGTATTTATAAGTGTGTGTAAACATTATATGAGTCAATTTAATTACAGATAATAATCATGTACGTAATATTGGTACATCATTATTTACAACAACTTGGTTTCCAAAAAGAAAATGAGAAAACAGTACTATATATACTAACCATGATGTATAATTAAGTAATTTCTTCTTCTTTTTTTCCCGGAATCTTTAAATAAGTCTATCGAGATCTGTATTGTTCTATTCCGGACATGTTAATTCAATATTGGACCGTAACTGATTATTATCTGCATTGTATTCTGTCTATGTATACCCAGGAAAGTTCTAATTTGTATATAGTGTATATATGTTTTCTCATGTACCATGTATTATAATGGCTGAGAATAAAGCATTACTTACTTGCAAGTATTTTGTTTCAGAGCGTATGAAGCCGGTATATCAAAATTTCGTGTTTTATCAATTTATCATATATATATATATATACCTCATTTCAAACTGTGTGGGCAATATTTGGAAGCTTGGATGAGCTATGTCCGTTTGAGGTAACTCCGTCACACCAAGTGTTATCAATGCATTTGGGACAGTAATGTTGGCTGAAATATGTCAAACTGTGCAGCTTGGCAATCCACATTACATAATTATATAGTTAATTTGGGATATGAGAAAGACACTCTCTACACATATATTAGCTGCATGCACGATAACACTTATTGTTTTCTAACCAAAAATAACACAGATTATAACATACCGTTATATATTCTAGGCTGAATAAAATCAAAGCGTGTTAAACTTCTTTCAAAAGTTTACATCTGGCCATGCACGACAACCTCTCACTAATGAGTCCATATGCCCAATCTAATTATTTTCTGGTCAATGTAGGACATACCCATGACGGTTGTAGTGTCAAATCGGACAAGGCAACTTTATTGTAATTAGAACTCGGAAATGTAACATGGGACCAATACTTTAACAAATAATACTGCCTTTTTTGTGAAATTTCACCAGCGCCTGTGTACCCGAGTATTATGAAACCCACTTATTAGTAAGAATGTCCGGAATCGGGCGATTAGTTGTAACTATACATACTTTATTAAATCGTCAAAAGGGTAAATTGGCGAGCATGAATTAATGTTATGCTGGCTTCATATGCTCAGAAAAAATCATGTTCATTATCACCGTCATTTCGCAGTCGTTTTCAAGTTATCGCACAAAAGTGAAACAAAACGCTCTTTATTATTACCAATCAGGAATAGACTAACACGGAACGCTCTTTTCTGTTCCATGCCGTGCATATGGCTGTTGTTTGGGAACCAAATGCCGGGTTAAAAGTGTGTTTTGTTTACTTCAATGCGACATGCAGGCACAGGCAATGCCTACAGAAATGTAGTTCAAGCATTTATAGACCTATTTCGATACCGGGAAAACTTAAAAAGGGAAACATGTATTTTGAGGTGCAAACCGCCATATGGCTTTAAATTAAAACAAAAATTGGAATTAATTTTTTTTTCAGGACTGAGCTATGCTCCAGATAACGTTTATTTTATTCTGGTAAATAACTATATTCCAATGCTCTGACCAACTTAGAGCACCACGCCCAATGGGTTAACTGGAAAATCCAGTTGGGCGTGTGTTGACCAAGAAACACAACCCGTGCGCTGTACGACATTGAACACTCTTGACAATGGATGTGCTTTACAAATAAAACTGGAAACTATTGTTACAAGAGATGGAGCTAGATCTCTCCAGATCGAGAACAGAATCTAACTCTCCCAACAGATATAGGCGCTGTCTTGCTAGATCGAGAAAAGAATCACAACTCTATCAACATATGTGGTAACGTGAGCCAATATATAATCTCGTTGCTGATAAGATTGCATAATTCAACGATTCAACCATATGCTTAAGTGTGCCCCATCCGATATTGTAGACTGGCACTCCAATAAACACTTATGGTATACAGTGTTTGTGGTTTAGTTGCACATTAATGAATATTTAAGAGCATGATTAGTGAAAAATGTAATTAGTGACCCATTTGAGATACTCATGTTGGCTGAAATAAGTAAAAATGTGCAGCTTGGCAATCCACATTACATATTTATATAGTTCATTTGGGATATGAGAAAGACACTCTCTATACATAGATTAGCTGCATGCACGATAACACTTATTGTTTTCTAACCGAAAATAACACAGATTATAACATACCGTTATATATTCTAGGCTGAACAAAATCAAAGCGTGTTAAACTTCTTTCGAAAGTCCACATCTGGCCATGCACGACAGCCTCTCAATAATGAGTCCATATGCCCAATCTAATTATTTTCTGGTCAATGTAGGACATACCCATGACGGTTGTATAGTGTCAAATCGGACAAGGCAACTTTATTGTAATTATAACTCGGAAATGTAACATGGGACCAATACTTTAACACATAATACTGCCTTTTTGTGAAATTTCACCAGCGCCTGTGTACCCGAGTATTATGAAACCCACTTATTAGTAAGAATGTCCGGAATCGGGCGATTAGTTGTAACTATACATACTTTATTAAATCGTCAAAAGGGTAAATTGGCGAGCACGAATTAATATTATGCTGGCTTTATATGCTCAGAAAAAAATCATGTTCATTATCACCGCCATTTCGCAGTCGTTTTCAACTTATCGCACAAAAGTGAAACAAAACGCTCTTTATTATTACCAATCAGGAATAGACTAACACGGAACGCTCTTTTCTGTTCCATGCCGTGCATATGGCTGTTGTTTGGGAACCAAATGCGGTGTTAAAATTGTGTTTTGTTTACTTCAATGCGACATGCAGGCACAGGCAATGCCTACAGAAATGTAGTTCAAGCATGTAAAGACCTATTTCGATACCGGGAAAACTTAAAAAGGGAAACATGTATTTTGAGGTGCAAACCGCCATATGGCTTTAGATTAAAACAAAAATTGGAATTAATTTTTTTTCTGGATTGAGCTATGCTCCAGATAACGTTTTTTTATTCTGGTAAATAACTATATTCCAATGCCATGACCAACTTAGAGCACCACATCCAATGGGTTAACTGGAAAATCCAGTTGGGCGTGTGTTGACCAAGAAACACAACCCGTGCGCTGTACGACATTGAACACTCTTGACAATCAGTGTGCTTTACAAATAAAACGGGAAACTATTGTTACAATAGATGGAGCTAGATCTCTCCAGATCGAGAAAAGAATCTAACTCTCCAACAGATATAGGCGCTGTCTTGCTAGATCGAGAAAAGAATCCCAACTCTATCAACAGATGTGGTAACGTGAGCCAATATATAATCTCGTTGCTGATAAGATTGCATAATTCAACGATTCGACCACATGCTTAAGTGTGCCCCATCCGACATTGTTGACTGGCACTCCAATAAACACTTATGGTATACAGTGTCTGTGGTTTAGTTGCACATTAATGAATATTTAAGAGCATGATTAGTGAAAATGTAATTAGTGACCCATTTGAGATAGTCATGTTGGCTGAAATAAGTAAAAATGTGCAGCTTGGCAATCCACATTACATATTTATATAGTTCATTTTGGGATATGAGAAAGACACTCTCTACACATAGATTAGCTGCATGCACGATAACACTTATTGTTTTCTAACCGAAAATAACACAGATTATAACATACCGTTATATATTCTAGGCTGAACAAAATCAAAGCGTGTTAAACCTCTTTCGAAAGTCCACATCTGGCCATGCACGACAACCTCTCACTAATGAGTCCATATGCCCAATCTAATTATTTTCTGGTCAATGTAGGATATACCCATGACGGTTGTATAGTGTCAAATCGGACAAGGCAACTTTATTGTAATTAGAACTCGGAAATGTAACATGGAACCAATACTTTAACACATAATACTGCCTTTTTGTGAAATTTCACCAGCGCCTGTGTACCCGAGTATTATGAAACCCACTTATTAGTAAGAATGTCCGGAATCGGGCGATTAGTTGTAACTATACATACTTTATTAAATCGTCAAAAGGGTAAATTGCCGAGCACGAATTAATATTATGCTGGCTTTATATGCTCAGAAAAAAATCATGTTCATTATCACCGCCATTTCGCAGTCGTTTTCAACTTATCGCACAAAAGTGAAACAAAACGCTCTTTATTATTACCAATCAGGAATAGACTAACACGGAACGCTCTTTTCTGTTCCATGCCGTGCATATGGCTGTTGTTTGGGAACCAAATGCGGTGTTAAAATTGTGTTTTGTTTACTCCAATGCGACATGCAGGCACAGGCAATGTCTACAGAAATGTAGTTCAAGCATGTAAAGACCTATTTCGATACCGGGAAAACTTAAAAAGGGAAACATGTATTTTGAGGTGCAAACCGCCATATGGCTTTAGATTAAAACAAAAATTGGAATAAATTTTTTTCTGGATTGAGCTATGCTCCAGATAACGTTTTTTTTATTCTGGTAAATAACTATATTCCAATGCTCTGACCAACTTAGAGCACCACATCCAACGGGTTAACTGGAAAATCCAGTTGGGCGGGGGTTGACCAAGAAACACAACCCGTGCGCTGTACGACATTGAACACTCTTGACAATGGATGTGCTTTACAAATAAAACGGGAAACTATTGTTACAAGAGATGGAGCTAGATCTCTCCAGATCGAGAAAAGAATCTAACTCTCCAACAGATATAGGCGCTGTCTTGCTAGATCGAGAAAAGAATCACAACTCTATCAACAGATGTGGTAACGTGAGCCAATATATAATCTCGTTGCTGATAAGATTGCATAATTCAACGATTCGACCACATGCTTAAGTGTGCCCCATCCGACATTGTTGACTGGCACTCCAATAAACACTTATGGTATACAGTGTTTGTGGTTTAGTTGCACATTAATGAATATTTAAGAGCATGATTCGTGAAAATTTAATTTGTGACCCATTTGAGATAGTCATGTTGGCTGAAATAAGTCAAAATGTGCAGCTTGGCAATCCACATTACATATTTATATAGTTCATTTGGGATATGAGAAAGACACTCTCTACACATAGATTAGCTGCATGCATGATAACACTTACTGTTTGGTAACCGAAAGTAACACAGATTATAACATACTGCTATATGTTCTAGGCTGGAAACAAATCAAAGCGTATTAAACTTATTTCGAAAGTCGACATCTGGCCATGCACGACAACCTCTCACCAATGAGCCCATGGACCAATCTAATTATTTTCTGGTCAATGTAGGACATACCCATTACGGTTGTATAGTGTCAAATCGGACAAGGCAACTTTATTATACCCCCCCCCGCAACGAAGTTATGGGGGTATACTGGAGTCAGCTCGTCCGTCCGCCCGTCCGTCCGTCGTCCGTCCGTCGTCCGTCCGTCCGTGGACACAAATTTGTCCGGAGTTTTTCTCAGTCGTTTTTTGATCAATTTCCGTGAAACTTGGCACAGACTTGTCGGACTTTTTTTGATGGAGTTATCCCCCCTTTTTCGCAACATATATACTTTTGTCCGAGCTTTTATTCCTACATTTTTAGGTCAATGTTTTTTAATCTTGGTGCTGATATTTAGTACCATGGGAACCTGTGCACCTGCGATTATGACGTCTGTCCGACATTTTTTGTATGGAGTTATTCCCCTTTTTCGACTTAGAAATTTTTTCGCAACATGCATAATTTTGTCCAAGCTTTTATTCCTACATTTTTCGGTCAATATGTTTAAGATTAGGGTTATGGTTGTACACCTGCAATGGGAACTGTTATTTTATTATTTTAACTAAATGTTTACTGACATGTGAAACATCTTAGTATTTTAAAAACAGGTATCCGTAGTCCCATTGGGACAGTCACACCTCTAGTTGTAATTAGAACTCGGAAATGTAACATGGGGTCAATACCTTAACACATATTGAAAATAATATTGTAATACTGCCTTTTTGGGAAATTTGACCAGCGCCTGTGTACCCGAGTATTATGAAACCCACTTATTACGAAGAATGTCCAGAATCGGGCGATTAGTTGTAACTATACATACTTTATTAAATCTTCAAAATGGTAAATTGGCTAGCACGAATTAATGTTATGCTGGCTTCATATGCTCTTTAAAATATAATGTTCATTATCACCGCCATTTCGCAGCCGTTTTCAACTTAGCGCACAAAAGTGAAAAAAACGCGCTTTTTTATTACCAATCAGGAATAGACTAGCACGGAACGCTCTTTTCGTTTCCATGCCGTGCATATGGCTATTGTTTTGGTAAACAAATACCGTGTTAAAACAGGGGGATGGGTCAAAGAAAAAAAATAACGGATACAAGGTGGAAATTTTGTGTTTTTCAGTTTTGGGGACCCACTACACCTGGAGCGTAAGTTTTTTCCACCCAGGTCTGGGACACCCACCCCCACTATTGATGAAAACCTTGTAAATTCTACTAAATAATGTGTTTTTGGCAGGGTAAGGGTATCTCATTGTGTCTGCACCGGAACTGAGAGAACGCTGATCAAGTACACCCACAACAAATAAACAAACAAAGCACATGCCTGAAAAATATGCCAACAAAACCTTTAAAAACTCAAATATTTATGGTTATAAATGTCAAATTACACACTTTAACAGGATAGATGTGTCCCTTATTAGCAATAGGTTAAAATATGTGCATGTGTAAAGTATAAACACCATCAATTTGATTAAATAAACACAGTTCCAGTCCTCTCCATGTGGGAAATCACTGGTGAGCAATGATGAGCTCCCCTTAAAACCATTCTAGGCGAGTGGCGAGTAGCTCTCATACAAAATGTCAAGGCGAGTAGTATCTCACGAAGGCCTGAGGAGGAGTACGGGAGGTGGTCAGGGGGCCTCCCCGGAACATTTTGAAAATTAGATGCTCTGAGATTGGATCTGGAGCCTTTTAATGCTCCAATCACTGTTCAAATAACGATTTTGTGTCAATAAGAGACAAAAATGCAATGCCACATTGCTAATAGTACACAAGCAAGTAAGTTGGTATATTTGAAATAAAGGTATCTGATATATTACGCACATTTGAAGCATGTGTATTCTGAGTTATCTGTTGTGCAGAAATTGTATTGCCGATGTGATCGGAATCGGTTCGATATTGAATTGATTCCTCAATCTATTTTAGTAAATAGCGCATATAATAAAAAAAAAACCTTCGTGTTTTGAGTGAATACCAGAATTACCCCATTCGTGGTCACAGTGAGATACTGGAATCATCACTGGTGGCCTTTAGCCACTCGTGATGATTCCAGTATATCACTGTGACCACTCATGAGATACTTCCAATATTCACTCAAAACACGCAGGTATCCTCCATTTATAATACTTTTAAAAAAAAGCCATGATAAACTATGAGAAAAGATGAGAATGGATTTTTTTCATAGCAATTGTTTTCCTCGACCAAAACCGGACCCACCCCATGATTTCAACTGTTAAAGGGAAAAATTGTGGACAAATAAATAAATATAGAGCCCCCTCACTTGTATAAGGCTATAGCATGCACTACTACATGAATCTGATTGTTTCAATGATTCAATTCATTTTGAAGCTGTAATTTGTCTTAGAAATGATTTTGGAAAAAAATTGCATGACATCAGAAAAAATCTGCATTCCGGACTCTGGGATACCCACCCACCCGGTCCTTGTATCCTGTAATTTTTTCCGACCCCCCCCCCCCCCCCGGTTAAAATTGTATATTTTGTTTACTTCAATGCGGCATGCAGGCACAGGCAATGCCTACAGAAATGTAGTTCAAGCATGTATAGACCTATTTCGATACCGGGAAAACTTAAAAGGGGAAGCATGTATTTTGAGATGCAAACCGCCATATGGCTTTAGATTAATAGCATGGGAGGCCTTCGTTGTCGAAATATTCATATTTGTTCCAACCACACAAACAGAGAGACTATTACAATGTACATAGTTTTGTATATACCACAATCATCGCGTAAATAGCATGCTACCATCAAGATCTACTATGTATTATCTAAACAAGAACCTGACTGCGTTACAGAGGACAGCGCAATTCTATCGGATAATCACACAAAAAGTATATAAACGCTCTTTATTATTTCCATATCAGGAATACACTAACGAAGAACGCTCTTTATGTGTATCATCATAATATAAACAAACGCCAGAAAAGGTAACTTTTTTGTACACTTGTTTATATAACAATGGGTAAACATCTGACAATAACATAATGTTTATGCGATATGTCTAATTGCTATACGAACAAAGTCTGTCTATATTTGAATATTCTTTCTGTTTATGGCGGTTTTCAACGGAGGTGAGTATTTTACCAGCATACCCACCACCAAGGCCTCCCGTGCCTTTAAATTTTTTTTTTTTTTGATTGAGCTGTTTTTTTTTATTCTGGTAAATAACTATATTCCAATGCCATGACCAACTTAGAGCACCACATCCAATGGGTTAACTGGAAAATCCAATTGGGCGTGTGTTGACCCAGAAACACAACCCGTGCGCTGTACGACATTGATGTGCTTTACAAATAAATCGGGAAACGATTGTTACAAAAGGTGGAGCTAGATCCTTCCAGATCAAGAAAAGAATCATAACTATCCCAACATATAGGCGCTGTGGTGCTAGATCAAGAACAGAATCCCAACTCTATCAACAGATGTGGTAAGGAGAGTCAGTATATAATCTCGTTGCTGATAAGATTGCATAATTCAACGATTCGACCACATGCTTAAGTGTGCCCCATCCGACATTGTTGACTGGCACTCCAATAAACACTTATGGTATACAGTGTTTGTGGTTTAGTTGCCCATTAACGAATATTTAAGAGAATGGTTAGTGAAAATTTGTGTGAAATCGGACATAAGCGAGCGATAATTTTAAACGCGCCAAAATCGTGACAGATAAACACACACACACCCTCGCTATCGCACCCCACATATAGAGCCTCACACACACACACAAACGCACCCCCTCACACACACACACACACACACACATCTCACACACTTGTTATATAGTTTATTTGGTGTATATACAAAATATTGATATCCGAATAAAATAAAATACCATAAAATGTATAATTTTATTACATCATTCCTACTGTTATTCCATTCGTTGTCATAATATATAAATATCAATCACCGATATACATGTACAAACAAAAGATGACCCTACCTTGCCAGTCTAATCCGAAAAAACTACCGGAATGTCACATTCGAACTATTATTATATGATTTTGACTCGCTAATAGTGATATATTGTTAATATTATTATATTACTTGGTCAGTATGTTATCGACCAAAATATATCGGACCTAGGAATACTCATAAGAACCTTATTTCGCACTCCGCGTATACTGTGCCGCATTTCTTGGTATACAGTGGGACATGGTCGTTTTATTTATAGAAACCTGAATTTTTTGAGAGGAAAAGAAGTCGAACTGCGACCCGGAGGCCGAGTCCGGTAAAAGATGTGGTTGGGAATTATGGTGATATGCATGAGAAACCTTCAGTGATAAGCCTTATATAGTTGTCATAATTTGAAGGATTAGTTGTTTTAACGGAATTATGAGTTGGTCATTCGTGAAACCAAAATATGTTATATTCCATAATTGCAATCATGGGTATATAATATATGATCTGGAATGCGTTGCAATTTCTGACAGTGCTATTGCTCGTCAGTGCCATACTTCACACCGATACGACGTTACGGTCGTTACCTCGGGCTCATATCGCAGTCGATATCAAACTAACCAGGTAATAGACTGTAATAGCCCAATAATTATTATTGGAGACTGCCCATCAATCATACTCCTTGTCATACTTGATTATGGCTAGGCACAGTTTCATAAAAGCAACTGACATAGTTGGGACGTAAGATGGTCTTAAGTTCAAACTTCAGTCGTAAGTGCGTTTCACGACAAGTGTCTTACTTAATATAGTCTTAATTTTGGTCTTAACTTTTAGTAGGGCGGCTAAGTGTAAAATCGTTCACTTGGTGATACAAGCATAAAATTTGGTACGAATGGTCAGTATGGGCCACTAAACAATATTGTTCGACAAACCACGCGAAAATCCAAGATGGCTGCCATTTTTAAGATGGCCGCCATTTTCAGCTATGTCAGTTTTCGAAATTTGAAAAGTTAACCGATTTTATTGATGTATCACTCAAACAAGAGATCTTATGTCATTTATAAAGGTTGAATTGAAATTAAAAAAACAACCTGAGTATGTTAAAACAATATATTGTAACAAATTAGCTGTTTCGTTTCAAAATGTTTGCATTTTTATATCACTTAACTTTCAAATTATGAAGAAAAAAAACAATTTCAAACAATTTAACCTCACACTATTTATGATGTTAGTACTGGGATAGCTACTATCAGTTCTTAGAGTCTTTTAAACTTGGCAGCAACAACTGCATAAAGTGGTGCACGGATGCCCAATATGGTAGCATGTGCATCGCCCACTACACGCCTTCTTGCAGCCGCAATTGGTCAACTGACTGCTACATTTGACAATTGCATGGTGGAAGCTCCGTCCAAAATGGTTCCCAGTGACTGCCATTTTCTGCCCATCCCCAATCTACAGGACTCGGGTAAGCTGATTTACAATGCCAATGATTGTCCCCATATATGCCCTGCTTCGTATGCGGCTCGCTTGACATGCTGCAAAAGCGTAGACCTTGTAGGTGGAATAGCATTGTATGGTCTCTGTTTTCGTGCAAAAAAGTCTAGTCTGGCTTCATTAATGTCATTGGATGTATTTGAACGGTCGTACATTATTATAATGAATCTCTCGATTACTGAAATGTCATGTTCTGTGATGGACACTCGAGAATTGCCAAGTCTGGAGAAAATTGGTAAAGCTTCTGGAAATACATTCCATGCCTGCCATGCAGACTTTTTTCCTTTCCCGCGAAATGCAGATACCACATCACATCTACTAATGCATGGAAAAAGAGAATTCCATAATATTTTGTTGTACCTATTGATGAAACAATCTAATGTATCGGAATTCCTCTGAATGTCTTTCTGTGACCGAATGCTTTCAAACTTGAGTATAAAATTACAGCTACAATCACTATATCCGTTTCGGTGGCTTGGATTATGATGCTGTTGTGTTGGTTGATAACTGCGTGTTTTGCATCCACAAATATCCCTGTATCGGCCTCTTCATCTGTACATGGTGCAAGAATATCCAAATCAAGTTCATGGTTACTTTGTACATGTTCACCTTTGGTAACAACAATGCCATTGTCCGTATTAACAGTCATGATCTTGTCAGCAAGGAAGTGAAATACTAGTAGCTCTGTTTTGTTGTCATCGTGAAGAAAGCTATGCCAGTCTGCTAGAGTTTTGCTAGATTCTGATACCCTTCTCCTGATTCCTTTGCCGCGCTTTGGCCTAGTTTCCTGAATGCGGCTACCTGTCTTGTACACGCCAAACACGATGTCAGTTCTCTTATATTTATGGCAATATGTCTCTATTTTATCTGTGGAGTCATCAGAAAACGGATTTCCCATTTCTTGTGTCACGTCTGTGAGGTTATTCACATTATTGAATTTTTTTTTTATATGCAATTGTCTCCTCGTGATGCTTGGTTTCTTATGTGATATCCTTTGTACAAGCAATATTATCATAATCAGAAATAAGGCAACATAATTCTGGACTAACGACCATCCATCTATTGAGTGTGCTTCATCCTCAGTTATCCCAATTGCTCCTCCATCCCTTTCACGACTGCAGTGTGCTGTTCATGGGTCTGGTCTATTGCCATACTTGAGAAGTTTCTTTCAGTATTGTGTACAAGAAAGTTCCCTCTGTGAAATTCATTTGCTATGCTGGGGTGTTTCTTCTATATTGTCATCATGTCTCTGAGGTGAATAGGTAGCAGTAAAATTGTCAATTCAATGTCAAGCACCAAACTCCAGAACTGGAACTGTGGATTAACAGCACATTTACTTTTACACCAGTCATTGAAATTTGAGTGCGTGCTATCAACATTGGATAAATCCCGACTGCAGTATTCTGAGTGTGCAAATTTCATGAGTTTGTACAGACTACATGGTGTTATCTGATGTGCCTGTCGGATTTTTGTAATACGTGAAGCTTTGATGAATGAATCTGCTGTGTCTGGGCTTGCTATACCTGCTTCTACAGGAGCACTCGTCCAGTCGCTATCCAGAAGCACTGAACCAAACATTTTAGAGCATCCAATTCCAGATGTAACCCTCCAAGCATAACAACATATTTGTCCTCACCATATAAGTCTGGCCACTGCCACTGTATCTGCTTAGCCAATGCATACAGAGGCTGGTCTGCAGTAATGACCGGTGTCCGTTCTGAGTTCAGAAGTTGAACCGATTCATTAATTTTGCGCATGCAATGTTTTTTCGTGGTTAATGAGTGAGCCTGATCACGCAACAGAGGTAACATTGAGGTTATTGCAACATCAAACTGATGACCTCTCATTTGAGTCGCACCATGAGATCACCACGTTATTGATGTATTACCATCAATGACTTCCGTTGACGAGACCTTTTTTAACCACTCATAATCCAGCCGAAGATGTTTTTGAAAAAACAGTTGAACCAGGTAGATCAAAGCCGGTGTTAGTTGGTGGGTTTGGCTTTACATCTTTTAAATAGACAGGTGGAACATTTGTATACGAATCTGGAAGATGTGGGATTTGTTTCGTTTTTCCAGTTTTTCAAGAACTGAAGTCAATAGGTTGCTGCTCGCCTTGATTATCTGGATGCAGATGATGAAACATTGAAATATTGTCCCGTGGAAAGATGATGTGCTGGTAGTTGATGTCGGGTTGTGGTCAATATTGTCCAAAGCAGATGTGGTGAACAAGCCTTTTCTCAATATAGGTGGACACACAAATCCATATGTTTGATACTGTTTAACAACAACATCTCCAAGCTGGTTTTAGATGTCCATGACATGATCAGTCAGTTTTCATAGAACATGTAAAATCAGGTTTCGTTTCCTTGTGTTTTGCGTACAAAGTGATGCCAGTGTACATAGGGAATGGTGTTTCACAGTCTTGACAGTGGCGATGATAAAAGGCGTTGTCCCGTGGAAAGATGATGTGCTGGTAGTTGATGTCGGGTTGTGGTCAATATTGTCCAAAGCAGATGTGGTGAACAAGCCTTTTCTCAATATAGGTGGACACACAAATCCATATGTTTGATACTGTTTAACAACAACATCTCCAAGCTGGTTTTAGATGTCCATGACATGATCAGTCAGTTTTCATAGAACATGTAAAATCAGGTTTCGTTTCCTTGTGTTTTGCGTATAAAGTGATGCCAGTGTACATAGGGAATGGTGACAGTGGCGATGATAAAAGGCGTTGTCCTTATATCTAGATGAGAACCAGTTTATTTCTAATAACTGCGCGATTGCTAAATCAGACTTTGTTGCACCATGTGTAAGCTGTGACTTGATGTCAGCACCATGCTCGATGATATCATACATACAAATTGCAGAAGACTTTGTGGTATAGATCATTGTATACATCCTTTTTGTCAAATTTGGTACGATGTTCAAGCATATGTTTACGAATTATTTCTGCTGCTCCAACAATTTGTAGCGCTTAATTATATTTATAAGCTTGGGATAGTACAGAACTAACTGTGTCTGAGAATGTCATAAGCACATCGTGACCATGTTTGTGATCCTCTATTTTTTTGAAGAATTTTGAAGAAAAAAACCTGTAAAAATATGAAAATAATCAATAAATTCCGAAAAATAATAATATTTTTGCATACTTATGATAACGCAAACTTTAAAGGGATGATTTACTTATATATCGTAACAAAGAAAGAACCGAAAAGTGGTTAGTGTATCTTATATACTGGGTAGAAGTTCAATGCGGCGGCCATTTTGAAAAATGGCGGCCATCTTGAATCCGGTGGCCATTTTGATTGGTTTGTCGAGCAATTTGTTTTAGTAATATATATTGATCATGCATACCAAGTTTCATGCTTGTATCACCAACTGAACGATTGTACCATAATTTTACACTTAGCCGCCCTACTATTTAGTCTAACGTGAGGTTCTTAAGAAAAATCCTAAAATTAAGACATAAGTTATGGTCCTCCTTTTGTCGGAAATATAGATGGGATCTGGTTCGTGTATGTTATTATAAATAAATTTAAATGAATAACATCTTACGAACACGGAGGGATGTTTCGGAAATTGTGGTCTATAGTTAATAGCCAACTGGTACGCTGTAGCAGGGACGTGACCTGCAATGGTTGCGCGATTGGCGGGGTGTGATGCAGTGTCCATTCCCAATACTAACTGGAAAAAGCCAAGACCTAACTATACAGTTATCATTGTTGTTATGGGCGCGTGGCACACCCAAATACACAATATAAACACCCCTCGCCCCTCAACATCACTCCCGGGGGTACAACCCGATGGGGCGAAAATGGGAACGGACCATTTTCGTGAACGGTAAGGACATCGACCGATTTGACGGCATGGGTGGGTGACCCGCCCCAAATAAACCATAGAAATACCCGAACCCCACCATCACCGGGGGGGGGTAAACATCGATATACTACCGCACCACTAATATATATTATATTTAGTTTGTTTGGGCTCAAAACTGAATTCATTTATACACATTTACAACTATGACCGCCGTAACGGGAACGCATTGTACGACTAAAACATCGTTGGTGATCGCATGTATATCAACGTTTCCGGGACGCGTAATAAACACTTGTTTTGCCGATACAATGACCAGTGTATTCAATCTCGTACTTAGGGTAATGCTGGTAGCGGTTAACCGGTTATGGCCAACTTGAACTTAAGGCGTCCAGTGCTGAGGACTAAGCGAGTGGGAGGCTATATACGATCTGCCCAGTGGAAAATGGCTGAAGCACAAGAAAGGGCCAATATAAGGAACCATTACTGAATAATTTGACAAACATAAAGAAAGAGTAGCAGCGATGTTCTAGAAAGAAACCATCACAAACACAGATACAGAAAAATGAGGGGGGAAGCGAAGAAGAGGAAGTAACGTAAAAAAGACCATATCATTTTCCCTGTCACTTCTCATTGTTAAGTCACCATCCATAACGCCCAAAATCATTTCTAAGTGGGTTGCAGGGGACGGTTCCATCCGATGGGTAAACATTGGGTATGGACCATTTTCGAGAACGGTACGGATTTCGACCGATTGATGGCATTTGGGTGGGTGGCCCGCCACTATACACCATAGAAAAACCCCATCCCACCTGTCAGCTGGGGGTACCTCCCAAGGGGGTGAAAATGAGGTACATGTATCGACCATTTTCGAGAAGGTAAGAATTTCGACCGATTTGACTACATGGCAGGGTGGCCCACCATAACACCACCCTACAAACACTCCGACCCTCCAATCATCCGGAGGTACCACCCTGAGGTGTGAAAATGGGGTATGGACCATTTTCGAGAACGGTAAGGGTTTCGACCGATTTGACGGCATGGGTGGGTGGCCCGCCCCAAATACACCCTAGAAACACCCATTCCCCCATCCATCACCACGGGGGTACCACTCCGAGGGGGTGAACATGGGGTATGGACCATTTTCGAGACGGTAAGGATATTGACCGATTTGACGGTATGAATGGGTTGCCCTACTAACACGCCCTAGAAACGTCCCGACCCCCATCATCACCCACGGGAGGTATGCTACCACCCGAGGGGTTAAAATGCGGTATGGACCATTTTCGAGAACGGTAAAGATTTCAACCAATTTGACGGCATGTGTGGGTGACCCGCCCAAAATAGACCATGGAAACACCCCGATCCCCATCCATCACCCCGGCGGTACCACCCCGAGAAGATGAAAATGGGGTATGGACCATTTTTGAGAAAGGTAAGGACTTCAACCGATTTGACGGCACGGGTGGGTGGCCAGCCACAAATATACACTAGAAACACACCTACCCCAACCATCATCCCTTGTGGTACCACCACGAGGGGGTAAAAATGGAGTATGGACAATATTCTAGAACGGTAAGGATTTCAACCGATTTGACGTTATGGGCGGGTGGCACACCCCAAATACACAATAGAAACACCGCACAACCGGGGAGTACCACCCGATGGTTGAAAATGGGGTATGGACCATTTTCGAGAAAGGTAAGGACTTCAACCGATTTGACGGCACTGGTGGGTGGCTTACCCAAATACACCATAGAAACACACGATCGCACACCCATCAGCACCGTGGGTACCACCCGAGGGGTGAACATGGGGTATGGACATTTTCGAGAATGGTAAGGATTTCAACTGATTTGACGGCGTGGGAGGGTGGCCAGCCACAAATATACACTAGAAACACACCTACCCCAACCATCATCCCCTGTGGTAACACCACGACGGGGTAAAAATGGAGTATGGACAATATTCGAAAACGGTAAGGATTTCAACCGATTTGACGTTATGGGCGGCTGGCACACCCAAATACACAATAGAAACACCCCACAACCGAGGAGTACCACCCGAGTGGTGAAAATGGGGTATGGACCATTTTCGAGAACGGTAAGAATTTCCACCGATTTGACGTCATGGGTGGGTGGCCCGCCCAAAATACAACCTAGAAACACCCGAACCCCACCATCACCGGGGGGGGGGGGTAACACTCCAAGGGGGTGAACATTGGGTATGGACCATTTTCGAGAACGGTAAGTATTTCGACCAATTTGACGGCATTTCGGGTGGGTGGCCTGCATGAAATACATCACAGAAAAACCACACCAACCTGTCAGCTGGGGGTACCACGCAAGGGAGTGAAAATGAGGTATCGACCATTTTCGAAAAGGAAAGGATTTCGACCGATTTGACTAGATGGGAGGGTGGCCCGCCAAAACCACACCCTCGAAACACCCCGACACCACCAATCACCACCGGAGGTACCAGCCCGAGGGGGTAAAAATGGGGTATGGACCATTTTCGAGAATTGTAAGGATTTCGACCGATTTGACGGCATGGATCGGTGGCCACCCCGAGATTAAAATGGGGTATGGACCATTTTCGAGAAAGCTAAGGACTTCAACCGATTTGATGGCATGGGTCGGTTGCCCACCCCAAATACACCATAGAAACACCCCGACCCCACCAATCATCCCGGATGTTCCAGCCCGCTGGGGTGAAAATGGGGTATGGAACATTTTCGAGAACGGTAAGGATTTCGACCGATTTGACGGCATGGGTCGGTGGCCAGCCACAAATACACCATAGGAAACCAACGACCACACCAATCACCCCGTTGGTACCCGTCCGAGGGGGTGAAAATGGGTTATGGAATATTTTCGATAACGGAAAAGATTTCGACCGATTTGACGCCATGGTTCGGTGGCCACCCCGAGATGAAAATGGGGTATGGACCATTTTCGAGAAAGCTAAGGACTTCAACCGATTTGATGGCATGGGTGGGTGGCCCACCCCAAATAGACCATAGAAACACACCGACCCCACCAATCAGCCCGGGGGTACCAGCCCGATGGTGTGAAAATGGGGTATGAACATTTTCGAGAACGATAAGGATTTCGACCGATTTGACGGCATGGGTCGGTGGCCAGCCACAAATACACCATAGGAAACCCCCGACCCCACCAATCACCCCGGTGGTACCCGCCCGAGGGGGTGAAAATGGGGTATGGACCATTTTCGCAAACGGTAAGGATTTCGACCGATTTGATGTTATGGGCGCGTGGCACACCCAAATACACAATATAAACACCCCTCGCCACACAACATCACTCCCGGGGGTTCAACCCGATGGGGTGAAAATGGGAACGGACCATTTTCGAGAACGGAAAGGACATCGACCGATTTGACGGCATGGGTGGGTGACCCGCCCCAAATAAACCATAGAATAACCCGAACCCCACCATCACCGGGGGGGGGGGTAACACTCCGAGGGGTATTTGATGGCATTTGGGTGGGTGGCCCGCCTCTATACACCATAGAAAAACCCCATCCCACCTGTCAGCTGGGGGTACCTCCCAAGGGGGTGAAAATGAGGTACACGTATCGACCATTTTCGAGAAGGTAAGAATTTCGACCGATTTGACTACATGGCAGGGTGGCCCACCATAACACCACCATAGAAACACTCCGACCCCTCCAATCACCCGGAGGTACCACCCTGAGGTGTGAAAATGGGGTATGGACCATTTTCGAGAACGGTAAGGGTTTCGACCGATTTGACGGCATGGGTGGGTGGCCCGCTCCAAATACACCCTAGAAACACCCATTCCCCCATCCATCACCACGGGGGTACCACCCCGAGGGGGTGAACATGGGGTATGGACCATTTTCAAGTACGGTAAGGATATCGACCGATTTGACGGTATGAATGGGTTGCCCTACTAATACGCCCTACAAACGTCCCGACCCCCATCATCACCCACGGGAGGTATGCTACCACCCGAGGGGGTAAAATGGGGTATGGACCATTTTCGAGAACGGTAAAGATTTCAACCAATTTGACGGCATGTGTGGGTGACCCGCCCAAAATAGACCATGGAAACACACCGATCCCCACCATCAACCCGGTGGTACCACCCCGAGGAGATGAAAATGGGGTATGGACCATTTTCGAGAAAGGTAAGGACTTCAACCGATTTGACGGCACGGGTGGGTGGCTTACCCAAATACACCATATAAACACACGATCGCACACCCATCACCACCGTGGGTACCACCCGAGGGGTGAACATGGGGTATGGACCATTTTCGAGAACGGTAAGGATTTCAACTGATTTGACGGCGTGGGTGGGTGGCCAGCCACAAATATACACTAGAAACACACCTACCCCAACCATCATCCCCTGTGGTACCACCACGAGGGGGTAAAAATGGAGTAAGGACAATATTCGAGGACGGTAATGATTTCAACCGATTTGATGTTATAGGCGGGTGGCACACCCCAAATACACAATAGAAACACCCCACAACCGGGGAGTACCACCCGAGGGTTGAAAATGTGGTATGGACCATTTTCGCAAACGGTAAGGATTTCGACCGATTTGATGTTATGGGCGCGTGGCACACCCAAATACACAATATAAACACCCCTCGCCCCTCAACATCACTCCCGGGGGTACAACCCGATGGGGCGAAAATGGGAACGGACCATTTTCGAGAATGGTAAGGACATCGACCGATTTGACGACATGGGTGGGTGACCCGCCCCAAATAAACCATAGAAATACCCGAACCCCACCATCACCGGGGGGGGGGGGGTAACACTCCGATGGGTAAACATTGGGTATGGACCATTTTCGAGAACGGTACGGATTTCGACCGATTGATGGCATTTGGGTGGGTGGCCCGCCACTATACACCATAGAAAAACCCCATCCCACCTGTCAGCTGGGAGTACCTCCCAAGGGGGTGAAAATGAGGTACATGTATCGACCATTTTCGAGAAGGTAAGAATTTCGACCGATTTGACTACATGGCAGGGTGGCCCACCATAACACCACCCTAGAAACACTCCGACCCCTCCAATCACCCGGAGGTACCACCCTGAGGTGTGAAAATGGGGTATGGACCATTTTCGAGAACGGTAAGGGTTTCGACCGATTTGACGGCATGGGTGGGTGGCCCGCTCCAAATACACCCTAGAAACACCCATTCCCCCCATCCATCACCACGGGGGTACCACCCCGAGGGGGTGAACATGGGGTATGGACCATTTTCAAGTACGGTAAGGATATCGACCGATTTGACGGTATGAATGGGTTGCCCTACTAACACGCCCTACAAACGTCCCGACCCCCATCATCACCCACGGGAGGTATGCTACCACCCGAAGGGTTAAAATGGGGTATGGACCATTTTCGAGAACGGTAAAGATTTCAACCAATTTGACGGCATGTGTGGGTGACCCGCCCAAAATAGACCATGGAAACACCCCGATCCCCACCCATCACCCCGGCGGTACCACCCGAGGAGATGAAAATGGGGTATGGACCATTTTTGAGAAAGGTAAGGACTTCAACCGATTTGACGGCACGGGTGGGTGGCTTACCCAAATACACCATAGAAACACACGATCGCACACCCATCACCACCGTGGGTACCACCCGAGGGGTGAACATGGGGTATGGACCATTTTCGAGAACGGTAAGGATTTCAACTGATTTGACGGCGTGGGTGGGTGGCCAGCCACAAATATACACTAGAAACACACCTACCCCAACCATCACCCCCTGTGGTACCACCACGAGGGGGTAAAAATGGAGTATGGACAATATTCGAAAATGGTAAGGATTTCAACCGATTTGACGTTATGGGAGGTTGGCACACCCAAAATACAACCTTGAAACACCCGAACCCCACCATCACCCGGGGGGGGGGGGTAACACTCCAAGGGGGTGAACATTGGGTATGGACCATTTTCGAGAACGGTAAGTATTTCGACCTATTTGACGGCATTTCGGGTAGGTGGCCTGCATGAAATACATCACAGAAAAACCACGACAACCTGTCAGCTGGGGGTACCACGCAATGGGGTGAAAATGAGGTATCGACCATTTTCGAAAAGGAAAGGATTTCGACCGATTTGACTAGATGGGAGGGTGGCCCGCCAAAACCACACCCTCGAAACACCCCGACACCACCAATCACCACCGGAGGTACCAGCTCGAGGGGGTAAAAATGGGGTATGGACCATTTTCGAGAATTGTAAGGATTTCGACCGATTTGACGGCATGGATCGGTGGCCACCCCGAGATGAAAATGGGGTATGGACCATTTTCGAGAAAGCTAAGGACTTCAACCGATTTGATGGCATGGGTGGGTGGCCCACCCCAAATACACCATAGAAACACCCCGACCCCACCAATCATCCCGGATGTACCAGCCCGATGGGGTGAAAATGGGGTATGGAACATTTTCGAGAACGGTAAGGATTTCGACCGATTTGACGGCATGGGTCGGTGGCCAGCCACAAATACACCATAGGAAACCCCCGACCCCAACAATCACCCCGGTGGTACCCGCCCGAGGGGGTGAAAATGGGGTATGGACCATTTTCGCAAACGGTAAGGATTTCGATCGATTTGATGTTATGGGCGCGTGGCACACCCAAATACACAATATAAACACCCCTCGCCCCTCAACATCACTCCCGGGGGTACAACCCGATGGGGTGAAAATGGGAACGGACCATTTTCGAGAACGGTAAGGACATCGACCGATTTGACGGCATGGGTGGGTGACCCGCCCCAAATAAACCATAGAAACACCCGAACCCCACCCATCACCGGGGGGGGGGGGGGGGTAACACTCCGAGGGGTAAACATTGGGTATGGACCATTTTCGAGAACGGTACGGATTTCGACCGATTGATGGCATTTGGGTGGGTGGCCCGCCTCTATACACCATAGAAAAACCCCATCCCACCTGTCAGCTGGGGGTACCTCCCAAGGGGGTGAAAATGAGGTACATGTATCGACCATTTTAGAGAAGGTAAGAATTTCGACCGATTTGACTACATGGCAGGGTGGCCCACCATAACAACCACCCCCCCCCCCCATTTCGGGGATGGTGGGATGTAATTATGTGTATTTGAGGCGGCCACCCACCCTCGCCGTCAAATCACCGATCCGAAAAAACCCGTTCAAAAAGGACCTATTATTCCGATTCCGCTCGAATACTAAATTCGAGAAAATCCCCAATGTGACAAAAATGCATCCCATATTTATAGAACCAATCTATATAGTCACACGGGGCGATCACAAATGTCACCGATACTTCCGCACATATGTTCACAAATACGATATGGCCAAATAACCTCACGATTAGCGCTAATATGTGAGTTATTATTTCAATTTCCCACCAAAACTGAACCCTAGGTAGCTACCATATATAGGAGTCAATCTTACGCGATATTGGGGAATTTGTCGTGTTTCGTTTCAATGGGAAATCGATTGGTGTGCCCTCTATTCTGGACAATTATTAAGTTAAATGGACGCTATTGTATTGTGCAGCCTTGCTTTTGCAGTTATTGATAACTTTAAGTGGGGTTTTGTCCCATTAAGGGCGCACAGAGAGCAGTACAGTTCAATCATTTCTAAACTGGCTACCATATATAGGAGCCAATCTTACGCGATATTGGGGAATTTGTCGGGTTTCGTTTCAATGGGGAATCGAATGGTGTGCCCTCTATTGTGGACAATTGTTAAGTTAAATTGACGCTATTGTATTGTGCAGCATTGCTTTTGCAGTTATTGAAAGGACCTATTATTCCGATTCCCCACGAATACTAATCCGAGAAAATACCCAATGTGACAAAAAATGCATCCCATATTTATAGAACCCATATATAGTCACATGGGGTGATCACAAATGTCACCGATACTTCCGCACATATGTTCACAAATACGATATGGCCAAATAACCTCACGATTAGCGCTAATATGTGAGTTATTATTTCAATTCCCCACCAAAACTAAATCCTAGGTAGCTACCATATATAGGAGTCAATCTTACGCGATATTGGGGAAATTGTCGGGTTACGTTTCAATGGGGAATCCATTGGTGTGCCCTCTATTGTGGACACTTATTAAGTTAAATGGACACTATTGTATTGTGCAGCCTTGCTTTAGCAATTATTGATAATTTTAATTGGGGATCGATTCCCCATTGAAACGAAACCCGACAAATTCCCCAATATCGCGTAAAAGATTGACTCGTATATATGGTAGCTACCTAGGGTTTAGTTTTGGTGGGGAATTGAAATAATAACTCAGATATTAGCGCTAATCGTGAGGTTATTTGGCCATATCGCATCTGTGAACATATGTGCGGAAATATCGGTGACATTTGTGATCGCCCGTGTGACTGTAGATGGGTTCTATAAATATGGGATGTATTTTTGTCACATTGGGGATTTTCTCGAATTTAGTATTCGTGGGAAATCGGAATAACACGTCCTTTTTGAACGGGATTTCTCGGATCGGCGATTTGACGACGAGGGTGGGTGGCCGCCTCAAATACCCATAGATACACCCCACCCTCAAAGAAATGGGGGGGGGTCCCACCCAATTGATTACTCTCTATATCATAATAAAAGCGATGATATCCGGCCTAATCCGGGTTCTTCCTAACGAGATTTCTTGGATCGGTCGACTACATAAGGTGGACGGTGGCCATATAAACGTCCACTCATAATTTGGTGTCGCAATGTCCAAAGAATTCGCAGTGACAGCGTTTTACGTAAAATCGCGATCGGTTTTGCTGAATCCTGGCTCGCATATATGGTAGCCAGGTTAGAAATGATTGAACTGTAGTGCCCTCTGTGCGCCCTTAATGGGACAAATCTCCAATAAAAATTATCAATAATTGCTAAAGCAAGGCTGCACAATACAATAGTGTCCATTTAACTTAATAATTGTCCACAATAGAGGGCACACCAATCGATTCCCCATTGAAACGAAACCCGACAAATTCCCCAATATCGCGTAAAAGATTGACTCGTATATATGGTAGCTACCTAGGGTTTAGTTTTGGTGGGGAATTGAAATAATAACTCAGATATTAGCGCTAATCGTGAGGTTATTTGGCCATATCGCATCTGTGAACATATGTGCGGAAATATCGGTGACATTTGTGATCGCCCGTGTGACTGTAGATGGGTTCTATAAATATGGGATGCATTTTTGTCACATTGGGGATTTTCTCGAATTTAGTATTCGTGGGAAATCGGAATAACACGTCCTTTTTGAACGGGATTTCTCGGATCGGTGATTTGACAATGAGGGTGGGTGGCCGCCTCAAATACCCATAGATACACCCCACCCTCAAAGAAATGGGGGAGGGGGGGTCCCACCCAATTGATTACTCTCTATATCATAATAAAAGCGATGATATCCGGCCTAATCCGGGTTCTTCCTAACGAGATTTCTTGGATCGGTCGACTACATAAGGTGGACGGTGGCCATATAAACGTCCACTCATAATTTGGTGTCGCAATGTCCAAAGAATTCGCAGTGACAGCGTTTTACGTAAAATCGCGATCGGTTTTGCTGAATCCTGGCTCGCATATATGGTAGCCAGGTTAAAAATGATTGAACTGTAGTGCCCTCTGTGCGCTCTTAATGGGACAAATCCCCAATTAAAATTATCAATAATTGCTAAAGCAAGGCTGCACAATACAATAGTGTCCATTTAACTTAATAATTGTCCACAATAGAGGGCACACCAATCGATTCCCCATTGAAACGAAACCCGACAAATTCCCCAATATCGCGTAAAAGATTGACTCGTATATATGGTAGCTACCTAGGGTTTAGTTTTGGTGGGGAATTGAAATAATAACTCAGATATTAGCGCTAATCGTGAGGTTATTTGGCCATATCGCATCTGTGAACATATGTGCGGAAATATCGGTGACATTTGTGATCGCCCGTGTGACTGTAGATGGGTTCTATAAATATGGGATGCATTTTTGTCACATTGGGGATTTTCTCGAATTTAGTATTCGTGGGAAATCGGAATAACACGTCCTTTTTGAACGGGATTTCTCGGATCGGTGATTTGACGACGAGGGTGGGTGGCCGCCTCAAATACCCATAGATACACCCCACCCTCAAAGAAATGGGGGGGGGGGGGTCCCACCCAATTGATTACTCTCTATATCATAATAAAAGCGATGATATCCGGCCTAATCCGGGTTCTTCCTAACGAGATTTCTTGGATCGGTCGACTACATAAGGTGGACGGTGGCCATATAAACGTCCACTCATAATTTGGTGTCGCAATGTCCAAAGAATTCGCAGTGGCAGCGTTTTACGTAAAATCATGATCGGTTTTGCTGAATCCTGGCTCGCATATATGGTAGCCAGGTTAGAAATGATTGAACTGTAGTGCCCTCTGTGCGCCCTTAATGGGACAAATCCCCAATAAAAATTATCAATAATTGCTAAAGCAAGGCTGCACAATACAATAGTGTCCATTTAACTTAATAATTGTCCACAATAGAGGACACACCAATCGATTCCTCATTGAAACGAAACCCGACAAATTCCCCAATATCGCGTAAAAGATTGACTCGTATATATGGTAGCTACCTAGGGTTTAGTTTTGGTGGGGAATTGAAATAATAACTCAGATATTAGCGCTAATCGTGAGGTTATTTGGCCATATCGCATCTGTGAACATATGTGCGGAAATATCGGTGACATTTGTGATCGCCCGTGTGACTGTAGATGGGTTCTATAAATATGGGATGCATTTTTGTCACATTGGGGATTTTCTCGAATTTAGTATTCGTGGGAAATCGGAATAACACGTCCTTTTTGAACGGGATTTCTCGGATCGGCGATTTGACGACGAGGGTGGGTGGCCGCCTCAAATACCCATAGATACACCCCACCCTCAAAGAAATGGGGGGGGGGGTCCCACCCAATTGATTACTCTCTATATCATAATAAAAGCGATGATATCCGGCCTAATCCGGGTTCTTCCTAACGAGATTTCTTGGATCGGTCGACTACATAAGGTGGACGGTGGCCATATAAACGTCCACTCATAATTTGGGGTTTTTTCCCATTAAGGGCGCACAGAGGGCACTACAGTTCACTCATTTCTAACCTGGCTACCATATATGCGAGCCAGGATTCAGCAAAACCGATCGCGATTTACGTAAAACGCTGTCACTGCGAATTCTTTGGACATTGCGACACCAAATTATGAGTGGACGTTTATATGGCCACCGTCCACCTTATGTAGTCGACCGATCCAAGAAATCTCGTTAGGAAGAACCCGGATTAGGCCGGATATCATCGCTTTTATTATGATATAGAGAGTAATCAATTGGGTGGGACCCCCCCCCCATTTCTTTGAGGGTGGGGTGTATCTATGGGTATTTGAGGCGGACACCCACCCTCGTCGTCAAATCGCCGATCCGAGAAATCCCGTTCAAAAAGGACGTGTTATTCCGATTTCCCACGAATACTAAATTCGAGAAAATCCCCAATGTGACAAAAATGCATCCCATATTTATAGAACCCATCTACAGTCACACGGGCGATCACAAATGTCACCGATATTTCCGCACATATGTTCACAGATGCGATATGGCCAAATAACCTCACGATTAGCGCTAATATCTGAGTTATTATTTCAATTCCCCACCAAAACTAAACCCTAGGTAGCTACCATATATACGAGTCAATCTTTTACGCGATATTGGGGAATTTGTCGGGTTTCGTTTCAATGGGGAATCGATTGGTGTGCCCTCTATTGTGGACAATTATTAAGTTAAATGGACACTATTGTATTGTGCAGCCTTGCTTTAGCAATTATTGATAATTTTTATTCGGGATTTGTCCCATTAAGGGCGCACAGAGGGCACTACAGTTCAATCATTTCTAACCTCCTGGCTACCATATATGCGAGCCAGGATTCAGCAAAACCGATCGCGATTTTACGTAAAACGCTGTCACTGCGAATTCTTTGGACATTGCGACACCAAATTATGAGTGGACGTTTATATGGCCACCGTCCACCTTATGTAGTCGACCGATCCAACAAATCTCGTTAGGAAGAACCCGGATTAGGCCGGATATCATCGCTTTTATTATGATATAGAGAGTAATCAATTGGGTGGGACCCCCCCCCCCCCCATTTCTTTGAGGGTGGGGTGTATCTATGGGTATTTGAGGCGGCCACCCACCCTCGTCGTCAAATCGCCGATCCGAGAAATCCCGTTCAAAAAGGACGTGTTATTCCGATTTCCCACGAATACTAAATTCGAGAAAATCCCCAATGTGACAAAAATGCATCCCATATTTATAGAACCCATCTACAGTCACACGGGCGATCACAAATGTCACCGATATTTCCGCACATATGTTCACAGATGCGATATGGCCAAATAACCTCACGATTAGCGCTAATATCTGAGTTATTATTTCAATTCCCCACCAAAACTAAACCCTAGGTAGCTACCATATATACGAGTCAATCTTTTACGCGATATTGGGGAATTTGTCGGGTTTCGTTTCAATGGGGAATCGATTGGTGTGCCCTCTATTGTGGACAATTATTAAGTTAAATGGACACTATTGTATTGTGCAGCCTTGCTTTAGCAATTATTGATAATTTTTATTGGGGATTTGTCCCATTAAGAGCGCACAGAGGGCACTACAGTTCAATCATTTCTAACCTGGCTACCATATATGCGAGCCAGGATTCAGCAAAACCGATCGCGATTTTACGTAAAACGCTGTCACTGCGAATTCTTTGGACATTGCGACACCAAATTATGAGTGGACGTTTATATGGCCACCGTCCACCTTATGTAGTCGACCGATCCAAGAAATCTCGTTAGGAAGAACCCGGATTAGGCCGGATATCATCGCTTTTATTATGATATAGAGAGTAATCAATTGGGTGGGACCCCCCTCCCCCATTTCTTTGAGGGTGGGGTGTATCTATGGGTATTTGAGGCGGCCACCCACCCTCATTGTCAAATCACCGATCCGAGAAATCCCGTTCAAAAAGGACGTGTTATTCCGATTTCCCACGAATACTAAATTCGAGAAAATCCCCAATGTGACAAAAATGCATCCCATATTTATAGAACCCATCTACAGTCACACGGGCGATCACAAATGTCACCGATATTTCCGCACATATGTTCACAGATGCGATATGGCCAAATAACCTCACGATTAGCGCTAATATCTGAGTTATTATTTCAATTCCCCACCAAAACTAAACCCTAGGTAGCTACCATATATACGAGTCAATCTTTTACGCGATATTGGGGAATTTGTCGGGTTTCGTTTCAATGGGGAATCGATTGGTGTGCCCTCTATTGTGGACAATTATTAAGTTAAATGGACACTATTGTATTGTGCAGCCTTGCTTTAGCAATTATTGATAATTTTAATTGGGGATTTGTCCCATTAAGGGCGCACAGAGGGCACTACAGTTCAATCATTTCTAACCTGGCTACCATATATGCGAGCCAGGATTCAGCAAAACCGATCGCGATTTTACGTAAAACGCTGTCACTGCGAATTCTTTGGACATTGCGACACCAAATTATGAGTGGGCGTTCATATGGCCACCGTCCACCTTATGTAATCGACCGATCCAAGAAATCCCGCTCGAAAAAGCCCGGATCAGGCCGGATCAGCGTCGCTCGCTCCGGGGATTGGGGAATAATTTTGAACCCGCAATTTTTGAGTTCTCAATTTTTTCCCCATTTCGGGTCCTAATAATTTTTGCAGGAATGACATCGTAAGGTCTCGAAACGCGTTTTAAACAAACTTTTTTTTTTTTTGTAACCGGCGGATCGGATTTTAGGATCCTAAAAACAGAATTCCCCGATTTTCGTGATTTTCGGATTCGTGTAGGACTCGTTGTGAATCAAATTTATCAAACTCCTTTCATGAAATCTTATATCCTAACATAACTCGTTGGAGATCCTCTATATGTACAGGGTTGTTTATGTTTCATTACGTCGCTCGAGAACATGTATCACGATGAGACATTCAGCCCGTTCAGTAGACGTACTGGACCGGAAAAATAACAACATGCAACAACAATAATCATTGGCTAGGACATCTCTGCAAACCATCATCACATTTATTGATGTTATATTCAGGTATATTCGTATCTTCAGGAATATTAGACATGTACTGTATATGTATGTATACACACGAGTACCTAAACATGTGAGATGCCTATACATACACACATGTATATTCAACTAGGCTGCATTAGGAGAATTTTTTACCAACTGTTTGGACATGCTGTGATTTTTTCAGTCAAGTTGAACTTTGAACTTCCTACTCGTGATTGGGTAGTGGATTAAATATGAGTGAGGGAAAGGAATAGCATAAAATATCAGAACAATCTGGAAAAGATCAAATTGGTAAAGTAAATTGAAATGCGAGTTGAGGGTTGGGTCCCAAAAATCTGGGCGGAACAAATATATATTTTTTGCACGAATGAGGGATGGTGGGTACCCGGAATGCTGAAAAATAAAATCAGCCCTGCGTCTGCAATGTTTTCCTGACCACCCCCACCGGCCAAAAGTAGCCTTTTCGTTAATAAAACAGATAACACTGAAGATTGTGCATATTATGAGTCTATGGACAAAAAATTAAGTTGTTTAAGATTCAGATGCACTTTGTGCCAAAATTTCCTGGTTTTTCAAAATGGATTTTCTCAAAATCTGTTAGGAATTTCTTTTTGAAATCTTGTACAAGCGATTATTGTGACACACTATTTAAGAAACATCAACCCATTGGATATTATAACCTCATTTACTTTATTTTTATGCCTTGAAATATTTAAAAGTAGTATTGTCTACCCTTTCGGGTAGATGGTTTGACTGCCTAAACCCTAAGCGCCTGTTCCTGTGCCATCAGGGGTTACGGGTCACGCCGCGTGGGTGTATATATCGGTGAAGGTTATCACCAGAATAGCGCGTTATCGTGGCGGGTACCACTAGGTCAAGGACAAACAAAATATTTCCGCAACAAGTGGGCCACGGTTATCACGGGAATAGCGCGTGATCGGGGGGCCAGTATGTCTAGGTTATATATAACGATTCGGCTCGGGTTATCACCATAATAGCGCATAAACAACGAGCGTATGTCTAAGTCCCGGGCAACCATTCGGCGAAGGTTATCACGAGAATAGCGCGTCACGTGTACGTCTATGTAAAAAAAAAAAATATTTCCACAACAAATCGGCGAAGGTTATCACGACATTAGCGCGTGATCGGGGGGCGTATGCGTCTAGGTTATAGGTAAACAACAATTTCCGCAACAACTCGGTCAAGGTTATCACGAGAATAACGCGTGATCGACAAACAGCACTTCAGTTACAACAACTCGGTTAATGAGATAAGCACACCGCAACAAGGTCACACACTATAGTAACACGTCTTATATAAATCCCCCCAGCATCAAAAGTAGTACAGCTAACAACGTATTATCATAGCGGCTATCATCACAACGGGGAAGATATTATATAGAAGATAAATGAAAGCCGTTCGAGTAACCGAATTATTAACCGATATCGCTGATAAAAAGATCCCTATGCTATATATTGGTACTATAAAAGGAAAATATAACGCGGTTATATTACGAGCACATATAATAGATCAAAGAATAAAGAATAATACCAAGAAAGCAAAGGCCAACACTCTATATCGACCGGCTATTCTGCGTCAAAAAAGACAAAAACCGCAGTATCAACCCAGCAATATAGCGTACTATCAAAAGTATCAAGGAGGCGCAAACAAATCATTCAACCCAGAACAGACATATATCCGGAAAAAGAACCTATAATGGATAATATATCATCACCGGAGGACCAACCAGATCTATACTGGGACGTTATACCGGATATAGATACAAAATTACCTTTTACCGAAATTTTTATATGATTCTAGGAGGGAAACAAAATGGAAGGAAGCAAATACACTGTGTGCGTAGAAGGTAATATAGGGGCGGGAAAAACGACTTTCCTTAGTTATTTTCAAGAGGATCCGCGAGTGAGTATAAACGCGGAACCGGTTGAACGATGGAGGAATATAGGAGGCGTCAACGCTTTGGAATTAATGTATACGAACGCAAAAAGGTGGGCAATGACGTTTCAATCCTACGTTCAATTGACATCTACCGAACGCCACAAACAAGAAACTACCGAGCCGATAAAAATTATGGAAAGGTCACTATACAGCGGACATTATATATTTACAGAAAATATGTTTCGAAGCGGCAACCTGACCGAAATAGAATATAATATTTTGACGGAATGGTTCGTGTCCCTTTTGCAAAACTCGTATATAAAAGCCGACCTTATTATATATTTACGAACAAAACCGCAAGTTGTCGCTGACAGGATTAAAACACGAGCCAGAAAGGAGGAAGAGACGATAAATTTGGAATATATTCAATCGCTTCACCAATTGCACGAGGAATGGCTTATAAAACAAACAAAGTTTTTAGTACCGGCTCCCGTTATCATACTCGATGGTAACGTAAATGCGGCAGAGATGAAAAATATTATCCGACGTAATATAGACAGAATTTTATGCGGGTATTCCGAAACCTCGCAAAAATAAATACTTATTAGAAAATGCGAGGGCAGTACACCCGTCAGTTCCCTAATCACTTCGTGCCATGGATGACGTTGACACCATAGAGAGAGCGACGTCCAACGGATCGACTAAATGGGATTGGATGGGTAGAGAAATTTCTCGAGCGCAAATTGTATATTTCTGCCAGGTAACTGTTATTATGATAGTGATCGTCGTAAGCTTGGTAAATCTAAGTGCAGGAACAAATCAGACGGCGTTCTGGACGAGTTTAGTAAGCGGATGCTTGGGTTATATGCTACCGGCCCCGTCTATACAACGCACCGTCGACGTACAACCTAATTAGGAAGTTCTATATATAACACACCCGCTATAACGCTGAGCGGGAGGTAATCTGGATAAAAACCGGTTCGAGCCGGTTCAGCTACCGGTATATAAAGGAAGAACGTTTAGTATATTCTGTTATTTTCTCCAGGGAACAAAAATGTTTTACCTCAGTAGAGATATTTACGCAGACGTGTCGTCCTACGAGGGTATAGTGAATGTACATATAAGGAAATATTATTCGCAAGATGGAACACTTAAACCTTCTAAAACCGGGATCAGTCTGCATATCGGAGAATACGAAATTCTTAAAGCGAACTTAGCCGTTATCGAATACGAAATTCACAGTCGTATTCAAGGAATAGACGGGACGGAAACGGATATGATTTATTTAGGAAGGGCCAGATATATCAACGTTTGTATTTACGCGGGATGTACCCTAATACATATCCGCAAGTTTTATCGAAACGACGGAAATCTCAACCCGTCATCGTACGGAATCACTCTCAAAACTAAAGAAGTGGACGAATTGAAGAAGAATATGCAGAATATAGATCAAAGTATAAAGGAACAGGAAGAGCTATTAACACCCGTTCCGGCCACACACTGTGACGATCTACGTGGAATGTTAATTACCATTTACGCCGAACTGGTTCGAAAGCAATTACGCGTTGAAGTGGAAAAAGCTTGTTACGGCTGTATAAATAACAGACCCAGCCAAAACGATCACGACGTGTGTTTACAGCCGAACCAAATGTGGCCGGAGTTATTCGCTATCGCTTTCAATAGAACCGATGAAAGCGAGTTATTTCGTGTGTTTAAAGACGAAGCCAAAAACATTGAAAGGACGGTGACGTACGAACAATTTCAAAATATCGTTATCACCGATTCTGATATTCGAAAAGAAGTACTCTGATGTTTATGAACACGAATCCCGAACACTGAACTAGGGGCTATCGGATATATACAAAAAAAAAAAAAACTCACGAACTAATATTAGAGACGTCGTCAAGGAAACAACTTTTTCGTGGAAAGGAAGTACTATATTCTATAATGGATTAAACAATATACGTATTTAATGATTGTGCGTTTTAGTCTTTTATTATTACCCCCCCCCCCACTATTCGATCGATATATCTCTCTTACCTTTTATTACATATATAAATTAGCATTAATACCGCCGATAACGGTTATTCAACTATGTATCCTTTTACGAGCAACACGTCGATAGCTATTTCCGGAGCTACGTGTTCGGGAAAAACTACTTGGTTGTATCGTTTGTTGAAATATAAAGATGAAATGTTCTCACAAACACCAGATCGTGTACTATATTGTTACGGAATATATCAACCTTTGTACGATCAAATAGCTAGAGAACTCTCGTTTATTTCGTTTCGTGAGGGTGTACCCGATGAAAAAGATTTGAGAGATATATCAGATTCGAATAAATGTAACGTGGTCGTTTTGGATGACTTGATGGATACCGTGTTATCATCGAGCGAGATGGAGAATCTATTTGTGAAAGGTATGCATCACCGTAATCTGACGGTGATATATCTGAATCAAAACCAATTCAACAAGGGGCGGTACGGAAGAACTATCAATCTCAATACTCATATAAACGTGCTTATGAAGAATCCTCGAGACGTTACCCAGTTGCAGTATTTAGCCCGTCAGGCCTTTCCGGGTCAAAGTAAATTTATATTAGAAGCGTACAGAGACGCCACCTCAGAAAATTTCCGGTACCTAGTACTCGATTTAGCGCCCACATCTGACGACGCGTATCGAGTAAGATCCAAAATATTTCCCGGCGAGGATACCATTATATATCAGAGCGCGTAAAAAAAAATCTAACCATAAGCGTCTGTGAACGCGTAGAGTCGAGATGAAAAAAGTGGTATTACTATCGAATGAAAGATTTCAACACCTACTGTCGGGTCAGGACGAGGTCGTAAATAATGACTATAAGGCCATAACAACTCACGAACCCCGAATTAAACCCGACTACTCGATAAAGGAATTCAATAAATCTGAAGAAGTCGCCACCCGATCCACTCAAAAGCAAAGCAATAAATCTGAACAAGAAGTCGCCACCCGGTCCACTCAAACAGAGGCGTATAAAACGCAATTAGGTTTAGGTATCTCCTTACCACCGCCGCCCGGAATTCCGCTGAAGCGAAAGAGAAATAAATCATCTAAACAGAAAAGACTTAAGTGGTTGAAATTATGAAATACGAAGAGTACCTGAAGACTATATATTATGACCCTACCCACGCAGCTGCGTACGCCGGAGCCGACAAGCTGTATAGAATAACCCGTAAGGAAGGTAAATTCGTCTTGAATAGAAACAAAATAAAAGATTGGCTTTCTAAACAAGAAAGCTATTCCCTACACAAAGAAGAAAAACGAAAGTTCCGGAGAAGGAAAGTCGTAGCGCCGTCCGTGGATTACCAATGGGACGTAGACACCGCGTATATGGAAAAGTACGGACTAGATAACGACGGTTATTTATATTTCGCCTTGGCTATAGATATTATGTCTAAGTACGTATGGACAGTACCACTGCGGACGAAGACCGCTAAGGAAATAGTACGAGCTTTTGAAACTATATTCTCGGACGGAAGAGTTCCGCAAAAGATAAGATCTGACCCAGGCACCGAGTACGTCAATGTTCAATTCAAAAGATACCTTAAATCTAAACGCGTTGATTATTTCACCACCAACAATATCGGTAAAGCCAACTACGCGGAACGAGCGATTAAAAGTATAAAAATGCGTCTCACCCGTTATATGACCCATAACCAGACGCATAAATGGGTCAACGTACTCGCCCGAGTTACCGAAAGTTATAATAATACCTATCATCGCACTATCAAGAAACGACCGGCGAGCGTCAAACGAAACGACTCCGCAGCCCTGTGGAATTTACTATATCAAACCAACGAGGTTAACAAACGACTAAAATATAAGTTCAAAGTGGGGGATTTAGTCCGGATATCGTACCTACGCAGCACGTTTCAGAGAGAATACGACGAACGTTGGACCCGCGAATTATTCGTTATAACGGAGAGATTTATGAAACAGGGTATTCCGCAATTCCGTCTGAAAGACTATTCCGGAGAAATCATTACCGGTACGTTCTATCAGAATCAGCTGAGCAAGGCCTACAAGGGAGAAACCTATTTAATCGACTTAAGCAGAGGGCTCGCCAACAAAATTTGCCTGGCCTTCATACCTCCGACCAAGAGACGTCGCGGCTTTTGCGAAAGATCGTGCTCCCGCACGTGATCTTGCATATGCTCGCCGATAGCGTCGAAGGGAATATCGGTGTTGCAGAAAATCGGGGACATTTCAGCGAAATATTCGCGAGGATCGAGTGCGGGTGTCGAGGGCAGCGAAGTCGGCCATTCGACGGGAACTTCTATATCGACCTCGATCATTCCGAACAGCTCGTCGTCCGTGATACCTTTCAAAATCTCTTCCTCGCTCACCCGTTGTCTGTGGCGACGGAAAAATTGAGGCCTCGTAGCGTTGATGAATTGGTAGATCTTCGGAGTATTTCGGCAGTATTCTTTATATTCGCATTCCCATATTTCTCTAACTTCGTAACCCAAACTTCGGAAATATTCGGTGGTCTCGTTCGTTTTTTTAAATTTGGCTTCTCTAGTCTTCAACCATTTCTCGTTCGTTATATTACGGGTGACTGAACAACCCGAATGTCCGTGAAACCAACAGCCGTGGAATTGGAAGATAATCGCTCGACCGTGCTCGTCTTTAGCCGGTTGAAAACCGTCGACCGGAAACTTGCCGATTCGTACTTCGAAGCCGCTGTTCATTTTGTGTTGGATATCTAGACCTTCGTGACGCGTGAGCCAATCCATCCAATGGTAGGCGGATAAGAATTTATCTCGTAATTCGGGTTTGAATTCGTTCTCGGCCCTTCTTATAATATAAGCACCGACCGCCATCGCTTTCTCGAAGGAATTCAAGTAAAGGGCGTTGGCGTCGAAACCCTGTACTGATTGACATAAATCGCTCCCGGCTCTGATAAATGTTTTTCCGCCGCAGTGATTTCTCGTAAAGATTATAGCGGGCCCTCCCGTGAGATTATCCTTCACCGTTTTGAACAAAGACGAATCGTTCTTTCCGAACAGCGCGAAGTTCGCATCGTTTTCACGCGCGGCACGAAAGGCCAATTGCCTGGCGATTCCGGGTACTGATATAGCGGTTTTGAAGACGTCGATATTTTGATCGAAATAAAACGTTTGCAAACGTTCGACCGCAGTCACGAAGGGTTTGACGTCTCTGTTGTTGTACCATATGAGAAAATCTTTAAAGGTCGCCATGCCTTCGGTTTCCCACACGAGCTGACAGTAAGCGTAGTCGGCTTCGCTGATATTTGATTTTGACATCGAGTTGTAGAAGGCTTCGTGAGGCGGTAGTCGCTTCGCATTCAACTTGTCGATATCGTCAAAAAAGTCGTAGGGAAAGAAGCCTTTCGTTTCTTTGACGTCGTACGCCTTGAGGAATTTTACGTAAGACGAACCCGGCGATAGGTAATGAGATATATCGAGGAATTTGAGTCGCTTAGAAGCTATACACATGTACGAGTTGTTCTTCTTGACCACGAAAACTCGCTCCTCGTCGTGTAAGTTCAAATGTCTGGCTAGGCAAATCTTAATCAAATTCAAGTCATAGTTTGATGAGTTAAATCCCAGGACGGGGACTTGAGACATATATTGAGAGAATTTGCCGAGTAAACTACTTAAGGTTGTGTGCTTCTTCCTCTTCTTCTTACCGCCGTCATCATCATCATCCTCATCATCATCATCATCATCATCATCATCATTCTCAGCCTTTATTTTCTCGTTAATTTCTTGCACCACCCAACCCCATTTATCCTCCGCCAACTCAGAGACGGTCGCGTATATCTCGTACATAGAAGCCACCATACATTCCACCAGAGTATTAGTGTCGGGTTCCACTATACAGAAAGGTTCGGTATGTCCTTCGATATTACTGCAGATAGACACGCTTACGGGTACGTGTCTCTGAATCCATTCCAGATTCTGACCGGGCTTGTCATTGTCCACCTTTTGAAGCAGCGACTCGTAATCGAAACAAATAAACCACGGGTATATTCGCTCGTTCTTCGGTACGTGTATGCCTTGTTGTTCCAACTGGACGAAGATGCTTTCGAAATCCTTGTAAAAACCACCGGGGTATACGAACTCCGTCTGGTTGACGCAAATTACTTGGTGTCGTCGTAAGTCACGAGCTTTCGGAAAGTGGCGATCGCAGTTCACGCATTGGTACTTGCTCGCATATTGAGGGAAATTCTTTATATACATCATATGATTTTCGTGAATATTGACGTATAGGGTTGTATCGTGCTTTCCCCTGGACGTGTACACTGATACGGCGAAACCCTCTTCGTTCAAACTATAGGCCTCCAGGTTTAGATTGAACAACTTTTCGAGTTCGGGAAACTCTTCGAAGCATACTCCGTCGAATCGCTTGCCGATTGATTTATACTTTTTCCACTCACTGAAATATTGCTTGGTCGCATTTTCCAGATTATAAAGTTTATATCCTTTGTGGAGCGCGATACAGCGAAAAGCGCATAGGTTGTCGTTGTATCGTCGTCCGCCTTGTACATTGTTGATTAGAGTGTGAATACTCATCTTTCGCGTGAGATAATCTGGGACGGCCCCTCTTCCTACTGGATAGTTCAAGCCGAAAACCTCGAAATTTACGTTGGTTATTAACACCGGAACCCAGGCGGTGTCGGGTCTCGATTTCAGGAGAACTGCGGTCATATCCGTTTCACTCAATCTGGATTTCAACTTTCTGATATCCGCCCTCCTGGAAAGGTACACAGGGGTATCAAATACGGCGCTGTTCTTATACGGGGCGTAGTAGCGGTATCTGCCATTATCTTTGTTCTTCAATATTACTCCGAACATTAGGTTTAGACGCATAGCGCTTTTCTTGTCCTTATATATTTTTCTTATACAAGTGATCAGTGTTTTTATAGTGACCTCGTTGCTTAGTGGGAAATTGTATAAGTTATATATCGCTCCTTTTTTGTGTTGTTGTAATATGGTGTCCCTATTAGCTAAATACACTTCTTCTAAATCAGAGTCATTCGCTCCGGTGTTATCTCGCCAAGGCGGTGGCTGGTCTCCCCACGGTGTTTTCTGTATACCACCTCCGGTTTGAAAGTGTATATTTTTTCTGTGCAGATATAACTCGTGTCGATCAGGGAATTTTTCGGTGCATTGACGACAGCAATAACAATTTATTGATACTTTTCTTTTAGGGCGTTTGGCCGCTACGGAATAAGTTATATCGCTACGTTTTCTTTTCTGTTGTCGTTGATGAGTGTCGTGATGTTGTCTGAGTCCCCCCGCCGTAGAACACCTCATTTGACAAACGTCACACACGTGGTCGGTACCGACGCATACCCGTTCGTGTCTCTTCTTGTTGCTTTTATCTTCGAAAGACTTGGAACATATTGAACACGAATACGAGATACGGGCGGAAGTACCTGGGCATACCTTCTCGTGTTTCACCATATCGCTTCTGTATTTGTATACTTTACTACATTTTGAGCATGGATATTGAACGCCGTCGTGTTGTACACGTACGTGTACAGAGAGGTTTTTCTTCTCGGTATACACTTTGTCACACTGATCACAAGCGAATACAGTCTCCTGAAAATAATAAAAACAAAATAATCATACTGCGTTGTATATATATATATATGTATATATATATGTAGGTATCTATTTGGTATATAATTACATAATAGCTATCCCACCTACAGCAAAAGTTTTTTTATTTTTTTATTTTTTGCCTTTAAACATATATAATACATACCTTGTCATAATGCAACACACTTCCGCAGGTCTTCTCGTGTTTCACGCTATCGCTTCTGTATTTGAACAGTTTACCGCATTTTGAACACGGGTATTGAATACCGCCGTGTTGCGCCGTGAGTGGCGAGAGAGGGTTTTCTTCTGAGTATACACCTTGTCACACTGACTGCAGGCGAATTCACTGGGAGTAACCTTCAAATAGAAGTAAATAAATAATTGACTTCCACAGATTTTGTTTCCCCTATAATTAGAAAATTTATTTAGGTATAATAAATAAAACTATACATACAAAGATAATACTCACGGAATACGTTTGGCAGATATTATCCAATGTCCTATGTAAATCTTCATGATTAATCTTGTCGACATTTGATTGGCAAATATATTCGCACTTTGGACATTTTTCTTGATATCTGTTTGTGTTTGATATAATAGAAGATAATAGTGGTGGTGGTGGTGATGGTACATTGTCGCGGTTGATTTCCTAAAAGGGAATAAAAGGAGTAAGAAGAAGAAGGAAAAAAAAAAACGAAAAAAAAAACAATTTGATATAGGGCAGTAATATAACCCCAATGTTTAGCATTTGGAAATAGTGTTATAACATTTCTTTAAATAATTCAAAATATATACATACAATTTTGATAAAAATTGCTGCGTTGTAGTCGATACGTGGAGACGAGTAATTTGATATATCACATGACTATATTGTTGAGAAAAAAAAAATTTGAAAAAAATTTAAATTTTTTTTTTTTTTTTTGAAGAAATAAAAACATTTTTAATTTTTTTTTTTTTTTTTTTTTTTTTTTTTTTTTTTGGTAAATTATGCATACCATTTTGTTATTTGCGTTTAGAAATTCCGCCCGTTGACAATAAAGCTCGTATTTCTGTCGTCCGATTTTCCAACCTCTGTAGTGTTAGTTTACCTGCATAGGAAAGTAGACTAAACCCGCTATAATATATATATATATTGGCTCCCGACATACATACACAAGGATTATTAAGACTAACATAGATCAGAGCATACATACGCCAATTACCTGGCAGTATTTCCTGGCAATTATCTGGGTGCTCGACTTATTGGTCCGTGCCAACATTTTTGGCATTGCGCCTCACTCTACAATATATTAGCTGGGATACGTACACAGTGATAATTAAGACTAAAATAGACCGGAGCATACATAAGCTGTTGCCTGGTATTATTTCCATCGCAATTATATAGGTGTTAGACTTATGGGTGTGTGCCAACATTTTCTCTGTTCACTATATATAATGACAGTTCATAACCTTCTGGCACGCGCACTATATAGGTATCTGTATGTATAGTAATAAGCGATGAGGATTCCTCTGATCTTGCTGCCACATTGCAACACATCTGTAGTATATTCTATTTCTAGTAGAGGATTTAGTACCCTATTACTATTGCAGGAACTTCGGACAGCTTGCCATATGCATGTGGATTTACTGCACCTTGTACTTCTAGTGAGAGCTTACCAGCAACTTCTGACAGAAATATACTACTAATAAAAGCTTGCCATTAACATCCAGCAGCTTTAATTATACTATTGATACCTTGCCTTCCACTTATAACGCCCTACCTAGTACTACCGAGAAAAGAAAGGTCAAACAAGCAGGACCCGCAAAAGGCGATATGACAAGGCATCTTTAATTTTTATTTTAAAACTTATTCAACGCGGCTCTGACTCTGAAGAATATTGAAACCCTAACTCTGCAGAGGGAGCTGGAGTATTGGGGATTAAAATTTGGTGTGGACTCACAAGCTGATCGAAAGATATTAATAGAGTTATCTTTGTGGGTGAAAGAGATCAGTTATCCATACTCGTGTGTATTTATAAGTTAGTACCCTCCAATAGGATTGTAACAGTGGTTTGAAGTATATATTCTCAAAACTATGATTGAACAAGAATTCTGGAAGTAAAGACAATTGACTAAATATAAATATACATACCTGGTTTTGTGCTTATCCTTAATAGAATACTTCCTGATTTAAAACAATTGTGATCCAACTTTTATCAAATAAAACTAAATAACTATATATTAGAACATATATAGCTGGAAATATATTCACGTTATTGTGTAACAGTAACCGTTCAGCGTTTATATACTAAGCATTTCATATATACCCGCCCTCTTTATTGGCGTCAGACCAAACGAAACGGGCGTGAGCAATATAGCTTCATCCAGTTACAGCATTTGTTCTCGTGAGCCGAACGTTTTTATATTCCTATAATACCCCATTAACTCGCACAAAGAGATACACACACACTAAACGAAATTGTTTTTACTCAAAATAGAAACGTCAGCTAATTAACGGATACCTCGCGTTTTATAGTCTATCTCTGTGACTACTAATTAACAATTATTTACCAGGTGCTGTAGTATATACCCTACCGCGTTCAGTTATACCCTACCCCATTAAAACCTTGGCTCCGTGCCCCGCCGATTTGTTGTGGAAATATTTTTTTTTTTTACATAGACGTACACGTGACGCGCTATTCTCGTGATAACCTTCGCCGAATGGTTGCCCGGGACTTAGACATACGCTCGTTGTTTATGCGCTATTATGGTGATAACCCGAGCCGAATCGTTATATATAACCTAGACATACTGGCCCCCCGATCACGCGCTATTCCCGTGATAACCGTGGCCCACTTGTTGCGGAAATATTTTGTTTGTCCTTGACCTAGTGGTACCCGCCACGATAACGCGCTATTCTGGTGATAACCTTCACCGATATATACACCCACGCGGCGTGACCCGTAACCCCTGATGGCACAGGAACAGGCGCTTAGGGTTTAGGCAGTCAAACCATCTACCCGAAAGGGTAGACAATACTACTTTTAAAATGTCACTGTTTTCCGGTACCAAAAGTGCAGTTCATATATATCCATGATATCATATCTGAAGATCACGAGAGGAGACTTGATTTTTCTCGATTCGTGAAATTTAATGATTAATTTCAATTAGAAACGCAACTACCGATAGATAATGTTCTATGTTTGAGAATGTTTATAGCATACCTGTTGATCAATGAAAAATTGGGCCGAGATGAGTTCCGGGTCATGGGTTCATAATCAAGATATAGCTGACCACCATATCTTTTAAACATTGTGGCCTAATTCCAGTTTATTGCTCCCTGCTTGGGTTTGTTTGTTTGTTTGTTTGTTTGAACATATGTTATTTGACCCTCATTACATAATACATTTAACAAATTAGAATATGAAATAAGATATGAGTTAATTAAAAGGGATGGGAGCACAAGTTATTCAACTTAGAATATTGCTCCTCTCCCTTAACAATATTGAAACGCAAATTATTTATTGTATATGGAATTATGTAGGACTCATTATTAGCTTATAATTGGAATGTAGTACCCTGCTTGGGTGGACCACACTGCATATCAACATTAGTTTTTATTTGGCTGGGATATTTGTGACTGCTATATTCTTCATTATCATATATTTACACACTAAGTGTTGTCATCACTAAATCCAGCATTCTGATTGGTCGGCGCCCACGTGGCTAGTTGCAGTTATTTCTCGGTGAATGCGTAACGCCTCATAACACCAAGCTAATAACACCATCGATACGTTATTGGGTTTGGAAAGACGAACGCGTAATGTTTTGGGCGCATTTGGACTCGCGCAGGATTGATTTAATACATCATCGGGTTTCAATATGAAGAGAAATTGTTCATATTAACATTTGGCAAGGGTGCTATTGGGTATTTTGGGCTGATCTTGTCACGATACACTTTTCGATTTAAATATATTTACAAAAGTGGCTTTCTCGCTAAATGTATATAAATATAAGGATTAACTGTCATGTGGACTATTTTTATGGAGATGTAACGGTGAGGTAAGTGGTCATAACTTGTATGTAAAACCCTTCGGGTTTTACACAAGTTATGTCCACTTACCTCACCGTTACATCTCCATAAAAACAGTCCACATGACAGTTAATCCTTATATAATGCTATATTGCTCTAATGATATGATGCTATGTTATTCAATTATATTTACACACTAAGTGTTGTCATCACTAAATCCAGCATTCTGATTGGTCGGCGCCCACGTGGCTAGTTGCAGTTATTTCTCGGTGAATGCGTAACGCCTCATAACACCAAGCTAATAACACCATCGATACGTCATTAGGTTTGGAAAGACGAACGCGTAATGTTTTGGGCGCATTTGGACTCGCGCAGGATTGACTTAATACATCATCGGGTTTCAACATGAAGAGAAATTGTTCCTATTAACTTTTGCCAAGGGTGCTATTGGGTATTTTGGGCTGATCTTGTCACGATACACTTTTCGATTTAAATATATTTACAAAAGTGGCTTTTTCGCTAAATGTATATAAATATAAGGATTAACTGTCATGTGGACTATTTTTATGGAGATGTAACGGTGAGGTATGTGGACATAACTTGTATGTAAAACCCTTCGGGTTTTATACAAGTTATGTCCACTTACCTCACTGTTACATCTCCATAAAAACAGTCCACATGACAGTTAATCCTTATAACAATCTAACTCGACATTATGATACAAATGAAGCCTAATCGCATAGGCCCAAGACAATAATTGAGTGGAGTGTTGTATGAAATCTTTAATTAGTCTAGCAGTTCTAGCTTGGTACCGACTGGGACAAAAAAGAAATTATCATTTTCAACCTCTCAAATGTATTAATATCCATTGTTTTTATCATATCTTAATATTACTCAGATTTCCTATATAATGAAGGTTATATGTGAAATTCAAGATGTTTCGCCCGATAGAATCAGACAAATTCCGTGTTGAAAACCTCTTGTTATTTTGGCTGCATTTATTATATGCAAAACGTGCGTCTCCCACTTAATTCGGCGTAAACCGAGTAGAAATTCCATTGGCCTTGATGGCGAGTGTTAACAAAGATAAATGTATCCCTCTTACTACGCTCTGGTCGTTTCGCGAGATCGCCTGATACTAAATATAGCCCCTTTCACTGTCCCGGTCAATTGAAGTTAAATTCACACCGGACAGGAGCGTGCGATTATAACGGCCGTTTTCTGTCGTCCGCAGCAGTTCAAAGCGTGCGGTTTTTATATTCACACCGCAAGCGACTGAACGCTGACCACGAGGCGATCACAGCAGTAATTTTATGCTTCGTCGATTTCTCGCTTTGTGGCAAACGCGTGGGATAATTGGGTCGCTGTCAAATAGGATATTTACACGAGCATATTCCTCCTATTTGAAGGCGACACATTCATTCGTCGTCGCGATAACAAAGGTTTTCGAGGACTTTAGCGACATGCTGATAAGTGAAGTGCAAGGATAAACGAGAAGAGAAAATGCCTGACAAGAGCTCGACGTAATAGTAGGATCGTCTGGTTAATTTTTGGTCCCAATCCAAGCTTGTGAAGTCACTTTGCCCCACCCCCCCCCCCCCGATAAAAAAAAACTCACAGACTGGAATTATATAATGAAATTTAATTAAACGCAATTGCTATGAGAATTTAGGAAGCCTGTCCACCATTCCACTTGACATACTATATTTGACAATTAAATGAGTTTTGAATAACTCTTACATGTACATGTTTAGCAAATTCTGATTAAAATGTTCATACACATTGTATTTGTGACCTGCCTGTAAATGATGCGCTCAAATGATTATATACATTTCATGTTTATATATGCTTTGTTATTATTGGGAAGGGCAGCCAGTGTATAATCATTTTGTATTTTTCTTGAAATACCGTTGTATAATGGTGATGATAAATAAACGCATTTGAATTTTGAATATACCCAAACCATCGCGTGCGACGAAGTGATCCAGTCGCTTTCGGTGCGAATCTAAAAATCGCGCGCTTTGAACCGCTACGGACGACAGAAAACGGCCGTAAAATCGAGCCTTGCGAGAATTTTGTCTGGCAAGGAATAGTGCATATATCATAATACTCAGGTGTGCGGTGGGCTTTTGTTGACTCTGCTGGTTTGTTTCGTTTACAGATTACGGTTATTGTTCTGGATACAACTGTGGACTCGAATGCATAGACTCGTCTTTGAAATGCGACGGTACAAGCAACTGTGACGAAATTTTGAGTAGCGACGAACAGTGCGGTTCTATTTTTGATGACGTCACCACATACAGCATGCGCACGGGTGGTATAATAGGGACATCATTGGACAGTCTCATATTTCTGGTCGTTGCAGCGATTATCATCCGGATATGCTGTTGTAAACGCCCGGCGATGCAAGGTCAAACTATTTCAAGACCGCAGGTAAGATAAGTGAAGACCGCAGGTAAGACGAGTGAGGTCTCTTTCTGAGCCACATGATCCTTCCGTCTGGCTTCAATCGTAAATATGATATGATATCTGGCAGCCTTTATCGAGAACAAATGCTCCCGCTAAGTTCATATATGGGCAGATCCCAGTTAAACATAGTAACCATAGTCACTGTAGTTGATCTATAATTCTCTAAAATTAACAAAATTTAGATCAAATACTCAAAATTCTTACGTGCATGAATGCCAGTCTCTTTGACAAGCCGACGAAAATCCTAACGGATGTACGTCTCTGGATTTGTCGATTAAATTTCATTTCTACGACGACGCGGCATTCCCAACATTATGTAATAAACCGATTTCAAATATGGAGTGCATTCCTGGCGCAGTAAATAGTTGTGAGAATCGTGTATTTAGAAATAGTTATAAATATAACAAGATGCGAAAGAATAATCAGTCATAAATATCGTTGACTGATAAAAACTCGAAGATGATGTCTCCTATATTCCGATTAGCATAATGAATTATGGATATATCGTCTGTATTCAGTTTCCGACATTAGTTGTGTTTGACAATGCGTGGGGAAATTGTCATCATGTCATTGACCTATGATCTGTGAAGTGAAGTGATCTGTTATGCCGTTAACCAATGAAATCGCGCGTACTCTGCGCTACTCTCCGATGAAATGGAGGATGGCGCCATCAATACAGAAACTAATTTAAAATCACAAATCTAGAGACGAACATCATTTAGATTTTCGTCGGCTTTTCAAAGAGACTGCGTGATTGCCACTTACCGTCGAGACCACCCGTTAACATTTAGCTAAAGGTTCGCGTATTTCATTAAACTGTCAATCAACGGTGTCCAGAATAAGGGGTAGAGCATATTTCACAAACATAAATAAAACAACAAATAACAACATTACACTCTTATTGGAAATTTTCGGCCACATGGCCTTCTTCAGCCAAAACAAGTTTTACAGGTACAATCAATATTAATGTTGACTCCAATTAAACAAGTCCGTTCAATAGTCACACCTTTGCTTCTACGTCGAAGCAAATATGTGACTATTGAACGGACTTGTTTAATGGTTGATTCCACTTAACAGGCGTTGTCATATCTTTCACGTTCACATAAAAGTTCAATAATAATTTGGTATTGGCTGACGCGTTTGTTGGAGACATTCATCAATTGAGGAACCAAGATAAATATGAGTTGAATTCATCACAATCAACACGAACTGCCAGTGTATCAACTTAGTTCCCTAATTGTCAATCACTCGCCCGATATACGTAACGGATTAATGGAGATGGCAGAGGCATCGGGCGAGTAAAGCCGCAAGCGTCATAACTACCAATGTAACAGTAGTTACGGTGGATAATTGTCATCAAAATTGATACAAAAGTAAAACAACACTCCTATTATTACACAGCACCTAAGAAACCGGCCACTATTTATTGTTCAGAATACGACCAGATTGGATAGCACGGGACATTAATTGCTATGAACAGAGCGTGTCCCATCAATCGATGATCTGAACGTATTTTATACATCTGGGTGGTAACCTATAATATTCAGTATCATTAAGGAAAGTTTCTATATATTTCAGACAAATGTCGTCACAGTCCAGTCGATGCAGCCAGCCGTGTCCCTAATTCCGATTGTTCAACCCCAGCTGTACATGCAACCACCACCATCATATGCAACGCTATCATTGCAGACGACTACATTGGGTCATACCAATCAAGTGATGCAACAATCAGAGTTGCAAACAAAATAAGTAAAATCAATAATTATCGACTGAACAGGGTCGTGCCAACAAGGGAATGTGGTGTGTACACATCACAAATCAGTCCCAATTGGCTTGACATTGTATTGATAGTTTCATTGTCCAACCTGTATAAATTTCAATGTGAATTGTGTTACTTTATACCAACATACTGATGGGTGCAGGACGTTTCGGCACCTGGACATTTCGGCACCCGTTTTTCTGGACGTTTCGGCACCTGGATTTTCGGCACTTGGTTGTTTCGGCCCAGGTGCTTGTACGTTGTATTGAAATAAAGAATAAAAAAAATTAGTATTCACTTATAATTTCGTTGGTCCGAAAATTAGCAGGTGCCGAAACGGCAACCCCAGTGGACTAGACGCTGGTGGCTCTACGATGCTACGTCGTTACACTATGCACGCCGTCATAACTGCGAACAGAACAGAGCGTCATAGAGCCACCAGTGTCTAGTCCACAGCCCCAGGTGCCGAAACGTCCAGCATTCAAACTGATATTATAGCCAGGTTCAGCGGCACGTACGTGTGTGCTGTAACGTGCGTTACTATGCATGGAATTGATATAAAGATGCACATGGATGGAATTATTTTACGACGCCAAACCTACACGTTTATATATATCGACCAATGTCTGGCGAAATTGTTATTAATAGTCGGGTACAGAGAAGGCGAGATAACTCCCCTGTGTGTTGGTCATTTTGTGTTGATCCAGTATTACCAGTACCATGATGATTGATACATGCATGTTGATTTCCGTTCTGTTCCAACAACCATATGCGAGCACAAGCGGCCACAATTGGACACCGCGAAGGCAAATCTCTTCCTGTCTGCACGGCGTTGATAGGTTATTCGGTTAGTAGAAGATTGGATTATTCTTCGCTACAAGTTTCGTATGATACACGTTGGACACAAAACTTCTAATCGGTTTGACCGCGTACGTCTAGGCGAAATGATCACGCGAGTTAGAGTCCACTGTTGGCCATCAACACACGTTACAAGTTACATGTACGCGTAGTCGAATCTGGCTCCTGTCCAATGTTTCGGTCGAATTAATGTTGTACTCAAAAGGCCATCAGTTGGCATATTCCCAACAATAGAAGGGGAATCAGGTTGGGAATTAGAAACATGGATGTACCTCCTAGACGCGTGATTTAATTTTGGGCTTATTTATGTTGCGATATCAATTATCTCTTCTAATACTAGCAAACATCATTGAGATATTTCTGTTTGATTTGCAGTAAATCCACTAGTATGTGATTATTAGGACTGACTGGGAGGTCGATCGATGTCATTGCAAGGGGCTGGGTGTCACAAAATGGTCGGAAAAAAACTTGCTAAATCGGAAGAAAATTATGGCCGAGGGGTGTCTCAAAAATGACCCAAGGTAAAAAATAAAAATCATCATACCTGTCTGAATTTTCTTTCCGACACCCCCGATATATTCGGAATTATATAATACAAGAAACGATATCACATGCATACTTTATCCTTTTAAATATATCACATTTTGTTCATTGGTTGTGTCTGTTCACTTGCAGTCGATTATATCATTGGGGCTTGTTCCTACGCTTGAATGCCATGTACCCTGCCATCCTGAAGAATCCGAGTTGACACACGATGAGAAAAACGTAAAAGTACAAGGGCATCTCGATCCATACGGCTTGGAAAAACTCGTCTTTGGTGAAAACATCTGTGTGATTGTGGTTACATAGAGAGAACTTTGGTGACGTCACGTTGGCACAGCTACAACGAAAACATAAAAATTTAACGGCAACACCCATGTCACGTGTATACGTACAACTATTATCCCAAGACGACGAGACCAATATCCCAAATAGAACATCTGTACAAATAATAATATTTGAATTTATCTGGTGAATTGCACTCGGTAATAGTATTTCATGCAAAAAATCATCATGGCAGATATGTTTATCAGTTCGCTGACGTTCTAATTAAATGCACCATAATAAATAAATATCCGGCCAATTCGTTTACAATTTTGGTAGTGAGAAACTCAGTGATAGTGTATACCCAGGCCCGAAATTTTCTACTTGGTTCTCAATTTTCAATATGAAGATAATAACATAACAAACACGCCTATATGGTTTGAATTTGCACAGACGAGTTTTGTCCACATCTTAACCGGAATGGCTATTATCTGTGATCAACCTGGGCTTTCAATAATTTGACTGTGGTCAGAATCGCTATTCAACTCCAATGACCATTAATTTAACCTTTCCATAGACTAGAGCTTTATGAAATTTTACGAAAACCTTGTGCCAATGCATTCTCTCATATATGCGAGTCTCCCACAGGGAGCCTCCCATATATATAATACACAGGGGCCTGTAACGCGCTCCGCTGTCCGCCCCCTTTTGCACTGCCCATATACGCCGCCCCTATATACGCGCCTTCTTCGCGTTAATGGAACATTATATAGACAAGTGGCACTGTAGAAATTCAACGTTTCACCATCGCTCGGGAGTCGCACAAATTTAGCCCATTCACCCCAGTAATGATAACGATATATACACGGATAGATCGGCAAAGAATTCATCTTTCAATAAATACCACAAACTCCCATCAGAAACATTCATACACGTTGCATTTGATAAAAGTTTAACCACCGAATATTGTCTCCGGAGAACGTATTTTTTAGGATTGATCCGGCTCAGAAGTAATGGCCGACATGTGTCTCTAAATTCACCACCCATACAGTTTACTATAATTAAAATTCGGTCAAACGATTAACTAAATATCTGGAACTTAGTGATTTCTTGTCGGCTAATAATTTATTTACTCATACAAATCGACACATTGTCAGTAAATAATTTATATAGAGGAGAAATCTGTCGATAATTCCAACTTTATAAACAAAATTTGTCAAGTCACACAGTTCCTAATTTTAATATTCATTGTGACCTGACCTTTCCATGACTGACATAGTAGAAACAGCCAATCACCGCTCAGTGTTAGAATCGAGGTCAGGTCATAATATTAAAATGGCGTATATGGGCAGTGCAAAAGGGGGCGGACAGCGGAGCGCGTTACAGGTCCCTGTGGGCAGTACATTCACGAATATATGCGAGGCTACCTATAAATATGTGTGATACTCGCATATATAACAGAATGCACTGGCACGACATCGTTAATGCCGCACCAGCTCACCTCCCGTAATGAAAGGGTTACCAGACGTTACAAGAAAGGAATGTTGATATTTTCTAAAAAATGGGAATTTGTCACTTTTGATTGGTTGTTTAACATTCACTCTTTCTGATAGTTCAGTCCCCAACACGCGAATTGGTTATTTGGGGGGCAAGGGGCTAACACCAATACAATATAGTCCGCTTTCTACTTACAGCGCATTCATTGTCGCTGGGGAAATCCGGAAATCTATTTTAGCATGCATGCTATTCCTAATTCCTCTGGAAAGATTCAACACCATTTGTCTGAAATGTCTTTGTAACCGATAACTGGAGCACATTTCATGGTCTTCGTTGTTATTTATAACGTTTTTTCTAATTATTTATAATATTCCTGTCTTCGCTGATCACAACAAATCGCTTCTATATTTTGTTAATTCCCTAACGTCCCCATTTCTTAGTCGTTATGACTAACATCACCCTAGTAATTTTGATTAATGTTATGCCTCAGTCATGTTGGCTGAACTAAGTCAGTCATCCTGAGGGAAAACGTTTGACTAACATATGTTAGTCATATTGACTAACTTTTGTTATCAGCGTATAGAAAAATAAAAATACTTTCCTCGTGATATACGATTCCATCGTTATGTGGAATTTATAGGCATTTTTTTGTTCAAAGGGTGCATATCGAAATTATAGGATGGACACCCCGTCGCCAAACTGAGCCCATATAGCCACGTCCCTATCTAGATATATTATAAGATATCGGAGCAGTTTGAAATTATAAAATGACACTCCTATTGGTTTGGTTTGGTTTATTAGGGTTTATCGTCGTTCTAGCCGCTATATAGGCCACACAGGACGTTGTCAATTTTACGGGTGGAGGAAAGACCATGCAGAGGCTTGATTTCACCGAGAAATCGTCCCACTGCGTGTAGAAACCACCGACCCCCGGAAAGCAACTGACAAACTTGCCCAGATACACGATTCCGGTCACCCTCCATATGACGGGGTTAGAACCAGCTTCGTCAGCGCTGGACGTCCTGTGACGGTGTAATCCACCTGGCACTCTACCGACTGGACCACCGGGGGCCCCGCACCACTCCTATAACCGAGACCATTAGCACGTCCCTGCTTCGATACACCCCCCTCCCGATAAAATGGAGCCACGTTACTGCCTCGATGTGTTATGATAAGAGTAACGGATCAGTTTTGAAATAATAGGATGGTCACAATATATATAATGCTATACCATCAAAATAATATATTATTTTCACAAACTGAATGGTTGTAAATTTGTAATTTGTAAAAACAATGATACCAAATTGTTTGTAGTACTCGTTATTACTCTGACTTGTACCTACATACACACACTACAAACGAATCGTTTAATTGTTAACTTGCGCAGACAATTGGTCATCAACTCAGCAATCCGTGAACCGATTGGATAGCTCTGATAAGCGTTCACCTCTCAACTTATGATTGGTTATTTCTTTTGTAACTTTGGCCCGCCGTGATTCAATATATTGTGAATCACTCACACGCAAAGGTTTGTCCGTAAGCAATCTACAATAATCAACAGTAGATCTTTGTGAAGTTTGAGAGATTTTGTTAGCTCATCGTTTCGTAGTACCGGCGCTATCACTAATCACAATATGATAGCACGCATTGTAACTTCCCCATATAAATTGTTGTCAGTTATTTTAGCTCTATTTTCATGTCCGTCTAATTTGAACTGGTATTCAGATAACACTGATAACAGGTGCATGGGAGCAGAGTGGTGAGTTAGTTTTTTCTAAGTTTTACAGCTGCCTTTTAGGGATTTCACCTCTCGCCCAGTCTAAGGTATTACAATAATACGGCTAAATTTTCCCTGTACTATGAAACCACTGTGATAGTTAACACAAATTTGTAATTACAAATTAATAAATACAATTTGTATTTACAGGTATAAAATTGTTCATAGTATTGACCCCTGTTGCTACCACGGCCGAGTAACTTTATAACCCTGTGGTGACTACAGTAGCGTTCTTTAACGTGCACACACCGAGGCGTGTACACGGGTCAGCCATTAATGTCCGCACCCGATCGGACAGCGTACTGCACCACAACAACATACCTGGACAAATGTTGTAATGGGGGAAGGACCGTGACCTATCGATCAGAGAAGTCATCGGCCTTCTATATTTACAACGCATCCGCTATGCACATGATTTCTGAGATCCACAGAGACCACTCGTTGATTGGTGTTACAAATAATGTAACGTCCCTGTGCAGGATATTTCTTCTACTCGTCTCAGTGTACCGATATGTTAAAAAGTGTTACAAAGGTTTACGTGTCTGTATTATCTGGACACAAGCGATTTATAAATAATCACTTTAAATTTTACCAAATATATTAGTTTTTGAAAAATAAATCATCTTAAAATTCCTTAAATGCCATGATGATTTAATTCTTCTGAAAACTTGTTTCTCGGTAAAATCACAATGAGTGAATGACACAAAATGACTGCGAAAAATTGAAAAGTATTTGGCTCACTGCCGATAGATGGGAGGATTCCTGTAAGAAAATTCTCACTAAACTTTTTGATCGCATGTTCATGATTCCCAGTTGACATGGAGACTAAATGTATATTTTCCTCTTCCAAAATTCTGCTAATAATGTTTAATTTTGATCAAAAGTTTATTAATGTTTTGTTTCGTCCTTGACATTCGTTCGGGAAAAACCCACTCGATCTACAGATCTTCAGATCGATCGATATTATTCGGACGGGAATGCAGCGAGTTGTTTTCGGCTCAAGTCTTGTCTGTTATTTGAGAACAAATAGTTCCTTGTTTCAATCGTATTTTAAGGGCGAATATGTCTTTAAAATCAATATTTAACAATCGATGGCATAATGAAAAGGAATAATCTCGGTTTCCTAATGTAATTACACAGTTTAAAGGCATATGCCGAATCACAAACTCTTATAAATCGCTTCGCGATTTATAGGTTTGTGATTCGGCATATGCCTTTAGACTGTGTAATTACATTAGGAAACCGAGATTATTCCTTAAGTATATATCGAATTTTGTATTATTAATTAGGTAATAAAACAAGACGACAGAACAGAAAAACAGATAATAAAAGAGAAGAATGATTCATTCAATTGTGAGAAATGTTCAGATAAAACGTTCACTAAGGTCGTTTGGATAACTACTCATCAATTATGTTTTAGTATAAAAGGGGTTAATAATTAGGTAATTTAGCAGTGAACTCACAGAATAGAATTCCATAGAAGAGGACGGTTGTAGCCGTTGTGTTGGCAACTTTGTGATCAATATTCATGAAGCCGATGAGCTGACCAAATCGCTGATAAATAATGATATATTGTATTGTACTTATAAATAATGATATATTGTATTGTACTTATAAATAATGATATAGTGTATTGTACTTATAAATAATGATATAGTGTATTGTACTTATAAATAATGATATAGTGTATTGTACTTATATAATGATATATTGTATTGTACTTATATAATGATATATTGTATTGTACTTATATAATGATATAGTGTATTGTACTTATATAATGATATAGTGTATTGTACTTATATAATGATATAGTGTATTGTACTTATATAATGATATAGTATATTGTACTTACATAATGATATATTGTATTGTACTTACATTTTAATCAACATGATTGTATGAGCATCTTACTACCCTTACATTGATCAGTTGTCTTGTCATGAATTTCTAATGTAGGCATTCGGATGCCAGTCGATTGACGAATGAAAATAGATATATTGTATGGGTCATATATATGATTACCAATTTAAGGGTGACTAGCTACACATATTATATAGATATTGTATGGATTAGAGTTGACTATGCCAAAATAGTGGTCCGAGAGGAGAAATAGTCCACGAGCCGCAGGCGAGTGAACTATTCCTACTCGAATACCACAAGTATGGCAATATGGTATATAGAGGATATCCACACCTTTTCAGTGGATGTGGGTTATATCTCATGAGTGATGACAAAACATTGAATTTCCACGAGTGGCTTTAGGCAGCGAGTGGAAATTCAAATGTTTTATCATCACGAATTAGATTTAACCCATATCCACTGAAAACGTGTGGATATTCTGTTTAGTATATACTTTAGTTACTTGCCTATGGCCCCCAATGAATGTCAATACATCAGAAATTTCAAGCTGATATCACTCACTTGTGGGATATCACTCTAGAGTGGGATATCACTTATATCTCACTGCTAAAACCTTATAATTCATGGGCAAGTATATAATAAACATATATATCAAACAGGTAACGTTCAATATAGTTCCATATTGGCCGTGTGTTCAAGTATCAATCCGATGGTGCGAATTATTTTTTTTACTATAAATAGAAAAAGAAAAGTTATGTGAGTAGGCCAGCTTCTGGGGTACTATTGGAAAATAGTATACTAGTAGTGTGCAGCCAATTAGAACGCGAGAACGTCACTTGAGATATAATATACGAGTATATTTACTGTATAATATAGGTTATCTCTCCCGAGAACGTCACTTGAGATATAATATACGAGTATATTTACTGTATAATATAGGTTATCTCTCCCGAGAACGTCACTTGAGATATAATATACGAGTATATTTACTGTATAATATAGGTTATCTCTCCCGAGAACGTCACTTGAGATATAATATACGAGTATATTTACTGTATAATATAGGTTATCTCTCCCGAGAACGTCACTTGAGATATAATATACGAGTATATTTACTGTATAATATAGGTTATCTCTCCCGAGAACGTCACTTGAGATATAATATACGAGTATATTTACTGTATAATATAGGTTATCTCTCCCGAGAACGTCACTTGAGATATAATATACGAGTATATTTACTGTATAATATAGGTTATCTCTCCCGAGAACGTCACTTGAGATATAATATACGAGTATATTTACTGTATAATATAGGTTATCTCTCCCGAGAACGTCACTTGAGATATAATATACGAGTATATTTACTGTATAATATAGGTTATCTCTCCCGAGAACGTCACTTGAGATATAATATACGAGTATATTTACTGTATAATATAGGTTATCTCTCCCGAGAACGTCACTTGAGATATAATATACGAGTATATTTACTGTATAATATAGGTTATCTCTCCCGAGAACGTCACTTGAGATATAATATACGAGTAAATTTACTGTATAATATAGGTTATCTCTCCCGAGAACGTCACTTGAGATATAATATACGAGTATATTTACTGTATAATATAGGTTATCTCTCCCGAGAACGTCACTTGAGATATAATATACGAGTATATTTACTGTATAATATAGGTTATCTCTCCCGAGAACGTCACTTGAGATATAATATACGAGTATATTTACTGTATAATATAGGTTATCTCTCCCGAGAACGTCACTTGAGATATAATATACGAGTATATTTACTGTATAATATAGGTTATCTCTCCCGAGAACGTCACTTGAGATATAATATACGAGTATATTTACTGTATAATATAGGTTATCTCTCCCGAGAACGTCACTTGAGATATAATATACGAGTATATTTACTGTATAATATAGGTTATCTCTCCCGAGAACGTCACTTGAGATATAATATACGAGTATATTTACTGTATAATATAGGTTATCTCTCCCGAGAACGTCACTTGAGATATAATATACGAGTATATTTACTGTATAATATAGGTTATCTCTCCCGAGATATTGATGGATTGAACAGTTCGTATAAATGAGAAAACACTCATGTTCGTGGACTTTCTGTTGATTGATTTTTTATTGTAAAGCCAATATTTAAGTTGGAACATAGCCAACATATATACATGTATATATATATATAAACAATTAAACAAGCAACTTGCACGCTAACAATTATCATATAACATTTCCATAACAAATTCACCATCATATTATAACTAAGGCACAACACGTATAATCCATTAACAAGTACCTTGTATAATTATGCAATTTACAATTTAGGGATGAGTCGCATTAAATATATATAAATATACATTTCATCTGTATCTAATAGTATCTTAAGTGATCTTTTTCAATGCTAATTTAATAAATATGCTCAGTTTTTTTTCTTCAGAACTCTCATGTTTTCAAGAGAAAGTAGTCCATGGAATTTATTGCGGTTCGGATTATCCCAATTTTGAAATATATAATTCGCGTAAATCTTGCAGTTCTTAGCATATGATAAAACAAATGGTATAGTCAGCACTGGGCTATATCGCTGCACAAAACAGTTTAAATCATTATCTGTTCCTGGATGAATCGAATATTGCTGCTACTCAATGATCTCGCTTATACGCACACGTTTGAATAGAGAAAGATACCTAATCGTGTGTCACGATTAGATAGCGATTTGTATTCAATCATGTGCCACACGATGTTAGGATTGCATTTCAAAATGAGTATCCTGACACTTAATCAATATACGTACTTTCGACTTAATAACGGATTTGTCTGAAACAGTTTACAAAACCACAAGTGATCAACTTCGTTCGTACATAAGTAAATTTCACCTATTGGGTGGGTGGGTTAATTCACCTATTGGGTGTGTGGGTTAATTCACCTATTGGGTGGGTGAGCTTCAGGGAGGTTGTGTCGCTCTTTAAAATCAATTGTTCTTTTCCAAAAATATCTTTAAAAAACAATGTTTTTTTATAATTTGTTTTAATTTCAGAATATCTCGGGTATTTTTTCAATATAATCACCCTCCGTCATCTTCGATTAAATCTGGATACGAGTTTTGAAATACAATCAGAGGATCGCGTGGCACCCGTTACTCAGTCTCAGATTGAATACCAATCGCTACCTATAATCGTGAACCCCGATTATATATTATTTTATATCTGATCCTTGGCGTATTGGCTGGTTGTACACTGCCATATGCAGGTCTATACCGTTCAAATTTGTAACGTTTTTTATTCATAACTCTATGAGAGTCTCTCTACCCATGTCCGATTAAGATCTATAATACGAGTAATAAAGGGTGCAGAGATGATCATAATCGCGACCTCGTCTGTGTAGAGAATTTGGAAAATAAATAATCAAAACTAGCGTGCGAGTTGATAAGGATGCGAATCAATGCCCCATTTAATATTCGAGTCACCGATTATTTTGTATAGTGCTTTGATATACGGTTTTAATAACAATTTATTACACGCTTGTTCCTAGAAGTACCATGTTATTGCTGTTCCATATTTACAAACCCGTATGGACTATTTACATGTTCTATATTCTGTGATATATCCAAAGCTTTTGAAAGGGTTTGGTATAGGGGACCGATTCATAAATTGAATGCTTATGGAGTAGAAGGAAACATATTGAATTGGATAGAAGACTATCTAGATAACCGGACACAAAGAGTTCTAGTCAATGATACATTTTCAAAATATGAGATCATCCCAGCAGGAGTGCCACATGGGTCTATCCTGGGACCGTTTATGTTCCTCGTCTATATAAATGATTTAGCCGACGGTATTGAATCTGTAACGAGAATGTATGCGGACGACACCTGCATCACGAGCAGTCACTTTGATCTTAATATACTTGAACACACTATGAACAGCGACTTAGACAAAATTACAGCGTGGTCCAAAAACTGGCTGGTCAGCTTTAACCCAACTAAAACAGTTGGCATGTCCTTCTCATTAGTTGCGCCCTCAACAGAGAAACCGAACATAAATTTTGTAGGCAATTCAATTGACTTCGTGGACAAGCATAAACATTTAGGTCTGGAACTCCAGTCAAATCTCAAACGCCCATATTGAAGACTCAGTCAAAAGAATTGCCTCGCGCCTATCTCAACTCCGACGGATTAAATATCAACTTGGCAGGAAAACCATTGAAATTATCTACAAAACACATATATTACCCCTATTTGATTACTCAGATGCAGTGCGGGACAATGCTTCCGATTACTTGTTAGAGAAGCTTGACCGGCTTCATATCACCCGTTCTGCTTCGGACAATATGGTACTACAGGAAGTTGATTGGCCTTCACTCTACAAAAGACGTCAACTACACAAATTTCAGGCACTCTATAAAATATTTAATAATTTAGCACCTTCCTATCTACCCCCCCCCCCCCCCCCCCCCTCAGCATTTCTACGCTGGAAGCAGAAAATACAACATTGTTCATTGTCGCATTCGTAATTTATGTAGTGAACTCCGATCTGATATGTTCAACAATTACATCGCTGATAGACCCGCATGTCCCTGTGGAAATCGATATGAGGACGCCTATCACTATTTCTTCATGTGCCCATTGTACCCAAGAGAGCGCTCCGAATTTTTTGAGAAACTGACCAGTGAAAATATCACAATAAGCGATACTGCATAACTCATGTGTGGAATACCCCATGTCTCGTCCCAAAAAAATAAGAAATTATTTCTCATCACACAGCAATATATTGCAGCGACAAAGCGTTTCGATCCCTAAAAGATCTTATTTGTTTTACTTTCGAATCCACTTAAAATTGATTCCGGAATTAAAATTTGTCACGTGGCAGTCACCTTACATATGGACAAACCTCACATTCAAACATTTCGTTCTGATTAATTATCTGTATTGCCTTCCAGAGCACAACAGTAACCGCAAATCGAATTCAACTGTTTCATAAGTTTTACCTCCATAGTACAAATACTAATAATAGCCAATTATACTAGCACTAGCGCCAATCGTGCCAAACATCCATTATGTAGTGGCATTCCTTAAATACAAATTTTCCTCGACCAGTAGCCAACCTCGTTCTAGCCCGATAATCTCTGGAAGGCAATACATATTACGTACCTCAAAACTTATCACCATGTAAATACGTTTGTATCGTCATCTTGATTTCATGTGTGTTGTTATATTGTATTGGGGCTTGAGAGGGGCTTCATAAGTTGTAAAAACTTGTGCCCCAATCCCTTTTGTATATTATGCAAACAAAATATGTTTCAAGTCAAGACTGCTTGACTTTAAATACTGAGACTCGGAAGAACACACCAATTAGTACTTGTCAAAATCGCTTAAGAGCAAATAGCTCTAAACAGGGACGTAGCAAGAGGGTCTCGGTTGAGCAGTTTTGAAATGTTCAACTGCATGCCCGACCCCCACATAGTCCATAGACTGTCCCTCTCAACTGGAGCAAACACACTCCCAAGTTCGTAAAATTCCTTTGCACAGCCCCTTAGATTGGAATTATACAACTGATACATCCAGCATATTTGAATCTCAAACTATCCATGAACCCTATACAGCAACACGCTATTTCTTGAGTGGCCGGAGCCATTTTAACAAATATGTAACCAAGTCATCCAATTCCACTCCATACTATGAATAGGCCAAATTGGGCTGATGGTATTTGAAGAAGATGTCTAAAGACTTAATATGGTGAAAAGTTACGTCCCTGATCTCACCCCTATTTGATCTATCTCGACCTGAGACTTCCAGTATCCATATGTAATTTCCCGTGAACAGGTATTTATTGTGGCAATGGACTAACTGTCAGATTCACACTTGTGGGGATAACGTTTATCTCTATTATATACCAATATAGAGTATTTGGACGGAAACTAGTCTGTTATCATTTGCCATTCTGTGTATTCAGCAGGGCCACCCAGCAGATTTAATTTCACTGTTTTGTTTTATCCAAAATCGTTCAAATTCAATAGCGCCCATCTAGATTTTATCCCAAAGATTTTAAGTTAGGGATAAATCGACGAAAAATATTGGATGTGGGGTCTGCCGAAGAATTCATCTGGGGGGGGGGTCAGGAAATATATTAAGCGGGTATCGGACTGACGAGCAGATAACACAAGTTCACAGGGATTCATATTAATTGGCAGAACATTTCCTGATGGAACTACACTTCGATAATTTGAGGATAAGAGTATTTTAAAGAGTTAACCAATACAGCGGCGTCATATGAAAACTATCGCACAAGAAATAAAGTAGGTGAGCACTGTTAGTGTGAGAACGACCCGGAACGCGCATCTGTCTATGGTGGTTGCTACAGACATCCAGGCATTCTTGGTCGTCATGGTTGCCGGTTCCAACTGTTCTGCTTTCTCTTCCAGTGTGTCTTGGTCGACTCGCCTTGAAAGGAACCATTTCGCAACGCGTGGTAACTCAGTTGTGTTGTCATGGTAATAGCAACGTTGCACAATTACTGTTATAATCGTGGTGCTGATGCCAAGAACGAACAATACATCCAACGACATTGCAAGAACTGATATTGATCCTGATGTCTTTGGCATGATGGCGTATACCAGGCTGAAATAAATGGAGTATGATAGCATGACAGCCACGGAGAAGGTAACTTTCTCGCCCGATTCCACAGGTATTTTGAATGTGCATAAGTTAGCAATAGCAAGGATCGTCACAGGAGTCAGCAATGTTATGACGTAGAACGACCATCTCCTCTCCAGAATCAGTTTGAGGGACACCACACTGTAACCTTCTACCGAGAGAAATGATATGTTGTGTGATATCAGCCGCCATTCGTCTTTCGGTATTGCAACTTCTTCTTTGAAAATGTATTCTCTGAACTCGAAGTGTCCAAAAACAACATATCGGTCCAAAGATACCAGGAGTATGGAACATTCCTGCTGATCAAATGGGAAATTCCTGATGATGATCTTGCAGGATGTTTCCAAGTCGCTAGTACCGAACCAGGTCACAACTCCGGAATTATAAACACGTGTTTTCCATCCGCATGATTGGAGAGTAAGGAACTGATTGATTTCGTTCGTAATAACAACGCTAGGTATCCATATTTGCGAGTCGACAACAGTGACACTCGTGATGTTGTCAAACTCAGTGTAGTTCCAGCCTAGTTCGGGAATGTTCCAAACAAGATCGATAAATCCGCTTAACTTCATGCACTGTTCGTTAGACTGGACTGCTATCACGCTAAGAAGGTGAAATTCCGCACTCAAATTAAATGGTGTTGTATCATTGTATGTGTCACCAGGTGAAACGAGTTCGCTGGATGTGGAATATATTTGATTCCTCAAACCCTGAATGGAACCACTTCGGCGAAATGAGGCCCCACTATAACAAACAAAGCAACTTAACAAGAACATGTACATAATAGTCAAGCAGGACCGCGCAGCCATCTTTTTGGAAACACATTCGCCACCCGAGAACAGTGAGTTTACGTGAAAATGAAATGAGTTCTGCTTTTATTTCGTCGCACGTTCTGCGTTGTTAGCACACTGTTGCATCGATCCAATATGATAGTTGACGTTGCTTTTTCCATCTCAAATAAACTCGGGGAATGCATTAGGAAAGTCAACATGCCTAAGTGGTACCGCCGCAGAAATATTATAGTATTCTGCTATTCGTAATGGCTTTCGCGGCGTGAGTTTCAACTTCATAACTGAACACCATTTCGTCGACCCGTAACCGGAAGTGTACACAATACTAAAACCTTGCACAAAAGGTTATTTGCAAGCCTTGAAATAGGGTGTCTGTCATTTGCAGAATGAGGTCCCCAGAGAATGAATTTAGTAATGCTACCCCGCATAGCGGGCTAGCGTCACCAAATTCACCCTCTGGTGACCTCATTCTGCTTACACCTCAGCAGAATGAGGTTCACAGAGGGTGAATTTCGTGATGCTAGCCCGCTATGCGGGGTATCATCACTAAATTCACCCTCTGGGGACCTCATTCTTCAAATGACAGACACCCTATTTCAAGGCTTGGTTATTTGACGATGTTGTCGGTTTATGATGGAGGGAGGAATGCCTTTAGCCACGTGAAGCTCGATTCCCATAACTGCGCTCTTCCATCGATCGACGAACGGAAGCTAATTCATTGATGTCGGAAAGTGATAATGGTGGTCATGATTGTCGGTTGTTGAAACTGTACACAATTAATACTGAACTGCACAGTGGGCCACCATTTCTGCCATTTATATATATGATACAGCAGCAATGTTATGTCAACAACTCTGAATATATTATGCCATTTGTATATAGTTATTGTTCTTGTGTTGGAATAAATTATGTTTAAAGGCACTTTGCGGTTTGCGCTCTAAAATGTACCTAATAATTTTGGCTTTTGAATGTTTTTCCCGATATCGAAATAGGTCGATATATACTTGAACTACATTTCTACGATTATTATTTGTCCCAGAAAGACGCATTGATGTCATAAAAATACAACTTTGAAAACTGTTTGTGTCCCAAACAAAAAGCACCCATGCGAACGACATGGAACAGAAAATACCGTTCCGTGTTAGTCTATTGATGATATGGTAGAAATAATGAGCGTTTGTTTCACTTCTGAAAAATTTAAAACAGTTGTAAAATGGCTGTGACCATGGAAAGTATTTTTCAGAGCATATGAAGTATTTTATTTTAGAGCATATGAAGCCGGTATTTCGTGTATTTGTTAATCTATCTTATACCTCCTTCCAAATTACGTAGACAGAACTTGGAAGATCGAATGAGCCATGCCAGTTTAAATTCACACTATGCTTTGATGTTTATTCTGGTTTCAGCCGCTTTAGTAAGTAAGTCTTTATTCATTCACCATTGTACATACATAAGTGATATATACATGTAATGGTATTAGAATATATATAATCATAAGTATAACGGTCAGTACACAACAATAGTTTTGAAATAGAAAAGAAAGTGACGTGGTTCAATGAGCCTAGATAATTTTCCATTGTAAATTTATCTTATAGGTCATCATATCATGCACGACGCTGTCTGTGTTGAATGAAATTAAAATTTACACTTCCCGGTTTGAAAGTGATATTTTCAATATGAGAGGTATGGGCCGTTATCTTTCTACTTATATATATATATATGAGTCATGTATGTACCAAATATTATTTATAGTATAGTCGTCAATATTTCGTACAGTCCAAAAACTTTTTCGGTCCAAAAACTTTTCGATGAAATGACGACTATATACGAGTCCGTTTGTGAGAAAATAGTTCCGTTCAACTTTCTTGCCACTCACAGTAATGTTATGTTTTCCGTTATTAATTTGTACTTAATTGTATTGTTTACATGTCATAGTCAGTGGTATACTCGACGGTTACATCCAAAACTCGCGTGCCCATGCTTGGTTTATCGAAGCCGTACCCATATAAAAATGTACCTGGGTAAATCTTGGTGTTTACCTAGGTATACCCCGGTACATATAGGTATTACCCTGGTTCCACCCAGGTCACACCCAGGTAAATCAGGGATTTATATAGATTTACCCAGGTGTTTTCTATATATGTTAGGTATAAACCCCAGTTTACCCGGGTTTTTACGGATTTACACCCAGGTATTTACACCAGGTATTTACACCCAGGTATTTACACCAGGGTTTCGCCCAGGTATTTACTACAGTGTTCACCCGGATATATACACCTGTGGTATTTTGTTAAACTGTATAATCTGCATTGAAGTCACCTTATTAACCCTTTCTATATTACAGCACCATTGGCGTGTAGTTACCTTATTAACCATTCTATATTAAATCATTAATTGACAGGTAGTTACCTTATTAACCCTTTCTATATTAAAATATCATTGATGTGTAGTTACAATGTTAACCCTTTCTATAGTATAGCATCATTGGCGGGTAGTTGGCTCCTTAACTCTGTATATACCAAAGTATCATTGTCGTATATAGTTACCTTATTAACCCTTTCTATACTAAGTACCGTTGGCGTGTAGTTGCCTTATTAACCCTTTCTATATTAAAGCATTAATTGACAGGTAGTTACCTTATTAACCCTTTCTATACTAAGTATCATTGGTGAGTAGTTGCATTATTAACCCTTTCTATATTAAAGCGCCATTGGCGGGTAGTTACCTTATTAACCATTTATGTATTAAAGCATCATTGACGTGTAGTTACCTTATTATAACCCTCTCTATATTAAAGCATCATTATTGCTGGGTAGTTATCTTATTAACCCGTTCTATACTAAGTATCATTGGTGAGTAGTTACAGTATTAACCCTTTCTATATTAAAGCATCATTGACGTGAAGTTACCTTATTAACCATTTCTGTATTAAAGCAGCATTGACATGTAGTTGTTAACCCTTTCTATATTAAAGCATCGTTGACGGGTAGTTGCCTAATTAACCCTCTATATACTAAAGTATCATTGTCGTGTAGTTACCTTACCAACCCTTTCTATACTAAGTATCATTGGCGTGTAGTTACCTTATTAACCTTTTCTATATTAAAGCATTAATTGACAGGTAGTTACATTAAACAACCCTTTCTATACTAAGTATCATTGGTGAGTAGTTACATTATAAACCATTTCTATATTAAAGCGCCATTGACGGGTAATTACCTTATTAACCATTTTTGTATCAAAGCATCATTGACGTGCAGTTACCATATTATAACACTTTCTATATTAAAGCATCATTGACTGATAGTTACCATATTAACCCTTTCTATATTAAAGCACCATTGGCGTGTAATTACCTTATTAACCCTTTCTACGTTGAAGCAATAATTGACAGGCAGTTACCTTATTAACCCTTTTTATAATGAGTATCATTGGTGATTAGTTACATTATTAACCCTTTCTACAATAAAGCATCATTGACATGTAGTTATCATAGTAGCCAGTTATATATTAAAGCATCATGGACGGTAGTTACCATATTAACCCTTTCTATATTAAAGCACCATTGGCGTGTAATTACCATATTAACCCTTTCTATATTAAAACATCATTGACGTGTAGTTACCCTATTAGCCCTTTCTATATTTAAGCATCATTGACGTGTAGAACTTTATCTTATTAACCCTTTCTTTATTAAAGCATCATTGACATGTAGTTACCTTAGTAGTCATTTCTACACTAAAGCATTATTGACGGGTAGTTACCTTATTAACCCTTTCTATATTAAAGCATCATTGACAAGAAGTTAAATTATTAACCTTCTATAATAAGTATCATTGCCGTGTAGTTAGTTACCTTATAAAACCTTTCTATATTAAGACGTCGATCATTGACGGGTAGTTGTTACCTTATTAATCATTTATGTATTCAAGCATCATTGACGAGTAGTTACCTTATTACTTGAAGTTTATTATGACAGTATGACAATACACTACCCCGGACAAATGAAGCAATATCATACTTTATCTAACAGCCTAGCTATAATTAGTGAACATTAAACTGACAAACAGACAATTTTCAGGGCCATTATTTAATATTAAAGGGATACAAAATAAAGAGATTTCTAATTATCAGTAAGAATTATTCTCTAAGAGATACTTATTATTTCAATAAATGATTGCATATACTATAGTAGACCATATACCAACAGGAAAATATTAGTGAATACAATTATTGTGTTTCAAAATTCGTTTCGTTTCGTTTCTGCAGCCAAATTACAATCTTAACTTTTAGTTATCGTTCTTCAAAATGAAGCGCGGATAATTCTTTGTGGTATTTTGAGTTAATTTTGTCGCGAATCAACGCGGATTGACAGAAGGAAATGGTGTATTGGCTACAAACGGATAAACTGTGGACTTATATATAAGATTCGCCGATTTCTCCCCATGGATGTGCGCAAATATCGAAAAAGACTGAATTTCATGTGACAAAAAATATTTCAATTCCCGGAACAGTAAGAATTAAGCTGCGATAACGAAACGGATCAACTATAGTATTGAACAGTACCTCAGCTACCTGGCCATAACCAGAATATTTTCTCAAAATTGAATTTGTGGTACCGGTACAATCATGATGTAGTGCCAGTGGCCTGCTCATAATGCACCTGTCCAGAAGAAGAAGAATTGAGAAGTTTGAAGATCATGGACTACGCAGACACCATCTGGGACCCCTACCAACAAAATCACATCGACAAGCTGGAAAGAATCCAGCATAGAGCAGCCCGTTTCATTAAAAGAGACTATAAGAGCAAAGAAGATGGATATATGACCAAGATCCTCTACGAGCTAGATTTACCAACATTGCAGAAACGGCGGAAAATAAATCGGCTGGGATTCATGAGTAAGGTGGTGGGTGGATTGGTCCCGGCTATACCACCTAATCAATACTTTACACCCGAAACAAGGCGTCTTAGATCGCAGAGCAAAGTTCTGACAGGCTACGTCCCCAGCCAAATTCCTCGGCACCTAATTTAAAGGAACAACAGTCAGTGCTACGAGGCTATACCATACGTGTCAGCTCAGTTCGCTAATTCCACATTTGTTCGAACTATATGCGACTGGAATCAGCTGGAGGAATCCTTAATCCTACAACAACAGCCTGTGGATTCCTTCAAGAGTGCGCTGAAGGAAAAGATCTGAGACTCTCTCGCCCGCTGCGAAATTACCATAATTGGGATCTGCAGCGTAACCATTCAGATTCAGATTGATCCACGATAGTAAGGGGTCAGTACATGTAGTAAGTACTGATAGTGATAAGCCTGCTGTACAATAATACTACTTTTGCTGTTTTACTGGTCTTGACTGAGTACTGTGTCAATGTGACATTGTTAATTCAGTTCCACTCTAATGTACATTAACTGGCAATGATGCATCTGACGCTATTAAAGGCACCGGTAATCCCTAAATACCAGGAGGACGCGGCGTAGAAACTTGGTACAACAGTTGTTACACGACAAAGAAAATTATCAACAAGCTTAGTGAGCGTCATCATCAAAATTGCAAATTAAAACACGGCAATGGTAAATTGGTAATCCCTACATACCAGGAGGACAAGGCATTGAAACTTGGGACAACAGTTGTTACACGGCAAAGAAATTTAAAACACACTGTGCACAGATGAATGTTTATACATGTACTGTGCAGTCGAGATCACCTGGACTACAAATATTTGAGGATTATACTATTTGATGAGTAGATGCGTGACTGATAAAAGAATTAGAGACTCCATATTTACTCGGAAGATAACAGTATACGATGCCATACAGTTGTTCCATAACACCTCAACCTTTGGTGGATATTAACAGTAAAACTAATGAAAATGATGAAAGCCAGACTCAACATCAAGACAACATGTGCATGCATAAGTGACAGTTCAATGATTTTGACTCCATCAGATGATATTTAAGCGACACCAATTTTTAAGTCTGGTTTACGATGTGGGGAGAAAAAAAGTAGATGCAGGAGGGGAAAAAATAAAAATAAAAAAGATTGTCCCCCCAATTTATATCAAGTAAATCGTGGAATTTTACATAAATTTTACAAAAATTGTGAAAAAATGTTTTTGAATGAAATTCTGTTCAAACCAAACAAGACATATCTTGTCATGAAATACATGAAAATATGGATCTGTAAATGATCATAAGCAGAACCGGATGCGACAGCACATGAAAATCAGTACGCGTGTAAAATATTTTGGGACAAAAAAATTATAAAAAAAATTCATGAAATGGAAACAAAGTTGTAGGAGGTGTTCGTAAACCAGACTTAAAAATTGGTGTCGCCTTAGGCTCATGTTAACACAGGATCACATATTCTCAAAATAATTGTCTCCCTCAAGTTGGCCTCAACCATACTAGTATTTATATTTGATAGAACCTCAGTGAGACCATGTTGAAAATTACCATCAATGCAGTTCCAGTGTTGACGCAACGCGGTCATGTTACTTCAAACCAGTTGCAATGTTCCTTAGGCCAAAGAAAAAAGATACTATGTTTCCGTACATCGACCGACCCTAAAAATAACCCGCCGACCCTAAACTTTTTATTGATATTTTGAGAAAAAGTCAAAATTTCGCAATTTTAATTTCCTGAGAGTGGATCTCCTGCCTGCTTTATGTCTTGTTTGGGACTTATGGAACACTATCAACAGACATGGTGGGTGTGTATCTGTATATATACATGTAAAGAGGTTATCACTGCATATATTAGGGGTATACATGTACTAGTTGCTACTGTTTCCAAAAACCAGGCATGCTCGGTGGTGTACTGGCTACCCCCAGACAATGGGATGTAATCGTCACAATACATGTACGGTATAATGGCGGTATTATTGGTAAAATTCTTATAAAAAGTTAGTGACATCAATTTTGTACCAAGTTTATAGCCAAATTTATGAAAATGTGGTATTAGATATAATAAAAAACATACGTAAGCATGAAGTAAGTTTGATTTTTTATCAATCTTAATGTATATTTCCACTGTGTTGATCAAGTAATACTTTCCCCATGGCACGGGTTGGCATTTTATGTCACTTTGGTCGAGGTAGTTCAATATTTCTGCAGCTGGATAAAAAATATCAAAATAAAATAAAATAAAAAAAATTCCCTACCTACCTACCCTAAATTTTTTTACCGGAAACATACAATCTTTTTTCTTTGGCCTTTAGCATGGTAATTCGTGAAAATAAATGTCAATGCAACTTACTCTCAGGCTCCAAATAAAAGTGCAGGCCCAAATAATAGTGTGGGGGGGGGGGAAATTCCATTGAAAGTTAATAAAAGTACAGACCTAAATAATAGTGCAGGGGGAACTCTGAGCAAAACATCAACTGTGGTTAACCAAATAATTTTTATAGCAGGTTCAGGTATACGAGTCAACATGTAGTACAGGTACATGTATGTATCATGTGGTGTTTTTTTGGTTTGCCACATACTTGAATATGTACTACTCTTGAGTGCCTAATGTACGATTATTAAAATCGAGGTAAAATTCCCACCTGTACGATCGTTATTTGGTCCTGTACGTTTATTAAATTAACCAAAAGAAATAATTCACCAATCTTAAATTGTGTTATTCATATAAGAAATGAACGGCGGTTTCAATGCGGTCATGGGGTTTTGACCGCGAGAAAAAATCAGCAAACTTCGGGGTTCATGCAGAGTTTGCTGATTTTTTTAACGCGGTCAAAACCCATGACCACGTTGAATCTGCCGTTTATTATTTATATTTATATACTTAAATTCATTATGAACTAGGATTGTATGTCTTTCCCATTATTTATTCATCTATTTAAATAAACGCATGGAGTTCAGTTCAGACAGTTCGAATCCTTGTTTTTTGGAAAACCAAACATTTTGAGAATCCGTTCATGGAGAACGGAAGAAATGCAATTTCACAGTAAAGTATAAACATATGACAAAATGTCTTGTTTAGCTAGTAACTAATGTAGACGTGTTGATCATTTTTACATCTGAATCATATAGAAATCTTGAATTTGTGCTGATTTAAATTTTCATAGCTTCAAAATATTAATAAACGTGCAGACCCAAATAAGCACTGTGCAGGGGGGGGGGGGATTTCCCAAGAAAAATAATAAACGTGGATGCAGCTGGTGCATGCATATTTATTTGGAGCCCAAGAGTAAAGAGGTGGAGGTGAATGTTACATGTAAGTTGTTATTAACGAAATGGAACGATGCCTTTAATAGGTTCCACCAGCAATAAGTCGCGACTTCTTTATATTGGCCTGACAGATTGGTTTTTGTTGGCGTCATGCCTGTCGACCATTATGATGGCCACATATATTGTCATATAACAGCGATTTACGATCTGTCTTGTTGGCTCATAATATAAATTAAGAAAGTGGCCTTGTGTTCGTTCCTTGCGTAAAAAAATATTTTTTAGTACAAACGTCCTCATTGATTGTGTCCCTCGACTCCTTGTGTAATTGGTTAAGTAACTTACATGTATGTACATGTACAGACCACTCACAAATTTCTTAGAAAAGCGACCACATGTTCGAATCTACTTTGCGATTTTGGAGCAACGCATTTGTAAATGCGTTCATATTTTAACACATTTACCTTGATTTATTCACAAACAAATGTCTTGATGCAGGCCTTAAAATCCATCAGATTTTTGGCAATAATCAAAATGTTAGTGTTTCACTTTCTACAGGGAATCAAGACTTTTTACTAGAATCAAAATGAGAATCATGATTCTCAGATTCTGATTATAAAACAATTAATGTCAACAGTGTTTATTTATGTTTATTCCATTTTGAATGGAAAACTACATCATGAATGTCCGATTCCGAACATATACATGTACACCAGGAGTGGGAAAATAACACAGAATTATTCAGATGTGAATTTAAATTAAACAAAATTATAACTAAAATTGCAAAATACACTATCGTATCGTTATTTGGGTGTTCATACTAGTATACTTTTTCGGCGCAATGATCGGTAATTTCAATGCGACTGCGATTATTCCCAATGCAGTGCATTTAATTTAAATGCTGTCATTAAGGCATTTACAAAGTGGCGTGACACAATGCACCCTCAATGCATTTTAAATGCAACAACCGCATTTCATTGATCCACGTTGTAAAGGACATTTATTTTTAGAATACATGTATGTACGTGTATATAACCACAAGAATAAAGAACAAATCAACTGTTTTTATTACTTTGTAAACCTCTGATGTTTCCCATACAGTATACATTTGTATATTATAAACCATGTTACAGTAATTCTAGAGCTAATTAATCGACTCCTTAACTACAGCAGAATTATGGGTAACTTTTCAGGATTTAGTCCGAAATATGGCTTGTTGCCATTCATCGGAAAGCTCTCACCGAGAGCTTTCCGATGAATGGCATCAACCCATATTTCCGAATAAATCCTGAAAAGTTACCCATAATTCTGCTGTAGTTAAGGAGTCGATTAATTAGAGCATTACTGTATATCCTCTATAACTGTTTATTCAACATCACGTGCTGCAATCCATAAATGCGGTTCAGATTTCGATGTCCGGTTCAACATTATTATCATATGGTTTGATAGCAGAAATACTCAGGTTGGAATGTTATACCATACAAGTTTTACGAGTTGCTCTTGCTCAAGAATGGATAAATTTATAAACCTGATTTTTGGCGCATTAGTTAGAATTATATTTTTGCACAAGAACACACCACAAATATCGAACTGGACATCAAAAGCAGAACCGGATTGTATCGATTGCATAAACATAAGAAGTTGGTCACTGACCGACAATTGCTATTCTCTTGTGTGGTTTATAGGACTACCGTACGCAATGCCGACTTAAAAATAAAAATTCACATAAACATCGCATGAAGCGGTCTATCCACAAACTCAGGTATTCGGTAATTCCAAATGTATGAACTATCACCATGATATCCCGGTATATCATTGTCAGGACTGTTTGTACAAAAGGTTGTTATTCTACTATGCATAATTTTGCTATATCATTGTACTCGGACTGTATTGCAATGTAATATATCAGTACATGTACCGGTATACTAGGTGCACATTATATACATGTAGGCCTACTTTCACTTTAGTACATGTATGTGTCATAAAAGACTCATGTTGTTAAATTGAAAAAAAACATGTGTGAAAACAGAGAGAATACATGTACATGTGCCGGTACTATATACCTCTTTGTGTGCTGTACTACCAGTACTATTCATGTACATGTACTACACTACAATAAGAGAAATTTTAATTGATTCTGCTGCCCTTGTGCCACAGGCCTCAAACACGCCAAACAAGTATCTGTAGCCAGGCCCACCAGTACCAGGCTACTAGTAAATGAAGTACTGAAAGTGTCACATCATTAATCGAGCCCAATCTTAGTTATACTAGTCTCTTGTGTAGTTTGGGTTACTATTAATAAGATATTTAATGAATGTTTGGAATGTATGGTAGCATTCTTACCTGGATCAACATATGCCATGCACAACGCTGGTCATCATATCATCACCGCTGTTGGCAGTAAACCGCTCATCGGGCTATAACAGTTAGAGTTTTCCATACCAGGGCTAATCTAATCAGTTAAAATTAGTCATTTTAGAGGGAATACCAACCAGTGGAAGACGTACAAAAAGTCATGTATATTCAGATATCAGTTTTCGAGAAAAAAACCATCTTAGTCGAGCGGACTTAGAATATCGGGGTAAACTTAAATTTCATTCAGCAACACTTTCACAGCAGAATATAAAAATAGTACATTATAATCACTTACAGTACATGTACATGTATCCCAAGTGCAGTGCTAGCCTATATTATATACTACCAAAACTTTTGGTCAGTTTCTCGATGACTGACACTTGTAAACGCTTGAACGGGTACTATATAGTACATGTACATGTACATGTGTACCGTATGTGAATTAAAGATCTTATTAGTGACACAACAGGAGGCTAGACATACATTTGTAACTACAGTAATGCTCTAATTAATCGACTCCTTAACCACAGCAGAATTACGGGTATTAAACTCGGGGAGAGCTTTCCGATGAATGGCAACAAGCCATATATCCGACTAAATCCTGAAAGTTACACATAATTCTGCTGTGGTTAAGGGGTCGTTTTCTTAGGGCACTACTGTATCTGTTTTAGTGCACATCAAATGTATTTGTTGTCTTTCCTCTTGTAATTTGTCTTTGGTTGTGTTCGCCATTTCGATGGACAACTACATGTACTGACATCAAATGACTGAAATGAGTCAAAATTTAGCAGTGCAGCCAATTATATAGATAAACAGAATTAAATAGCATCCAAATTCCAAATGAGCATAAATGATAAAACAAACTTTATTGAGCACTCTTTTAATACTAGTAATTACAGCTACAATGAAAGCACCTAATAAAAATTCTAAGTTTGGTAAAACTGTCTGTATACAAAGTTTATCTGGCCGTGATGAATAAAACCTATAAATGGGATCATATACATGTATGTTAGATATCATTACATGATTATTTGAAAACACATATCCGTATGGAAAACAAACTATTTTACCACTGGCCAAGTGGTCCTGCTAATATGCTATGATGCTGGTGGTCCTGCTGAATTGCTATGATGCGGGTAGTGCAATTCATAGCAATTAAGCAGGACCCAACCGCATCATAGCACATTAGCAGGAACACTTGAACAGGGTATATTTACAGTGTCAAATCGAATGGGCATCTTTTAACAATATTTTTGAACAATTTCCTAGAAGTGTTCGAAAATTGAGAACTGAATTTAAATTTTTTTTTATGAGGTTTCGATTGAAAAATTTCTAACTTAGCTCATCAGGATTAACATTGTCGCACAGCTATATTCTCTTTCCCAACAAAGTGTATAGAACATACATGTAAAATTACAGCTATGCTTTAATTAATCAACTCGCCTTATATTACTCGGGTATTACTGCAGTATTCAGGCGTGTTCATGCGATCAACCGCAGTCAGTTATACCGCCGCAGAATGTGGTCCACCTCACATTTGCAGTTAGGCTGTATTTTTCATGCGATGTTTATATGAATTTTGTTTTAAAGTTGACATTGTAATCACACCAGAATTTTTTTTTATTGTTTCAAAATGTCTAGATAGAATTCAGAATTTTTGTGGTAAAAACAATTAACTTGGTTATCACAGTTAACACATATTACTGTGGTAAGATTACCAGCGGATACCGCATGTCAACAGGGACTGCATGCTCTAATTAATTATCAGGTTTAACATGTTTATACTGGATACAGTTCATTTTAAAGGTACTCAATCCGGTTCGATGATACCCATATAATCAGATTCCAACATCATACATTTGTATTTAGAAAGGCTGCTTCAGTTACGTTATCAGAATTGATTAATTGCCCTAAAATAATGCTAACCACTGTCAACTAAAGTATACAATTGCCTGACATATGTTATTTATCAACATGTTGTTCTACAAAATTTGGCCTTATTATCAACAGAAAGCCTCTTGATTTTAGAGTTATCCATCTTCATCTGAAATTTGGTCCGAGACCGTGGGCCACTATTAATTCTTGATCGTGAAAAATAGTATATTTCAAAAATTGATATCTAATAACTCTGAGCTTTGATAGGTGGTGGGTTCCTCGACTCGTACCAAATATCTTTTACCCCCCCAAGTCCAAATAAAGAGTAATGTGCGAGCATTAATTCAGGGGGCCCTTAATCAGATTATGCATCTTTAAATTCAAATACAGTATAAAGATGCATAATCCGATTAAGTGCCCCTCATTTGCTATTTACATATACATGTATATGGAATCGGGGGGGGGGGTAAAAATATTTTAATCAAGTCGAGGGACCCACCTACATGTATCAAAGCTCAGAGTTATTAGATATAAATTTTTGAAATTTTAATATTTATCACCATCGATACTTAATAGTGGCCCAGAAAAATTTGACGAGCCGACGGTCTCAGACCAAATTGCGGATGAAGATGGATAACTCTAAAATGAAGAGGCTTTGTGTTGATAATAAGGTCAAACTTCGTCGAACAGCATGTTGATAAATATAACGTATCAGGCGATTTTATACTATACATGTAGTTGACAGTGGTTAGCATTATTTTTGGGCAATTAATCGATTCTGATATTACTGAAGCAGCATTTCTAAAAAAAATGTTGTTGTTGGAATCTAATTATATGGGGACCATCGAATCTGATTGAGCACCTTTAATAGTTAGCTATATGAGTTATATACACATAAGGCGACACCAATTTTTAAGTCCGGTTTACGAACACCTCCTACAACTTTTTTTCCATTTCATGAATTTTTTTTTTAATTTTTTGTCCCAATTTTTTTTACACGCGTACTGATTTTCATGTGCTGTCGCATCCGGTTCTGCTTATGATCATTTGCAGATCCATATTTTCATGTATTTCATGACAAGAAATGTCTTGTTTGGTTCAGAATTTCATTCGAAAAGTTTTTTTTCACAATTTTTGTAAAATTTATGTAAAATTTCAAGATTTACTTGATATAAATTGGGGGGGACAATTTTTTTTATTTTTATTTTTTTCCCCTCCTGCATCTACTTTTTTTTTCCCCACATCAGCCCACATGTTCGTAAACCAGACTTAAAAATTGGTGTCGCCTAATAGACATTTAAACTTTGAAAATTGTAGGTTTCCGGATGATAACTTCAGTTTGTGTGATCATATCTGAACCAAATGTGGTATGTAAGTTTATCATACCAAAATACAGGTCAAGTTCGAATATAGGTGTGCTCCGCTCATTTTTGCGAGAGTTATGGCCCTTTTTCGACTTAGAATCGTGTTAATTTCTGGTTTCCGCATCATAATTTTAGTTTGTGTGATCAAATCTGAATCAAATTTGGTATGATAGTTTATTATCCACCATTTCATGGGACACTGGTTGGATTGTTCTGAAATGTAGTATCGGATTTAGGGGACCTTGATATATTTTTCAGACAAGCTGATGCCCCAAAGAAGCCACTTTTTCTCACATTTGCTGAAATAGTATCCAAAACATCAACATATCAAGAGCCATTAGACTGAATTAGATAAAAATATATCACTTGGGTCTGTTTAAGCTGGAAAATACTCAAAATTTTTATAATTTTCTGCTATTATATCTGCATACTAGCCTTTTTGCTGAATCGTGAATGCCGGTTATATTGCCGTGTGAAATCCTAGTACCAGATAACATTGGGTATGTACATGTATATAGCATACCACCTGAAAATGGCTTGAATATCACATACCAAAGCGTGGTGGGGGTGTGTGTGACACCCTCCTTGATCATAGTCTGTATTCTACAGGGTATGTTAACTGTTTCGAGTTGGTGCAATTAATGTGATTGTTTAATCTCTACCATCTGAAATCTATTTATAGCATATTTTGCTATCTGATCAATATTGCTACTTAGTACTGATATAAAACAGGATAAAGATGGTGTGTCTCTTTCCCGAATGTTCTGTTTACATGTACATTTGGGGGTTTATGAGTCAAATAATATCAGACAACATGTCCTTCTAACACTAAGAAATAATATGTTCTTATGAACCAGGACAAAATATGACTATTTCTGGAGCATTACAGCACATTATTACAAATCTATATTTGTAAGCAGTAAGATAATGACAGGAAACATGTCCTCAGACTAAGAAATAATTTTTTGGTGTGTATTTCACACCACAGCTCATGTGTATACTCACATTAGTTTATGTCATTCAAAGGGAGAAACCCATTTAGAAAGTTTAAATGAGACAAAACTACCTCACTGTAGATGTAGTTGCAAGGTACAACATGTACATGTATTCTGGTAAATGACATTGGAACTAAAATAATGATTTTTGTGTCCACCGGTATGTCATGTACCGGTACTAGTATACATTGCAACTACATGTACATGTAATTTGCCTAACATACCATATACATGTATGAAGAGGGACTTTGCAAGTGTTTTTTAATCAAAATTTTAACCCAACTCTTGTTGTCAGTAAGTTTTAACCCATGCAGTTTAATGAGTTTATATATTTATATATTACATGTGTTTCTATACATGTATTTTATCTTTAGTTAGTTTGTTGTCCTTGAATAAACTTGTATTGCTGCACAATCAGTTTCCTTAATGTTCTATTATACTAAAACAACTCCATTGATAACAATACCCCTGCATCCCATCAAAATCTACTTCATTGCCATCCTCATCATTTCACTTTGGTATCCCCACCCAGGTGTACCTTGGTGTTATTCACCCAGGTGTTCCTTGGTGTTTCCTACCCATGTGTACCTTGGTGTTTTCTTACCCAGGTGTACCTTGGTGTTTTCTTACCCAGGTGTACCTTGGTGTTTTCTTACCCAGGTGTACCTTGGTGTTTTCCTGCCCAGGTGTACCTTGGTGTTTCCTTACCTGGGTGTACCTTGGGGTTTTCTAACCCAGGTGCATCTCAATGGGAAATCCACCTGGGTAAGAAAACACCAAGGTACACCGGCGTAAAAAAAACACCAAGGTATACCTGGGTTGGAAACATCAAGGTACACCTGGGTGGGGAACACCCAGGTAGGAAACACCAGGGTACACCTGGGTGAATAACACCAAGGTACACCTGGGTGGGAAACACCCAGGTAGGAAACACCAGGGTACACCTGGGTGAATAACACCAAGGTACACCTGGGTGGGAAACACCCAGGTAGGAAACACCAGGGTACACCTGGGTGAATAACACCAAGGTAACCTGGATGGGAAACACCCAGGTAGGAAACACCAGGGTACACCTGGGTAAATAACACCATGGTACACCTGGGTGGGGAAACACCCAGGTATGAAACACCAGGGTAGACCTGGGTGGGGAAACACCCAGGTAGGGTACACCTGGGTAATTACACCCAGGTTTACCCATACCAGGGTTTTTATCCAGTTTCAGGTGGGTAAATCATGGTAAAACCCAGGTTTCGCGGGGTCTTGATGGTTGGTGGATGTCTTGGTAGATAGATTTTTACCTGGGTTTCGGCCCAAAAAACCTGGGTGGATTTACCCAGGTACATTTTTATATGGGTAATCGTAACTATACTAGTCTAGGCAAATATGGACATAGGTGTCGCCTGGAGAGGGAATTTATGAGACCTACATTTTTGGTTAGCATGAACACTTAACTTTCAGAATCCGTATGTTGGATTTGTCAGATAGGCGGACTTTTTTTTGCACCGCGTGGTTTTATTGAGGCACCTGGTGATAAAATCGGTCATTTTTTAAATAAAGCCGACATATTTGACAGAGTATATTCACACCGTTTGAGAAGAGATATTCGTCCAATTTTGAAAACTGTGAATGGGCCGATCACCAGAGTAAGGTAATACATGTAACACTTGAATCACGGAGCGACAGTCATGACGTCATGTGACGTCTATGGCTATTTGTAACAAAATGGGACCGCGAATAACAGAATTAACCAATTAACCAATTCGGATACATATCTCATCAAATAGTGTGAGAAGAATATGACGATTCACGCAAAGCGTTGTCTTTCGTTTCTTATAAAATCAGAAGTAAGATAGTTATGCCCAATTATTTTACACCATGGATGGAAAACTACTGCCAATTAGCTACGTTCTAATATATCACTTATCGCTGTTGGTCGCATCAATTTTCATCAAAGGCAGAAAAATCAACCCTCCCCCCTAAATATGAGAGGCGTCAGGCTGTGGTGTAAGGCACACGGAACGCACGATTATGTGCCAAATTGCGAAATTAACACAACGACCGTTGATGGACTGCTGAGGTATTGTCTAATAGATATGTGTAGATCGACACAGTCGAGCATTCCAGTAATAATATTACATAATGTACCTCCTGACTCTAGTTTTTAACAAATTTTAGAATTTTTCCCCAAAAAGATAATCTGAAATGCATTTTGTCTTCTTCCGGGAGGCAAAAATTAAAATAATGTATTAAGGGTGGAGATAATTAGTGTATACGGTAATTTAGTTCCGTCTTTGTTTAAAAACTGGCCTAATAACCCAAGATGGCTGACAATATGGTGGCCGGTATATAGATGGGAATTGTGAAATTTGTAAGAACGCACGATTACTTGCCAAAATGACTTAACTAACACAACGGCCGTTGATAACCTGCTAGAGTTTTATGTAATATATATATCCAGATCCATCGACTAGAACATTTAAGTGAAACCGGTACACAAAGCACCTCCTGGCTCCAATTTTTAATTAAATATTTAATTAGTTTAGTCCAAAACTAATCGAAAACCTATTTTTGTCATCTTCTCGAAATGCATAAAGACTATAATGCAGCGTGGGTGGATAATATTTGTATGTACGATAATTTCATGCCGTCGGCGGTTACTAAGTGACATATTAACCCCAAGATGGCTGCCAATACGGTGGCCGGTATATGGATGGAAATTGTAAAATCTGTCATGCCGCAATTAACACCACCGCCGCAATGAAATGTCTTATAAAACCAATAGTACTATTATATTCATATCATTTTGCAATACTAGGACGTAACATTGGTCAGTTCTATTGCAATGACAACCAGATTGGTACCCACGAGTGAGAGGATCGACACATTTTGCATTCATTCGCGCTCAAGTAAGATTTGTTCTTCGAAATCGGTGCCATTTCGTGCAAATTATTTCACCATAAACATGATTGATTTAAGGCAGATGGCTGTCTGGCTATATTTGCGAAAAGAATAAGGGAATTATGTAGGTTATATTAAATCTAACACGACATTTAAGTATACTTGGCATTGATAGGAATCGTTAGTTACCCTCCATCAACGAGGCGTGTTTACAAGAACGGAGCTACTGATACATTGGGTCTCATGTATACCGTTCTAAAAGTAAGTATAAATGGATCTCATTGACCAATAGCATTTGCTGCCCAGTCCGCAAGAGGGCATATCCAGCAAATTATCAAACCATCACACCATACAGTTTCGTTCAGTTTCATCATCACGCAATAGACTCGTTGAATTCTAACATTTACCGGATTACTTTCCATGACACATATTTCGCAAACAAGGAGATGGAAACCTGGTTGATTTTCCTCTTGTAGTTTGTCAGCTGCTTAGCGGTGGGAGGTTTTTGCTTGTACTAGCAGTAGATAAGTTGCAAAGCAAAATCAAGGCTCTAAGGGACATTTCCAACAAAGAAAATACCAGCGATGTGGTAAATCACATAAAACTGTCAAACTATGTCCCTATATATTTCGATTGTGTGTTACTTTGTATAGTATGGTACTGGAGTCTCGTGTCACCCCATGTGCACTCGTGATTTCCAGAAGTGGCTGAACAATTGCTTGTAAGACGAGATACCATAACTATGGACAGTTATCCCATGCTAGATGAAGTCATATTACCCACATCTTTCTATGCTGAGTAGTTAGGATTACTTCTGGAAGGCTGTACACTCAGAAAACAGCATATAGATCAGAGTATTGGCATGGAGTTTTATCATGTAGACTGATACATTTAGGACTTTTTGGTATCCCAGTGTAAGTCTTAGCTCATTATGACACCAAAATGAAAAGGACGACAATTTCAATTATTTGTATACATGCCATACACAGGTTGATACCAGGAAGCGTATAATAACTTTCTAGATAAGTCCAAAAGTAATGCGGTTAGGGAGCTGCTGATGCAAGCAGGTCGTATGTCTGAAAACATACCATATTTTGATTATGGCCGTTCATGATTAAAGCATTATAATTCCACCAACACGTCATATCTAACGCCAGATGTGTTACAGTTAAATTCAAATGTATTCTATAGTTAACACATTATGCGCGACGTGAGTAGACCGTGTGTATAGTGCGTATCCTGATATTATATTGTGGTAGTGTTTGATGTACAAATGGGTAAAACCAAATGGGATCACGAGTCTTGGTGTAATTTGTCACTGCATCTCAGGAATGACATATAGCAACAGCTTCTGTGCAGACCAGAATCTGATCTACGTTAACTCACCCATAGCAACTCCGATTGTGCTGAGCGAAATCAGTAACTGGACACGATAGCCGTAGTTTAGTATTTAGTGAACAGCGTGTGGGGAATACATGCATTTATTCTCCAAATTGTTTCCCGCCGGAGTTGCCTGTAAATACGAATATTGAATACAGCCCGATTGATACATTAATGACATGTGTTTTACTTGCAACAGCAGCAGGTCTCCTGGTCTGAATATGACTAGTTCAGATGTAACATAACGTAGACAAGTTTACTTTTGCACCAAGTTGGAAACAACATTTGATATTTCTGAAGGTTATCGCGTTCATATATTGCAAATAAAGCGGTCCTTCGTGGCGATCTTGTTCAACTGAAACTGCATAATTAAGTTAGACACACAGGAGGGATTCTCATTCTGGACATGACTAATCTTATGTTTATCACTGATCAGATCATTTTTCGGAAGATGCAAAATCTGAACTAATTTTGTACGACGAGCGCTATCTTTTTCTGAATCTCATCTTCTTTGCGTTATTGGACACTAGTCAATGAAAGCGGCGATGGTGATTTAGGGTCTGGAAAAATTCACTCTGTGTAAGGCACGGCCGTCTTCTGTGGATCGACGCTATTGTACAGCAATTATGCACTGTATATATAACATATTAATGGAGGCACTGACTCAGAATCAAAATCATTGCTTCAAATGTGGTTGCTGCAGTGAGTGTGAACAAATTATCATTTTTTATCGAAGTGGTCATGTATTTATCGGATGGCACAGTGATATGTTCCTTATCTCACATCTAGCTTTAAAATAGGTCCTAATTTTCGCCCAATCAAGTCGGAGTGTGAACCCGCATCAACCCCGTCTAGCCCAGACTTCGATAATGGTATCCACGACATATCCACCTCATATGTACCATCATATCTGGTAGCACTTGAAATAATATTCATTGAGAAAGATTGACCTTCTATTATTGGGTTTAAGTAATTTCATATTGATTATGTCAAAGGTGATTGGCATAAATAACAATCAGGCATTCAATGTACATTGTATTACTCGGTTCTTCGTTTTAAACAATCCTGTTCATCTGTAAATACCTCGCTCAAATTGCCACCTATTTCAAGGGACACGGATTACTTGAGCACGAATGCTCATGAATGCAAGACTCGTCAATAAAGGGCACCATTCGGGTAGCAATTTGAAATAGAATTGCGCATCATGATGTCCCGGAGTAACATGAATATAATACTTTGGGTTGTGTGAGACATTAGATGGCGGCAATGACGGCGATAAAAGTGAATCATGACATATTTCACCATTTATTCTGACCACCATAATGGCAGCCATCTTGGGGTTAGTAAGCCATTTTGTAATCCAAAAACGACATTGAATTATCGTACACACCAAACATCTCCGCCACGATACATTCTGCGCTTTATGGCTTCCGATAAGATGACAACAATGGCTTTAGGTTATTTTTGGAGAAAAATGCCTAAATTTGATCAAAATTGTGTGCCAGAAGGTGCACTCTGTAATATTTTCACTTTATTGTTCGAGTTTGTAGATCGGAATATATACCTTACACTATAGTTTAGCAGTTCATCAACGGCCGCTTTGTTAGGTAAACCATTTAAGCAAGTAATTGTGCGTTCTTACATATTTCACAATTTCCACCTATATTGCGGCTGCCATATTGGCAGCCATTTTGGGTTAGTATGTCATTTTTTAATCGAAGGCGGAATTAAATTGCCGTATACACCAATTATCTCTACCCTTACTAATTATTTTCTTTTTTTTCGCTTCCAGAAAATTAAAAAACGCGTTTTATATCATTTTTTAGGAAAAATTCTAAAATGTATTAAAATTTCGAGTCTGGGGGTACATTATATATTATTTCTACGTTAATGTTCGAGTTTGTAGACAGAAACTTATAAATTATTACATTCTTTAGCAGAATTTCAACGGCCGTTGTGTTGATTAAGCCTGTTGACATGTAACCGTGAGTTATGTGTGCCTTATACCACAGCATGGCGCATCTCAACTTTATGGGGGAGGGTTGATTTTTCTGCATCTGATAAAAAATAATGCAGCCTGCAGCGATAAGTTATATATCAAAATATGGCCAATTGGCAGTAGTGTCCCATGGCATAAAACAATGTGGCATACCCGTCTTACTTTATGATTTAAAAGAAACAAAAGTCAACGCTGTGCGTGAATCGTCATATTTGTCTCACCCAAAATATTATTTGACGTCACATGACTGCAATTCCGAGATTCAATGGTCACATGTTTTACCCTACTCTGGTTATCGCCCCACCCTCATGTATCAAAATTGGACGAATATTTCTTCTCAAAATGTGTGAAAATGCTCTGTCAAAAATGTCGGCTTTATTTAAAAAATGGCCGATTTTTTCATCGAGTGCCACAAGAAAACCACGCGGTGAGAAAAAAGTCCGCCTATCTGACAAATCCAACATACGGATTCCGAAAGTTCAGTATTTACGCTAACCAAAAATGTAGGTCTCATAAATTCCCTCTCCAGGCGACACCTATGTCCATACTTGCCTGGCTATAGTATACGGATATATGGCAAAATGACAACTGATAGAAAGAACACAAATTCTAGTGACGTGGTACCCTATTCGTAATTCTCACCAGTAGTAGTTCATTGTGCGAAATGTGACAATTATATAAATTTTACACAAATTCGGGAAATTATACTTTATCAGTTACTTTACAAAAGGCACAAACAAAATAATGTGTATTATTTGATTGTATACACACTAAATAAAAAGTTGCTAAATTAACCACAAAAGTAGTTAATTTTTACTACTTTTGGTAGTTCGTATTCATCCCGCTACCTTGGTGGTTAATTTTACTACCTGGCGGGTAGCTAAAAAATTAAATACCTTTGGTAGTTAAAATAACTACCTTCAGTGGTTGAAATAACTACCTCTTGTTGCTATTTTAACTACCCAAAGGTAGGCTAAATTTTAACTACTTTAGGTAGTGGGATGAATATGAACTACCCAGTATTTAAATTTACTACCTGCGAGTGGGAATTTTTGCTACCTGCGGGTAGTTAATCTGATAACTACTATTGGTGGGAAATTATTCTACCTCGAGTGGTTGTTCTAGCTATTTTAATAGGTATTCAAAGGGGTCCAATCTAATCACCCAAAGTAGCTATTTAATCAACTTTTAGGGGATAATATTGCCTCTAAAGATATTAATGACATGTGGACCACAAAATATGACAATGGAGAAAATAATTTCAATATTTATTCAAAATAAACAAATATATATAGTTCAGAGCATTTGTGCTTTTAGCTTAAAATAAATTGCAACACAAGTCCTCTTACCAGGAATAAGTACATTAGCCTACACACAAAAAAAACAATGTAAATTTCGTGAAAATTTGACCAAGGGAATCTTATCAGACCTCAGACACTGAAACTTATTTTATCTAAATAATTGATAATGTACCCAAAATGGTTGCAATCTGGGTCGTCAAATTTTAAAAACAGCAATAAACTGAAATGGAGTGTCATTTCGTAGATTCTGTTGAAATCACTCTTAAAGAAGCAAAATGAGCAATAAAGAGCGTTCCTTATCACATTAGAAAATATGTAGAAATATTGCGGGTAACAATGCCTTTGACCCCCAGATGACTAAGGGGTGGGGGATTTCCAAAAATTATATAACCAATAAAGAGCGCTTCTTATCAGTTCAAAAGATATGTGTGGAAAATTGCACAAATGTAAAATAATGCATTGTTAATGTCATGGGATAGGTGATGTGGGCATCAAATTATTGACAACTATATCACACTGTGGCAGTGTCATTTCATCGATGCTGTTGACGTCTTAAGGACGCAATAAAGAGCGTTCCTTATCACATTAGAAAATATGTCGGAAAATTGCGGGTATAAGCGCCTTTGTCCCTCAAATGAAGTGGGGGGGGGGGGTGGGCAAAAAAAATAATGTGACAAATAAAGAGCGTTTTTTATCAGTTTAGAAGAAGTGGGGAAAATTGCACAAAAGTAAAATAATGCATGGTTAATATCATGTGATTGATGCTGTGGGCATCAAATATTTAAAGATGCACTACTAATCAGCAATAAAGAGCATTTATTATCCACTTAATAGATGTAACTTTATCCGGAGTTATATTGCAGCTGCTGTTTATCCCAGATACTGGGTCTTTATTCTATTCCAAAAAATGTCGTATTGGGACATTTTGATCTATTTTAGAGATATGTATTTGTTCAAAGATATTTATATATAAACAGAAAAGTTCACTCTGTTGGCTTTGCAATACTAATGGGAGTGCATGAACTAATGGTTGTGTCGTTTATATGGGGTTGTGGACTACACAAGACTCTATAAACAATTCCAAAGAACATACATGTACATGTTCAAAATATTGTTTTATAACTTTAACCGACAATAAAAAAGACGTAAGCACCATTCGGACATGATATCAGTCTTCAACCCAGAGAACATTGCGGGCATGGATTAGTATCCCTTGTCACCACTGGGCGGAGCCACTCTCCCTGTTCATTCATTAAGAGCATCGAAACACCAGGTGCGTGGCATCCGAAATAGTATTATAGTCTATTTCATACCATTTCAGTTGAGTAGAGTCACAACAGCCCTCGCGCCTCGCATAGCCATTAGCCAAAAGATCATTTTATAATTTTGTGTAGTCCACTTGAGGTAAAACACACCACTCTAGTTGTTATATGCAGTGAAAAAAATATTATTTACCAAATTGCCTTAATGTTTACAAGGAAAACATACTTTTTTGCCAACAATTGCACAGAGGCTGACATAATTTCATTATGATATTTAAAATTTGGCAATGGATAAAAATAATACCCATATAGTTTAACGAGATACAAGGCTTATTTTCACTCGTATATATAATTCACCAAATGGGGACCTTGCTAAAGCTTGGTTCCCCATTTGGCATTTGCTGAATCATACTCGCGAAAACAAACCTTGTATCTCATAAAACTGTATGGATATTCTATATTTAACCATTCAACCAACTCACCGATGCGCTGCCCGGGAGTGACAACAGTCGTACCTCTCTCCCCTTGTGTCGCTATTCTCTTGGGATGAATTACGCAGGGTACAGATTCGCCAACAAGTAAATGTATAAGGGCAATTGAACATCATCACCAATCACCATTATCAAAAGAAAACTGTTTCCACATAAATGGGGCCGACCTAACCAGCAAGCGACTCAATTGTTGTCAGTGATCTGACATCTGATAGTAGAGCGAGATCTCTTGGAGATCCCAGAATTGTCGACAACAGCTGCAAACGAGGTAATTGGTCCAGGTAGAGGACACCTTTAGTACCATATTGGTCAATGACATGGTACCACACGTCATTCCGAAAATTTAACAATGACTGGCAGTCATAAATATATGACTAGATGTGTTTTAATTCATGACATGCTAGGGACAATGATGACATAGCCATGTCGTTTTCACTAGCCATGTATATTTCACTCAAACCAATTAACCAAGCTTGTGTGGGTATCGTGCTTTGCTGTTCCAGTATATACCAAACTCATCAAATAAAATCATAAATGTGACATCAGATTTCTCCCCTGATGTACCGTTATGAAACTACTGAAATGTGCCAAAATTGGGTATAAGACAAAACATTGAGTATGTGGCTCTTGGGTTTGGGAGAAAAATAATCCATGACCTGGGATGTGGGCATAGAAAAATCTCATCTTCGGGACCAGCTATTGGGTCCGGACAATCGGCTGAAATATCTTGCCTCTCGGGGTGAGATCTTTCCATCCCCACACCTCAGGTCAGGATGAATAATATTATTTTTATCTCAATCTAACTTCAGCTGAACATGCACTGCGCCCATAATGTTTTGCATTCAGAATTTTTTATTTCTGGTATAGTTACAAAGAGCTTATAAAGTCAATGAAAATGTCCCTGATTCTAATCAGATGTTCATGACATGCATGTGCTATCAACTGATACAGATGACAATCAGCCATGACATGAGGATACACCTGTTGCGTCTTGTCAATACAAAAGAACGATCAAGTTTTACATGTGTATATCATCTGGATACACATGTGTATAATCAGTTCTCATTAAAATTAGGCTCTCAGGCTGGAATAAGCTACACATAACAGTCCTAATGAATATACACATGTAACTATAAGTCACATAACCACCACTATAAATAGTTTATGCATGCAATTCCTGTTGTATAACATCAAAGCGCAGTTTTACGATTGACAGAATGTTATCTCCTGTTACTTGAATTTTGGCGAATAAGAAAACGGGTGCTAACTGTTGAAATTCTTGGAAAAACTTAATTCTATTCTCCTTGATGGTTATTATTGATAATTTCTGGACTCTTCAAATGGACACACATTAGTGTTAAAGTAGTTGTAATCACAAATTTGTGAACACTGAAATAAGCATTGTGACCAGATATGACAGGAAACTTATTATGCTATTTTAGCTATGTGTCGAGAAACTCTGGAGCCGATGAAAATCGTCAATATACTGATTGGCTTCATCACTTTACTGTTAAATGTTGTGATTGACTGACATTGATGTAAAGATTCTTGGGGATAATGGAAATACCAGATATTTTCTTCATGAATCTTTAATGCTTATATAGCTTGTTCAACAGTGTAATTTAGTTCACACATCTCGATGATACTGAAATTAATATATGAAATAATAGAAAAAAAATCTTCAAGGTGACATGCAACAGTTTTAGAGTGATCTGGGCCCCCACATCTGATCCAAAAAAGTGGAAAAGTGTAGGTTGTGTTTGTGTAACTACCACACTTTTCAGTTAGATGAGAATCCAACCCATATTTTATGAGTTCAAGGAATACTATTTCACATGCGGAATATCCGTGTCACACAATAGGCCCATAGCCCCATAGGGGATAGCCCCAAAATTGTCTATTTGATCATATCAGATTTTGAAAACAATTTTGAGACAGTCCGTAAACTCTTCCTTTTCTGGTCAAATCGTATCATTGGCTCTGTATTCAATTAGAATTATAAGATATACTTTGTAAAAGAATGAATACATGTATCACTTGACTTTTCATTTTGCAGAAATATGCTATGTGTTGGTAGAAATCAACAGCGAAGGCTTTATCCTCAATCGGTGATGTGACAAAATATGGGGAGATAGCTAGGTCATGAAGTTTTCGCTCAAAATGCGAAACATATCTCAAAACATTGAAATGTTACGCCAAACATCACTAGATAGGAGCATTTCTAAAATATCGCATCTGACCGAAGTGGCAACCAATTAAATTCATTATTTAGCCAAACCGGTTGCATATGTCACCTTTAACTGTAGATTAAAGATCCAAACATTTTCAACGTATTGTTCAGGTTTCTAAATCTGAGATAAATTGAACACATTGTATGCATTCAATATGTGATTACATGTTATTTTGAAAACTTTCCTGTATTAATATAAGTTTAGTTGTGGTGTATTGATGGTAACATGGCGTGACATTGACAACTTCAGGTTTATGTTCAACCGATTCACAAAGCGACAAGGTTGAACACAAGCTAAAAGTGGTCAATGTCATGACATGTTACCATCAATCCACCACAATGGCGTACATGTATTTGTTCTGCCAACAGTCCTGGTCATTCACATTAATTTGGCACTTATTCCGCATAATGATCAGCAGAAAATGTCAAAATCTCCTAAACCTCTCTCCAACATATGACATGAAACGGCCATCGAGAGACGATGAAGCGGTCTTGGTTTCCGTTATGCTAATGGCTCCAGACGTAAACATGGGATATGTTGCACGACTGTCTGACCAATCAAAGATGCGGTTTCTTACTGGAAGCAGAACATTGTATGATTTTAATCCTGGTCAGCACATTATAAAATTTCCTTCCGTATATACACAGGTACATACTAGTTGATGCAACCTGTGGGTACGATGCTGAACATTTTATTCTTAGTACGAACATCAAACTCAAGCTCAGGATCATATTAGGCGTTTGCGCTGAATTTCTTCTCTGTAGTTCCAAACATGTTTCCGTTATTTTGATGGCTCCAGGCGTAAACATGGGATATGCTGCGCGACTCTCCGATCAATAAAAGATGCAGTTTCTTACTGGAAGCGGAACATTGTATGAATTTCATCCTGGTCACCACGTTAGAGAATTTCCTGCTGTACATACACAGGTACATGTACATAGATGCAACCTGTGGGTATGATGCTGAACTTTTAATTCTTAGTACGAACATCGTACTACATGTACACTACCTGAAGCTCAGATCGGGATCATATTATGAATTATTCTCTGTAGTTCCAATGTAGTTCCAAACATGTTCCTGCACTGTACCTGCAAATAACGGGCCAAAATAGATGATATAGATTAATAAAAGTGTTAAGGCCAGCGAAAAAATTAGGGTAGGTAGGTCGGTAAGGAATTTTTATTTTATTTCGATATTTTTTATCCAACTGCAGAAATACCTCGACTGATGTTGCCCAGTTGAGGGTCATCAAGATATGGATATATGACGATCCACATCATGCTGACTCCCAAATGGGGTGCACTCAGCCTGGTGTAGGCATAACCTCGTACGTGGCTGTCTTCCTGCTGACCCCATCATAATATGTATTTTGTCAACTCCGGTTTCATAAAATGCTAACCCATGCTGTGGGGAAAGTATTACTTGATTAACAGTGGAAATATACATTAACATTAAACTTACTTCATGCTTAAGTAAGTTTTTTATTATTCACATACCACATTTTTTTTAATAAATTTTGCTATAAACTTGGTACAAAATTCATGTCACTAACTTTTTATAAGAATTTTACCAATAATACCGCCATTATACCGTACTTGTATTGTGACAACTACATCCCTTTTTCTGGGGGTAGCCAGTATGCCCACCGAGCATGCCTGGTTTGTTAAAACAGTAGCTATACCCCTAACATATGTGGTGATAACCTATATACATGTATATATACAGATACACACCCACCATGTCTGTTGATAGTGTTCCAGAAGTCCCAAAACAAGACATAAAGCAGGCAGGAGATCAACTCTCAGGAAATTAAAATTGCAAAATGTATGCCCATTAATCCACAACCCAACACACACCTGGGGCTTTTGAGACAGCTGTCACTTCGTGGTCACTTTTCACAGGGATATGTTAGAAAACATGTGTTTTGCACACTAAAGATCATCAATATTTATGAGCATTAAATTTGGACTTTTTCTCAAAATATCAATAAAAAGTTTAGGGTCGGCAGGTTATTTTTAGGTTCGGTCGATGTACGGAAACATAGTATCTCTTTTTTGGCCTAATGTAGCTCAGCTTGGACATGAGATATAATTCTCACAGAAGTTCATGGAATGATGGAGGAAAGATGGAAATTTCCAGTGATGGATTGAAGAGTATACCCTCTGTTAAGCGGATTCATGATATACCCCCCGGTATCACACACGGTTCTAGGCCTTATGCCAACCCGTTATAATAAGTTTGGGTTGCCGGAGCCTGGGTTCCCAAAATTAAGTATAACCGAACCGTAATATTCAGAATTTGTCATGCTTTTGTACATTAATTTTATTTGGGAAAACGCTGAAAGATCTAATTAAATGCGAAAAAAGCATATTGGATGTAACAATAAACAGTGCCATTGTAGCTATATATAACACTAGCAGGTGGACCCGACTTCGTCCGGGCTGTTTCCCCTCTGCTTTTTGGCGAATTGCGCGATTTGACCTTGAATTGTCCATTTTGAAGGTCAAGGTCAGGTGGGGTCACGATTTGACCCGTCCAAAACACTGGCCGGACAAAAGTACCCGTCGAAATCCATCCGGTTTTACCCGATTTGACATTGAATTGATCATTTTGAAGCTCAAGGTCAGGGTCACAATTTGACCTGTCCAAAACACAGTGGACAAAGGTAACCCTATGTATAAAATTTCGTCGAAATCCCATCAATATTCGCGATTTGACCTTGAATTGACCCGATTTCAAGGTCATGTCGCACGGGCAAACGAATAGGCTTACGACACTCCCCATACTAAAGTATCCCCAGACACTAATTTTCATCGAAATCCCGTGATACTCGGGCGATTGACCTTGAAATGACCCGATTTCAAGGTCAAGGTCATTTCGCACGGGCAAATTAATAGGCCCATGCCACTCCCCGGCCGAAAGAACCCCCACATACCAAGTTTCATCGAAATCGGTTTGGTCGTTTTCGAGTCCATCGCGAACACACAGACAGACAGATTTCCCAAAATATATAATAGACTAGCCGATGAGCCCGACGTTGCCCAGGCTATTCAAAAACCAAATTTCAAGTCGATAGCTCCACCCGTTTACGAGATCTGGTAACCAAATTTCAAGTCGATAGCTCCACCCGTTTCCGAGATCTGGTCTGCGCGAAGCTGGCGTCGCACAGGCTCGGCGACCCGATAAAATACAGGATATAGAAAAATAATCATAAATAGGATTGAATCATCAAGTGCATAAGATCAGTTACTTGCCCAGTTGAGGGTCAGCAAGATATGGATACCGGTATATGACGATCCACATCATGCTGACTCCCAGATGGGGTGCACTCAGTCTGGTGTTGGCATAACCTCGTCCGTGGCCGTCTTCCTGCTGACCCCATCATAATATGTATTGTGTCAACTCCGGTTATGTCAACGATTAAATGTGATACTTATTATATAGCAGACATACGGTATGTGTATGTTCTTCTTAATTTGACGGACCCGAGGGAGTGTGGCATGTGGTCCCGCGGGTTTCTTAAATAGAGATTTATGTAAACCAAGGTTACCCTCATTTTTGAAGAAACCCGCCAGGCCAGTTAGACGAGATCCAAATAGAACGCTAAAACAGTATATTGTTGAATGTGACGGAAGGGGGTGGAGTCACTGCACGGTGCATACGGGTTTGAAGTGTCGGGATCAACAAATCTAAAACGAACTGTGCTTGCATTCAGAATTTAAGAGTTATAGTGCCATCGTTAACATGTGCAATCTGGGCAGTATGGGTTATTACAAGTCACTGACGTGGGATATGAATCGATGAATTTACTGATCTTTTTTTTTTTTAAATTGCATCTTGTCGTGTCTTAATCACGAGGAGATATCTCTTAGCCACGAGAAGATATTTGCAAATAGTGGATAAATATGCCCAAAGTCGAGGTAGAACAAAGGAGCTAGATTTTAACAATTGAATAATTATTAATCAATAATTATATTGATATCTGTTTGGTTTTAAAGCACAATTGTTTGAGCATTCACATACTAATATAATAGAAGTAATGTGCCACACACATATGTGAAATGATCAAGAACTTTTGACATAAAACATAGTAAATAACTCATTAAACATTGCCATTAGCAATTATTTTATGTTCTGCCCTGCCAGTGTGAACCAATTTACATCAGCGTGAATTAAATTAAATAAATTAATCAAATAAAAATGAAATTTAGAGACATTATTTATCGGAAATTTGAGTCTATATATATACTCCTTAATATTACCAACTTAACTGTGAAGTTATTTTTTTTATTTTTTGTAAGTATCATTGTTAATTGATATATTGAAAGCCATTGATAATAAATCAAATTTTGGGAAAATGAACAATTTGATGATACAACTTGAGTATAATATTATGACATACTGAAAAGAATAATAAAAGATACTTTAAATCTGTGACAGAATTGTTTGGGTCTTGTTAATTGAGAGTACCACTTATCATAATTACGCAATGACTTACAATGCGCATCAATGACATTGCAAATCAAATGGTGTTATTTCTTTGTGTGTCAAAATGACGCTGCAAGAAATTATGGCTAAATGTTGGCTGGAGGGAATAACTTTGGTCATATGTGCATTGGGTTTTGGGTTAAGAATTTGCTATCTAAAATATGACAATCTACCAACATAATAGCACAATATACTTTTAAGGCTTTTGAACATACACAGATTCACCCCCCTCCCCCAAGCACAAGCCATCACCATTTCTGGCCATAGGACTGTGGCCATCGGGACAGTACCTAAATGGTGCACAAACATGAAACCTGGATCATTGCCTATATATCCAAAAATGTTTTTCAATTTTAATGATGATATATTCTTCGAGAATAAGTTGTATATAGTTTCCAGGGCATAAAATAATAAACATTGAATCAAAAACATGACAACATATCCGACCACTAAGCATCTGTAACTTATAATATGGGTAGAATAATACATCAATAATTATGTTTTGTAGTTACTAATTATATTGTTGAACATCATTATTCGGACAAAGTGATAGCTACACAGATATCTGTTGTCGACATAAATTCAATAGCTATTCTGACAGTACAATGTGAACACACACACTCTGAATATAAGGGAACTTAAACCTTTCATGACGGGAGCTGCAGTGGTACAGTAATGCTCTAATTAATCGACTCCTTAAACACAGCAGAATCATGGGTAACTTTTCAGGATTTAGTCAGAAATATGGCTTGTTGCCATTCATCGGAAAGCTCTCAGGCATATATTTGCTCCATTGCTAGTAGACCAAGAATTTGTTGATGATTTTGGGATTTGACATGAAAGTCAGTTGTTAGTTGTTACTCAGTATTATTTGCAGAGCATTAACCCTTTCTATACTAATGTCTTTTCCCTAATCAGTTATGAAAGTATACATAATAACATTGGAATTGCTTGTTATTAATCTGGAGGGGTGTTCATGAATAATCATCACATAATAACGGATAATATCAGTGCCAAAATAGTTATTTAATAGAAGGAAATGTTCAGATAATAAGTTCCAACAAACCAGATGTTGTTTATTGACCTTATTATCTGTATATTTTCTAAGGGAACTATTCATCAATGAGTATTTAGTATAAAAAGAGGTAAAGCTACCGGTGGTGTGCCTGTCCCAATGGTAAAGTATAAATGTATACTTACTGTATGAAAACTCAAAAACAAGTCTACAATCCTTTGATCACATTCTTTAAAATGCATGCAGCTTCAATTTTGGAACAACTAGGGATATAGCACATGTGTCCTTTCTCCTGGAAATAACAAAGGTCAAACATTCAAACATTTCGCACTCTTCAAATTCCCCCTTCAATTCAACACCATAGAAACTACTCTATTTTTTCATTTTCACTTCCTACTATTTCTCACAATAAATTGAAAATACTCAAACCTGATTGAATGAGGGTATGTGTTTGCCATCTTGACACAAATTCATGCCATATAATTTGATTCTTGACTGGGGAGGTAAGCATGTACCATTTGGCACCCAACTCATCTACTTCTTTGTAATTTAAAAAACTCCAAATTGTTGAAATTTTGTTGAAACATAATATGAGGAAACTACTACTAGTAGCTAGTGAATATTTAGTATAGAAAGGGCTGAATTAAAATGGTTTCAAGTATGACTATGAGGAGAATAATTATGTGTGTTGTAGTTAATGAATGATGAGGGATGTGGCTTGTTGGGTGTGCCAATGAATTTAGTCATGAAAAGAGTAAAATCCAAGTTGGCCACTGGCGACCATATTCTTTAACAAATTTCGGAAGCTATCATTCGCTCCCAACTAGAGATAATGCCCAGGAGATCCTTATGATGTTGGTGCAAAATATCTCAGATCGAAGTACTTAATACATGTGCCGATCAGTTATCATCTATATTATTTACTCTGACAGTCAGTGTTTTAATTACAGTGGTGCCATACTGATAGGCCTGGTTCAATCTGAGGTTGATGTCGCAATCATTTTTGATTAAAAATAATAGGTTTCATTTATTCCTCCCAATACATGTGCGATATGCCCATTCAGCCCAATTGTGTCCCGTTATATACTTTGTGCTGCCATGGGCATATTTTTCAGAATGAATATATTCCACAATCCACATATGATCCTATTGTGGTCGTTTCCAAAAAACAATGAAACAATTGAATTCCACCTGCCCTACTTTTCTACCATATGTTACCGGAAACAAAACAAAATTGTTTTAGGCCTATGTAGCTATACTTACACTTTGGCAACTTTTCGCAATTTGGGCTATGATTGTCATTTTCTTGTTATATTTTATGCTCTCAAGTCAATATTCCACCTTCTCTCTTAGAATCTTACTCAGCCCCAAAACTTCAACTTAATCCTTTGAAGATACTTGTACCTTGATGGAATGAAAGAATTATATAATTTTTTTATGCAAATGACCTGTGGTCAGATGCCCGTAGCCTGTTTATATATAACTATGGGTATATGCCAGATTTTACCGTTTAAAAAAAATGCTGTGCTTTTGACAGTGTATTTATCCATGGTGTATGTTGCTGTGGTTGGCCGTGTTATCTTATATTTTGAAAGGTTATCTTGTTTGACTGGTAATTAGTTTAGCGGTTTCTATGTTTTGTCTGGTCAGATGTTACCGGTATGTTTGAGCTTTGTCTGAAATAGAAAACACTTTTTATATTAGAATTTGCGCAACAGGAGCGAAAGGACATCGCATGTCCAGTGTGTTTAAAGACATATTATGTACTTGTTCGGGTGCGTGAAACTGATAAGTTAGTATGCAGGTGCTACACCAACTGGAGGAATGTAACATTCTACTAACATCGAAAATCTCAAGCAAATCTACCGTACCACTCCATTGAAAACATCGTCTGAACTGGGCTAAATTGTAAATATTTACTACTAGAATCGGGACGCATCTATCGGCGGTAAACTAACGAAAATGATTTCGCCATCGGCAGTCACTGCATTGAATTAGTATATAAGAATGACAGTGTTTGTTGTCAATTTAGATATAAGATTTGTAAAAATAACTACTTTGAACAAGATTATTCTCCACTTCTATTTGACCACCCTACCGGAGTGTTTCACATCACTTTAAGGGCTTTTAGAAACCGAAAAAATATATTATATAGAGATAATGAAATTATATATGTACCGGTATATAGTATTTGAGTTGATTGTGATGACTTTCGTGTAGTTTTGTGGTTATGAGAGCACATTCTTATTGTCCCCTTGATTTCTGTATCTTTTCTACTTTAAAAATATATCTTTCCCAATATGGGTGGCACCAGGATATCTCCCGATTATATCTACCGGGCAGACTACTGCAGATCTCCCCGATGGGGATGGGGCCAACCCTCATGGACAAGCTAGGGGTTGTGGTCCCATCCTGTTTTCCAACAAAATCTAATATTGATGATTTCTTATCATCAGTGAATGCAAGACCACACCTTTGTCATGGGGTGCCAGACAGGGGCGTGATGACATGGGCTGGTTATGCAGGGGTCTTACCCCCCCCCCCCCTATAGCCAAACCTCACACAACATTTAGTTGGAAATTATACCAAAATTAGGTTTGATTTTCCAATGTTCAATTTATTAGTGACATATTTGTTTATTTTAGAACATTTGCATATATTCCTTTCATTTGCAAAACTTTGGACTCAAATGGCCATTAGTTCAGGGGGGGGGTGGAAAAAAAAAATTCCGGCACGTATGCCGGGGTGGGTGGGTGGTCAAAGCCACCAACAAGCAATTTTTTCCGCAACTAAAAATAAAATTTCCTGCTTGTTTTTTAGTGTTTTGGCAATGAGTTGAGAGAAATAATGTAATTCTAACTGTAAACTGTTATCGTGTTGTATTTTGTTGCAAATTTTGAAATCCAAGATGGCCGCTGGCAGCCATGTTTTTTTGGCCGAATGACCTCAAAATGACTCATTCCTATTTACATGTCCATGTTAACATCCATGATAAATAGTATGCACAGAAATTCATATACAGCTGTTTACAGTGAATTTCCCCCCGCAAATCTCTGTTTTAGTGTTAAACGGGGGGGGTGTAAAAAAATGGTCGGAAAAAACTGCCGAAAACAGAAAAAAAATTGGCGGTGGGGGTGGGTGGGTACAAAAAATGATCGAAAGGGAAAAAATGCCATACGTGCCTGAATTTTTTTTCCGACCCCCCCCCCCCCTGATTAGTTGGCAATTTTCCAAAATTTGGATGGGTATCAGGTTGGAAATTTCCCCCAATTTGAACATCTTGAGGCCAGTCTAGATGCTAAGAATGAACAATTTTCATATTCAGAACCACCGGGCCGTCCGACCTATTTGTCTTGTGATGTTCTCAGTGGCCAGTTAAAGCTGTTAATTAATTTTTTAAAACACAATAAATTGGGGTGCGAATTTTCCTGGCATTCATCAATATCACAGACAATTAGGTGTTGTAATTTTCAGGTTCAGGTCTAAATAAATTCGCATACTGGGCCGAACCATCCTTTTCATCCCCTGCATGGATAGTGGCCACAAGACTACTGATCCATTTAGAATATGCTACCATTTACAGTAATGCCCTAATTAATCGACTCCGTAACCACAGCAGAATTATTGGTAACTTTCAGGATTTAGTCGGAAATGTGGCTTGTTGCCATTCACCAGAAAGCTCTCCGAGAGCTTTCCAATGAATGACAACAAGCCATATTTCCGACTAAATCCTGCTGTGGTTATGGAGTCCATTAATTAGGGCATTACTGTAGTAGTCTGTGATGGAAAAGTTCAGAAAAATCAAGCCCCATGGGGTTTTGCAAATTGAATTACGCAAACTTAGTTTGTGTCGTTCAAGGGGTTGGGGGGGGGGCTTCAGTTGGAAGTACCAAGATGTCGACCCTCCCCACCAAACCATCTAGCCACGTTCTAAGTGCCAAATATCCCAGACTCAACCATTAGGTGCCCCTCGCTTAGTTTTTGCTTTGGGTATATTTATTCTATCCGAGAATACTCTACACCCACAGCAAAATATGGACATATATATATGTACTCTTAAAAAAAATGTTCTGTGGCGATCACACATTAAAATTGTGTAGCCAAGTAAATATAAGGTGATAATTTTGTTGTAGAAATGATACGGACAACCGATCATCAAAAAACGAAATTGTCTCAATTACTTTACTGTACAACCCTTCCATGAATGGAGCTTCTTGAAATTTTACAAAAAACCCTGTGCCAATGCATTATCTTATATATGCGAGTCTCCCATAGGGAGCAATGACAAACATTTTCCAGACTTGTTTTTGATAATGGCAAAAATTCAAATGAAGCGACATTTAGAAGAAAGTTAGAAAATCAAATTGGATAATTTACTCACTCCATGTACTGGATTTACCACATACATGTATGTTCAAAATGTTAACACAATCGGGCACATATCGTAGGAGATACAGGGTATTATTACTTTTATATGAGATGTACTAATGGTTATATGGACTTTTATATTATTGGCAAATTTATTCATCATTTGTTTCTCGAGCCCCTTTGAGCATTGACTGAAATCTAGAAGGGGCTAATTAGTAATATGTGCCATGTGGATACATTTTGAATGGCTGACCACATAAACTCACTGTGCAATGTTATGTGATAGTTGAACATTTTTTCAAAAGTGTTGCTCAAGTTATCTCAGGCGATTTAGACTTGGTCGTGGCAATTCCAACAGATGGCATATCCCTGGTGAAAATTGGTGGTCAAAACCCAAATATTTAAACTTGACTTGTATTTTTGGGCTAGAGAGATGAAAATTTATTGCGAATTTGAACAAAAAGGGACTTACCTGCGTTAAAATTTGTGGACACAACCCACATACCAAATTTCATTCCCTTCAGTTGAGACTATCTAATGTTATCAACCAAAAGCGAACATATGGACGGATGAACCAACATTTGGTATTTATGGGTTAATTTAACTGAGCTAATTCCACATGGTAGTACACCTACCATTCGATGTGCTGCCTCTCTGGCTGACAAGACCAGTCTCTGGCATACAAGGCCACCTCTATGGCCAGAACTTTTTGTTTCATAAGGCTGCGGGCATTTAAATCAATAAAAACAGAATGGACAGGTACTGGTACTAGTATGTGTCAAATTTAACACAATCACCCAGGGCATATATTTCATCTGATTTTGTGAGAATCTATACATACTTTTTCATGAGAATCCAGGGTAATTTGCGAGAATATTTACGAGAATCTAGAATTGGATTCTCGCCGAAATATAAGACCTGCACCCTTTATTCTGTGATTATAGCCTGGCCACACATGGTGGTATACTCCTAACAACAGATAGCAATACAACTCAGAAAAATAGGCTTCAAAAAGCGAGTGGGTATGACTTTTCTACACCTGCCAAATTGAATGTCAGATGTCTTTCAAGCCACTGACATATTCAAAGACACGGACAATCGTAGCTGCACTGTTGATGCAATTGCAATGTTGCAGTGACCAACCTCATACATATACATTTATGCTGAATAAACAATGTACATGTACTGAATTACTAGGTGTTTAGTTAACATGAAAATAAAGATACCCTGATATGGTATTTGTGAACTAAATACTTTGCGATTGAACATGGCATTCTAGTAGGTCAAATGTGGATGAGTTTAAAAATTTCTAGATTGAATTTACCGTTATTGCAGTCACAAAAAATGTATTTGGCATTTATTTACTGGGTTATCGCAGTTAAAAATCATTACCGTGGTAAGACTACCGATGGACACCACATGTCAGTCGCTATTATTCGACGTAATACCACTTGATTGTGGTTTACTGGTGGTACGAACGGTAACTACCGGCCTACATCCACGTTAAAGGGGTCAATTATTTTGCGCATACATGTAGCTGTATATATTCGAATTGAGATTTGATTCGCGAACCTCATCCCCAATTGAATTCAAAATTTGATTTGACTGTAAACTCAGATTCGCAGGGCCCTAGTAGAGCTAAGTTTAAAAATAAAAAAACCATGACGGGCTGGACAAAATACCATAATTACCCCATAGTTGCCAAATGTTAGCATGGATGAACAAATGGACTGACAGACAAATAACATAATACAACTGCAGCCTTCATAATTGGCTACGGCAATCAGCATTGCCGAAGCATTTTGCTGAAGCAAACTGGGCCACGGCATACTGTTGCTGTAGCAGATTGCCGAAGCCAAACAATCTGAATTAAGAGGGCTGCAACTGGCATATAAAAAATTTGGTTAACAATTTTATCCGGTGTGAACAAGTAATGGGTTAACCAACAAGACAGTCAAAGACTGTGGGGTCGCTCACCAGACTGCAAAGACTGGGACTCTGGAGACCACAATAGTCAGAACTTTTCATAAGCATAGAGAGGCTTCAGTAGTGTACAGTGGGTAATTTCAAGGTGAATATCCACCATGAAATTGCCCACTGTTCACTACTGATCACCCCCCAACTCCAGCTCAACAAGTCCCCTCCCGACCGGGCACCAGACTCCCAAGTCTTGGGTTGGAATTTCACAACCGACATCTCAAACTTTCTCAATTTTTGGAAATTTCCAATCTCACAAGCACCTTTTTATAAAACCATTTAGACATGTTTGAAGCCCATTTATCCATGGACCCAAAACACCATACATGTATGTCAGATTAATCAGTTAGGTAGTTCCAAGGAAGATGTTTTAATGAATTTGGTATTTCAATGATTTTTTAAACACAAAATTGTTAACTCCCCATAGCCCCCGTCATTTCTTAACAGGTTGACCTGATGTTAACAAATCTGAATATCAGTCACTAAAGGATCATCCATACTATATGTAAGCTAAATAGTCCAACCTCTCTTGAGAAGACAATTTAAGAATGACTATAGAGACATACAGTTATGTCCCTGGTCCCACCCTATTTAACCTGGTGACCACATCTGAATAAATTTCAATACCAGACACCAAAGAACCCTTCATACTAAATATCAGCAAAATAGACCTGTTAACATTTGTGGCGATTTCGGTCGAACAGTTTAACCCGAAGTAGGAAAATGTGGACTGTTACTGGTTGAAAAATCAAATCTACAGCCTCATTGCCTCCACCCAGGCAGCTTAGAAATCAATAGGAATCTATATATTATTATACCAGTATCAAACAGCATACATACAGGTAGGGTGGGTGGTTGAGAGTTAAATCCCCCCTTGAATCAGATGCAGACCAAATACATGTTTTTGCATAATTCCATTTGCACCTCTGGTCTAATATCATATATATTCATAAACCATGGTTCTATATATTCCCGGTATGAGACCATTCAGATATTTTTAACTGAAAAATTGCATAAAATCTAACATCTAGCGGTCTAACTCCAGACAAATGCACACGGCTACGGACAAAAGACCAGGACACACCGGGCTGTTCATGGTTGTTCGGCCCGGGGTGAGAACATTTTGAAAACTATACAAGAAAATCTCGAATCCGATAAACTAGACTGGCATCAACTGAAGCATTCCTATTTTCTTGTAAATTTCAATTGGGGAAGGGGTGCGTAAGAATTTTTTTGGGATTTACAGCTGGGAGTTACTGTTAAAATCTCGAGATTAATGGGGTCTTTACGTGGTGTTATATGATGCCGACAAGTTCATTTAATGTCAAAATTACGATTAGCCAATTCGGCTGGTTAAACAACACATGTGGCGGCCCACGTCCGGAATTTTCCCGGTCTCCCGATCGGCCATGCAGTCCGCCTCTGCCCTCATGAATTTATGTGAGAAGAGTACCATCTTATTGGATACACGGCTGGTTAAACACCACATGTGGCGGCCCACGTCGGTTTCATTTGCGGCCCAAGTTGTGGTTGGGCGGCCCAACCACATATGATATACCCCCCCCCCCCCCCCCAAACCGTAAAAAAAAACCCTCGGATTCTCGCTTGATAGAAAATCACGTGGAATCAGAATTTTTCCGGCCTCCCGATCGGCCAGTCCGCCTCTGGCCAACAGAGAAATAAAAAACAACTGAAATCATAGATAGGTGGTATTTTACCTCAAAATTTTTTATAGTGATGGTGCCTTATAATAGTGATGGCATGGGGTGATAGTCTGAGGGTACAATTTAGATAATCTCATGCAACAGAATTCGGAACATGGCTTAATTGACAGATTGAGAATGTTGTGCAATTTTTGACCACACGACTCACAAACGGTACCCCATATGTTTAAAGTCGAAAAAGGGAGATAACTCCACCAAAAAAGTCTGACAGACGCCATAATCACAGGTGCTCAGGTTCCCATGGTGGTTGATGTCTCTGCCAAGTTTCACGGAAATTGATAAAAAAAACGACTGTCTGAAAAAAACTCCGGACAAATTTGTGTCCACACACGAACGATGGACGAGCTGATTTCACTATACCACCCCAACATTGTTGCAGGGGGTATAATGAGCACAATGTATTGAATACCATTAGCATCACAGTTCTCAGCAATGTTCTGGTTATAATATTTGTGAGTTCATTAGAATGAACATAGCGATTAATTTCAGTGTTATGAATAGCCAAATATATACAAACAATATAAAAGTAGGAATGTATGATGGACCGCCGGTGGTTCCTAAATAAAGGAATCGAATCGGAAATTAAAAGTTTCATCAAACTACCAGATAGTGGTTTATAACAATTACAATGGACTATAGTTTTGTGTATAATGCAAAGTAAATCGTGCATATAAAAAAATTGCATGCAACGTCTCGGTATGATAATTGATATTTCAACTTAGATTCAGCGTACAGCATGTATCAACATTCAGTGTTAGGTTTCCCACATTAAAGGTACTCAATCCGAATTAACGCTCACGAATTACAATATCATTGGCTTCGGGGGTACAAAATATTTAACTTGAGTCGAGGAACCCACCCATCAAGGTACAGTAGGAGTAATCAGATATCGATATTTTAAATCTAGTATTTTAATTATAAGTGGCCCAGTAAACTGTCAGCGAGAAGAACTTATCTGACAAGATAGCGGATGAAGATCGATAACTCTCAAATCGAGCAGCCTTCATAATTGGCTACGGCAATCAGCATTGCCGAAGCAATTTGCTGAAGCAAACTGGGGCACGGCATACTGTTGCCGTAGCGGATTGCCGAAGCCAAACAATCTGAATTTTGAGGGCTGAATCGAGTGGCTTTTTGTGTCAGATATTTGACAACCAATAAAATTTTGTTGAAAAAAACTTTGATAAATAACAGGTTTTGGGCAATTTTATAGTTGACTGTGGTTCTAAAGCATTGTTTTGGGCAATTAATCTTTTCTGATAACTGAAATGGCATTTAAAAAAATGGTGTTGTTGTTGGAATCTGATGATATGGGGACCGTCGAATCGGATTGAGTACCTTTAATTCAACATTAGATAACATCTCGATATTCAACATTAGGTTTCCAACTTTATTTCAACATTGATTCATTGTTGAACGATTGTCCAAATTTAAACTGTTAGATTTCTAACATTATTTCAATGTTGATCGAACATCACAAAACTTGACAAAAGTGAACATTAGCTTTCAAACGTAATCCCAATGTCGATTCAATGCTAAATTAATGTCCAGAAATTAAACATTAGGCTTCCAGCGTTATTTCAACGCTGAGCGAACATAAAACAAAATCAACATTAGGATTCCAATGCTATTTCAAAATCGAGTGATCGTCCCAATATTCAACATTAGTTTTCCAAAATTATCCCATTTTCAATTCAATGTTGTTGATCATATCGAGCGAACATAACAAAAAAAATACTTTTTTTATTCCAATATTATTTTAACGTTGAACGAATGTCAAAAAATTCAACGTTAGCTTCCCAATATTATTCCAATGTTCAAAGTTAGTTTTTCAATGTTGTCTCAAATGTATATTCTAATATTTCTATGTTCACTTCAACGAGCAAACTGGACCAATCGCCAACGTTATTTCAAATTCAACGTTGAAACAAAATTTGAGACAACCGTTTACTTTAGTCTTTACATTGGATCAACATAGGGATGCTATCTGGCCTGGTGAGGCCATTTGGCATGATTTTGGGAAACATTGGGACATAAATATTATACAGACTGGAATCAGTAGGCCCTATAGCTGATTTCACCTATTGTCGCGGATTTTTTATACAACTACCAGGTCTGGCAAATGTGAGAATACAGCTACAATAGCTGTATTCAGCTAACCTAGATGTATTCAGCTATAAATTATACTCTCAAAGCGGCTGTGCATCAAAATTAGGCTACCATATTCTCCGGTCACCCTCAACCAAATCAAAATCGTCGCCTGTGTTCTGACAAAGTGTTGCCTTTTGTCGACACGGCAATTCTGATTTTGTGTGAAAACTTACTACGGTGGTCGATGTCAGTAAATATACTGGGGACTATTTTCTGCAAATGCATTCATTAACTAACTTATAAAATAAAGATCAAATTCATCCCAAACACTCGTTTACTTCTTCCCGATGCTAAACCGGTAGGGGGCGTTAGAATGGTGTACCTATATCGAGCATTTAGAATTACCGGTACATACCACTAGCGGTTTGTGAGCGATACTGGTAACTATTCATAACGGTGTATATACAGATATTGTGCGGCATATTGCAAATGTATGGCACAACATAGGGACAACTGAAATGAAAATGCGACTTATATAATTTCTGAAGTATTTCAAACATGAAGTCCTGGTCGTTAGCGAGTCAGAACTATTCAATCTGTTTTGGCGGGAAAATATATAATGTGTGAAAACTTACTAAACATAACAATAATTGGTATTTGTATTTTCGCGATTCGACATACATGTATGCGTTTCCGTATTTTTGGAGAGAATCAGCTCAAGCAGTGAGTGGAACTCGCTCGGTTAAACTCTGGCTAGAGATGTTCCCCTTTTTACCTGTTTTAACGCACCAACCAAACTGAGTTTTACCAGCATCGACATATTGATACTTCCGGGAATGATTAAGATGTTCCATCTTCGGTGATAAATATTGTATTTTTCAAGGTATTCCGCATTGCATACTTTTAAGAGAGTTATTAACCGTTATGACCGACATCGACGCCATAGTAAGTTTTCACACATAATCACCATCGTCGTGCCGACAAAAGGCAACACTTTGTCAGAACACAAGCGACGATTTTTATTTGGTTGAGGGTGACCGGAGAATAGGGTAGCCTAATTTTGATGCGCAAATTAGCGCTTCTAGTTTATTATCGAAAAACAGCCGCTTTGAGAGTATAATATATAGCTGAATACAGCTAGGTTAGCTGAATACAGCTATTGTAGCTGTATTCTCACATTTGCCAGACCTGACTACTTAATGAACTACAGTTAGTGGAATTATGTTTATATGATTACAGTTACCAGTAGGCTACAATGTGAACACAGAACATATAGATATACGTCAATATAGAAACAAAAGCGACATGAGCGCAAATATTACCTCTCCTTGTCACAGATTCAAATTTCAAAAATAAATTGCGAATGAATGAATTGGAAATTTGGTGACGTCTAAATGTCGTATCAATAATTGGTAAATTCGTTACCGGATGTCCTGCATGTACCTAAGATTATAAATAACCATGACTTGTCACACAGAAGTTATACATTTTACGCCTTTCAAATTTTAGTCTAGCTGGATTGACAGAAACAGTAATTGTGCCTTTTCTCGACTCGACTGGGAAGCCGCCATTTGAATAGGTTGTCACGTGCAGTTATAGAACCAATCACGAATAGACATCGCTTAACTATCCCCGATCCGTCTTGTAACTACTTGTCCAGTAGCAAAAATAGCATATTTAAGTAGCTTATAATGCTATAAAAGTCGTTGGAATATTCTAACCACCCAAATTTAGCTACTCGAGATTTAGTGTGTACATCTCACAACTGAAATATGTTAGAGGCTATACTAAGATTTTGAAAGTGCGTGAAACTGAATTATCTGTAGCTTTGTATATTTATTTACACTATTTCACAATTGTAAACAAATTATATATAGTTAACGAACTGAGAACCTTTAGATGTACAAGTGCTAAATACATGAAGCTACTCACATGAGTTGATTGAATCAAACGCCGGAACATACATGTATCCAATATATGTTGATGAAAAACAACTGAAAGAGATGTAAAATGTATATGGGACATAGGGAAGCTTGTATATATAAATTAGAAAGGTACGATGCACGGACATGCAGCAATCGCCCAAAAGATTAAGTTCAGTGTTGAGAAGTATATTTGTCTGTAATGAATGCCGAACTATATCTCTTCATTTAGTCACTTTAAAACCGGCCAGATGACGTAACACATTCTTTGCAAATATGGAGCACATTCCTGGTGTAGTAAATGTTTGTTGGAATCGTATTTAAAAAAAACAACAGGATGCAAGCGAATAATCAGTAATTAATGATGTTCACTGATAACAACTCAAGAAACTGTCTCCCAGATTGCGAAGAGTATATAGGCAGAACACAACGCGCATCTTAATCGAGGATATTTTATCGAATGAGTTGCGGGTGGCGCAATGATAATGTAACTATATATATGCGCAGTCCGCAACGAGTTCGATAACAGATTCGAGATTGTGATGTAAGTTGTCTTCTGTATTTATTTTACACCGTTCAGTCAGATAAGTTAAATCAATGATTGCCACCTTCATTGATAGCTATATAACTATAGCTACCGGTATTGTGAGTTATGTCTGATGAATAACAAGTAATGATCGGGCAGCACCCGGAGCGGATCGTTAACGTAATGTGCGTCGTCTTTCTTGGCGACATCATCAACACAAATAGTTGCGGCTTATATTCCACTAGAGGTAATATCTTTTCAATGACAGAGAGTCCGTTGAATATTTGTGACTCACGTCAATGGGTGTGGAATAAAATGAATTATAAATATGTAGCGGCATTGTCGCCTGTTTTCTGTATTAGAAAATTTGTTGTGTTTCGCTATTCGTGGGAAATTTGTCGACACGTTAGTAGACTCCTATCTCGCATTTTAAATATAACCAATCATTATGGTGCGTTTGTAATTGTTGTCGGCTTTTTAAACGAGACTGGATTCCTGCCTTAAAATGAGCTGGTGAGTGTACCACCAATGAAATAGCGGTGTAGAATAAATACAAAACACAACTTACATCATAATATCGAACCTTTTATTGAACTCGTATGGCGCTTAGTTATATAGCTGATCCAAAAAAATATAATGATGTTCTTTGACAATCGATAATTAAAGATACGGATGGTCATCTCGATGGTAGTGCTGTTAAAAATTCACATCCGTTAAAACCGCCATAAATAGAAAGAATATTAAAATATAGGCAGAAAGATTAGTTCTTATATATACAAGAGGTACGCTGTCGCTTGGCATTTGCCCCCGACCGTAGCAATTCGGATTAAGCATGGACGAAACTGTGGATATCCGAGGAGGTCTATATATAGTATATGACCATTCCAAAAGAAGTTCGTACAGAAATGTTGACTAAAAACCCAAAAAGAAGCGATCCGGAAACCCAAAAAGAAGCTTGAAAAAATGGCCATAACTATGACAAAAATCATCAGATCATACCCAAATTCGCACTTGACATGTATTTTCATATAACTGATCCACAAAATTACGGGATTTGCAATCGTGCCACCAAAGCTCACGCTATCATCTGGAAACCCAAAAAACAAGAGAAAAATTTAATTTTCTAAGTAAAAAAAGGGCCATAACTCTGGTGAAAATGGGTGGACGAAACCAACGCTATGCATGTAGCTGTTCCCACATGCTGCTCTATCACCATACCAAATATCAGCTAAATCTGCCCAGCGGTTGCTGAACAATAATGCAAAATGTTTGTACGGACGGACAAAATTCAAATTTTCTAAGTTGAAAAAGGGCCATAACTCTGGCAAAAATCATCAGATCATACCCAAATTCGCACCTGACATGTATTTTCATATAACTGATCGACAAAAATACGGGATTTGCAATCATTTTAAACTCATTCCACATGGATGTTGGCCATTTGTCGAAAAACGCGGGCGTTCTGAAGTTTTGACCTCCGATGCCCTTCGCGACGAATCCCATCAGTGTCCTCACGTCTTGCTCTAAAATATACGCGTTAATGGTACGTGTTATACATACAGGGGACTACATCATGGTACGTGTTATACATACAGGGGACTACATCATGGTATGTGTTATACATACAGGGGACTACACCATGGTACGTGTTATACATACAGGGGACTACATCATGGTACGTGTTATACATACAGGAGACTACATCATGGTACGTGTTATACAAACAGGGTACTACATCGTGGCACGTGTTATACATACAGGGGACTACATCATGGTACGTGTTATACATACAGGGGACTACACCGTGCCATGAATCTCTATACGCGTTAATGGTACGTGTTATACATAGAGGGGACTACAACACGGTACGTGTTATACATAGAGGGGACTACACCATGGTACGTGTTATACATAGAGGGGACTACACCATGGTACGTGTTATACATACAGGGGACTACATCATGGTGCGTGTTATACATACTGGGACTACATCATGGTACGTGTTATACATGCAGGGGACTACATCATGGTACGTGTTATACATACAGGGGACTACATCATGGTACGTGTTATACATACAGGGGACTACACCATGGTACGTGTTATACATGCAGGGGACTACATCATGGTACGTGTTATACATACAAGGGACTACATCATGGTACGTGTTATACATAGAGGGGACTACATCATGGTACGTGTTATACATACAGGGGACTACATCATGGTACGTGTTATACATACAGGGGACTACACCATGGTACGTGTAATACATGCAGGGGACTACACCATGGTACGTGTTATACATACAGGGGACTACACCATGGTCCGTGTTATACATACAGGGGACTACACCATGGTACGTGTTATACATACAGGGGACTACATCATGGTACGTGTTATACATACATGGGACTAAATCATGGTACGTGTTATACATAGAGGGGACTACATCAATGTACGTGTTATACATACAGGGGACTACATCATGATATGTGTTATGCATACAGGGGACTACACCATGGTACGTGTTATACATACAGGGGACTACATCATGGTACGTGTTATACATACAGGGGACTACACCATGGTACGTGTTATACATATAGGGGACTACACCATGGTACGTGTTATACATACATGGGACTACATCATGGTACGTGTTATACATACAGGAGACTACATCATGGTACGTGTTATACAAACAGGGTACTACATCGTGGCACGTGTTATACATACAGGGGACTACATCATGGTACGTGTTATACATACAGGGGACTACACCATGCCATGAATCTCTATACGCGTTAATGGTACGTGTTATACATAGAGGGGACTACAACACGGTACGTGTTATACATAGAGGGGATTACACCATGGTACGTGTTATACATAGAGGGGACTACACCATGGTACGTGTTATACATACAGGGGACTACATCATGGTGCGTGTTATACATACAGGGACTACATCATGGTACGTGTTATACATGCAGGGGACTACATCATGGTACGTGTTATACATACATGGGACTGCATCATGGTACGTGTTATACATACAGGGGACTACACCATGGTACGTGTTATACATACAGGGGACTACATCATGGTACGTGTTATACATACAGGGGACTACATCAGGGTACGTGTTATACATAGAGGGGACTACATCATGGTACGTGTTATACATACAGGGGACTACATCATGGTATGTGTTATACATACAGGGGACTACACCATGGTACGTGTTATACATGCAGGGGACTACACCATGGTACGTGTTATACATACAGGGGACTACACCATGGTACGTGTTATACATACAGGGGACTACACCATGGTACGTGTTATACATGCATGGGACTACATCATGGTACGTGTTATACAAACATGGGACTAAATCATGGTACGTGTTATACATAGAGGGGACTACATCATGGTACGTGTTATACATACAGGGGACTACATCATGGTATGTGTTATACATACAGGGGACTACACAATGGTACGTGTTATACATACATGGGACTACATCATGGTACGTGTTATACATACAAAAGACTACATCATGGTACGTGTTATACATAGAGGAGACTACACCATGGTACGTGTTATACATACAGGGGACTACATCATGGTACGTGTTATACATACAGGAGACTACATCATGGTACGTGTTATATATACAGGGTACTACATCGTGGCACGTGTTATACATACAGGGGACTACATCATGGTACGTGTTATACATACAGGGGACTACATCGTGGTACGTGTTATACATACAGGGGACTAAATCATGGTACGTGTTATACATACAGGGGACTACATCATGGTACGTGTTATACATATATACAGGGGACTACACCATGGTACGTGTTATACATACAGGGGCCTAGATCATGGTACGTGTTATACATACAGGGGACTACATCATGGTACGTGTTATACATACAGGGGACTACATCATGGTATGTGTTATACATACAGGGCACAACATCATGGTACGTGTTATACATACAGGGGACTACATCATGGTACGTGTTATACATACTGGCGACTACATCATGGTACGTGTTATACATACAGGGTACTACATCGTGGCACGTGTTATACATACAGGGGACTACATCGTGGTACGTGTTATACATACAGGGGACTACATCATGGTACGTGTTATACATACAGGGGACTACATCATGGTACGTGTTATACATACAGGAGACTACATCATGGTACGTGTTATACAAACAGGGTACTACATCGTGGCACGTGTTATACATACAGGGGACTACATCATGGTACGTGTTATACATACAGGGGACTACACCATGCCATGAATCTCTATACGCGTTAATGGTACGTGTTATACATAGAGGGGACTACAACACGGTACGTGTTATACATAGAGGGGACTACACCATGGTACGTGTTATACATAGAGGGGACTACACCATGGTACGTGTTATACATACAGGGGACTACATCATGGTGCGTGTTATACACATACAGGGACTACATCATGGTACGTGTTATACATGCAGGGGACTACATCATGGTACGTGTTATACATACATGGGACTGCATCATGGTACGTGTTATACATACAGGGGACTACACCATGGTACGTGTTATACATGCAGGGGACTACATCATGGTACGTGTTATACATACAGGGGACTACATCATGGTACGTGTTATACATAGAGGGGACTACATCATGGTACGTGTTATACATACAGGGGACTACATCATGGTATGTGTTATACATACAGGGGACTACACCATGGTACGTGTTATACATGCAGGGGACTACACCATGGTACGTGTTATACATGCAGGGGACTACATCATGGTACGTGTTATACATACATGGGACTAAATCATGGTACGTGTTATACATAGAGGGGACTACATCATGGTACGTGTTATACATACAGGGGACTACATCATGGTATGTGTTATGCACACAGGGGACTACACCATGGTACGTGTTATACATACAGGGGACTACATCATAATACGTGTTATACATACAGGGGACTACACCATGGTACGTGTTATACATAGAGGGGACTACACCATGGTACGTGTTATACATACAGGGGACTACATCATGGTACGTGTTATACATACAGGAGACTACATCATGGTACGTGTTATACAAACAGGGTACTACATCGTGGCACGTGTTATACATACAGGGGACTACATCATGGTACGTGTTATACATACAGGGGACTACACCGTGCCATGAATCTCTATACGCGTTAATGGTACGTGTTATACATAGAGGGGACTACAACACGGTACGTGTTATACATAGAGGGGACTACACCATGGTACGTGTTATACATAGAGGGGACTACACCATGGTACGTGTTATACATACAGGGGACTACATCATGGTGCGTGTTATACATACTGGGACTACATCATGGTACGTGTTATACATGCAGGGGACTACATCATGGTACGAGTTATACATACATGGGACTGCATCATGGTACGTGTTATACATACAGTGGACTACACCATGGTACGTGTTATACATGCAGGGGACTACATCATGGTACGTGTTATACATACAGGGACTACATCATGGTACGTGTTATACATAGAGGGGACTACATCATGGTACGTGTTATACATACAGGGGACTACATCATGGTATGTGTTATACATACAGGGACTACACCATGGTACGTGTTATACATGCAGGGGACTACACCATGGTACGTGTTATACATACAGGGGACTACACCATGGTACGTGTTATACATACAGGGGACTACACCATGGTACGTGTTATACATGCATGGGACTACATCATGGTACGTGTTATACAAACATGGGACTAAATCATGGTACGTGTTATACATAGAGGGGACTACATCATGGTACGTGTTATACATACAGGGGACTACATCATGGTATGTGTTATACATACAGGGGACTACACAATGGTACGTGTTATACATACATGGGACTACATCATGGTACGTGTTATACATACAGGAGACTACATCATGGTACGTGTTATACATAGAGGAGACTACACCATGGTACGTGTTATACATACAGGGGACTACATCATGGTACATGTTATACATACAGGAGACTACATCATGGTACGTGTTATACATATAGGGTACTACATCGTGGCACGTGTTATACATACAGGGGACTACATCATGGTACGTGTTATACATACAGGGGACTACATCGTGGTACGTGTTATACATACAGGGGACTAAATCATGGTACGTGTTATACATACAGGGGACTACATCATGGTACGTGTTATACATATATACAGGGGACTATACCATGGTACGTGTTATACATACAGGGCCTAGATCATGGTACGTGTTATACATACAGGGGACTACATCATGGTACGTGTTATACATACAGGGGACTACATCATGGTATGTGTTATACATACAGGGCACAACATCATGGTACGTGTTATACATACAGGGGACTACATCATGGTACGTGTTATACATACTGGGGACTACATCATGGTACGTGTTATACATACAGGGTACTACATCGTGGCACGTGTTATACATACAGGGGACTACATCATGGTACGTGTTATACATACAGGGGACTACATCATGGTACGTGTTATACATACAGGGGACTACATCGTGGTACGTGTTATACATATAGGGGACTACATCGTGGTACGTGTTATACATACAGGGGACTACATCGTGGTACGTGTTATACATACAGGGGACTACATCGTGGTACGTGTTATACATACAGGGGACTACGTCATGCCATGAACCTCTATACTCTAGATATGTCCATATTCCATATTCCACCAGTTCGAAGTCTGGGGACTTTTGACGGTGAACTTTATAACATAACATATAAAACATAATGTAGGTATATAATATATCGCGTTTAGTGTTCGTTTTACACTGTATATATAGCTATTGTGTGTAGAGTGTGTGTGTATGTTTGCACGTGCAGGTAGTGTTATCTCAGATAACTTTGAATCCAGAATATGAAACATATGGCTTGGCGTAAATTAGAACATTATTGTGATGGTTCCCTGATAGGCGTTATATAGACATGGACGAGGTCACAACAGAAACCACGTGTCTGTTAATGACCCACTTAATTTTCGATTCGCCGATTATTTTTTCATAGTGACTCGATAAACGGTTTTAATAACAATCTATGCCATAAAATATGATTAAAATACAATAATTCATCACTATTTGAAACATCTGTGTCTCAGAAGATGTCCACAGAGAAATTGAAAACTCTGAAATCATAGAATGATATCCCCCTTTGGCACCCAGAATGAAACAGAATTCAAATTTGTTAAATGGAAGGGGAAGTACTCTATCTTTAATGTTTAGAGTTATTAATACTGATTTTTACAAAACGCGTTGGCAACGCAACAAAAACAACATGTCCACAGTTTATTACACCGGATAAGTTGATAATACAATGTCTTGGATCTTCCTCTTTCTTTCAAATGGGATATACTATGGCATATATTTATATAATGTGATCTGGGGGTTCGAAAAAATGTGTGCCTTTAAAAAACGTTTCACTCCCGAACACTGGTCGAATTTGCAGTTGGTAAAAAGCTCATGCATGAAGCAACTTGAGTGAGAGGGCTTGTGTTTTCTTAAGTTGCGTATTCGGCATTTCGACAAGTGAAGTTGGAAACATTTAGTTATATGCACGTTCCTGTTGACAGTGATTAAAATATGATTAACTATGTTAAAACGACCCATAACTCGCGTATCCCAATATCCGTCTCGTTTACTATTGGGTCATAAATTCGCTGTTCATGAAGAATAATAACCCTGTCTGACATGGAAATGGGCAATATAGAGTGTTTCGATTTGTGACTACTTTATACGTGGCATGTATGCCATCGAAATAGGCGACACTTCAATCCCAGAGTACATTCTGAAAAGAGGATAAACAAACTTTTTGATCAATATACACGTTTAACTTGTGAAATTGATCACGAGTATTCAGTATTATCTTATTGAAAATGAGTTGAAATACCTGCGAATAATGTGTTTACTGGTTTGATCGATGTGAAAAAAATTATAACATGAGATCGGAGAGGCAACATATCATTGTCTACTCTTTTCAAAAGACGTCTCTTGTGACATATGTGCATGACATATATGATCAAGACCTGTGGTCTGGGAGTGAGGAATTATAAGGAACTCTCTGTAAGCCCAAATCAAGTGCAGACGATTGCTGTGTGTAAAAGGCACGCGGGCGGCGTTCGTTGCAGAAATATTCATATTTGTTCAAATCGCCATCAACAAAAGGAATATTAAAATATATATAGTTTTGTTCATATGCCAAACATAATCAGCGCGTAAACACTGGGGGCGGTTGGAAAAAAATTACAGGATACAAGAACCGGGTGGGTGGGAGTCCCCGAACCCGGAATGCAGATTTGTTCTGATGTCATGCAATTTTTTTCCAAAATCATTTCTAAGACAAATTACAGCTTCAAAATGAATTGAAACAATCAGATTCACATAGTAGTGCATGCTATAGCCTTATACAAGTGAGGGGAGCTCTATATTTTAATTGTTTTGTCCACAATTTCTCCCTTTAACAGTTGAAACCATGGGGTGGGTCCGGTTTTCGTCGAAGAAATAATTGCAATGATAAAAATTCCATTTTCATCGTTTCTCATAGTTTATCATGGCTTTTTAAAACTTATTATACGTAGAGGATACCTGCGTGTTTTGAGTGAATACCGGAAGTATCTCATGAGTGGTCACAGTGAGATACTGGAATCATCACGAGTGGCCTTTAGGCCACGTGATGATTCCAGTATCTCACTGTGACCACGAATGAGGTAATTCCGGTATTCACTCAAAACACGAAGGTTTTCTTTTTATTATATGCGCTATTTACTAAAATAGATCGAGGAATTAATTCAAAATCTAACTGATTCCGATTCACATCGTCAATACAATTTCTGCACAACAAACAGAGAGACCACGTAGTTCAAGAAAATACTGTCGATAACTCAGAATACAAATGCTTCAAATGTGCGTAATATATCACATAACTTTATTTCAAATATACCAACTTACTTGCTTGTGTACTATTAGCAATGTGGCATTGCATTTTTGTCACTTATTGACACAAAATCGTTATTTGAAGGCTTTTAAATTCTGAGGTGGGACACATTGTATAGTATAAACAACAAACCGGAAGTTTACCTATAGTGAGATAATGCTTTAGCCAGAGTTGAATAAAACTACCTATCCACATCTATGTGTATTTCATTCTGACAATACACATAGCTGTATTATTACCAATAGATACAGCTAGATATATGAGCATTTTGGGACCTACAGGCTTTCAAATACCATAGCGTGCTGTGATCCTGGGTCCTATACCGACAGAGTAAAAGCTGATCATAACTTTGATATATATTTTTTTCCGGGAGAGGCCCCCTGACCCCCTCCCGTACTCCCCCCTCATGCCTTCGGGAGATGCCTTCGACATCTCCTGCTGTGATACTATTCGCCTCGACATTTTGTAGGAGAGCTACTCGCCACTCGCCTAGAATGATTTCAAGGGGAGCTCCTCATTGCTCACCAGTCATTTCGAACATGGAGAAGACTGGAACTGTGTTTATTTAACTTTACACATGCATATATTTTAACCTATTGCTAATAAGGGACACAAATATCCTGTTAAAGTGGGTATTTTACCTTTATAACCATAAATATTTGGGTTTTTCAAGGTTTTGTCACTGGTTTTGTTAGCATATTTTTCAGCCATGTGCTTTGTTTATTTTGTGTGGGTGTACTTGATCAGCGTTCTCTCAGTTCCGGTGCAGACACAATGAGATACCCTCACCCTGCCAACAACACATTATTTAGTAGAATTTACAAGATTTTCATCAATTTTGGGGGTGGAAAAAAACTTACGGTCCCGGGTAGGTGTCCCAGACCTGGTTGGAAAAAACTTACGCTCCCGGGGTGGTGGGTCCCAAAACTGAAAAACACAAAGTTTCCACCTTGTATCCGTAATTTTTTTTCTGACCCCCCCCCCCCCCCCCCGGCCCCCTGGCGTAAATAGTATATTGTCGTCAAAACGTACGATGCTGCATATACGTAAGCAAGAGCCTGCTCGTGTTACATACGTTTGGCTTCTGTTTACATAACACAGCTCAATTATATTGGTTAATCACACACAAATGATATAAACGCTCTTTATTATTTCCATATCAGGAAAACAGTAACAAACTAGAATGCACTCACTGGAGCAGCCAATACTTGCGCCCATCACACATTTGGCATGTGATGCGGTGTCTTGCCAACAACAGTTTGAACCACGGGTGCTGGCCCCTCGTTTGAGAGAGATCGATAACAAAATTCAAGATATCAAATCTCATTCATCCATCGCTGAAATAGTTGTGCGTACGGACATAATATCTCTGTTATCTCAAGTTGATCTATTAAACTAATGCTAGTCTTAGTAATACGTACGAGTTGTTTGACATATTTATAGAACAATATAGACATAGTTCATATAAAGTCCGTGAACACGATTGGTTGCCGATGATGCCATATTATATATATACCAATTGGGTTAAATTACTATTTTGACTAGAATGACATCAGGTGTGTATGCCATTGCACTTCAGTGGCAAAAACCATCAAAGTAAATTACAAATACCGACACAATTAAATAAACGGAGTGGCTAAAGAGCGGTATACCCCTCTTTAGCACTGAGGGATACAGAACGGTATACCGCTCTTTATAGCCGGACACTAAAGATAGTACAGTACGGGTGATAACGAAATACCGTTCTTTATCGCGCCAGGACCATGTATAGCTAAATTGCGGTTTAGACCGCCGGTGTACACCACTCTTGAGTGTATGACAGTTACACCGTTCTTAGGCGTTTGTCACTATATAGCAGTATACCGTTCTTTAGCGCCAATGCTGAAGAGCGGTGCTCTTTAGCCCCAAACGCTAAAGAGCGGGATATCGTTCTTTAGCGTGTCAGGCCCATATATAGCTAAAGAGCGGTATACCACTCTTTAGCGTTTGGTACTAAAGAGCGGTATATTGCTCTTTATCCACGGCGTTAAATAAAAGACACGTGGCCATTGGCTATAGCCTTTGATTAATAGTGTGTCAATGGGAACATTCCATTAGCGACTGATCTACAGTCTTCGGGAACTTTTATCAGAATGTCTATGAGAAAGCTTGTTTTCCAAGTTAATTAATAAGGCATTTAAATAATTAATCTATGTTTCCACATTCAAATTTTTCAGTGCAATTGTTTTTCAATTGAACCACGCGCTCGACTGTTTGGCCGGATATGATTTATATGCACCAGGATCTTTCGAAAATGTTTTTAACTTTCTAGAAATATGTTCGCACCTCACTGTCTCTGCGTAAAAAAAACGATTCCGTAGGGGCCTATACGCATCTTTTAGACTTGATCTCAACTCATTTCCTCGAGTTTCAAGTTACATAAAATAGGCTTCTAATGGGCAGTACTATTGCCCACATTTGTTTTCATGCAGTATATATATATATTTATAATAAAACAACACGAAGTTGTTGGCAGATGGAATGGTTTAGCCAGTCCGTGTAATACGAGTCTCAGCTGTCTGGACATCGACGCAATCATGTCTGGTGTTTTGCGCGCCCATGTAGCTTGTGACGTCCTGATGTGCGTCGTGACGTCATGGCGTCTTGATCGGTTTCCAGAAAGAAATCATTCAATATTGTTAATTTATGAACGATTTATTACCAAAATAAAACCAGACGACGATGCAAATTAAGTATATATGTGGATTTAAATTACAATTGATGCAACCATTTCATATTTTGCGTGTCCATTATTTACAGTATGTACTTCCGGTATGACGTAACATGTTCGCGGAAGGACAGATAGACAAAGATCCGAACCGAAAACATTACTTGCGTCCAGCATGGACTGGCGCAAGTAACTAGAATGCACTCACTGGAGCTGCCTATACTTGATCATACTTGCGCCCATCACACATTTGGCATGTTTTGTGGTGTCTTACCAACAACAGTTTGAACCACGGGTGCTGGCCCCTCGTTTGAGAGAGATCGATAACAAAATTCTAGATATCAAATCTCAGTTCATCCATGCATCGCTGAAATAGTTGTGTGTATGGACAGAATATCTCTGTTATCTCAAGTTGATCTATTACACTAATGCTAGTCTTAGTAATACGTACGAGTTGTTTGACATATTTGTAGAATATAGACATCTTTCATATAAAGGGTGTGAAAACGACTGGTTGCCGATGATGTTATATATTATATATAAATTGGGTTAAATTACTAGTTTGACTAGAATGACATAATTACAAATACCGACACAATTAAATAAAATACACGCGACCATTGGCTAGTCTTTGATTAGCAGTGTGTCAATGAGAACATTCCCTCATTAGCGACTGATCTACAATCTTCGGGAAGTTACCATCAAAATGTCTATTGCGTTGAGAATGAGAAAGCTTGTTTTCCCAGTTAATTAATAAGGCATTTTAATAATCCATGTTTCCACATTCACATTTTTCACTGCAATTGTTTTTTTCAATTGAACCACGCGCTCGACTGTTTGGCCGGACATGATTTATATGCAGCAGGATCTTTCGAAAATATGTTCGCACCTCACACTCTCTGCGAAAAAAAAAAACGATTCCGCACGCATTATTTCGACTTGATCTCAACTCATTTCCTCGAGTTTCAGTTACATAAAATTGGCTTCTAATGGGCAGTACTATTGCCCACTTCTGTTTTCATGCAGTAAATATATATATTTATAATAATAAAACACGAAGTTGTTGGCATGCAGATGGAATGGTTTAGCCAGTCCGTGTAATACGAGTCTCAGCTGTCTGGACATCGACGCAATCATGTCTGGTATTTTGCGCGCCCATGTAGCTCGTGACGCCCTGATGCGCATCGTGACGTCATGGCGTCTTGACCAGAAAAAAATTATTCAATATTGTTCATTTATGTACGATTTATTTCCAAAATAAAACCAGATAACGATGCAAATTAAGTATATATGTGGATTTAAATTACAATTGATGCAACCATTTCATAATTAGCCTGTGTATTATTTACAGTATGTACTTCCGGTATGACGTAACATGTTCGCGGAAGGACAGACAAATAAACAGACAAATAAACAGACAGATAAACAGATAAACAGAGATCCGGGCCAAAAATATTACTTGCGTCCAGCATGGACTGGCGCAAGTAATAATGCTCTTTATGTTTACCATATCCGGATCTAAACAAAAGCCAGGTTCCGTAACGTTTTTTGCTTTTGTTTACATAACAAAGGAAACACATTTGACAATAACATACTGTTTATGCAATATTTCTGATAGGTGAAAGAACAAAGTCTGTCTATATTTTACTATTATTTCTGTTTATGGTCGTTTTTTACGGAGGTGAATATTTTAACAGCAGTACCCACCACCAACACCGCCCGTAACTTTAATTGTAATTAGTCGGACAAGTTCCGAATGAAAATGCATTGGGTGATCGCCGGTTTGAAAACAGGACAAACGGTACACGTATTTTCAGCTGAAATCTCATTTGGAAGATAATTGTAGCATTAAATGAAAATTAATTCACTTTATCTGTCTTAAAATATGGCCTATTATAGATGACCTATTTTCTCGAACTGAAACGAACCGTGACATTTGCGAACTCGGCCTCGTCTTCGGCGGAATTCCAACCAGTTCTACGGGGTAGATGCGACCCCGGGATGTTGGCGACTTTTCCAAGCCGATTTCGCGATAAACTTTTATTTCCTACCTGGGGAAGTTTAATGAATCTTAATCGCCGCAGAGGGAAATCGGCTCACAAAAGTCGTCTAAATCATAATCTTGAGCTGGGACCTTCACATAAACTTGTGGCTCTTTTTTGGCATTAATATCATTCAAAACAAAGTATTCGATTGGCAGCCGATTAAGTTGCATTAACATTCTTGACCCTAGTAGAATCGCTCATTGCCGTAGCCTGATTTGAGTTCTCGTCGCATTGGAGAATATCATGCGGCCATTCAGATGTCAGTCTGTCCGATAAAAACAGGTAATCTTACATAACCAAATATTCCTCACGAATATTGTGACAATCTAAAGCATTATATATAAGCGCGAATATAGTTTCCTCAATGCCCCGATCATAATTTTACCCTATAGCAAAACATGGTTGTAATTCGGCAATTTAATGTTTTGTTCTCGCCAGCCATATATATATTCGTGTAACATGGGTATTTAAAACTGTCAAAGTTGAAGGAAAGCAATTTATTCAAAGTAGTATGTGAATGCTGGAAGTTCCAGACTGGAACCGCATACTTATTTATGTATAGCTAAACGCTGTCGCGGTCATTTAGATCATAGACGGGCACCCGCAGGAGTTTTTTTCAGCGGCTGTCCCTTTGTGCAGAGGCGGACTGGGCCAAAAAACCGGCCCGGGAAATTAATATAATACCGGCCCATCTGTTTGGGGGGGGGGGGCGTCCACAGTCCACCTTGGCCCAACTGCACCCCCCCCCCCCCTTGAATCAGAATCAGACCAAATACATATTTTTGCATAATTCCATTTGCACCCCCCCCCCCCTTGAATCAGATGCAGACCAAATACATGTTTTTGCATAATTCCATTTGCACCTCTGGTCTAATATCCTATATATTCATAAACCATGGTTCTATATATTCCCGGTATGAGACCCTTCAGATATTTTTACCTGAAAAATTGCATAAAATCTAACATCTAGCGGTCTAACTCCAGACAAATGCACACGGCTACGGACAAGAGACCGGGACACACCGGGCTGTTCATGGTTGTTCGGCCCGGGGTGAGAACATTTTGAAAACTATACAAGAAAATCTCGAATCCGATAAACTAGACTGGCATCAACTGAAGCGTTCCTATTTTCTTGTAAATTTCAATTGGGGGAGGGGTGCGTAAGAATTTTTTTGGGATTTACGGCTGGGAGTTACCGTTAAAATCTCGAGATTAATGGGGTCTTAACGTGGTGTTATATGATGCCGACAAGTTCATTTAATGTCAAAATTACGATTAGCCAATTCGGCTGGTTAAACAACACATGTGGCGGCCCACGTCCGGAATTTTCCCGGTCTCCCGATCGGCCATGCCATGAATTTATGTGAGAAGAGTACCATCTTATTGGATACACGGCTGGTTAAACAACACATGTGGCGGCCCACGTCCGGAATTTTCCCGGTCTCCCGATCGGCCATGCCATGAATTTATGTGAGAAGAGTACCATCTTATTGGATACACGCTGGTTAAACAACACATGTGGCGGCCCACGTCGGTTTCATTTGCGGCCCAAGTTGTGGTTGGGCGGCCCAACCACATATACCCCCCCCCCCCCCCCCCCAAACCGTAAAAAAAACCCTCGGATTCTCGCTTGATAGAAAATCACGTGGAATCAAATTTTTCCGGCCTCCGGCCCATCGGGAAATTTCCCGGTCTCCCGATCGGCCAGTCCGCCTCTGCCTTTGTGCGCTTGGCGCACATTTTTATCATTTAAACATTTTTATTTAAAAACCAAAAATTCATTTCATTTTTAATCTTTTTCAAAGATTGACCTCCAATTAACAAAATACATATATTCAAATATAAAATTTTTAATAACCGACGCCGTTAACATTCGCCGGGGTACACCGAGTCACCACAACAAATTTTGTAGGAATCGGTCAAGCATGCGTAAACGATTAGTGCCATTTCAAGTCATTTAAATTAATTGTTAGTCAACTGAGGTAAACAGCACCTTGTGCACGACACTAGTTACCTCTATCTTTTAAAATGACAATGAAACTTTTCTCTTGTGGGATTGTCCTGTACCCGATCAGGAAGTACTTCATCGAGAACATAATTTGTCTCTGAAACAATGTGGTTGACTGGGGCCAAACTTCAAACAAAACTGTTTACCCACTCCATACCTACCTAAGAAAAAGCTCTATAATGGAAACATTATATCAGCCTGATAGAGATTAAATTCTATTTTGTGTTAATGCTATGCTCAGATCTCTTCTAATATACACTGTTCTGTAAACGCCATATATCGATCATATATATAACAATGCCAGTTGTTTTTGGATATACGACACACAGGGAGAGATAAAAATATTTATTATGAAAAGATGCCCATCTCTTCCTATAACAAGTTTTGTTTAGTTTCCTGTGTATAAAATAATAGGTATGAATCGAACACCCCTGCCTGAAAACGATTCTATCAATTAATATGGATTTTATTTCGAATTTCCTGGTACATACAATGCATTTGGGACAAGTTACGGCTTGTGTTCGTTCGGAGCATACCACGCGGAATAACTCTATCTATAAATCATATAAATAGAAACGAAAAAATGTCCCACTTCATTATCGCAATATATAAGAAAATATTGAAATAAAATCAATAATAATTGATAGAAACGTTTCCGGACAGTGGTCCTCCATTCATATATAATTATAGTTTACCACGGAAACTACATAAAACCTATTTAAGAAGAGATATGCCATCTTTAATGCATTCACCTTCTTTTGTATGCCGCTTCAATTATTTTGTCTTCATCCTCTGTACTTCTTTTCATTTGTTCCACTGCAAAGGATAGTGTATGTGACATCGGATGGAACAATTTATTACAAAGTGAATACAGTTTAACCGAAGTTATTCTTAATAAATCGAATTTGTACCAGCACACCTTTTTATTCCAACCAACTTGATGGTGCATGAATAAAACTCATATATGGCCCAAAACTAGGTCAATTATTGTTATTATTAACATTTTTGAAAGGTGTGAAAGTCAAAAACGTTTAAAAAATAGATTTGGCATAATATTCGTGTTCCTAACCAAATTGAAAACAGTAATGCCTGCTTTAGAATTATCGTGAATTTAAGAGAAGAAAAGTAAAACAGATAGTTCGTCAACGGGTGGTAGTCTGCAGGGTCGCAGTAAAAATTGTACATCGAAATGGTCTATTATTGATTTGGGGGGATGTTAAGGTGGTAAAAGCTAATTACAAGTCTGGAATGAGCCCTATCTTTTGAGGGAAATGTTAAGATAACAATTTCAACAAACGACCTATGTGATAAGCACTCATCAATGATGATATGGAAAGGGTTAAAGATTATGTTTCACCAGGTGATTATACATACGTATGAAATCAGCAGGGTTATAGTTTGCCATGTAACTGAATCCGAGGCTACTGAAGAAATCTAGTACCTTCTCCGTTTGTCCAAAATACGCGACCTATAAAGAGAAAAATGAGGAATATAAATAACTCGCTCAGACATAAATACCTCACTCGGACATAAATAACCCCACGCATGCATAAATAACCTCACACAGACATAATCAATTAATATTCATTTTATTTATAATTTCTTATCACATTTGCGGAACAGTTTCAGTGGTTATTTTGAGAACGAGAAAACATTTGAAGATTACCAAGACAGATAACTCTATCTTGTAAGCATCTTCATAAAGTAACATAACGTGGTTAATGGTACTCAATCAGATTCGATGGTCCCCATATAATCAGATTTCAGCAACAACATTTTTAGAAATGCCGCTTCAGTTATCAGAATCGATTAATGATAACCACTGTCAACTATATATATAGTATAAAATTGCCCGAAGCGTGTTATTTATCAACATGTTGTTCGACGAAATTTGGCCTTATTATCAACAGAAAGCCTCTTGGTTTTAGAGTTATCCATCTTCATCCGCAATTTGGTCCGAGACCGTCGGCTGTTTATTGGGTCACTATTAATTATCAAAAATCGATATCTAATAACTCTGCGCTTTGATAGGTGGGTTCCTAGACTCGAATCAACTATTTTTAAACCCCCGAATCCACATAAATAATAATTGAGGGGCACTTAATCGGAGTATGCATCTATAATATAGACCCTAAGGCCCTTGCTAGACGGCGCATAGTTACATTTCGCAACTAATTCGATAAAATATTCTCGATTAAGACGTCCTTTGTGTTCAGTCTATTTATTCACAAATTTAAAGAATGAGCCCTCCCGATAATGAAAATACGTACGATGACAGGGGGCTGTCGGAAAAATTTCCAGGCACGTATGATGGGGTGGGTGTGTGTCTCTTGGGTTCAAAAACAAGTTTTTTCCATATGCCAAATTTTTTTCCCATTCCTGCTATAGAGTCTTATTTTGATGTGTTTTGAACAGAAACAGGTCATATATAGTTAATACTAATGCTATACTACATATAGATGTTATCAGAAGTTGGATCAGTTGCACAATGCCAACAATAACCCAAATTCAACTTGATTGAACTAGACACTGAGCTATTGGAAAAATAAAATTTAATCAGGATTCCATCTACTGATACAACAAAATAAGAATAACTATGCAGAACTCAGCTGAAAATAAGCAATAAAATGAAAGCACACTTGACCATATGTGACATGGAAATAAAGATATAATAAATAATGGAATAAAATAGACTTTTGACAACGTAAAACATAAAATCTTGACAAATAAATTGAAGGCCAGCCGGGCCAGCTTGAACAATTTCACATTGTTTTCCATGTTAATGTGGATCAGCTTGTAATGTTAATCACAGTAACGAAGATTTTATCGTCACTGATATCACGAGAAAAAAAGAAGTGAGATTGGGCTATCCATCCATATTATTCCCATTTATTACGAAGCCTGCCAGCCTGCCATTACACGCTATAACATGTTTCCTCAGTTATGGTTTCTGAGATGCCCCAATAAGAGTCATGCATGTATATCATGGCTATGTTTGGTATTAGCATTATTCTTCAAACTGGGATGAACTGGGATGAACAGTTGTATTTCCACATGTTTTGATAAACAATTTGATTCCAGCAATACAGTAATGCCCTAATTAAACGACGCCATAACCACAGCAGAATAATGGGTAATTTTTCAGGATTTAGTCGGAAATTAAAATTAAATTACCCATTATTCTGCTGTGGTTATGGAGTCGATTAATTAGGGCATCACTGTATATCACATAGCAAATATCAAAATATCAAATAATCTGAAACGTGTTGTACCGAAAAACCTTGGCACTCTGCCTATATATATATATCCCTAGAAATGTGATTATATTGACACATTTCTTGATTAATGACACTTATATGATAAATTCGAATAGTATAGTTATCTCATTATGCACTGTTCTATTCAAATATCGCGCAATAAATTATGATAATGCGGGATAATCAGCTATTTGGTTGCTCCATTGATAATTTTTCTCAAATTTAAGGGAAATTTTGTCCGACCCCCCCCCCCCCCCCGACGATGATGGTATATCCCGGATATCATTCCAGATACCTTGTATAATGTACACCACCAACCCCCCCCCCCCCCCCGAAATTGGATCACACACATTATTTCAGGACACGTGACTTACATGACCGTTGAGAAGCAGCAACAAATTCGAGAACATATAGAAAACTTTGCTCGATGGCTGATGTATTGTTAGTGCTATGGTCTTGTTGCTTTTCTTGGCGAACACACTCAGCGCCGAGATGAGGTTCCCGGCAGTGTTCGCGTCCAAACCAGATGTCGGTTCCTGGTGAATATGATAACGTCGATAATAAGTTTTAACCCTATATGACTGGAGCTTCCTGAATTTTTTGCGAAAACCCTGTGCCAATTCATTCTCTTGCGAGTCGACCATAGGTCGCCTCGCATATATAAGAGAATGCAATGGCCTAACAAATTTTATATTAATTGGTAAAGAATGTAAGAAAAAACAAATGTTAAAATATTGTTTAAGAATGTAAGAAAAAATTCTAAAACATTATAAAATTGTTAAAGTATGTAAGAACAAATTATAAAATGATAAAAATTGTTAATAATGATTTTAAAATGATAAAATTGTTAAGAATATAAGAATAAAATGATAAAAATTGTTAAAGAATGTAAGAAAGATTGATAAAAAATAATAAATTGTTAGGCAAATGCATTCTCTTATATATGCGAGGCGACCTATGGTCGACTCGCATATTTAAGAGAATGCATTGGCACAGGGTCTTTAATGTTGCGCCAGCAGAAAAGGTTAACAGTGTAGGATAACACTTACGTCATTTATTATGAATATGAGAACGTCGATAATAAGTTAATAACTGCCCAATATTGCTGATTGGTCACTCTCGCCTGTGTTTTGTGATAAAGGTGCAGGTTCTGAAAATTGTGATAAAGGTACCCAGGTTTGGTCAAATCGTGATAAAGGTACACAGGTTCATCGAATCTCAAATAATATGAGATTTAAATGTCTTTGACGGAAATTCGTTTGGTTTCAAGCAGTTGCTTTCAGTTTTAAATTGTTTGAACTGCTCTAAATGGAAGGATGTATTGTTCCGATGATGTATATCAACTAATGTATCCTTTGAAATGTTGGCCTGTAGTGTAACACAAAAATACCCAGTCGACAGCAGATGAACCTTAAGGGCGCGTACACATGGCGGGCAAGAAAATATCAGGTTTGCCCCATGTGACTTACTTGACCAATGAAATATATAATACCGGACAATAATTATATCCGACGAAGACAGCGCCCTGATATTTTATCGCCAGTTGGTGATATGTGTTCACCTTGATTGGTGGCCATCGGTATCCGTTAACTAATCTCTATAAGGGACACGCTGGTAACCGTCCACGCACTCGAGTTATGATCCATCAGTATTATCGCCTGTTTCAACAATTGACTTCGTAATTCCATTTTGGAATATTTGACATAATCGCTGAGCTATTATATGGATATGTGTGGAGACATATATCTTGTGAAGGTTTCCGCTGACGGAGGATGTCCGTGGATTTCCAACTGCACCCCCTCTTGAATGATGAATCGGGCCAAAGACCCAATATCACATAATTTAATTTGCACACCTCCCATCGTCTTTGAATTTCCCAGCTGCTACCTCACATGTCTTGAATTTTGACTGGACACCGGGGAGGGAGGGGCCTAGAAGAAATTCCAAACCAATATTTTGACCAAAGTAGGAAGAAATGCAAATGTTGGTCTAAAACAACTAATTCCACATACATTAATGGTTGAAAAATCAGACTCAATTTCAAACCATTGTTGGTGTGAAATTTCCAACTAATATTGTTTCCAACTGGTGAAAACTTTGGCCATAGTTGGCGGGGGTCTCATGTCCCCACATGCACCCATGTAAGTTCGGTAACTTAATGTACACCGCAGCCCCATGCACCAAGCAACAATCTCCTGAAAACTTCATATGGGGTCTCAATGGGGGTGGGGTCATCCAAACAGAAAAAACCTAAATTACACACCATTTCACCACTTTGTATACTATATAGGGATTAGCCATACGGAATACAAGAAGGGGTGGGAAAACTTAAGGCTGTTTATTAAATATGATTTTCAGTTGTGTTGCACAAAACAACCCCTTTTCAACATCACAAATAAAAGGATATCTAATGCTGAAAAAACTATGTACAATGCTATGTGTTTGCTCCTAAGTTATGTATATCAACAATCTATTGTATTTATATATGTGTTATTATCATTGCCAATACAATCAATCAAAGAGTGATAGTTAACTCAAGTAACTCACTCACTGTATAATTCAATTGATTAATATATTTAGGTTGAAACTTGTGTACTAGTAGATTGAAGTTCTTGTCCAAAATCATACTCAGTTTACAATTTTACATTAGGGCCTAAGCCTAATTTGATTTTTTTTCGAAGAATTTAAGATCAATTTTACATTTCTCTCACCAAATAATGCATTAAAACAGAAAAGGTATGAAACTGTGTTGTTTAAATATCTTAATATTAAAGGAATATACTTTAATGCTTCTCATGAAATTATTTGTATGCAGAAAACACTCAGTCAAACTGGTAACTTTTAGCGCTTTTTTCTGGGTTTCGCGTTGCCTATTTTCGAGGCACATCGTTTTTCATTATAAATTGTGATTATGGAACTGATTTTGGAGTTAACAAAACATTTTAATTGTAGAATAAGTCCTGTGATCCATGGGCTATCTTTTCTATCGTTTCGGGTCCCGTGAACTCGGCCCAGTTCACGTTTTGCGCTTTATTACAAACCGAAAGTAGACGAACTACTTAAAAGATTGGGCGAACCGTGACTCTCAAAATAGGTTTTATATCAAAGCGATGTCGCATCTCAGTCTACTAAAACAACTTTATTTAGTTATTTGTGACTTCTAGTATTAACATTAGCACACTCGTGATTCGTTCCATTCTTATATTCGTTTGTTTATCACCCAAAAAAAGAATAAATGTCACAGTATGTGATGGATTTATCCCCAAAAAATAATAAACGTGATGGGTCACAATAAGCGTGATTGTGTGTATTTTTGCTCCAAATTAATAAACGTGCCGGCACGTTTATTTGGCACCTGAAAGTAATATGTTAGCTGACGTGAATATTTTGTAAAATGGGGTTGTATCTTAATTTACAGATCCAGAAGACGAACTTAATCGGATAGAGAGGCCTTATCTGTAGACAGCAGTAAAGGACAGACTGATCATTGATTGGCTTAAAACAGGTAAGACATATTTTTATAGAAATGAGCCTTGTCTGTCCATCTGTCCATCCGTGTGTCTGTCTGGAACGTTGTCTGAGTCTGTATTCTGTCATTTTCTGGCCAATTTAAAAAAAAACTTTTTACAAACACCTGAGATTTTGGTCGGACTCATTTTGGCGGAGTTATTTCCTTTTTTCGACATAGAAACGTACATGCTGGTACGCATCTTTACCAGCCTGTATTCCGTCATTTTCCAGTCAATTTTCTTTTAAATTGGCACAGATGTCAAACAGCATGGAACCTGCACACCTGTATTTTGAGTTCAGTCGTAGTAATTTTGGCAGATTTATCAGGATTTATTGCAATTTTTCAACATAGAAATGTTTTATTTATTTTTAGTCGAGTTTATAAAAAACTTACGAGTTTATAAAAAACGAGGGACAGTTGGCGGGCGGGCGGACCTAAAAAAAATGCCTTATAACTTTGACATTTGTGAACATATGTGAGTTGCTCCCAATGACTGTTTACTGCATGTAGAAAATGGGTCACGTCCAAACTTTTTGACAAGAGTTATCCATCTTTGTTAACTTTTTTGCATTTTTCACTGTTAGCGCGATAACTCAATCAATTATTAACTGATTCGAACCATATTTGACCTATGAGTCTCTTGCAACAATATCTCGAACGAGTTCGAAAACTAGGTTTGTCCGAATTTTTTCCCCGGAGTTATAGGCCTTAGTTTGTCTATTTTTAGCATTATTTTCACCATAAGCGTGATAACTGAATAAAATATTAACTGATTCAAACCATATTTGATATATGAGTCTCTTGCAACAATATCTCAGACAAGTTCGAAAACCAGGTTTGTCAGAATTGTTTCCCCGGAGTTATGGGCCTTAGTTTGTCTATTTTTAGTATTTTTTACACCGTTAGCACGATAACTGAATAAAATATTAACTGATTCAAACCATATTTGATATATGAGTCTTTGCAACAATATCTTGGACGAGTTCGAAAACCAGGTTTGTTCAAATTTTTCCCCCGGAGTTTGTCTATTTTTAGCATGTTTTTCACTGTTAGAGCGATAATACAATTAAATATTAACTGATTCAAACCATATTTGAAATATGAGTCTCTTGCAACAATATTTCGGACGAGTTCGAAAACCAGGTTTGTCCGACATTTTGGGCCTTGTGTGGGCCTTATCGTCAAGTTATTGGCAGAAGTTGTTTTCAACTGCCAATAAACTCGACATGTTATTTTTTTCTTGACACATTAACCCTTTGAGTCCGTAACACCGATATTTCAGTGCAAATGAACTACGACTACATCCAGTAACACCGACAGTTCAGTGCAGCGATGACATGAGTCGATAGCAAATTTAAATATAGTATAACCCGCATCAGACCCACTGATTTATATTTAAATGGCACCCAGATATGTCGGCGTTGCCCAAGGTGTGTATGGACTGGTTGACTGCTAATATTGGGTAGAATATATGCGCATGCACATATAATATAATCTACAAAGAACACACAATATTTTAAGCGAACTGTGATGCTAAATTTATGGCATATAGTGTCATGTTCCACATGTTTGTAGAACAGACATAATTTAAACAAATATTTTCAGATTAAAGTACTAGTACCCTCACATTTATTAATCAGTGTTATTCCACATATGGGGAAGGGTCTATCATATATCAATTTGATTTATTTGCACATACACACAATAGCGCAATGAGAAATAAATGGTTTATAGCATACTGATGCACGACAAACCAACTAAAATATAATTTAATTGGTCCAAAAACAGGTCGGCGGCAGCCAGGCGTGTATATGGAATTACCCACTAGTATCAGGTACTAGTAGGGCTATATGTGCATGCTCGAGCATAGGCTATTTTTTACAGGGTTCAAAGGGTTAAAGACAGTTTGTACTATAGTGATCTGGAACCCATAAATCCTTCAAACCGTTTTTAATTTTATTTTTAATTAGTTACACAGTTGGTTTTATCAATAAAAAGCTGATTTGACAAAAAATAGGTCAACATCTTTCATAACAAAACCATTGTCCCATAGAGGTTTACATGCATAAACGTAAATATACAGCAATTGGGGTAAGTGCTGGACCTGCTAACATGCCACAGCATTAAATTTGCCATTAAACATTTTTCCTAATTTCGGGGTCTGAATCTGATAAATTAATAAGAGTACAGAGCGGAATAATAGTACCGGTACAGGGTGGCAACATGGAACTTGGAAGCAAGTCAGTCTGAAACTCTATACCATACATCGTTTATTTTTGCGAAATATTTGTTTATTTTTGTGAAATACAGAAGATTTTAAAACCTTTAATAATCCAAATGACCTTATTTTCTTTTGTGACCCATAATTATTTTTCTCGGTTGACAAAAAAATAAATAATGGAAAGCACCGATATGCAATGCCCGCGGATCGTGTACTGTTAACACTGAGTATGTTTCTTGCAATAATGCTATGATGGGAGTGATTTTTTCTCTGACGAGTACTGCTTGCATACTTATTGAACGAGTATGAATACAGCTGTGGATCCCCTGTGTGTCCACCCGACCATCCGCTATGCGCAGAGATTGGGGTCAAACTAAACATGACATGTCAAAATACTATTGAAATTCCATTCTATGGCACCAAACCCCATACATTATTATTGGGCTGTACAGCATTTTGATTAATCGTCAACACTGTCTTACACCGGCCAAATTATTTTCTTCGAGCTGTATATCGGCAGTTCAATTGCGACAGGTCATGTATTTTTGACCGATAACCAATCAAACATTCTCACACACAGAGGTGGACTGGCCGATCGGGAGACCGGGAAAATTCCTGATTGGCCGGAGGCCGTGGGGGGGGGTTGGTATATGTGGCCGCCACATGTGGCCGCCACATGTGTTGTTTAACCAGCCAAATTGGCTAATCGTAATTTTTGTCATTAAATGAACTTGCCAGCATCATATAACACCACGTAAAGACCCCGTTAATCTCGAGATTTTAACGGTAACTCGCAGCTGTAAATTCCAAAATATTTCTCACGCACCCGTCCCAGACCCTCCCCCAATTGAAATTTCCAACACATTAGGAACGCTTCAGTTGATGCCAGTCTAGATGCTAGGATTAGCGATTTTCTTGTATAGTTTTCAAAATTTTCTCACCCCGGGCCGAACAACCATGGACAGCCCGGTGTGTCCTGGTCTCTTGTCCGTAGCCGTATGCATTTGTCTGGAGTTGGACCGCTAGATGTTAGAATTTATGCAATTTTTCAGGTAAAAATATCTTAATGGTCTCATACCGGGAATATATAGAACCATGGTTTTTGAATATATAGGATATTACGCCAGAGCACTGAGGTGCAAGGGGGGGTGCAAATGGAATTATGCAAAAACATGTATTTGGTCTGATTATGATTCAAGGGGGGGGGTGCAGTTGGAAATTTCCCAAGGTGGACACCCCCCCGAACAGATTCTGATTCAGGGGGGGGGGGGGTACAGTTGGAATTTCCCAAGGTGGACACCCCCTGAACAGATTCCGATTTAAGGAAGGGGGTACGGATGGGCCGGTATTATATTCATTTCTCGGGCCAGTTTTAGTTTTTAGGCCCAGTCCGCCTCTGCTCACACAAATACTTTATCTATATTTGAACACAATGGATATGTTGTGAACTTGTGATATTGTGCCAATCGTATCATATCTACCAAATATTGCACTGGACATTTAGTCCTAACATTGCGCTGGATTAATGATGTGATGTGCTCACTGAGATCTTTATTTATCCTGGCACTCCATGTTTACTTTTATGGCATGGTACATACATGTGGGTGGCAGGATGATTCAAATTTTACTTCATGTAGGCTATGGTATTTACAATTAGGTGCTGTGCATATATTATCTTGCGTCTAGCGCATGTGTGGGGCATTCTACCGTTAGTACCTGGTGTGGGAGGGGTCTTTTATGGGATTAGCAGCTGTTGATTATAAATTATGTATATAAATTCACGAGTCTGAGTCTTACTTTTAAATTGAACATGACTTTAAAATTTCATATATATCATTGAACTGTCGTCCAACATACAGGTAACTTTATATGACAAACAGACCACGACTGCCCAGTCTTTTTCAATTCCTACCCAATTCCAACGACGACATGAAAATGAAAGCGAAAGTACGATGTGCGCACAGTACTGGATTCAATGGAATGTTCCATCACAATATAACAGTCAGGGACATTCTGATAAACACATTTAAGGTTTTCTGTTCGTTCTACGACAATAATAAAAAGCCTGACATTTTATGTCTGAATATGGTTTATCTAACAACCTATCTGTGGTTGTCATTGTAAAACACACAAGTTATCTGAATATACGCGATTTTAGAAAAAGAATTATGTTTTTGCACAAACAGTACTAGTACTGTGCACGATATACCATGATATCGCGGTGATAATTTCAAACTATCGCGATATTATAAATACTGTACAGCCGTGACATGGTATGGAGGAATAGCTCACTGAATGTTATATAAAATGTTACACCTCTGCCTGTATCACATTAAAACCTCATACACATGCTCAGTTGTGATATCATCGGCCGCAAAATAGACTGCGCATGCTCCAGAAGTTAGGAGCTTGTTGCATCCAACTATTTGGAAGTATCTCCATAGTATTTATGACCATTAAGGGCTCGATTTAACTGGATTCGCATTACAATATGCGATGCTATTTCCAATTTCTGCTAACCAATTTACAATGAAAAGTCATGTATTGGCAGGGAAAGCTTTTGAAAATCTACCCAGTGCTACAAAATGCTAAAAAACATTAAAAACATTAACTCGACCCCTGCCGATACTTTGTCGGGATCGCACACGAAAATAACTTTAACGTTGTTTACCCCAATATTATATCATATGAGTGATGATACTTACCTGTAACTATAGGCTGTCAACATGCATAAATATAATGATAAATTTCATAAATTTATAATGACAAACAACTGTGAAAAATAGCATAATTCCAAAATGTTGAAATGGGCAGATCCTTGATGTGATCATGTCTAAGAAAATACTTTGATAATCCTGTGTTGGATTTTGATCGTTCTACTTATAGTAGGTGTTGTCTAGGGCTAAGGGCCGTCGACTGTGAAATACCCTTGTCATTTCAACACTAGTGACACTATCGAATCATTTCAACACTAGAATAATCGATAATGCTAAACATAAACTTAACTAGCCATGGCCAATTTGGCCACATAATGTCCCTTATAAGCCCACGTAGGCCTGGGCCGAAGGCCCAGCCCGTAGCGGGCTCTGAGTGTACTGGGCGCACACACTCGACGCTGTGAGAGCTGAATTGCAATACCGTTCCTTTGAAAATTTGTTTCTTAAAAATAGATGACCTTTGACATGCCCTATTGAACTCTTGGTATCGTCTTTCCGAGTCACCTATTTAGCGATTGGATTATCGCGTTTGTCTTAACCAATCAGAATTAACGTTGTTCACAGACGGTTGTTAGGCAAGTGATGCTATTCAAACAAAGTTGAAAATCACCACCTCGGATTATTATTTCCACGAATTACCAATTACAACACACGCAGTGGGTGCGAAAAAAATGCTTATATTATGATATACAAGGTGAGTACATGTAGTGATGTACATGTTCAGTATCGGATGTAGGATGTACCATTGTACGCCTTGTTTGACCGCGAATGTAACCAATTCCAGGCGAGGGCAGACTGACTTTTGACCGTTGACTCTAACTTCTAAGTTCTAACTTAGTTCTCAGTGACTCGGGTTCAGATTCATAATTCCACGATTCACTCTTGCAACAAATTTCGAAATTACAATTTTAACGAATCAAGCATCTACCTCAATTGTGATTATACTTGTGAGTACTGATACTACTATGTACACAGCGACCAAATTAATTTATGAACACAGTTTTGTCAAAGGTGTCATTACCTGCGACCAGAAATTATTTAGACAGAACGGAAGCTGATCCGATCGAATTCTCGCATTGTTGACTTAATTGTCGAATGATAGAACACTGACATTAACCATTCTGCAATACCAAATGGCCTCACCTTCACCACTAGACACTACTAGTAGTATGTTTATACACGTCTTCATCTTCAAGTTAATCATGATTTCAGGAAATACCGTAGCGGGAATTGTCTTGGATCACAGTAGCAATTAGCCTGGGGTCTCCATTATTGTCATATTACGCCTGGAGTTGTTTGTCAGTTCTTTCCCGTCGAGATATATATTAGTTAATTAAATATAATTATCAGGCATTCTGTTGAAATCCGAGCGGTAGTTACCTTGAAATACCTAACGTTTTGCCATAATAGGTGACGAACATCAAGTTCCACTGCATTTAGTGTGTTTATTTAACAAAAATCCATTTTTACCGTGTAATTTTAAAGGCAACAATGTCTAAATGTTTGATCGGAAGTTTTATCGGTTGATACAAAAAATAAAACCCGGAATCGGAGGCGGAACAAAACCAATGCCAAATAGTGGCTAACAGTCAAACGATATGTTACTAAAATGTTTGTCTATTAAAACAAAAAGCAGGCATATGAACGTTAACTTGGAGTTTAAGTTTAAAGTTAAAGCTAGTCAGCACATAATATTAGCAATTAGGCCTAGTCATACCAAAATTAGTCAATAGCAGTTGTGGACAACCTAGATAGGAAACTTCAGTAATATCTGAGTTGTGTCAAAGAAAGTCTTTAAAATATATTGTCCGACCTACTACAAACACCAAGTATGTGTTGTGCTATGAATCTTTCATAACCGTTTGCTCACTCGTGTGGTCGTTATTAAAGGTACTCAATCCAATTCGACGGTCACCATATCATCAGATTCCAACAACAACAACATTTTTTGAAATGCCGCTTCAATTATCAAAATTGTCAACTATAGTATAAAATTGTCCAAAACCTGTTATTTATCAACGTTTTGTTCAACGAAATTTTGCCAGAAACTGTTGTCAAATAGATCTGACACAAAAAAGCGACTGGATTTTAAAGTTATTGATCTTTATCCGCTAGGCCTATCTGGTCAGATAAGTTCTTCTCGTCGACAGTTTACTGGGCCACTACAAAATTAAAATAGTAGATTCAAAACATCGATATCTGATCACTCCTAGCTTTGATTGGTGGGTCCTTGACTCGAATGAAATATTTTTTACCCCCGAAGCCAAAGAAATAGTAATTTAGGAGCGTCTGATCGGATTTAGTATCTTTAAATTACCCCGTTGCAACAGGGGGGGTCGGAAAAATTTTCCAGGCACGTATGATCATTTAATTTTTTTCCGGCCTCGGGGGACCCACCCACCCAATTTCTTCCGTTTCCGGCCTTTTTTTCCAGGCAATTTTGGACACCCACCCTTTTTTTTCCGTTTCAGGAATTTTTTTCCGGTCAGTTTTTGACACCCACCCCCCCTAAATTATCAATTGAGCAACCAAATAGCTGATTATTCTGCATTATCATAATTTATTGCGCGATATTTGAATAGAACAGTGCTTAATGAGATAACGATGCTATTTGAATTGATCATATAAGTGTCATTAATCAAGAAATGTGTCAACATAATCACATTTCTAGGGATATATAGGCAGAGTGCCAAAGTTTTTATTAACATTAATTTTCATCATATATAGTCACATGATCTAGTCACATAATCACATTTGAGTATTCTACAGAATACATGGTACCGGTACAACAAATTTCAGATTATTTGATATATTGATATTTGCTATGTGATATACAGTAAAGCCCTAATTAATTGACTCCATAACCACAGCAAAATAATGGGTAATTTCACTAATTTGTCAGGATTTAGTTGGAAATATGGCTTGTTGTCATTCATCGGAAAGCTCTCCCCTGAAAAATTACCCATTATTCTGCTGTGGTTATGGAGTCGTTTAATTAGGGCATTACTGTATTGCTGGAACCAAATTGTTTATCAAAACATGTGGAAATACAACTGTTCATCCCAGTTTATCCCAGTTTGAAGAATAATGCTAATACCAAACACAACCATGATATAGCCGCGTGACTCTTCTTGGGGCCTCTCAGAAACCAGAACTGAGGAAACATGTTATAGTGTGAAATGGCAGGCTGGTAGCCACTGCCTGAAGTAATAGGCTTCGTAATAATTGGTAATAATATGGATGGATAGCCCAATCTCACTTCTTTTTTGCTCACGATATCATGCAGTGACGATAAAATCTTTGTTACTGTGATCAACATTACAAGCTGATCCACATTAACTTGGAAAACAATTTGAAATTGTTCAAGCTGGCCCGGCTGGCCTTCAATTTATTAATTTTATTTGTTAAGATTTTATGTTTTACGTTGTCAAAAGTCTATTTTATTCCATTATTTATTATATCTTTATTTCCATGTCACATATGGTCAAGTGTGATTTCATTTTATTGGTTATTTTCAGCTGAGTTCTGCATTGTTATTCTTATTTTGTTGTATCAGTAGATGGAATCCTGATTAATTTTATTTTTCCAATAGCGCAGTTTCCAGTTCTATCAAGTTGAATTTGGGTTATTGTTGGCCATTGTGCAACTGATCCAACATCTGATAACCTCTATATATAGTATAGCATTACTATTAACTATATATGACCTGTTTCTGTTCAAAACACATCAAAATAAGACTCAATAGCAGGAATGGAAAAAAAATTTGGCATATGGAAAAAACTGCTTTTTGGACCCGAGAGACACCCACCCACCCCATCATACGTGCCTGGAATTTTTTTTCCGACCCCCCCCCCCCCCTGGTTGCAAGACACATTGTCCCCACATCCGGTTGTGACTATCAATCTGTCATCAGAGATGCTGTGTCTCGTTTTCGCCGCGCGGTGGCTTACCGCCGGTGGCTACCGCCAATTGGTGTGCATCAGTATCGGTAGACTAATTAATAGGAAAAATGACTAATTAAGGGCCATAACTCTATCAAATTTTATCGGACCTGGCCGGTTTTCGAACTCGAACGAGATATTCTTGGGAGACACCTATATACCAAATTTCAATCGAATCGGATAACGTTTGTTGGAGTTGTTGCGCTAACGAGCCTAAAATCAGTGAAAAATGGCAAAGGGCCATAACTCTGTAATAAATGTGCGGACGAACCCGATTTTTTGTCTGCAGCTTACGTGCATGGATATATGTACTAACACACCAAACATGTTTTTAATCCGTCAATAAACGGTTGAGTTATAAGCAAAACACGCCGCCCGTCCGTGCGCCGCCCGCCCGCCCTCCGTCCCTCATTAAACTATAAGTCGAGTTTTGGAAAAAAACTCGACTAAAAAATATAACTGGTTTTGTAGGTGTTATTATAATAGAGAAGTATTGGAATTGCCATCTTTATCGCATTTCCTAATAGTTAAGGACATATTGTGGACTCATCAGTCTCCAAACAATCAATTAGTATCCAAACACTTTGTTACCCTCCTCAATATTTAACACATATCTGATTGGTTCATGTCCTGTCTCGCGCCGGGTCACAAATCACATTGTCGTCCATACATGCACACTGCAAACTTATCTGTATTTCGGGCTGAGAAACTCGCATACCAAATTTTGTTGCGATCAGATAGAAATGTTTTGAGTTATCGCACGGGCAGACGGGTCGGCTCCTTCATTCCTTATCCACTCCACAGTCACCGTCATTGGCATGAGTGCTAAATTGGCTTATACAATAACGCTCTTTATATTTCCCATATTTCGGTTGGTTAACCAAATAATGCTCTTTTTTATTCCCTTCGGCTTTTGTATATGACACGTCGCTATAAAGAGCGTATGCGTGTAGTGTGATTCTTATGTCTGGATTATGACGTGAGCGTGTCTATCCAGACATGAGCGTGTTGTGTGATTTTTATGTCTGCCGTTCCTAGAAACGGGGGCGATTTTCATCGGGTCAGTTTCCCCACCCGATGTACCTCTTTTAGGGACGGGTGCCATATTTCTCTTGATTAAAAAAAGGCAGAATTAACTCATTGAAAAACAAAAAAATAAATTGAAAAAATTAAAACGGCAGAATTAACTCAATAATAAACAAAAAATTAAATTAAAAAAATTATTTAAAAAATTAATTAACAAAATTAAATTTTTTTTTTTTTTTTTTAAATTAACTTACAAATATTCAAAAAAATTATATATATTTTTAAATGTCATGTTTCAGACGATTGCCGCCAGTGGATGGTTAACCTGCTAGTAAAATTATAAAACAGGCAGATGAAAAAAAATAATAGGCCTACAATAAAGTGCTGAAAGATTCCTATTAATGGATGGAAAATGGCCTATGTAACTTATTATTGAACATGTCCTTTGGGAAACACTCACCAACATTAAATATGACGTTGATACGTAGTAGAATCAACAGGTGCCTGTGACTGCATTGGCTGGCTCTGTTCACAAGACAGAGCGATCTTTCGTCGTTTTCCGGAACATTGAAACATGATTTTTCCGTTTCGGTTGATACTACTTTTTGTACAACTGTTTACGAATTTGACTGCGCATGACTGAAACCGTTGTCAGGTATTGTCTGTTTTTGACCTCGGAATGTGTAGATTTTAATCAAGTTATTTCGTCCAAGATACAATCAGAAACACGTGGTTTGTTGGAATATTCTTTGAGATTACATGCCACTGATGATAATGATTTGCGACGTTAGCGTATTTATAGATGCATATGCATATAAATGGTCTTTGATCTTCGTTATTCCTGTCGCGATCTTGCGCGATCATACACAGGCTCTTGGATTTTCATACTGTCAATGTAATTAGACAGTATGTATTCAGACTAAGTAGCAATAGGCAACGATTTTTTTCAAAACCGTTTTCCAGATATTCAGATGCAGTTACAGCAGCTTTAGGGTGTTAGGAATATGAAACAAAGTCAGTAGTAATGGCAGTGTTTGAAAAAAATGACGTTTTATTCAAATAATTGGACTGGGGTCAGGGGGTCGACAATTCGCAGTTTTTGAGGAATGGCAAAATTCTGACAACACAGCATAACGGCAAAGTTTTCGAATTCTTATGGGAAACCTATATGTTGTTCTCATCGGGAACGATCAATCTACATAATCAATGCAGAAATAGGAACTTTTCCTTCATAAAAATAGAAAATTTTGATCAAAATCCAAGTATACCCCCATCAAAAAGATGATTTTTTTCTTCTTTTTTTCAAGTATGTTGACAATATACTATAAAAACTTTTGGTATTTCTGTGTGTTATTTCTATTATCAGACACTATTGAATACATTTTGATAAAAAAAATTGAGACTTTTGTGTCAAATACGTGGAAATATTTCTTGATAACCAAACTATACCCCCTACCAAAATTTTTAAAAAGCTATTTTTTTTTCAACATTATGGAGCTATTCACGCAAAATACTACCTAACCTGCAGCAAAACTGTATATAGGTTTCATTGTCAGCCATTGGTGTATCGATATGAGAGCTGATATTTATTTTTTTTCAATTAATTCTTAGAAAATGGACAAAATATGAGTGTCAACCTTCACAAAGTTCATGAGCCAAACTATTTTCAAGTGTATGACATAACTATATCTCAATTAATGTTGGAGGCATTGTTTTATGTAAACATTGCAACATGATAAAGTATGGTTTGAAATAACTGGTTAAGTGGATAAACAAACCAGTACCCACCGTTCGCAACACAATATCATGTTATGGGCATTATGAGGCCATTATGATACGATTAATGATACTTTATGATGGCATGGTGGTAAAATATGCCCAAGAAGCTATTCTAACCACTCATTCGTACAGATCGACTAGTATCAGCACAAAATATTATTTTGCGTCATCATTCAAACGGGAACGGGACTACATGCCCCGAAACAACCCGCCCCTCTGCTATTTTCAGGGCGGGTTGTCCCGATAAATAAGGATGGGTTGTCCGGAAATTGTTAATAGTGATTATGTTCTTTGATGATATTTTATTAAAGATTTTGACCAACAAAACATGTGTTTTTCATTAATTATGTCAAAGCATTTTGCTTGTTGTCCAATTAATCCTCTTCACAAATCTCCATATTTCTACATGTATATTGTGTCTATGTTATATGTTTGATTGGAGGTGAGTATACAAACAGCCTTTGAGTGATGCTGACGGAACTGGGTATATTATCTCTTGAGTGTGGGTTATCTTCATTCTGCAAGCATGTTTCCTTGCATTCACTGCGATTTGGAGGTGCGAGAAGAAAGAAGAGACCAGCACAATGCACTGACAGACATCCAGCAGCAGCCCCAAATTAATCATTGTTCGTTTGTTAAACTTATTAAATTTTGTTTTTAATCTTCGTTCACGTTCATATTCATATTAGCCTATAAAAACCTATAAAGAACAACCTGGCAAGTTTCTTTAAACAAATATCTCATAATCCCGTCACACACACTAAATAAAAAGTTGCAAAATTAACCCCAAAAGTAGTTAATTTTTACTACTTTTGGTACTTCGTATTCATCCCGCTACCTTGGGAGGTTAATTTTACTACCTGGCGGGTAGCTAAAAAATTAAATACCTTTGGTAGTTAAAATAACTACCTTCAGTGGTTGAAATAACTACCTCTTGGGGCTATTTTAACTACCCAAAGGTAGGCTAAATTTTAACTACTTTAGGTAGTGGGATGAATATGAACTACCCAGTATTTAAATTTACTACCTGCGAGTTGGAATTTTTGCTACCTGCGGGTAGTTAATCTGATAACTACTATTGGTGGGAAATTATTCTACCTCGAGTGGTTGTTCTAGCTATTTTAATAGGTATTCAAAGGGGTCCAATCTAATCACTCAAAGTAGCTATTTAATCAACTTTTAGTGGATAATATTGCCTCTAAAGATATTAATGACATGTGGACCACAAAATATGACAATGGAGAAAATTTCAATATTTATTCAAAATAAACAAATATATATAGTTCAGAGCATTTGTGCTTTTAGCTTAAAATAAATTGCAACACAAGGCCTCTTACCAGGAATAAGTACATTAGCCTACACACACAAAAAAACAATGTAAATTTCGTGAAAATTTGACCAAGGGAATCTTTTTTTTTTTTTTTTTTTTAAATATATTTTTATTCAGAAAAAATCATTTATACAGTACACATTGTAGATACATTATCTCAATAAACTTGTTACACTAAATTAATTAAAGCATCATTGTCTCATATTGTCTGGGATTTTTTTTTTCTTTGGGGGGAGGGGAGGGGATTGGGCTGGCTTGAACTTAAAATTATCAAGAAATGTGTTGTTTCTTTGAATATATGTAATATATGTTAACCATATGTATGTAATTTTCTATCAAAGACTTAAATAGATAAAGAAAAACAACGTTCTAATTTGTTTGCAGGCAGATTGGATATGTATTTCGTTGGAATAGTTCCATTTTAAACCTTGTTATTATTATAACTATTGGCTGAATAATAGATTATTCAATTAAATATTTTAAGTATGACCATCTTTCTGTGAATTGTTTATATCGGCCTTGGTTATAATAACATATACGTTCAGCAAGGTAGTATGCCTTTAGTTCTCTTTGCAAGCATAGATAATTTGGTATGTGTTCATTTAATTTTGACCTATATATATGGTATCTGGTAAATAGAAGTAAAAATTGTATCCACGGTTCAAGGTTTTTCTCTGGTGTGTTGCTAAAAATAGCTATTATATTATTTAGTTTAATTCTTTGGCTTGTTAGATTGTATACCCACATCTCTACAGTCCGCCAAATTTTTTTTATGACATGACATTCCCAGAAGATATGAAGTATTGTTTCGATTTTGTTTTTACAGAATGTACATTTATTGCACACCCAATGGCTTATTTGTGCGAAATACGGCAAAATACTGAAGAATTGAAACGTTCAATAAAAAACTGTGTATTGTTCTTGAACAATACAAACCTATTACGTCAACAACGTCACTGGCGACGTCAACTTTAACAGAAAATGTCTTCGCAAAATTATGGGGTATAGTCAACATTAAACACACATTTGTTCAATTAAATACAACAATATCGACCTAAATGTTAGTACGTTACAAGCTGCAAGATTCAGAGTGTGCAATAAACATAGAACAACACAGTTGTGTGAACATGTTAACGTTATTGCACTCGTTGTCTTGACGCGAGGTAAAACTCGAACCTCCGGTTCTCGTTTTACCATCGCGTCACAACAAACTCGTGCAATAACGTTAAACAGTTCACACACTTGTGTCGTTCTATCTATGTATCTTCATCTTGGATGCCTATTATTTTCAAAAATTTATTTGTACATAGTATATGTGTGTTAATTCGATATTGAAACCATTTAAGTTTTGTATCTGTAACATTGTAAAAGGGACATTTAAAAACTTCTTTCCACCATTCCATGCTATATGTTTTGTTTAGTTTATCCTCCCATTTAGCTATTTGTTTGCTTTGATTTTCATATGGGATCATTATCTTATATACATTTTTTTTGCTAGTTGTATTTAGAATGTTTTTTAATTGGAATGGAATAAATGGATAATCCACAGTCATTTTGTTATCACATTTCTTTAATGATTTTTCGTAGTTTTTTATTAATTTTACGATTCCATGAAATGTTACAAAATTCAATTTTGATTTATATTTTAAAGTAAACTCATTGTATGACATGAAACTCTCAGATGGGATTTTAAAATCTGAAATAGTTACTATCCTTTCGGTCATAAACATGTTTATTCGTGGTTCAACAAATTTGGCTGTGGCATTAAAACCAATCAATGGTAGGGTATCAAAGTATATCTGACTTATAGGATGTGATTTATTACAGTATACCATCCATGCGTTAATTACATCTCTCCAGAAAGGATTATCAACAGCTTGAGCATGCTTCTTTAAAATAGATGGGGTCATTAGGTACCAACATGTATTAAATATGGGGGCAGAATTTTCAAGAATGATAGTCCATGATGTATCTTGAACTATACATCTTTTAATCCATGATATTTTCATTGAGTTCATAAATCCATTTAGATCAGTCATTGCACATCCACCATTTGTATAATCTTGTATAAGTTGTTTCCTACTAATTCTATCTGGACCATTCTTCCAAACAAAACCAAAAAGAGTTTTATTTAGTTCTTTAATGAATTGTGCTGGAGGGTTTGGTAATGCTAGGAATAAGTGTACAATTTTTGAAATAGCTAGGGATTTTACTACAGTTATCCTGCCCAGTGCAGTCAAGTTTCTTCTACCCCATGTTGAAAGTATGTTTTTTATTTTATTTAATCCATTAGAGAAATTTATATCGATCATTCTGTTAATATCGTGATTAAATTCAATACCCAATATTTTGAATGTTTCCGGATTCCATTTTAATTTCCACCTGTCACAAATAGTCTCTGTGCAATCTGATTTGGTACCTATCCAAACTGCCTGCGTTTTATTGTAATTAATTTTCAGTCCTGAAACGTGTTTAAATTTATCAAGGATATACATGGTTGCTTCCAGTGACTCGGGTGACCCGTCCAAAAATATGGATGTATCATCAGCGTATTGAGATATTCGTATATTTTTATTACCAACATTGATTCCATTAACTGTCTGAGAATTTCTCACCATAATACCTAGAATTTCACCACATAATAGAAATATATATGGGGATATAGGATCGCCTTGTCTGCACCCCCGCTCTAAGTTAAAAAATCTGGATATCTGACCATTCATGTTTATACATGACGATGAATCACAATAGAGGGTTTGTATATAATTGATGAACGTTTGACTAAACTTGAAATATTTCAAAACAGCGATAATAAATTTCCAAGAAATCGAATCAAACGCCTTCTCAAAATCAATCATTAGCATAAGTCCAGGTATTTTGTTTTTCTTTGTAAATGACATCATGTCCATCATAAGCCTTATGTTTTCCCCAATATATCTACCGGCTATAAATCCAGTTTGATCTGGATGTATTAATGCAGGTAAGAACTTTTTCAATCTATTTGATAACACTCCAGTAAGTATTTTGTATGTTACATTTAAGAGGGAGATCGGTCTCCAATTTTTCAGAAATTGTCTAGGTTTGTTATCTTTTGGTAACAGTGTGACAATACCCTGCCTTTGTGTAGTCGACAGCTTTCCTATACTTAAACCATAATTCATTGATCTGACCAGGTAGGCTCCCACATCAGTCCAAAATTTTTTGTAAAACTCTACACTGAAACCGTCATTTCCCGGGCATTTATTGTTTTTCATATTTTTAAGATAATTAAGCGCTTCACCGTATGTAATGGGATTATCCAAGTAGTCACAGTCTTTCTGTGTAAGTTTTGTTACATTTTTTTCCTTTATTTCATTCACATCTTTAAGTATTGCCTCAATATCAAGAGGTAGACTTTCATCGTCTTTATTTTTATATAGAGTTTCATAAAACTTGGTTGTTTCATCTAATATTTCATGTTGTTCATATATTGTTTCACCCGTCTCCCGTTCGAGCTTTTGGATTATTTTAGATGTAAAGTTACGCTTTTCTAAATTTAGAAAATATTTCGATGGTTTTTCACCATCGCATAGCCATCTTGCTCTTGATCTAACAAAAATGCCATTTAATTTCTCTTCTCTCAATGTTTCTAATTCATGTTTTATTTTTTTGCTTTCGGCTAACTCAGTTTCTGTTGGGTTAACTATTTGTTCTAACAGGTCTATTTTAGTTGTTAAGTCCAATTCTTTGCATTTTCTTTTTTTTGATAGATGAGCACAAAAAGGTATTGATGCACTGCGTATCTCCATTAGAACCATTTCAAAAAATAGTTGGTCATTTATACTAAATTGCACTACATTTTGGTCTATTTCCTCACTGTTTCTTGTTGTTGCATATTGGTTAATAACCTTTTTTATTGTGTCCTTCACTAACTGTATATATTCCTTATTTTTCAGCAATGAATTATTAAATTTCCAGAATCCTCTTTCTCTCTTAAAATTGTTAAATTTTAGTAATACTGATATTGCCGAATGGTCAGTTTTATATCCAGGTAGTATATCACAGTTTTCGACAGTGGGTATCAAATCTTGTGAAATTAGAAAAAAGTCTAATCGTGCTTGTTTGGTTGGGTTAGTTCGGCGCCATGTGAACCTTTGGGTATCAGGATTATTTTTACGCCAAACATCAATTAGATTTAATTCATCAATCATTTTAATAACTTCGTCTCGTGCATGTGGGTTATTTATATTAATATAGTTCATTTGATCAATGTTCGGATCCAAGATCAAGTTAAAATCACCACATATCACTATGTTACCATTGTCTTTTTCCTCTAAATATGTTCTGAGATCCTTATAGAAATTAGGTTCATCGTTATTCGGTCCGTATAAGTTTACTATTGTCATAGGTTTATTTTCTATTTCTGCATGGACTATTATGAGGTTACCAGCCTGGTCAGTTTTCGTATCAGTTAATTTAAAGCTGAAGTTGTTTTGTATTAATATCGCTACACCCCGTGATGAACTAGTATATGAGTTAAAGGCGATCTCATATCCCCATTCTGCCCTAATGGTATTTTCCATTTCTTTTTTAAAGTGTACATCCTGTAAACATATTAGACCATATTTCTTATCCCTTATATAATTAAAAACATCTCTTCGCTTTTTCCGGTCACCCAAGCCCCTGCAATTCATTGACATTATACTAACCATTATGTGTATGCACGTACTTCAACCTCATGATTACATACATCATTTTATTTGAATTTAAGTAAAGTCCGTTCAAGGCCCATAGGTGAGGGAGGGGGTTTGTATTAAATAATATTCCATTCATGGTTATTGCAAAGACAGAGAACCAATTCTCAATTGTCATCAAGCTGACAAACAAAACAACGGCATCGCGGCTGCGAAAATTATTAAAGTAAAGTGTATTTACATAATATCTCTCAATTTTAAAACACCAGTTTCCAAGGTCCATAACATATTAATTTGGTTGTTGCAAATAGAGTTATCCCTCTTCTACAAGAAGGCCTTATGTTCTATGTTATATCTGAATATTGATTGAATATAAGTCGATATTATAAAATTATTGTCTTATTTGGGGTATTGTGTATGTGAAATAATAAATTGAATTATTATATATTTGTGCTATTTACTGAGTTAGTACAAGAGTAACGTTTCATCATTTTCATATTGTGTCTGGAAAGACTGAACATGGATTTTTGGAAACGGTTGTAAAAATAAAGTACTCATTTAGATCTATGTCAATATTGAGTATACATATATAGTTCATTTATTGTCTCAATATAGATTTCTTGTAGTAAATATGAGCAACGCTTCAAACATTTGTCCTTCGATTTCTCTCTTTCGAGTCGTGATTTACTCATCGTTTGGCGGGACGTACGTTTCTAGGAATTTCTTGATAGTTTTATCAATGTTATCGCCGATATCGAACTTTACACGTCCTCCGGTGACCAGTTCCCCCCAGATGAAACCGTTTTTGTGGTGGGCGTACTTTATTCTCGGGTGTGCGAACAACCTGTTCATTAGGATGAGGTTCGGTCTTGTTACATCATCTCTGACGGTGAATAGATCTTTGAGCTTCTCACGCTGTTCGAAGACTTTGTCCCGGACTTCTCCTCTTACGAATTTCACGATGCACGGTTTCGGGGTGTCCCTTTTATTCGAAGGTAGCCGGTGTGCCGCCAATATGTCGTTTGGAGTTATTGTGACTTCACACTTCTCATTTACAACTTTGCAAATCCGGTCGGTCAAGTTTTCGTCTTCTATCGCCTTGAAGCCTAGGATTCTGATGTTTACTTTACGTGAATATTGTTCACCATTGTTCACTCTTGATTTTAAATTGTTTATTTCGTCTTCCATCTGAGAGTTTTCGCTTCTGTAGTGTTCGATCTCTTCTTTGATAAGCTCACGATCTTCCTCGACCCTTTCAAATCTGGCGTCAACCTCCTTTTTGTAGAACTCTATAGCGTCGTTCACATCGGTCATCAACTCTTTCTTCATTATCTCCATGTGCGATTTTATAAGGGTCTTCATGTCTTCTTTTGTCGGCAATTCCGCAATTTTCAACATAATGTCTGCCAGACAGGGCTCATTCTTCTGTTCAGAATCTTTAGAAGAGTCTTTAGACTTTAGGGAATCTTATCAGACATCAGACACTGAAACGTATTTTATCTAAATAATTGATAATGTCAAATTTTAAAAACAGCAATAAACTGAAATGGAGTGTCATTTCGTAGACTACACAAGACTCTATAAACAATTCCAAAGAACATACATGTACATGTTCAAAATATTGTTTTATAACTTTAACCGACAATAAAAAAGACGTAAGCACCATTCGAACATGATATCAGTCTTCAACCCAGAGAACATTGCGGGCATGGATTAGTATCCCTTGTCACCACTGGGCGGAGCCACTCTCCCGTATTCTTCATTAAGAGCATCGAAACAGTGCGTGGCATCCGAAATAGTATTATAGTCTATTTCATACCCTCTTTACGGGTTGAGTACCTTTAACTGATTACCCTTTGTCTTTGAAAAGCAGACTAAATTCATAAACGATGTGTACATCTGTTAGGAATTTCGTCGGCTTTTCAAAGAGACAGGCTATTTGGCCATGCGTTTTTCACAAGACAACATACCTGTTTCTTGCGTGCATGCATAATTCGTGTTTTATTGATAGTAATGATGAAAAGAGTAACGACATGTATAAATCGAATAATAAAAATGAAGTTAGTTTGCCGTATCGTAATCAGGATGGACTTCATTTTACCATCGACGTATATTCTAGATAATATAGATCGATGATTTTACCTACGGACTGTCCATTCTTGAAAGTGCAGCCTACTCGTATAGTAAAACTGGGAACTATGCTTGATTCATATCAAGGCGACGTCCAGTCGCGGGATGTTGGCCAGATTCTGTGCCGATGCCAGGGGCATACACTGGCGATGGCGGGGTTGTTGACGGGGGTGTCACGCGTGCAAATATATAGTGACATTAGCATTAACCTTCCTTTACTATTATAAAAATAAATTGAGTTCGTGTGTCTGTCAGGCAAAAGGCGACAAAACGACTGAAAATGTGTACATGGGGTCATAGCATGCACGTAACCCGGGGATTAAGGGCGCTAATGATGTTTATAACTTTGGCTATAAATTATATAGGCGATCAAACGGACGGGCAGATCGGCAGATTTAAAAATAATTGATAAATTTTTTTGGAATTTGGGAATAGATTTTTAAAACTTGTTTTGCTTTATCCTATTTTATGGACTATTATAATATTTAAGAAAGGTGTCAACACATTTGGTATTTTGAAAAATAGTGATTTTGAAGCCATTTTCACGAAGCTTGGTATTATTTCTTAAAAATGGGGAATGTGACCCTAAAAATAATATAATAAAAAAAAATCCCGGACCCCTGTGTCTTATATATATGTACTTTTAGTATTATGACCAATTTGTGCCAGGGGCCGGTGGTTGTACTATTCATGTGTGTTTCCGAATATGTTGATCGAATAAATGGGATTACCATTATTTGTGGCTGAGACATGAGAAGCTGCATAATTTTATTACGCCACCTGTGGTGTTTCTAGCTTCTGAGATTTTGATATTGCGTGGTGGACAGGGCGAATGTATTCTTGGAGATTGTTTGTACCTTACTTAACCGTACCGATAGAATCACGTAGATGCCGAAATTGTAAAGTTAACGCCACCGGTGTATAATACGTTTATGAAAATATGATAAATCGTATCGATAGAGTCAGGACAGGCTCAAATAAATTGTAAACTTAAAGTCACCGTTGTAATAATATGTTGTTGAAAATATAAATAATTTGATAGACTGAAAATAATATATAACCCATTGGGAGCCCCTGATGTATTCTTGTTTGTACCTTACTCAATCGTACCGATAGAATCACGTAGATGCTTAAATTGTAAAGTTAACGCCACCGGTGTATAATACGTTTTTGAAAATGTGTTAAATCGTATCGATAGAGTCAGGACAGGCTGAAATTGTAAACTTAAAGTCACTTGTTGTTGAAAATATAAATAATCTGTACACGCTGTAAATTTTTTATCGAAAACAAATTCAATTTCTTCCATCTAAAACATAATTACGCGCTGAACTCTGTCATTTTAAGAACATAGTAGTATTATACACATACACACCAAGTTTCAGCTCAAAATTTTGAAAAATGATCTAGGAAATAATTACGTGCTGTACCCTGTCATATTTGACCGGTTCTACCTGATAATTGTGTGACAGTACAGTCGCGTTACTTTATACGTCAACATTGGTCATTATCACTCGACAAATTTATTTCGGTCTATCGTATCAGTATCAACCCCTATTTCCCCCGCGTAGCCTGACTAAGTGTCTTTATCGCTCCACTAATTTGTATCGTTTCATCGGTATGAATTCCATATCCAATTATCCACATATAACCAACCCAACCTCTAATCCCGGTCCAATTTATTTATTTCTTTCATCGGTATATAGTCATGTTACGTAATATTTTATCTCGTGATACTTGTACTTATATGTCTATGGTATTACTATAGTATACCGTATATGTATATCAATTGCTATTCCTTTCTATATAATCCTGGTGCCAACTATAGAGATAATTTCAGACCCCCCCCCCCCCAATTTTATATAATTGCTGCTTTAGTAGTCACGATGCATTACATGGCAACATCGATCCACTAATTTATGTCAGTTCATCAACTTCATAGGTACAAACCCCTTTTTTCTCCGAGTCCATATAACCAACCCAACATCTTATAGAACTCCATAAATGACTATTCTGGCACTATATAGAGATGACTAAGATTCTGACACCCCCCTATTTTATAGCCTTGTTGCAACAGTAGAGTTGATATGCATAATATGTCAACATTGGTCGTTATTGCTCTACAAATTTATATCGGTTCAACCCTTAGTTCCCTGTATCGCCCACCCCTCCCTCAATTTATTTTTTCATTTGTATTATAGTCTCGTCACATACACATTTTATCTTTTGTAACTTTTGCTTCAAAGCGTCGAGATCCGCTTTTTGAAATGTAAGCAGGCTTCAAACTCATCTTATCCAAGAAAAACTCTGGTTACATAAAAAAAATTGTGTATACGGTGTACGCGCATTTGTAGCGTTAAAAACCAAAGGTCCCAAGTCAAGGTCCAAATCCCCAACACACTGATGTGAGGTTTAACTCCATCTACATACAGTAATGTCCAAAGTAATTCATCACTTAACCACAGCAAAATTGTGTGTATTTTTTCATGATTCTAAATCCTGAAAAATTACCCATAATTATGCTGTGGTTAAAGGGTCAATTACTTTGGGCATTACTGTAACCAATATAAGGATTTGAGGTTTAATGATAACTCAATCATCATACATTAATGTTCAAAGCAATTGACCACTTAACCACAGCAGAATAATGGGTAATTTGAGGATTGTAAATGCTGAAAAAATACATAATTCTGCTGTGGTTAAGTGGTCAATTACTTTGGGCATTACTGTAACCAATATAATGATTTGAGGTTTAATGATAACTCAATCCTCATACAGTAATGTCCAAAGTAATTGACCACAGCAAAATTATTGGTAAATATTCAGGATTTCAAATCCTGAAAAATTACCAATAATTCTGATGTGGTTAAGTGGTCAATTACTTTGGGTATTACTGTAACCAATACAAGGATGTGAGGTTTAATGAGAACTCCATCCATATAACTAATAATTATGTGTGAAAATCAAAACAAAATAAATTCCATGATGGCGTCCAATATGGACTGCCTAATTCTGCTCCAAAACATGTATATTCAATATATGGATGTTTATAGGGGGAAACCGATTATTTCAATGATATTTTCATTAACTGTGATCCAAAACCCGACTTACGGGAGCGTGTGACTGTATCTTAAGCATATGTACCTATTTAATGAGCCAACAATTGGAATCCCAACAGAGAAGATTGGCGTGGGTCCCTTGCGCGATCTGTCCATCGAAAACTATTTAGACATCTCAAGACACGTAAGACCCAATAAGTTAATATACAGAATAGATACATCTATTGCCTGAGTGACTAATATTTATATTTGTTACAATGAGGTCAAATAGTTGCGAAGCCAGCACCACAATTCTTTCCCTCCATAGTAAATCTTAAAACAACTTCTAAAGAATTAATAATTCACCTTATATTTGGTATGAAGCGTCCTTGGTTAACTGGAGTTCATATTTGTTAACATCACGTCACCAAGGTAATTACTTGCGAAGCCACAGCCACAACTATTTCCCTCCATAGTAATTATCAAAACAACTTCTTAAGAACAATTGACCAGGTCAGTCGCGCAATTATTGGAAGAGCCACGGTCAATAATTTTTTTTAAACCAAATGTTACATTTAAATTATTGCTTTATTTAACCAAAACAAAAATGAGAAAATTTAACTTTTACTACTTGCTAAATTTTATCTTTTAATTATTTCATTTAAATTTTAGTATTTACAGTATACTATGTCCAAGTCTTTATTATCTGTTGAGTGACCCCACAGTCGTTTACTTTGTTAGTAATAATTTGAAGGATTACTTGTTTAAACGCAATTGTTATCAAAATCTTTTATGTATTTGTTATAATTTCTATTTATATGTAATACCATAATCTTGTTGGCGTTACCATTTCTGACTATGGTTTTCTTGTATGTAATTGCCACCGGTGTAATATGTTCCTGTCCAATGGGGGGTTGCATTATGGGTAATTAGGTAGTCTCGTAACTGACTCATTCGTACCGATAGAGTCACGTACATTACTTTCCTTTGAAATTTCAACACGCGCCTCAGTCATTACATACCCCCACAGCAGAGTCATGTGTTGGGTTCTCTTCGCTTTCACATTTGGAATCGCCGTCATTACTTTCCTGTGCAATTTCATCACGCGCTTCAGTCAATGCATATCCCAAGAGATTCTGTCCTTTTTGTCCTGTGTACTAGGCTAGTAATTAGGTCGATGTAAAAGTAAAAATGGGTCGCTTTAAAAGCTGTAGTCTTACCCCGCGGAATAAAATAGTCCGACACAGATTAGCACATGTGCTGATATTGATATTACCACACCCTTTGGAAAGCATGCGATCATGTGGTATCAAAGATGGATTTCGACGAAATTTGATACTTAGGGATACTTGTGTCCGGGGAGTGTTTTGGACGGGTCAAATCATGACCACGACCTCACCTTGACCTTTAAAACAATTGACAAGGTCAAATTTGGTAAAACGGACGGATTTCGACGAAATTTGATACCTATGGCTACTTTTATCCGGGGAGTGTTTTGGACGGCGTGACCAAGACCTTCAATATGGCCAATCAAAGGTCAAATCGGGTAAAACGGATTGATTTCGACGAAATTTGATACCTAGGGGTACTTTTGTCAGGGGAGTGTTTTGGGCGGGTCAAATCATGACCATGACCTTGACTTTTAAAATAGTTAATTCAAGGTCAAATCGCGCCTTTCGCCGGAAATCAGATGGGAAACAGCTCGGACGAAGTGTAATAAAAAAAACAGCTTGAAGAATGTAATGTATAACACGAGAAACGGGAAAACTTGATATATGGAAGTATCCAAATTTCCCACATGGAATTTGAAAGCTAGTTTATATCATAATATTATAATTTCTATTTATGGCTAATAATATGATCTTGGTGGCGTTACCATTTCTGACTATGGTTTTCTTGTAAAATGTTGTGTACAGTATGAGTTTTTCTTTTACTCGTCCAGGTTGTGGTGAAAAGTCATATTGGACTCGACACTGGTGTGTCTCGTCCAATATGACTGTTCACCACAACCTGGACTCGTACAAGAAAAACACATACTGTACACAACATTGTATAATAACTTTATATTATTAGATAGTGGTTCTGCATACAGTATACGTAGCGAACACGCATCTCCAATGCTTAAGGCGGGACAATCGAGGGGTATCAAATATACAATGACAATTTATAATAACCATTAATACAATTGAAGTTTCAAAAAAAGAGAGAAAATGCATATATGGTACGTATATACAGAACATATTAATAGCAGTGAGTCAATCTGGCGAACTCCTGCCATGTTATCAGGTTACCGAACTTAAGTATACACCCAGCTATATACATGCAGGGAATCGGAACTTGTCAAATTTGGAACACGATACTCTAACAGCAGAATTGACATAGTCCACACGCTATCCACACCAACCACTAACATCGTCGTGTAAGAGCTATAATAAAGAGCGTTAATTTTACAATATACATGGTCGATAATCATGTACATTTACCTGTCGCTCGCCCTATATAGGAGACTATAACAACACACAGCTTCGTGGTTTTGAACCAAAGACCACATATCGCTTTAAGGACTGTACGCGGGTTTCAATTTGCGATCGACGATATAGCGTGTGTGCAATGTATATAGCACTTCAAATTAGTAACACGAGGTACGGCTTGCATGGGATTCGATCAGAGATCAGTGGCTGTAAAATATAAAACCTGTTTCAGTTCGTGACCATTGGCCTGTGTTTTGTTATGGCTACACATATAACAAATATCAATGTGTGAGATATCGTCGTTTGCATACGAACACCGACCTTAAAATCTGACCCACTACTGTGCGATTTGATCGGGGTAGCGATCACGGGTAGATACATTTGCTCGTGGTTCATCGATGTGGTTAGTCCACTATGTAGGGAGGAAAATTAGTTGAGCTGTAACATTATTTCATACAGTGGTGATTATATGTCGAGTATGAAGATATTGTATGCATTAATATAAGAATCAATTGATGTAATGATATATTGATATCAATATGGTTCCAAATCACGAGTATATATAATGCTGAAAGGAGTATGACAAACCCCCACCCTCCCTTAGTCACAATATGGCCCAACCTCACGCTTATCTCACCAAGGAGATACTTGTCATTTCAATTTCCTCATGTTGTGGTCAGTGGGATGTTGTTTTCCGATTTTCGGAAATTGGACACCGGATCAGCTGACCGGATTGCAGATTTCAATTGGATACCATGAGCTTCATCCATAGGATACGATATTCTATGCGTATATTTGCGCACGGATAAAATACAACAGGGACATTTCTTGTGAGAATATGGAGCTAGGTAACAAAGAACAAAACACAACCCCGGTCTCCTGAAATTATACAGTAAAAACAAATGCTGGCCATTCTTGGTGGGGTTTGAAGGGTCGAGTGTTATTGTATTACTACCAGTTTCTAGTTTCATTTTTAAAATATGATTTTTTGTTTAGTAATTATTTATGAGACTATATGGTCATCATAATCCATGATGTGACACATGTATTGTCAAGGGTGGTGTATAAAGGGTGATATAGTGTTCAATGAGGGTTTTTTTCTTTTTAGTTTGTTTGTTTGTTTTACAGGGAATATATGTAAACAAGACAAGAAATGTTAGATAAGAAGTATACACTGGTTGATATTGAGTATTTTTTGACATACATTATTTTAATTAGATATTCATTATTATTGATTCAATATAGTCTAGTATGGTATATGATACTTAGTCTGCACACGTGGCACATCTTATGGAAGTAAAATATGTTTACTGTATATATATATTAATTTGTTTCCCCAATATTTTTCAAAGATCCTCATTAGAGTTCATTAGATTTTGTTTGTGGATAGTTGATTGTGGGATGTGTGGGTTGTAGTAAAATTAGGACCTATTAGTATGATATTCATGAATAATACACTGATATTTCATATTTTGGAAATATAGATGGTTACCATTACACAACAATGTACATATACAATTCTGCACCATGGCTAATATTCTAGGATTTTCCTGGATCTAAAGTTTGGGGATTTTTCTTAATATTATGTATGACAGTATGATTATAGGCTAGTGTATAAACATCATCTTTGACCCCGTTTGTAGATTCTTTGTATGGCGTCTGTGACTTCTTTAGCTTGTTTTGTTGTGAGGGGTTCTGCCTCTTTATAGCGAGAGGCCACGTCCACAACTGTGAGGGCGTATTTGTACGTCTTGCGACATAGTCGATCATGGGGCAAAAAAAAGGAGACCAGCCTGATGTACTTCATTAGATATTGACACATCAAACTTTGGTTTTCGAGTTCATCAAAAAAGGGCTGAATACGATGCAATCTTGTCCATTGCCGTATTTGCAAGCTTTTTGTTCATTGCTTTCGAGCTCTTCGGGTATTCAAGCAGAGTCACGAGTCGCCAACAGACATCCCCGAGTGGTGGAGCCACATCAGGAAGACGTTTAATCTCGACCCATAGGTTTGTTGAGTCCGAAAATGTAAGGACTTCCTTCGCAAAGTGGAAGATCTCCCTCTCATCACTTCGCCACAGGTCGAGGGAATGTCTTGCCAAATCGATAATTGACATACATGTGCCAAGGGTAAAGGCCGGCGGGATTTTTGTGTTTACGGCGCAGAAGCCCACTTCTAGTATTGCACAATACAGTTCTTCGGGGAGACCCATTATGTGGTATAGAACAGGGCTTCTTTGTCTATAATCCGCTTGCCGAATGACCCCAAAATGACTCGTTCCCATCTACATGTCAATATTAACATCCATGACAAATTTCATGTTGATCAGACGAACAGTAGGACCTGTAGCCCCTGCTAATGGATTGAATTTTGAAATCCAAGATGGCCACTGGCGGCCATGTTTTTTTCCGAATGACCCCAAAATGACTCGTTCCCATCTGCATGTCAATGTCAACAGCTGTGACAAATTTTATATAGATCCGACCAAAGGTACCACCTGTAGCCCGTGCTAAAGGAAATTGTTGACGAATCACGCACATACACACGGACGATGGACGACAAAGCCATGGCAATAGCTCAAAGATATCTCCAAATGAATCCATCGGCACACCATGCAGACCACAATTATTGGGGAAGTGTTTTGAAAATTTACAGGCATATTTGGGGTCACCTCTAGATGGGAGCGGCCATCTTCTATTTTACTCTTTTTATTACCACATCCTTTGACACACCCTACAGGCCACATCCCTCATCTGACAGTCACCAAATTTCATATGGATCCTTGGGGTGACCTCTAGTTCTATTTATTTTGGTTTATATAGTCATCAAACAGCGAGAAATACACTTTTTCTGAGTCAGGCTTGGGAAGGGGTGGGGGAAGATGTACATGCCTGGACCCCCCCCCCCCCCCCCCCAGCAGCTTACATATGGCAAAACAAACAGCAAGATATTCTGGTTTTTTTTGTCTATATGGTCATGAAACAGTGTGTGGGGTCTCTATTTGTTTGCCATAGGTAGACTGCTGGGACTGGACGCTGCCCCCCCCCCCCTTTCCAAGCATGCATGACTCATGCAATGTTTTCTCAGAAAATATGCATTCATTGCTGTTTCATGAATGTATATAGACCAACACAAGCATAAAATTATTGCTGATTTTTTGCCATAGGTAGGCTGCTGGGTGAGGGGGAGATATCCATGCCCGAACATGCGCACCCTGACTCGAGCAACGTTTATTTTCCTCACCATAGAAACCAAATAAGTAGAAAATATAGTGTTGACTCTGGTTGACTTGAATTAAAATAACTAAAAGTTTTGCTTGCAATGAAATAATTATTCTAAAAGAAAAACGTTCTCACCTCGGAAATAAAACCTAAACAATTTTTTTCTCACCAATTCGGGATAAAATAATGTCAAATCGATGAACAGTGTTTTTTGTCATGAGCAGGGGGAGGCTGTTGATATATACAGGGTGGGGGAGATGTCATGGTACACAAGTAGACACAATAATTCATGCAGTCTTGCAGCTTCCACAATCTTGGAGACTGAAGAGCTCATAAAGACAGTGATATTGACAATGCCGATTGATGTGCTTGCTAAACGCAGATGTTAATTTCACAAAACAGATGTAGAACGGTACAACTGTTGTTACTTTCATTGACTATAGTAGATGTGTCTGTCCCCTGTTGAGCAGTTGTTTATTTATAAACTATTGCAGTTTATAATTATTTCTAGAAATTAGGTCTATCTAGTCCAGGAGATATTGGTCGACCTCTGCACCCCCCCCCCCCCAGGACTCAACTTCACCCCACTAATTTTCTTCCTTAAGGTATCCTCTAATTTTTTTCACTTATTAACAAGAAAAAAAAGTGGCCGCAGAGACTCCAGACAAGATGGCGTCCATCATAGCGGCCATTTTTTTTAAATGCACCATGTCTATTTGATCGCCGTTATAGTAAAGATGATATCACATGCGGTCTTGTTTTCAACTCGATTCGTTATGCTAATATACAGCCCTTACAAATTAGCCAAAAATCCGACACCAGAATCCAATATGGCGGCCAAGATGGCCGCCGAAATGTGAAAATATGCTATTTTTCTGACATGTTACCACCTTTCGTTTGTCTCTGTGGGAACATATTGGCATCTTTGCGTCATGTTATACATTTATCATATAGAGGAGTCATTTTCGACCACATGGGGACCATAATATACATTCATTGCGGGATATTTTTGTCCGATATCACGTTTTCCCAAATGCCGGTATAATAGGTCAAAGCCGAATCTAAGTTAATAACGCGATGTAATGTTTCGAATCAATGAATGTTATTGCTATTATAACAACAACCATACATATATATGTGCAGGAGATACCCCAGCTATGATTCCTCTTATACCTGAGTTGAGGAATATTTACCCAAATCCAAGATGGCGGCCAAAATGGCCACCAGAAATAAAAAATCGCCGATTTTAACATCAGTGAGCATTATTGTCATGAAAACTCCACACCTGCTTACTATTGTGAGTTGGAAACACCTAGGCCAAGAACTTTCCTTGTACCATATCCAAATAAAAGTACCCCAAATCCAAAATGGCGCCCACAATGGCGGACAGATTTGGAAAAATCACCGACATTCCCTCATATTCACATCATTGGGCATTATTGTCGAGACAACTCCATCCATGCTTACAGTTGAGTTGGAAATACTGAGGTGAAGTAATTACCTTACATCTCAAGCAAGAAATGGTTTTCCAAATCGAAGATGGCGGCCAAAATGGCGACCGAAATTTGAAAATACGCCTACATTCCTTTACTTTCTTAGGATGGGCGTTATTGTTTCGCGATTTCTACCCACCATTACATGTTGATATGTATGAATTATTCATTAGGGTTTGGCAATTGATACTCACAGTCAAAATGGCGGCCAAACTGGCGGCCAGAAATTGAAAAGAAGCCGATATTATCACATACTAATTTCAACTTTTGTCATAATATCGATTTGTATAGACGAAACGGTACATAATATAAGCCATATACTAGTTCCAATGTAAGTCGTAGCCTTTTGGAATGATGAAAACCCACAATCGCGATGTGGCATTTCAAAATCCATTCTCCACTAAGGGCTCATACTGGACGTAACCGTATATAGGTGCGCCGAATAGTCATATTATGACTTCCAAGAATCAAAACAACAGTAACTGAGCTTATTCTGAATTGCCACATTCAGCATGATCTAGACCCGTTTCCGTCTCTTCGTCAGATTAATCTATCTCGCTCACAACAACAGTTTTCTACACTTCTTTGTAGAAGGGTCCCACTAATCGGAATGTTTCAAACAATACATATGCCGGTGTCCAGCTCACGTGTTTGTTTCGAAAGCTTGGAATTCTTAGCGAGCTTCATTCGTGGTATAGCTTATGGTATAATTCAGATGCTACATATGGGGTATAGGCGTCATCTTGTGCGATACACTAGAAAGGTATTCGGTCGATGAGTATACTAGCTTTCAGAAGGACCTATCTATCTGCGTATTGTCAGCTTTGGTGGCCCAATGGGGATAACAACGTGTACACCTGGTGATCTTCCCAAACAGCCACTTCCCAATATATGGTTCATCAATTCGCATACTCATCTAATGCACTGACGTACCCGGACAACTTCTGAATATGGCTTCGAATGTTGAAAGCCCGACATTTGACGGATGCATTTCTGCTAAGGCGTAGAAGACCATAATGCATGATATACCCAAACTCCTTGAACATGATCATAAGAACAAGCTTGTTGGCGTCCAGCAATCATCTAACCGAACAGATCCAAGCAGATGATAACAATACACACGGTGCTAGTTTGTGGGTATGTGTCATGATAGTGGAAATGAAATTGGACCATGACTGCACCGCCCCTTATTTTGTTATGTTTTAGATTCAGAAAGGATCTCATGTGTGGCTTTGCTTTCCTTGTATGCTAAGATTGTATGATCCCATCCGTTTGGAAGCCGTTCTTAAACAGCTGGACCAGGCGTGTGCCATTGGCTACTGCTATATAAGCGCCACAAAGACTGGAGTATAGTCTTGAAGGCAATACCTTTGATAGTTTGATATGTCATACTCACGCTGGGTGGTATGGTTCAAGAAAGTACAAATGTTCTTGTATTCAGTTCAACAAACGTTGGTACACCAAGTGATTTCTTGGTAACATCACCATTGGGAACATTTTCCTGCATGAGACATTAACTGCTATATTCTAAAGTTATATATATAAAGCTATATGACCATAAAGGTCGCGTTTCCCAACGTCCACAGCCATTGCCATCGAGACTGTAAATTGTTCTTTAAATACATAGTGAAATAAATGCACCACCGTTCCTGACATTTTCTTGAATAATACCGCCAACATACTAACACTAACCCTGAGAGAGGATAACAAAAAACGCATACATTCATGCTATAAAGACATTATCCTTCAGTCCATCCGACTGTTTTGAGGGAGGCTAGCATAGTATTACCCAGACAAAAATGTACGTAGTTGAATCAGAAAGGCTTCGAAACGGATGTGGAAATACAATCTTACCACACCAAATAAAACCGACACGCATGACATTCTATATCTTAAACATGCACCAGGTGTAGGGGTAGTGTATACCGTGGCCCATTTCATTCCCACTATCATGGCGCATGTCCATAAACTAGCACCGCGAGCATTGTTCCTCTCTGTTGGGAGATATTCGACGAGACAAATGCGGGACGTCACACAGGTTGCTTCGGATCATGGTCAAGAAGTGTGGTAGTCTACACTATGGTCTTCTCCTTAGCATATAGACATCTGTCCAAGGGAATGAGACAGCTAGCAACCTTCGAAACACTGTCGAAGTTGTCCACATATGCCAATACGTTCGCTGAGTTGGTGAGTTGACGAACCATCTATTGAGAAGTGACTAGCTAACTGGTTCGCCAGGTGTACATGTCGTTATCCCCATATGGTATGAGACACATACATAGAGATGACCTTATGTAAGCTTGTATACTCATCGGTCATATGCCTTCATAGTTCAAGATGACGCACAAATATATTGAGCAAATATTTAAAATCGTAAGCTAGACACCAGAAAATGAATTGTTTGAAACGTTATGATTAGAGGGACCCTACTCCCAGGAAGTGGTGAATACTTTGTCGGTGTGAGCTACCTAGATTTATCAGACAAAGAAATGGAAGCTGGTCCAGATAATTATGAACGTGACGTGGCAAATCAGAATCTGTTATCAGGTAATTGTTCTGATATAACTATTCGGCGCACCTACGCTTACGGCCATTATCGGCGCTAAGTGGGGAATGGATTCCGAAATGCCACATCGCGATATTAATTGTGGTTTTCATCTTTCCAGAAGGATACGAGCTATGTTATGCGTTTTGATACCTTCAAGTTGAACTACATGTAGTAGATGGTGTATGTACAGTTTCGTCCATACATACCGATATTATGACAAAAAGTTGAAATTAAGATGTGAAAATATCGATTTCTTTTCAATTTGTAGCCGCCAATTTAGCAGCGATCTTGGCTGTGAGTATCAATTGCCAAACCCTAATGAATACTTCATGTCACTATTCCATATCAACATGTAATGGTGGATAGAAATCGCGAAACAATAACGCCCATCGTAAGAAAGTAAAGGAATGTAGACTTGTTTTCAAATTTCGGTCGCCATTTTGGCCGCCATCTACGATTTAGAAAACAATTTCTTGCATGAGATGTAAGGTAATAACTTTACCTCAGTATTTCCAACTCAACTGTAAGCATGGGTGGAGTTGTCTTGACAATAATGCCCAATGATGTGAATATGAGGGAATTTCGGTGATTTTTCCAAATCTGTCCGCCATTGTGGGTGCCATTTTGGATTTGGGGCACTTTTATTTGGATATGGTACAAGGAAAGTTCTTCGCCTAAGTGTTTCCAACTCACAATAGTAAGCAGGTGTGGAGTTTTCATGACAATAATGCTCACTGATGTTAAAATCGGAGATTTTCGGCGATTTTTTATTTCTGGTGGCCATTTTGGCCGCCATCTTGGATTTGGGTAAATATTCCTCAACTCAGGTATAAGAGGAATCATAGCTCGAGTATCTCCTGCACATATATATGTATGGGTGTTGTTATAATAGCAATAACATTCATTGATTCGAAACATTACATCGCGTTATTAACGTAGATTCGGCTTTGACCTATTATACCGGCATTTGGGAAAACGTGATATCGGACAAAAAAATCCCGCAATGAATGTATATTATGGTCCCCATGTGGTCGAAAATGACTCCTCTATATGATAAATGTATAACATGACGCAAAGATGCCAATATTTTCACACAGAGACAAACGAAAGGTGGTAACATGTCAGAATAATAGCATATTTTCACATTTCGGCGGCCATCTTGGCCGCCATATTGGATTCTGGTGTCGGAATTTTGGCTAATTTGTAAGGGCTGTATATTAGCATAACGAATCGAGCTGAAAACAAGACCGCATGTGATATCATCTTTACTATAACGGCGATCAAAGAGACATGGTGCATTTTAAAAAAATGGCCGCCATGATGGCCGCCATCTTGTCTGGAGTCTCTGCGGCCACTTTTTTTTCTTGTTAACAAGTGAACAAAATTATAGGAGACCTTAAGGAAGAAAATTAGTTGGGTGAAGTTGAGTCCTGGGGGGGGGGGGGGGTGCAGAGGTCGACCAATATCTCCTGGACTAATCCAGATTCGTGAAATTTATTGTGTACCCCATCCTGTCGGAATTTTCATCTGCAACTCACATTTTTTTCACTTTGAGACATGTAACATGTTGGACACAGGGATAAAGTTGTGTTGGTGCTCATTCACCCATTCTTTCATTCACACCAAATTAAAAAAATATAGACTTGCCGGCTACCAGGAATAATGAATGTATGATGACTTACAAATGATTATTAACCAACTGCTGGGCGATTTCATATCAAAAGTAAACTCTTGGTTCTGATTTTATGATAATTTATTAATTTGTCAAGACAATAGATTTTACATAAAGGAACAAATGAAAATATAAATGATGTGATTTAAATTCTATTTCAACAAGAGAAGACAATGAGATGAGATCTCATAAAAAGTATGTAGAGAAATAATACAGCACATGTGTATGTTGTTTGGCATCTTGTAATTCTATCATAGATGCATAGAAGGTAACTTCAAGGGCGAGTATGACACCCATGAAATCCTTTTGAGGCGATAAATTTGTATCACATTGGTAACTGTACCCTAAATCCAGTAATGTATGGGACCGTTTCCTTTTATACTCAACGGAATATATACAAGAAATGAATTTGAGCCATGGATGAGTGCAAAATACAGTCATGTATTCTATGAACGATGCAGACAACATGGTAATTATAATGAATTTGAATTTATGACTCATAAACTCATTTTCATTATAATTACCATGTTGTCTAAACACCATTCATAGAGCGCATAAGTGTATTTTGCACTATCCATGGCTCAAATTCATTCATTTCTTGTATATATTCTGATGAGTATAAATGGAGATACCCCTTTATGTCTGTATATTAGTACAATATTTAGTGATCATCAGATTATTTCCATCCTGGGAATGTGGCAAAGTAAATAAACACCTCAAAATAAGTAAGTTCCCACTAGTGTAAAAACAATTAATTGACATAGACTAGAATTTCGACGATAATCGATTAGCAATCTCCAAGTCGACTAATAGCATATTTCCCAGAAAGGTATAGATAAACGTTTCATTGGTAGCAATCATTGATGCATGCAATATACTTCATATTTATCATCGCCGGCCCGTGTTACAACAAGACTTTAATTGAGGCACCATTCCTTCATTGTAAAGAATTTACACTGGATTTAATCAAGCCTTGAAATAGGGTCTCTGTCAATTGCAGAATGAGGTCCCCAGAGGGTGAATTTAGTGATGCTACCCCGCTATGCGGGGTAGCATCACTAAATTCACCCTCTGGGGACCTTATTCTGCAAATAACAGACACCCTATTTCAAGGCTTGGATTTAATACTGTCATTGAGACTGCTAGACCCCGAAGCCACGACAAATAGTTTTTGCGGCTGGCTCAACCAATTTCTATATTAGCTAAGCCGGCTCAGTAGCGACGTTCATGGCTGACAAAATATGGCTGAAAGGTTATCATTCAGCTTATTTTAATTCCGAAATTTTCCTAATTCCCAGTTATATACGCCGTTTGTTTTAGCGTTTGTGGTGAACCGGTAGAATTCCAGACCACATGTGCTCTTTTTGTGTTGGGCTTTTCCATTATGGCGAAATTACACAAAGGACTGGCATGGATGTACTATATATGTAGTTTCCCATCTAATCGGCATAAGTTACATTAGGACTTCTGTCGACTTCAGACTGCTAGATCATCACTGGCATCTTGGGATATATATGCATGTATCATTGAATGATGAATCCGATAGTAATGATATAATACTTCAAACTATTTTCTATTGTCTTCTACAGGTTATGTGCATATATGGACAAATGCCAATGATGTCTGATACTGAGTCGTGTCGAAATAAACAATTTATACTTTAACACCTTCAATACTGAATGGATGCTCCCATTCAGTTGTATGAAAGCATGCAATGGAATAGTCTATTCAACATAGCCTAGGTGTTCTGATAATATAACAACCATGCCGTGTCCATGCGAGTATGCCAAAATATAGGCAATGCGATTCACAGTACTGTTGTGCTTGACATATAAGCCCATGCGTACGGCTCAGCCATTTTACAATTCCGGCGGCGGAGATTTCTTCATGTGGCTGGCGTTAGAGATAATATGGCTGGCGGTGGCTTGTGGCCAACATGGCTGGCGGCGGCGGTGTGCGATGGCGGCTTCGGTCTCTAGAGACTGCCAATTCCTCTAACAATGACATATCGTTTATGTGTTATTATCCACAGTTTTGTAGACTGCGCACTCTCTTTGGTACCAAGGCATGTCGTTAAACGAAAATTCTGAAATTGAACATGACCAAATATCCAGTTTGCGTAAAAATGTTCTCTTAGTGAAAAGGGTAATTTTGTGATTTTTGGAAATACGCCTCATCCCATTCAATTGGTATTCATTCCAGCATGTAGTCACTCAATATATCATTAGTTATCAGATGCGTTAGTCAGATATAAAAGATTATTTTCCCAAAGTTTCATCGCATTCTGATCATGACATATACTTGAAAATATCAGGGTGGACTTAAATTTGTTTATGTTGAGTTTAAAGTAAGCCTTGAACTTTAAAAGTAGCTTTGAAAAATTGCTGTATCATTTTCCAAGTTCACTTAGAAATAACCACAACTTTTGGTGAAGGCCTCATGGCCAACAAAGCTTTCAATAAAATTGCAATCGCCACAACTTGCAGATAATAAATTGCAATGTCTTACATTGTATCCCAATCATGTTATCTTTTAAATATGATCAATGATTAGTCTGATTTATTTTACATAAAAAAGTTCTCATTTCTAGTGAAAACAAAAATAGACGGAACACATACCAAAGGTAACTTATAACAAAGAATTTCACATTTCCTTGAGTGATGTAAACTTGGGGAAAGTTTACCGTCGTCACTAGTGGGGTTAAAGATGGTCCATCTCTTCCTAAACACGTTTTATATAGTATCAGCAGTACAAAATAATAAATTTGAGTCAAAGACACCTGTCCAGAAATGCTTCCATCAATTAATATTGATTTGATAATGTTATTTTCTTATATAATGTGATAATCAATTGGGACATTTTTTCATTACCATTTTTGGGACAGACCGTCATAAACCTTTCAGGCGATCTCAGATAGAGATCTCCCGCATGCTGCACTCCGCATGTTTCCACGGGCCGTAAAATATCCCAAATTCGTTGTATATATTGTATTAGAAAATTATAAACAAAATCAATATTAATTGATACTTGCGTTTCCGGACAGGGGTCTGCTAGTCATATTTATTATTTTAAAACCTGGAAACTCTATCAAACTTGTTATAGGAAGAGATAGACCATCTTTACGTTACATTACGGTAAGGTCACCTTGGGATAAATCTTGATGTAGAATGAACGCTTATGGTGATTCCTAATGTAGAAATTCCTGGTGATAAAATATGAGAGTAAGCAGGGATGCACAAATATAATTTTTGGACATTTTTTTTTAATTTACCAGCACGTCAAGGTTAGCACATTCAACTTTGGGTAACCCTATTTTCAATGTGAATTAAAGTAAAAAAAAATGCACATAACTCCATCAAAAATCATTGGGGCGCGACCAAAATCAAACTTGACCTCAATAATGTGATGGTTATTCCCCGTTCCAAGTTTCGTTTCGATAGGATAATATGAACTGAAATTAATGTCTGGACAAGGAATGGGACGAACGGATGGATGTAGCTGATTACAATAGTCCTCCGAAAATTTAGGGGAAAGCACAATCTTGCATTGATACAGATAAAGAGGGAATTTCAATGGTACTATTGTTTAACCCTTTCTTTACTAAATCGATTCTCCCAATCAGTTATGAAAGTATACATTGGAATGGTATATCATTCATTTGAAGGGGTCTTCAAGAAATGTAGACAGACAAAAAGATAAATATACTATTAATTGGTGGGAAATGCAGTGGGAAATGTTCAGATAATAAGTTCAACATATAGTAATTTTGTTGAACTTATTATTTGAACATTTCCTAAAGGGAACTAGTGGTCTGTGAGTATTTAGTATAGAAAGGGATAACTAATGTGTGAACATTTTAAATTTGTGCATCCCTTATAATAGGCTACATGTTTATGACAAATGAAACTTCTATGATAAAGCAAATAGACACCTTTCGCATAATGAACGATGATAGACGACCACGAGTCAGCTTGTGAGACATTCGTGATTGTCACTCACAGTAAGGGGATTACGGGTCATCGTGCCATTATTATTTTGTACTTAATTCCAAGTCTTGAAATAGTGTGTCTGTCATTTGCAGAATGAGGTCCTCAGAGGGTGAATTTAGTTATGCTACCCCGCATAGCGCGCTAGCATCACTTCACCAAATTCACCCTCTGGGGACCTCATTCTGCTTACACCTCAGCAGAATGAGGTTCCCAGAGGGTGAATTTGGTGATGCTAACCCGCTATGTGGGGTAGCATCACTAAATTCACCCTCTGAGGACCTCATTCTGCAAATGACAGACACACTATTTCAAGGCTTGCATAATTCTGCTGTTATCAGGTCATAGCTTAGCGATTTGTGTTTCGCAAGATTCTCTTACTTCGCGACGACGAATGATTTGACTGCCACTAATACATAAAAATAAAGGCCACATGGTGATCGTAATATAAGGACATAATCTCAGAGTCATCTCCCACATTGATGAACTGAGAAACGATCGCAAACTTATTTCTATATGGTGTATTTGTGAGTTTTGTTGAAAATCCCAAACCGTAATCGTAACAATGGATAGAACACAAATTTTAGTGACGTAGTACCCTGTTCATAATAGCAACCACCAGCGCACCGCAGGCGTACGTGGTTGTCTATACCTTAGGCGCAGGTGAATGAAGTCATGGATTTTTTTTATATATCTATCAGTGATTTTTCAGATCGCGGGTATGGATTTTGGAGAAATTGTCAATTGACTTCCGATTAGCAACTGTGTGGAGATTACCAAAACGAGAAATCGGGAATGGGCCATCGTGATGAAAGTTAAATTAGCTACTTCAGACTTTTAGACACAGAATTCCCATGTGATTTCGGACTATTAGATTCATTTGGATCAATTTCGTTGGTTAGCTTAATGAAAACCGATGAAGACGTCATAACAAGGTTTCTGAATTCATTTTGGATTTGTGGGCCAGATTGCACAATCCATGAGAAGTCTTGTCATGTCGTCTCCATCTTGACCACTGTCTGATGTTACATACATTATTGTTAGCGTTATGTAGCTAGCTGATAAAAGGAACATTTGAGGCACAGCATGTGTGGTTGCTAACTAAGTGCCACGTACGATTCATATTAATTATCTGTTGTCGTTCATTATGCGAAAGGTGTCTAAAACAAGAACAGCAAAGCTTATAGTATATTCGTATAAAAATATCAACCAATAGCTCCCACATTGTACAACATTGCTTCTACCAGCTATACAGAAGGCAGCAGGCACAAGCAGATATACATGTACCACTGAATATGAGAACATCTAGCAGGATAAGGGTAATTGTAATTCAATTGAGTATTTGTCACTAAAAACAAGCATTCTGATTGGCCGAGAGCGGCTAACTTTCGTTTTCGATTCACCGACATCGGCCGCTTCAGCGTGCATCAAATCTGAATGTAGCACGCTCAAATTCATCGGCGCAGAACGAGTAGCGAAACGAGCACACCCGCACGTTGTTGTCTATAGATACCGTTCATCAGCCACTTCAGCGTGCATCAAATCCGAATATGACACGGTACAATTTCATCGGCGCAGAACGGAGTAGCGAAACGAGCCAACCAGCCCCACAGGAAATGGTTACGGAGCAGTGTTCCGAGTAACGCAATGAACAAACCCAATAATTTGTGCACGGTGACAACGGCGAAATTAAAGTCTCGATTCGTGTCATGAAAATGACTAAATGATACTTTTTATACAGTTTTTTTGCAAATTCCTTGCTAGATTGAATTACAATGGAGATAAACGTACCCTGTTGAGTTGTACATTCTGGGATTCGAGCATGAAAACAGTTTGTGAACTCGCCGGCAAGCCGGCTCGTTCACAAACTGTTTTCATGCTCGAATCCCAGAATGTACAACTCAACAGGGTATGTTTATCTCCTAAACAGTCTAATGTTTCATGATTTGAACATATGAACAATGAGGCAATAAAAAAAAATACCTTCGTATTTAAATTCGCGCAGTACTATTTTTGGTGCAGCCAGTGTTGCATGATTATAAAACTGAGCGAAAAATAGTATGAACATACAGTAATGCCCTAAATAATCGACTCCTTAATCCACAGCAGAATTATGGGTAATTTTTCAGGATTTAGTCGGAAATATGACTTGTTGCCATTCATCAGAATGCTCTCAGTGAGAGCTTTCCAATGAATGGCAACAAGCCATATTTCCGACCAAATCCTGAAAAGTTACCCATAATTCTGCTGTGGTTAAGGAGTCGATTAGTTAGGGCATTACTGTACATAACAAAATTAAATAAATCTGAGGTGGGTCGAAATCAAGCCTGAGTTTAGTGTGCCCGGTCATTTGCTGAATGAGGTCCCCAGAGGGTGAATTTAGTGACACTCTCACTCAGCGGGCTAGCATCATCAAAATTACCATCTTGGGACCTCATTCTGCATGGCCTCATCTGCTATGGGAGACAAACTCAGATTGAAGTTTCCAACTGGTGAATATTGTGATGTACACCCATTGGGAACCTCGATTATGCAATGTGTCGTCTGCCAATTTGGGGATACTATGTATAGAGAAACTAAACTAAAAAAGAAATAGAATCTATGTGAAGATGTTCCTATAGAAATTTGATAATGAAGAAACTTTCCAGAGAAGATGAGACCTATTAACAGGGTCAGCGCTCGCCCGAAATTTACTTTTTAAATATTTTGCCAAATGAAAATAATTTTTGCCAAACGCTGTTAGAAGTTGCCAAATATTGTCAGTTTCTACACAATTGTGTCTTTTGTTTTGAGTATTTCCACAAACGCTGCTTGAGTTGAGCATTAATAATTCTCGCCTCTATACTTGGGTTTATCATAGAACAATAAACCAACTGCATAACAATGAAATTGTAGAAGGGTTTCATAATCAGAAAGCCAGATCGAAAGAGAGGATTAGCTTTGTAAACACCACCACCAGACATACTAGCATATCGTCCACCCCTCGATACTGATATCAGATTAACTACATCTTGATAGAGGTGTTAACTTTTCATAATCGTTTAAATCACCAGTAATACCATTAATGAAAGAGTTTCTTGAAATGAGCAGTATTGGTTGACAAATATTATTAAATTTTCTTGAGGAATCAAACGTGACTTGCCAAAATTTTTGCCAAATGTGAAATATTTTTGCCATTGGCAAAATTGGTAAGTGCCAGCGCGAACCCTGTCTATTAAGCAGAATAAGGTCCCCAGAGGGTGAATTTAGTAATGCTAGTGCCGCTAGCTGCACTAAATTCACCATCTGGGACCTCATTTTGCATATGACAGCCACCTTATTCTCAGGCCTGGTCGAAATATAGGAGGGGATAATCTAGGTATTTATTTTGTATGGCCTAAGCAGAGAAAAACAATACAAATATGAACATATAATGTTTGATGTGCCACAGAAGTCAGATACCAATACTTGTAACAGCAATAACTTGCATATCATATAATCTCCAGCTACACAGCTACAAGTAACTAACTTGTTTTATTCTATTGAGATAAAATTGAACAAGAGGTTGCACCACGGGTGCCCGCATACGCTCACATCAGGACAGGATACAGACAGGAAAAAACCCACATTTGAAGACAAAATATCAACTTTCCAAAAAAGAAAAGAATTTTTGAACAGAAAAACCAACTTCAGTAGGCAATCCCGATGGTGAACCTCCCCATACAACCCTGGATAGAGTGTGAGCAGAATATCTAAACTTAGGTGAAATCTCATGTCTGGATATCTTTTTAACCTACAGTAATGCCCTAAGTAATCGACTCTTTAACTACAGCAGAATGATGGGTAACTTTTCTGGATTTAGTCGGAAATATGGCTTGTTGCCATTCATCGGAAAGCTCTCGGGGAGAGCTTTCCGATGAATGGCAACAAGCCATATTTCCGACTAAATCCTGAAAAGTTACCCATCATTCTCCCTGAGAGCTTTCCGATGAATGGCAACAAGCCATATTTCCGACTAAATCCTGAAAAGTTACCCATAATTCTGCTGTAGTTAAAGAGTCGATTACTTAGGGCATTTACTGTATTCTATACTAAATGGATTCTCCCATTCAGTTATAAAAGTATACATTGGAGTGGTCTATTATTCATTTGGAGGGGTGTTCAGGTAATAAAAGCAGACAAGAGACAGATAACACAAGAGCAAAAGGATTCACAATCATTGGGGAGATGTTCAGAAAATAAGTTTAACAAACGTACATAGGTCGTTTGTTGAACTTATTATCTGAACATTTCCTAAGGGATCTGCTCATCAATGCGTATTTAGTATAGAAAGGTTTGAGTTTGTTTACATGATTTAACCCTTTGAGTGCCAGGTCGATTTTTGTATCAACCCATATACCCTGTGCCAATGCATTCTCTTATATATGCGAGTCGGCCATAGGTCGCCTCACATATATAAGAGAATGCATTGGCCAAACAATTTTTTATTTTTTTTTTACAATTTTAATAATTTATTCTTATATTCTTTAACAGACTTATTTTGTAGGTTTAGGGCCGATGAGAACGGCCCCTGGCACTCAAAGGGTTAAAGCATAGAATTCACACTTATACAGTGGCGATATATGGATTAAAACTAGGTATCACTTACATAGACTTGTTAAAATATAATATTAAATTATTACTTTAAATTTTGTCCTATATACAGACTTGTTAATAATAAGCCATGAAAGCACCTAGATTATCAAAACACCTGCTGCATATATTACAAGTCTATAACGGTGTTACCTAGTTTTATTGTTATTTGAGACCTGGACTTGATATATGTCATACTACACAGTAATGCCTTAGAATATGAGAATTTGTATGTAGCAACATGAATAAGAAAATAAAAAAAAATTGAGATTCCGAATGAAAACGAGAATTTGAAAAATATAATAATTGTATAAACATATATAGACAATGACTGATAGCAGACAGGTCAGGCAAATCCTGAATTCAACTGCTATAGATATATTAAAGTATTATAGTTGAATTTGATGGTGCTAAATCCACCATTTTCCTGTTTTTGTGGTAACTATAGGATCGCACATCCCAGTGCACAGCCAAATTATACTCCGAGCAAGATTACAGCAAATTTTCAGTCTGCCGATAAAATTTGTTTTGCAACTTTTTGCACTGGCTTATTTTAGTTAATGACACAATGTTGCCTTTCTAAATGACATTAGCATGGTCACTCAAATGGTCATTCACAACACAATTTAGACCAATTGAATATTAGTTGACTGCCTTATCGTGTGCAATCATGACTAATTTTCCGTATAGATCAAGGCGTGATATTTTGTCACATAAACAAACATGGTACTGATTTAATGTGACAATGTTTTTAATATTTTTTTTAAATAAGATGTTGGGTGATGCCTCTCATATCAAATTCACAAAACTATGATATTCATATTTTATATCTATTACAGTTGAATATATAACTATAATAGTTGAACTCAGGATGTGCCTGACCTTGTAGAACCTGAAAGGTAAGATATGGACCCTAACTGACTGAAGCATCTCTTAACCCTTTTATGAAGAGAGCTCTGCTGGGGCAGCATTAAAAATAATGTGCCAGTGCATTCTCTTATAGGGAGCCTCACATATATAAGAGAATGCACTGGCTTTCAAGGTCAAGGTAAATATTGTTAGGCCAATGTATTCTCTTATATATGCGAGGCTCCCTGTGGGAGACTCGCATATATATGAGAATGCATTGGCACAGGGTTTTTGTAAAATTTCAGGAAACTCCAGTCATGGAAGGGTTAAGAATGATGATTTATAAATACCACAGTTTGATCCCTTTTCATTTTTTCATTCAGGGACAGAGCAACAAGGGGGATTGTGTGGGTCTCACCACATAACTTTGGTTAAAATTTTTCGGCAGTTGGAAATTTCATGCCTGAATGAACGGTAGTAGGAAATTTCAGAGTGAAAACGGGTTGAAATGTTTCCAATAGTTTGAGATACAACTAGTATCTTGTGAAAAATATGTTGTTTATGGACCAAGATTTGAATATTTTCATACATTGAGTCAAAATTTCAGACTGAATCTAGTTGGAAATTTGACGTAGCAGTCGGGGAGGGGCAAAACAGATATTTCCGAGAGCTGGAAATTTTGGTCTGCTAGGCGGGGGGTTGACAGTTGACACATCAGTAATTAAAGTGTCATTAAGGAGACACACATCACTAATATATTTAGCTCCAGATACCTGAATCTTTGTACGATATAATCCAATCCAGGTGTATTCACAATGATCTGGAAACAACTTCTAAGCTTACATGATCTAGGAGTCACTCAAACCTAAAGATATTTGGAGATAATTTTTATGATAACATGATCTGAATGGTCTGCTGAGATGTAAGTAGAATGAGGTCCCCAGAGGGTGAATTTGGTGATGCTAGCCCACTATGCGGGGTAGCATGATGCTGCTAGCATCACTAAATTCACCCTCTGGGGACCTCATTCTGAAAATGACAGACACACTATTTCAAGGCTTGCACATCGCTAATAAACTCCAGGTACATCTGGCCATAAAAGGGAGTTGATATAAGTGACATAATTTTGAGACGAAAATAACTTCTAAAACACAATTTTCAAAAACTTAATCAAATCGTAGTTTGGTTTTCTCCTTATACAGTACAAGCCATGAAATAGTGTGTCTGTCATTTGCAGAATGAGGTCCCCAGTGGGTGAATTTAGTAAAACTACACTGCACATCACTAAATTCACCTTCTGCAGACCTCATTCTGCTTAGGCCTCATCTTCTGAGAAGTACCTATAGCCTCAAATTAACATTGTTTTTAGTTACTTTTTCCCTTATGTTCAGTTACTTTATCTCTCTAGTTTGCAGAAGACAAAATGCATAATTGAGATGACTAATGGGTGAATATCACCAACTTCAACTGGGGAACTTCAATCTGATCCTAGGTCTCCCATAGCAGTTCAGACCTAAGCAGAATGAGGTCCACAGAAGGTGAATTTGGTGATACTAGCCCACCATGCAGGATAGTGTCACTAAATTCACCCTCTGGAGACCTCATTCTGGAAATGTCAGACACACTATTTCAAGGCTAGTCCTTATACAAATCACAAAAATAAAAGGTAATAATGTGATCTAGCAAACTCATTAGTTTATTAAATCAAATACACACTTTATGGAAGTAAAATAGGGAAGTGCAATTTTTGGAAGAAAATAAACCAATGTTTTCAATGGGTGATTTAATCAATTAGCTAGTTTGATGTGGTGTGGATTAATTTCAAGAATATGTTTTAAGAGAAATTACCATCAAATTACCATGATTACCAAGTTTTAGTAAGACTTAACTCATTCAGTGCCACCTTTCTGGGGATTTCCGACCGATAGCCGTGTACAGAGTTTCCTGGGCATGCTGTCACTTTTCATTGGTTTTGGGACCATTATATGTTCCCTTCAATTTCTTTAACATACGTGTTTACTAAGAATGAAAGTCATTTTTTAGGAACATTTATGTGGCTGGGGCTCTTGATATTCAGAGTATGTTGAAAAGGGTATGTCAGTGGGTTGCCATGGTAACATCATAGATAATTGACACCACATCAAAATAAGAATTTGGTCAAACGTGTCCTGATGACTAAAATGGTATTTAATTTTTCACAACATGCATTCCTTAGTAAACTGGTCCCAGCGAGGACACACTGACAGCGAGGTTCATTGAGAATATAAACAGATCAATTGCCCACATGGAAATATCAAAATAATATAAGTTTTTCCTTATTTGTTTAGTGAAAATCTTTTATGTCTATTATCAGACATCTTTATCTTCATAGGAAAGACACATGGTCTATATTGAGGTAGCAATACACGATTCCCAGAAATTTTGGCCAACCTGGGACGGGGTACCTTACTTCAAATCTATTCTGAGCCATTATCATTGGCACAGGTCCCATCAAGCATGTTTTAAATTCAACAGAAATTGAAGGTGTAATCATGTCTGTACTTTAGCTTCTTCGTAATATTTGTCACAGTTATGTCCCTTGGTTTGCACACACAAAACACTAATTTTTTTTACTCAAATTGACCATTTTCAACCCCAAAACAGACTATGACTGAGCGAGAGTCAGTAAATAAGCTTCTTCCACCTGATTGAGCTATGCTAGAGCTGAGAATTATTTGAAATAGAACAAAAGTTATCATAGCAATTTGAAACAAGAGCATCGCTGGGGTGTGGCAAAATACGCCCTTTAGCTATTTCGAATTGTACTACCGCAAAATAAAATAATACTTTGGGCTTACATTTGAAGAATATCTGATATACCCCTAATTTCAATGCCAAAATGCGGTCAAATTCTAAGTCGAAAAATGGCTGTAGCCTGTAACTGTAAGGGCCGTAACTCATGTGAAAATAATTAGACAGGACCTACATTCGAACTTGGCCTGTAGTTTTAGCTGGGAAATACACATACCTGCTTTGGTTCAGATCAAATAATCAAAACTGGAGTTATCAGTCCGGAACCAAAAATGTTAACAGATGGTCAAATTCTAAGTAAAAAAAGGGCCGTAACTCATATGAAAATAATTGGACGGAACCCATATTCGAACTTGGCCTGTAGTTTTAGCTGGGAAATACACATACCAACTTTGGTTCAGATCAAATAATCCAAACTGGAGTTATCAGTCGGAAACCAAAAATGTTAACGGACGGTACGACAGACAGACGGACAGACGGATGGACAGACTGATTACATAATACGACCTTTTTTCAAAAAGGGCGTATAAAAATGACTTACAAGTGTAGATGATAGAATTCAAGGGAGAGAAATCGGGCTATTTTTCTGTAAGCAATAACAGAGTTGGCCTTCACTGAAAATGAAATTCCTGTTGCGTATCCAAATTTTTCACTTTTTTGTGAACTTTCCCAGTTAATAACTAAACCTTCAAACTAGTAATGACACATTTAACACAGGCTCACTGGCTGTTATGCCCCCCCCCCCCCCAGATACTTATTTTTCAGACCTCCTAAAACCCGATAAATCCTGTACTGCTACCTTAGAACTAATTCTGGAAAGACTGATATGATGATGTCACAAACTTAGATACAAAATAACACGTATTCAGTGCGGTAAATTTTAGAGTGACTTATTTGATTTCCATAAGCATATATAGACCACCTGACGATAATTAAACAGATAAGTCTCTCAAAATGTGATGAGTAATCTGCAGTGTTCTAACATCAAGATTTAAATTGGGTGTTTGTTTATCACCCAGTGCAACCTGTTTTAAAAATATCTCGTCAGCGGCACTGAATGAGTCAAAAGCAATATATAATAAAATCAAGTGTTTAATTTGTCACCAAGGTAAACATCCCATGTGAGAAATTTAGGACATACCCCCCCCCCCCCCTCTGATTTTCTTATCAAATGATGAGAATGCTAAAAAATCAAGCCTCAATGTCCACAATAGGAAAATGTTTATAACAGCTTTTGGCATGTCTCAGAATAATACATTTTAAAGGTACTCAATCCAATCAGACGCTCCTAAATTACTATTTCTTTGGCTTCAGGGGTAATAATTAGTTGATTCGAGTCGAGGAACCCACCCATCAAAGCTCAGAGTGATTAGATATCGATGTTTGAAGTTTGCTATTTCTATTGTTTGTGGACCAGAAGTGTGGTCAAAGGGACGAAGATGCAGTTGAAGAGTTATCCATCTTCATCCGCATTATCGTCCGTTTGACCACGTGCTTCTCTGGTCCACAAACAATAGAAATAGCAAACTTCAAACATCGATATCTAATCACTCTGAGCTTTGATGGGTGGGTTCCTCGGCTCGAATCAAATATTTTTTACCCCCGATGCCAAAGAAATAGTAATTTAGGAGCGTCTGATCAGATTGAGTACCTTTAAGCAGAAAGCCTTCCCATTTGAGGTACGCACATTTGAGGTATAGAAAACTGGTAACTAATGTCCACTGAAATCAAGCTGAGAATTGAAAAAAAAGTTAAATGGAATTCACAAAGTAATAAATCTGAACCCATAAGATACCATATATTCTCAGGTCATATTCTGTACACCAACATGGAAGGGAAAGGAGCTCAAATGCTCACCTGCTGGCTTGCATCCTGTGTGATACACACAAATTGGTCACATCCTGTGTGATATGCACAAATGGGTCACATCCATATGCACAAATGGGTCGCATCCTGTGTGATACATACAAATGGATCACACCCTGTGTTGTACACACAAATGGATCGCACCTTGTGTTATACACACAAATGGGTCGCACCCTGTGTGATACACAAACAGAGCAATACTGCAAACTTGAGTTCCACACTACGCCTGATGGATACTGTTTACCATATTCATGAAACTACACCATCTGAAAATAAATAGACAGTCAATGTATATAGAATTTGATATGAAATATGAAACATATACAAAATCAACAAGCCTTGAAATAGTGTGTCTGTCATTTGCAAAATGAGGTCCCCAGAGGGTGAATTTAGTGAGGATACCCTGCATAGCAAGCTTGCATAATTATATTCACCCTCTGGAGACCTCATTCTGCTTAGCCCTCATCTTCTGGGAATTATCTATAGTCTCAAATTAACAGATTAATTTTTCCCTTTTGTTCAGTTTCTATACTCCTAATTTGCAGAAGATAAAATGCAGAATCGAGGTGACTAATAGGTTAATATCACCAACATCAACTGGGGAACTTCAATCTTATCCTAGGTCTCTCATATCAGTTGGGGCCTAAGTAGAATGAGGTTCCCAGAGGGTGAATTTGGTGATACTAACTGTCGTGCGGGATAGTGTCACTAAATTCACCCTCTGGGAACCTCATTCTGCAAATGACAGACACAGTATTTGCAGGCTTGCGGCTATTGTCGTCATATGAACTGTTACCAACATCATGGTGGCAGAGACTTACTTTGGGACAATTGAATGCTATTTGCTATTATTGTTCATTGATGGAAACATGATGTATCATTGCAATAATAAGAAAGACAATTGGGCTGTAAGCTTTGTATTTGAGCAGACTAAATTAATTTATTCAAGTTAGTAATATTTTATAATGGCAATCAAACACTATTGAGGCATGTTAGATAATTATTTAAAATTTTTAGTTGATTCATACTCAAATGCTCAGCGTACTGAGTCTGATGAAATTATGTGGGTTTTTATTACCAGCCAATCGCAACATCTATCAGTAAAGCGATGTAACCAACCAGCAAATCCCGCCCACAGTTAATTATTACATAAGAACTTTGCACACATTATCTACAAATTCAGAGTTTACGACAACCAATTAAACACTGAAAAGCATATATCAAGAGTCCAGAATTGACCAGTATTACCTAACACAGGCCTCTTAATTCAGATTGTTTGGCTTCGGCAATCCGCTACGGCAACAGTATGCCGTGGCCCAGTTTGCTTCAGCAAATTGCTTCGGCAATGCTGATTGCCGTAGCCAATTATGAAGGCTGCCTAACATGTCCAATATGATGTTGATTTCGAAGTAAAACAAAGAAAATATTATTTTGTTTCAATTCATCAACACAAAAAATGTGATTGATCGCAGTTAAAATTATGTCACAAGGTGCAGAAGATATGAGAAAATGAAAGCCGTTCGCGGAAATGAAACCAAAAGTACATTAACTCAATCAAAGCTATTTTTAAAGAAAAATGTGAGTGGTGACGTTTTACTGCAGGGGTCGCCTGTGGACCCTATTTATAGCGATGGTAATACGACAAATAGCAGATTTCTTCAGACTCAGTACACTGAGCTTTTGTGTGTGATTTTAGTCAGAACTGTGCCAAATGCTGCTACCGGTACCCGGGGCCTCGGTGGCTCAATCGGTTAGGGGTACCACTCCAAGCCGTTTCGCCCTCCAGCGCTGGCGATAAGGGTTCAAATCCACATGTTTCCATCGTGGACTTTGTAACTCTAAATCATTATCTGGTGGAGTTGCCAGTTACTCGCCGATGGTCGGTGGTTTGACGCACATGGTTGACGAGTTTATCAGCCATTGAAATCACTGTTAGATTAGTCGCAAGTGTGCGGATTTCCTCCACCACTAAAATTGGCAATGTCGTGATATGGCCTTAGTGGCTAAAGCGACAATATACCCCCAATCAATCAATCAATCAATGCTACCGGTACCAGAATCAAATACATCAGACATTATAGTACATGGACCATGTATTATAATTGACTTACAGGTTAACGTCATTCAACACCATGAGCAAATATCATGACTAGTCCTGGTTCCAGTATGAGTTCATCAGGCATATGTTGGTTCTCACATGCCATCACAACCACAGCCTGCTTCCCTGTGGAGATAAATTAAATAAAAGTATCAATGACACTGCAGCAAGTTGAAATGTCTAAGTAATACTAGATTATCAACATGAAGAGATATATATAGAAAAAATCCAAGATGGCTGCTCGTGGTTATGTTTTCCAATGAATATCAAAAACATTTGATACCTCTCATCTAGTAGGTCAATATCAAGATTAATATGAAGTTTGGTGAAGAACGGATGAGGGAAGTGGACTGTAGGTAGTGCCAAAGGATTTAGTCATGCAAAGAGTAAAATCCAAGATGACTCCCAGTGGCCGAATTTTGAAATCCATGATGGCCGCTGGCAGCTACCAAGTCATGGCAATAGCTCCAACTTTACAAAGTAAAGTTGAGCTCAACTTTACAAAGTAAAGTTGAGCTAATAACAATCACATCCACAGACTGCTTCCCTGTGAAGATAAATTAAATAGAAGGTCGCCGACCATGTGTCCCCGAAAAGGGGGCTTTTTAGTAAGCATAGCTTTTTTTTTTTCAGCTCTGTCAAAATTCATCGGACCGTGACCAAATTCAAACTTGGCCTTTGTCTTCTGAAATTTGAAACACGCACGAAATATCAAGAGATTCAGTTGAATTTAAATACAATCAGATTACAAAAAAAAAAAAATTTTGATCCGGAAACCAAAATAATCGGCATATTCTAAGTGACAAGGACCATAACTCAGGCAAAAATGGGCTGACGAACCCATATTCGAACTTGACCTGATAACCTGATTGGAGCTGATAACCTGACATACACAATTTGGTTCAGATCTGATCACACAAACTAAAGTTATCATTCGCACAGAACGACTGATGGACACCAAAACCGCGTGGTTAACCCTTTCTATACTGAATAAATTCTCTCATTCAGTTATAAAATTATACATTGGAATGGTCTATTATTCTGGAGGGGAGTTCAGGAAAAATAAAGACGGCATTATAATAAAAGTGCAGAAGAAGTGCTGTTTTTTGGTAGTCCCAGTCTGTTGGTACGTAAACCAGCTAAGATATTGGGATAGACAGATGCTGTGTTTAAACACAGCATCTGTCTATCCCAATACCTTAGTTGGTTTACGTACCAGCAAAATGGGACTAGTTTTTTTGGAGGGCAATGTTCAGATAATAAGTTCAACCAATTCTCATATGTTGAACTTATTATCTGAACATTTCCTAAGGGGTAACTACTCATCAATGAGTATTTAGTATAGAAAAGGTTAAGACAAAAAAATAGATCTGTCCAATGTTAAAATGGGCAAATGAGATAAATCTCCTGTGAAAACATCAGTAATAAATTATTAACAATTTCATTACTAAATATTCATTGACGAGTAGCTCCCTTAGGAATCGTTCAGATAATAAGTTCATAGATTGTTTGTTGAACTTTTTACCTGTATATTTCCCACCAATTAATAAAAATCCTTCTGTATTCTCTTATATATGCAAGTCTCCCATAGGGAGCCTCAATTATATAAGGGAATGCACTGACTTACAAGGTCAAGGTAAATATTGTTAGGCCAATGTATTCTCTTATATATGCAAGGCTCTCTATTGAGACACGCATTTATAAGAGAATGCATTGGCACAGGGTTTTCGCAAAATTTCAGGAAGCTCCAGTCATTGAAGTGTTAACGACCTGACATCAACGCACGGACATATGCCTGCAATCTAGTAGACCCGCTTGAGTGGGGTAGAATTATAATTATCCATAGATAGGCAACTCACCTGGAATCCGCTTTGTTATATAGTTCTCATACTGTCTTCTGTTTAACTGTCTCGTCTCCAGTGTGCTTAAGCCTGTTGGCCAGCGTCTCTCATGTGCGTTCTCCATGAGCTCGTTCACAATGTGGGATGGGCAACCGCTGTCTATCAGTGCCCTTTTTATGACAGCTTGTAGCACGGCATCCGGCGTTGAGATCATTCCGCCCCATCGAGTGACCCGAGCTGCCTGCAAACTTCCAGACCATCTGTGAATATATTGTTTAATAACAATGAAAATCACTGAAATAAACAGATAAAAAGTTAAATTTAGGCCATTAAAAATATACTAAATAAACGACTAAAAGTCCTTCTTTTTCATCCCCAGTGGTTGTAGGGTTTTTAGAGTGAAAATCCACTGTGGTTAAGCTGTGTCACTGGTGACATCGGATAGTGAAATACTCAAGGCCATATCTGAGTGTTGAAGTTGGCGAGGAAGGCAAAAAATCGAGATAAATCTCCAGAGAAAATCTTCCAACACTCAGATAACCTGCAGTATAGGTCAAGGTTATCTGCAGGTTATCTGAATGTTGAAGATTTTCTCTGGAGTTTTATCTCGATTTTTTGCCATTAAAAATATACACCTGTCATGGCACCGTGGTCTAGTGGTTACCATGCACAACATGATGGTGTGAAAATGTCATGCATTAAAATCCCGTTATCTGGCAATAAACATCAAATTCTTCGTTTGTTGCCTTGAACAAGCGACTTCATACTACAGTTGTCAAAGGGGACTCTGTCGGGAGTCGATGGATGTTGTCAAGCCTTGAAATAGGGTGTCTGTCATTTGCAGAATGAGGTCCCCAGAGGGTGAATTTAATGATGCTACCCCACATACAACTCAGCAGATGAGGTTCCCAGAGGGTGAATTTGGTGATGCTAGCCCACTATGACAGATGCAAATGACAGACACCCTATTTCAAGGCTTGGATGTTGTCAGTATGCTAATCCTGATGCGCTCATTAGCTGCTCTGATTAATAATAATAATAATGATGTATAATATTTGTAAAGCGCCTTATCCCATGAGGCTCAAAGAGCTCAAATTATTACAATTATTACCCTGATGACCCTAAACACTCAATGACCATCTACTGATCCCATGGGGACAGGGGGAGGTACAGCCAAGAGCATACCAGAATACTATGTGGCTAGCATACTGACAAGATCGTTCACTGCTCATAATCAGGTACCCTTATAATGCAAGGGTGGTGCAAAGTAGGCCTGTAATGATATGCTTGGTCACGATACAATATGTATCGCGATACGGGGCCAACGATACGATACGTATCGTGATACGCAAAATTTTATCCCACGAGTAAATAGCTATTCAACACTCCAAATTTGCACAACTCTCAGGTTGAGTTTTAATGATAGTTTTTCTAATATTAGTGTGGACTTTCATAATTGTTTAGTTATATGCGTATTGTAGTATGTAGTAATGTAGTATGCTCGTACACATCTGGAAATACCAGTACAACATGACATATTGATACTGAAAAGTTTCTCACTCATCTCTTTATATATCACATAATCACAACAGCTGGCTGAGAATGATGTCGTTTCAAATGGTCGTAACACCAGTCTTGTAAGAGGTTGCCGTCGAACATAATTTGCAGATCGTATTAGTTCTGTCTGTCTTAATGCATGGCTTTCCATCCTCTTCAAAGGTGTACGTCCCAAAACCGAAATACTGCCAGATTTTCGACCTGTAGGCCACTGTCAGATTGACAAGTTTTAAGCTTTTTTGAGCAGACATCTTTCCACGGCCCACGTGTTGTTGTTTTGCGCGGACGATATATCCAATATACTAGTATTTGATTGATTGAAATCACAGCAGTTCATCAAATTAAACCAATCAGAGCATGGCTTACAGTCTGAGGCTAGGTTACGGAGGTCAGTCATTTCACTTCCGCCAACATTTGTGTCAAAGGTCAAAATGCGAGCTCACGGAAACAAACGAAATTTACAGATTTACTTCCGATAACACTTCGTAAGCATTCACAGCTTACGGAAACGAACGAGGGGTCCCGATTGACTTCGGATGGTAATTGCATAATACGGAAGCGGAACTGTATGGTAGTGTATCAAAATTACAGACAAATGAATCGTGTATAGAATCATGAATGACGAATCGCGATGAATCGAAATCGCGATGAATCGTTACAGGCCTAGTGCAAAGCAGACACAGTACGAGCAAGATTCAAACAGTGTACAATCCTACAATCCTGCTGTGTGAAAACTCACAATAGACCACCGACCGGCTGCGAACTCACCTCGCTGTGTTGACAATGAAGACAAGTTCAATGCGCTAACCACTGGACCTCCATGTGATTGCTTCCTCCTAAGCGAGGAACGGTAATCAATACACAATGACCGGTAATTACAATGTAAAGCGCATTGAAACTAATTTACTGTGGAATGCGCTATAAATAGAGGATCTCAAACGAGTTACTATTTTTATATGGAATTTATCAACCGAGTTCACTAAATTCGATTTGAGCCGAGGTTTACCGAGGCTCAAATAGAATATAGTGGACGAGGTTGATAAATTACGTATAAAATAGAACGAGGTTGAGATACTTTTTATCACATGATCATATAATCGCTAAAATTTTATCGAAAAGAACAATAATTAACAGCCAGCAAACTTTGTCACAAAGAGCAGAGTGACGTCATTGCACGCGACGATTATTACACGTGTCTATTACGCTCGAATATTACATTGGAAAATAGTGCTAATCATGAGATAAAAATGGATATATTATTATTCTCAGGCAATTATATATGGAAATTTGGACGACGATATTTTTATAAAGAATTCTAGAAAGATAGCAAATAAATTTCCAAGAAGTCTATTGAATATATCTTCCAATGTATTTTAGTAATTAAATCTTCAACAGAATCCTATCTGTGAGTTAAATGGCCATTTCGATATGAATTAGAATTGGTTTGTGCAATTTGAAGCAATGAATGCATGTACTAAGCCAGTGCTTCCATAAACCTCATATATTTCTAACTGTGGATAAATTGCAGATTTATACTGTCTAAAAACTTTAAATAAGATAAGATAAGATATAATCGGTTAAATATATATATATCAAATTACAGTATACATAACCTAGGATAACACAGTAAAGTCTTATGTAAAACTTGTTTCCACTGTGGTCCAAGAGCTAAACTAGAAAGTTAATATTAAAACTAGGAGTGAGTATTTATTTAATTTTACAAGTGTACATACAATTCAGGACAGCATTAATGTGTATCACATGATTGATTGATTGATTCGGGTTTTATGTCGCTTTAGCCACTAAGGCCATATCACGACATTGCCAGTTTTAATGGTGGAGGAAATCCGCACACTTACGGCTAATCTAACAGTGATTTCAATGGCTGATAAACTCGTCGACCATGTGCGGCAAACCACCGGCAAGTAACTGGCAACTTTCCCAGATAACGATTTCGAGTTACAAAGCCCACGATGGAAACATGTGGATTTGAACCCTTATCGCCAGCGCTGGAAGGCGAAACGGCTTGGAGTTGTACCCCTAACCAATTGAGCCACCGAGGCCCCTTTAATGTGTATCACAGTGAACAGTGAAGTACTAGTATATATTAAAAACAAGAGATGGACTGTCGTCCGGTGCATACCCCCTCATGGCATACCGCCTAGTGTGGGCAAATCTATAACTTATGATGGCTATACTCAGACATATGGACCCAGAAATCAGCATTTTCATATAAACAAAGATGAATAACTATAGAACAAAAAACCAAAACAAACATTTGAATGTGCCATTAAATGTCCTCATAGTGGTGAACATCCATAAAAAATTTCATTGAGATCCGAGCATTACTGTTCAAGTTATGAGTTGAACAGACATCGGATGGATCAAACAGCCAACATTTCCAGATAAACAAAGATGAATTACTCTAGAATGGAAAAGCAGAACAGCACAATGGAACCCTCTATTTAATGTCCTCATAGCAGTGAACATCTATACCAAATTCCATTGAGATCCCAGCACAACTGTTGAAGTTACGACATGAACAGACACCAGATGGACCAAAAAGCCAACATTTCCAGATGAACAAAGATGAATAACTCTAGAATGGAAAAGCGGAACAAAACGATGGAACCCTCTTTTTAATGTCCTCATAGTAGTGAACATCCATACCAAATCCCATTGAGATCCCAGTACAACTGTCGAAGTTACAATATGAACAGACACCAGACGAACCAAAAAGCCAACATTTCCAGATGAACAAAGATGTATAACTCTAGAATGGAAAATCCGAACAAAACGATGGAACCCTCTATTGAATGCCCTCATAGTAGTGAACATCCATACAAAATTTCATTGAGATCCGAGCACTACTGTTCAGGTTATGAAATGAACAGACACCAGATGGACCAAAAATCCAACATTTCAAGATAAACAAAGATGAATAACTCTAGAATGGAAAATCCGAACAAAACGATGGAACCCTCTATTTAATGTCCTCATAGTTGTGAACATCCACACCAAATTTGGTTGAGATCCCAGCACAACTGTTGAAGTTACGACATGAACAGACACCAGACGGACCAAAAAGCCACTATTTCCAGATAAACAAAGATGAATAACTCTAGAATGGAAAATCCAAACAAAACGATGGAACCCTCTATTTATGTCCTCATAATAGTGAACATCCATACCTAATTTCATTGAGATCCGAGCACTACTGTTCAAGTTATGACACGAACAGACATCGGACGGACGTACGGACTCACGGACGCACGCACGGACAGACGCACGGACGGACGGACGGACGGACGGACAGACAGGTGCAAAACAGTATACCCCCCTTTTTTTTTTTTAAAGGGGGTATAATAAGTATGTTGTATAGAAGGTATAACCAGTGGGTAATTCAGGTCTAATGGATGACTTTGGGCTTGGAATTGTTTCTATGATTTTCTATTATGAAATGGTGAGAGCCTTCAGCACAAGTTACACCACTCATACCTGAATGTCAACCACCCCCACTGTTTCTATGTGGTGGTTTAGCTTGGTAAGCCCATGCTGACCACAGGATGATGGCACCCTCTTCGGTGATGAATAAGTTGCCTAGGTATCTTTATTACTTATCTGACCATATCCTCAATAATTTATGCACTCAGGTGACCTTGACATCTATTGAGCCCGGATAAAGTCTACTCCAATAGATTCCCAGATCCCAATCATAAGCATGAAAATATAACATTTCTCATTGAAGACTAATTATTTTATTCCTCTCCTCTAGTCCTTTCCTTACTAAATACTCAATCACAAGCAGACGGCTTAGGAAAATTTATAGAAAAAAAAAGGAAAAAAGTAAAAAAAAGAAGAAAAAAAGATAACAAATGGCCATTGAATTTATTACCTAAACATATCCCACTAGGAAATAGGAATCCCTCTACACTTGTGTAATCTGTTTATCTGTCCGTTGTCTGCTTAATTTTCTTGCCCCCCCCCCCCTCCAAATGAATAATAGACCGTTCCAATGCATACTTTTATAACTGAGTGGGAGAATCCATTCATAAAAGAAAGGCCCCTGTCATGATGGGAGCTGCGCTGGAGCAGCATTAAAGATCATGTGCCAGTGCATTCTCTTATATATGCGAGTCTCCCATAAGGAGCCTAGCCTCGCATATATAAGAGAATGCACTGACTTAAAAGGCCTAGGTCAATATTGTTAGGCCAATGTATTCACGTTCAAGTTCAAAAGCTTTATTTATAAAGTCAGGCATTTTAAAATACAAACATGAGCATTAAGCTCTTAATTGACTTGTAAAACAATGAATATGTACATAAACAGTAACGTGAATAAAACACAACCTATCTGAAAAATAAATTACATGTATATTAGCTAAAACATTGTAAAAGACTAGTAAAATCACTTATATATACGAGGCTCCCTATGGGTGACTCGCATATATAAGAGAATGCATTAGCACAGAGTTTTTGCAAAAATTCAGAAAGGGTTAAAGTGACTGAAACAGAAATTCACCTGATTACTTCAGCTTCCTCTGCATCTCGGATCCTGGGAGCTGCAACTCGCATGGAGCGCATGTACTCCTGAAAAAGCAAGTTCATTTAAAGTGGTGTGAAACACTCCGGTTGGGTGATCAAATAGAAATGGAGATTAACCTTGCTCAAGTTAGTTATTTTTAAGAATATTAATCCGTCATTCATATATTATATAAATTAAATGCAATGACTCTAAATGGCAAAATCATTTGTGTTTGTTTATCGCCGATTGTTGCGTCCGAATTGATTTCTAAATATTTACAATTAAGCATTGTTCAGACAATGAATTATATGGAGTGGTTAGGTTGTTTTCTTTGAGATTTTCGGCAATGTAAGTAGAATGCTACATTCCCACAGTTGGCATATCACCAGAGTACTAACGTATCAGTTTCAGGCACCCGAACAAGTCCATATTATGTCTTCAAGCAATGGATGTTGATCTGCTTGTGTTCCATAGAGTATGGATGCAAGTTGTTCTGATATTTTGTGTGGAATGTGAAAGCGTTCCACAGATAAAAAAAAGTCTGACCAGCCTGCATCCATACTCTATGGAATGCAGCAGAATCAACATCCAACAATTATATTTACACTTAACTTATATTTACCAGTCAACTGACAGATTAAAAGAAAATTTAGCACCCATTTCCAACATTATTCTCATAGCTCGTTGCAAGTTGCATCTACACAAAAATGGAAGCAAGTAGGGGGTCAGCATGCGCCTTCATGTGGCGTAATTTCGACCAACCAATGCCATGCATTCATATTCCACATCGCGACTGCATGTGGGAGTGTAAATATCTCCATGTATCACATGTACATTGTACTATTATCACAGTAAGTTCTCCATGTATCACATCTACTATTATCACAGTAAGTTCTCCATGTATCACATCTACTATTATCACAGTAAGTTCTCCATGTATCACATCTACTATTATCACAGTAAGTTCTCCATGTATCACATCTACTATTATCACAGTAAGTTCTCCATGTATCACATCTACTATTATCACAGTAAGTTCTCCATGTATCACATCTACTATTATCACAGTAAGTTCTCCATGTATCACATCTACTATTATCACAGTAAGTTCTCCATGTATCACATCTACTATTATCACAGTAAGTTCTCCATGTATCACATCTACTATTATCACAGTAAGTTCTCCATGTATCACATCTACTATTATCACAGTAAGTTCTCCATGTATCACATCTACTATTATCACAGTAAGTTCTCCATGTATCACATCTACTATTATCACAGTAAGTTCTCCATGTATCACATCTACTATTATCACAGTAAGTTCTCCATGTATCACATCTACTATTATCACAGTAAGTTCTCCATGTATCACATCTACTATTATCACAGTAAGTTCTCCATGTATCACATCTACTATTATCACAGTAAGTTCTCCATGTATCACATCTACTATTATCACAGTAAGTTCTCCATGTATCACATCTACTATTATCACAGTAAGTTCTCCATGTATCACATCTACTATTATCACAGTAAGTTCACCATGTATCACATCTACTATTATCACAGTAAGTTCTCCATGTATCACATCTACTATTATCACAGTAAGTTCTCCATGTATCACATCTACTATTATCACAGTAAGTTCTCCATGTATCACATCTACTATTATCACAGTAAGTTCTCCATGTATCACATCTACTATTATCACAGTAAGTTCTCCATGTATCACATCTACTATTATCACAGTAAGTTCTCCATGTATCACATCTACTATTATCACAGTAAGTTCTCCATGTATCACATCTACTATTATCACAGTAAGTTCTCCATGTATCACATCTACTATTATCACAGTAAGTTCTCCATGTATCACATCTACTATTATCACAGTAAGTTCTCCATGTATCACATCTACTATTATCACAGTAAGTTCTCCATGTATCACATCTACTATTATCACAGTAAGTTCTCCATGTATCACATCTACTATTATCACAGTAAGTTCTCCATGTACCACATCTACTATTATCACAGTAAGTTCTCCATGTATCACATCTACTATTATCACAGTAAGTTCTCCATGTATCACATCTACTATTATCACAGTAAGTTCTCCTGATTCAAGATATATTAGAACTTATCATTAATATCATCAGCCCTCAAAATGCAACATGCTGGTCATTTGCAGAATGAGGTTCCCCAGAGGGTGAATTTAGTGACGTTACCCCGTGCATCTGGGGACCTCATTCTGCATGGCCTCATCTGCTATGAGAGACTTAGACATAGATTTAAGTTCCTAGATGGTGATTTGCACCCATTGGGCACCTCCAGTATGCATTGTGTCGTCTGCCAATATGGGGATATAGAGAAACTAAACTAAAACAAGGGCACGCGTCAGGACGTGGCATAATACGCCCATTTCCGGAGAAGAGTGGGGCAAGGTTTAATTCATTTGTTTGAAATCTAAGTCGAAAAATGGGCATAACTCTGTCAAAATCATGCGGACGAATTTGATCTGTATTTATGGGTGGTAAACTAATATACCAAATTTCGTTCAGTTCACTTGATTCAATCTAATGTTATCCCACAACTCTGATCCCGGTGTCGATGCTGGAACTCATCATGGTGCTAAATATGTAATCAAACAGGTCTGATCTGTGCTCCTATCCCAGGGTGCTAAATACGTAATCAAACTGCCTAATCTGGACCCACAGCTCTTATCCCAGTGGCCAAGCTCCTGATCAGGGTGCTAAATACGTAATCAAACAGCCTGATCTGGACCCACAGCTCTTATCCCAGTGGCCGAGCTCCTGATCAGGGTGCTGAATACGTAATCAAACAGCCTGATCTGGACCCACAGCTCTTATCCCAGTGGCCGAGCTCCTGATCAGGGTGCTAAATACGTAATCAAACAGCCTGATCTGGACCCACAGCTCTTATCCCAGAGCTCGAACTCCTGATCAGGGTGTTGAATACATAATCAAAAAGCCCAATCTGCACCCACAGCTCTTATCCCAGTGGCCGAGCTCCTGATCAGGATGCTGAATATGTAATCAAACAGCCTGATCTGGACCCACAGCTCTTATCCCAGTGGCCGAGCTCCTGATCAGGGTGCTGAATACGTAATCAAACAGCCTGATCTGGACCCACAGCTCTTATCCCAGTGGCCGAGCTCCTGATCAGGGTGCTAAATACGTAATCAAACAGCCTGATCTGGACCCACAGCTCTTATCCCAGAACTCGAACTCCTGATCAGGGTGTTGAATACATAATCAAAAAGCCCAATCTGCACCCACAGCTCTTATCCCAGTGGCCGAGCTCCTGATCAGGATGCTAAATATGTAATCAAACAGCCTGATCTGGACCCACAGCTCTTATCCCAGTGGCCGAGCTCCTGATCAGGGTGCTAAATACGTAATCAAACAGCCTGATCTGGACCCACAGCTCTTATCCCAGTGGCCGAGAGCTCCTGATCAGGGTGCTAAATACGTAATCAAACAGCCTGATCTGGACCCACAGCTCTTATCCCAGTGCTCGAACTCCTGATCAGGGTGTTGAATACATAATCAAAAAGCCCAATCTGCACCCACTGGAACTCATCAGGGTGCTAAATACGTAATCAAACAGCCTAATCTGCACCCACAGCTCTTATCCCAGTACTCGAGCGCCTGATCAGGATGCTAAATACATAATCACACAGCCCTATCTGCACTCAGTGAGAGCTTTCTGATGAATGGCAACAAGCCATATTTCCGACTAAATCCTGAAAAATTACCCATAATTCTGCTGTGGTTAAGGAGTCCATTATTTTGGGCATTACTATATGATTACACTGTGTGATATTCCATTTAAGCCATTCAGCCCTTGTTTTATATCTCAATGTTTATATTACCTTGAGAAGTTGTATTTCTCTTTTGTGTTCAGCTAGTTGTAATTTTGTCTCTGTCAGTTCACTCTGCATGTCTGACATCTTGTTTTGTTGTTGCTGTACCAGGTTTCTGATTTCTCGTACGCAATTGTGGTCCTAAAACGTAAAATACACAGAAAATTCTCCTATGGGAGACACGCATATACAAGAGAATGCATTGGCACAGGGTTTACGCAAAATTTCATTAAGTTCCAGTCAGGCTTAAATTCAAATTTAAGTCAGGATCATGTTTCTACAGCAACAAAGACCTGCCACTGATATTAAGATAGTCATCACGATTAATCAACCAATTATCTTGATTAATCAACATCAGCTCGCCTTCGATAAATGTTCTGACAAATAAATCACAGGTCGCTTAGGTGCTGACATGGATTGGTGACTCCAAATTAGGGCTGCAACAATTCAGACCTCAATGATGCAACGCAAATCGTGATTTTACTATCAGTGCAAATTTGAAAACTAGATGAATTAATTTTTAGTATGTATATTCTCAACAGTGTTCACCTCAGTACATTCATTGAAGTAAATTTATAAGACCTAACTAAAATTACCAAAAATACATGGCCAGGTATTACAAGTAGACAATAATAGCTAATACAGTCCCCAGATAAACCCAGATGTGAAGTTTTGAGTGAGAAAGTTTGTATCTCTGACCATTGATAGCTCTGCATACATGAATTGTTTTTGCATCGCATCTCACCCTCCCAATACAATTCATTGCATCTTGAACTTTAAAACGCAATGAATTGTTGCAGCCCTACTCCCAAGTATAAATATATTCATGCATGAAGAATGTGCACCTACTATAAAAAGTCATTGAATTATAATTGACTACTTGTAAGTTGTGACAATTATCAGCTCTAAGAAATTCATTGTTTTAAAGTAATTTTTTCGATGATTTGAAAAATCACGTCGTGACAAAACGTGGCATGCTCTCGATGAAAAACTATGTAATTATGTCACTTGTTTGTTGCTCTCTTGAAATCTCTGTTTTGTCCACATTAGATTCAATCAACAAATTCATATTCGACACTGTATGTGCATTGACATGCTCAACTACCACCATAACAGTTTATGACTTTTTGAACGTTGTTTTACAATGTTACAACTGTTTGCACTGAGAGCCTCCGATGAATGGCAACAAGCCATATTTCCGACTAAATCCTGAAAAATTACCCATAATTCTGCTGTGGTTAAGGAGTCGATTATTTAGGGCATTACTGTACTTCCATTAGGAAACGTTCAGATAATAAGTTCAACAAATGTAGGTCTCTTCCAATAAATAGGACTTCTTCTGTACTAGTAATTGTACATGTACATGTACATGTATTATCAGTTATCTGCTTACCGTATCTTTCCTGAAAACCCATCCAAATGAGTAATAGACCATGTAACTTGTATAACTGAATGGGAGAATGCAATTAGCAAAAAAAATAGAGTTATTAAATGTTAGTTTAATAAATGCAGTCCTTCGATTTTGAGATGTGCGATCGCGCTGCGCACCATAGCGCATGCAGAATCAAAACTAGTCGCGTGACAGACCATGTGCCTCGGAAAACATGCACTTGCTGTAGCATTGTTGTTGTTAAAATAAATCGTTCTAATGACATGTATATTCACTGCAACAGCGAGTTCTCTTAGCCGAATGTCGGCACATTTGTAGTTCCACTGCAAGCGTGGGAGTCTGCGATGATGCGAATGTATTAATGTACACGATGTGTCAAGTGTGACAATGAATTGTTTCTGTCCGCAACCTCAACGATTGTACATTGCATGTTATATGTAAGCTGTCATAATGCCAACTAGACGAAGCACATATGATTATTGTCGATTAATCATGATGGATGTGGATACTGATAATACCTGACACTAACTGTTCTGTCTGATTCCGCAGAGGATCCGGAAGTGCCTTCTGACTCGCTTGATTCTGATTCATAACTTTCCAAAATTTGAGCATGTATTGTACACGCATTGCAGTGAAGGATTTAAGTTAATTTATATATATATTATCTATGCCAGCAAGTATTAGAGATGCATGATGCTATAGTTAATTAAATACTGTTTTGTTTCAGATAACATTGTTACTTGTATTATCTTTCATAATGAATGTCCGTCTTTGTTATTATTATATGATTCAACTTCCAAAACAGCGCTTGAAAACTTCTAACGATCCTGCCGTTTTCCACAATTGAAACACTGTAACTGTCTGAGATTAAAAATTTGATTTGATCTATTCCTATACTATTCATGTGTTTATCATATTGATTGAATATTAAATAAAAGGTCGCTGACCAAAACGTCCCCCGACAATGATGGCAGGTTTGAAGGATTTAAGGGTTTCAGATCCCTATACTACAAACAAACTGTAGGAGGAATTAATTCCCAATATGATACAAAGTGCATATTCACTAAATATGTTGCACATCTTCAATGTCTTGAGAAAGGGTCAATAACTTTAAAATAAAAAACATAAAACATTTCTATTTCGAAAAATGGCAATAACTTCGCCAAAATTACTCCAACTGAACTCAAAATTGCAAGTGTGCAGGTTCCCATGCTTGTTGACATCTGTGCCAAGTTTTTTTTAAATTGACTGGAAAATGACGGAATACAGACTCGGACAAAATATTTTAAAATGACAGAATACAGGCTCTGACAAAATTCCGGAAGGCTAGACGCACGACGGACGCACGAGGGTCATGACTACAGTCCTCCGACAAAAAAACCTTCTCGGAGAAGCCAATAAAATATTTTGAGTAGTGTGTTTTTTAGGGGAATTTTTTTTAACTACTTGCCCAAATGAAGCATGATAACATACATACCTTCATTTCATCCTTTGGAATGACTAACTCACACCCCATATCACATAGCACTGGTTTCTTTGGGTTGTGCTCACATTCTTGGAGATGAGATGGCAACAGATCCAATTTGACGACCGTCTGACACCCATGCGTGGCATTATCACATTTTATATGCAGCCTACATAACAGATTACGGAGAATTCTCGGCACTGGTTTCAACTGGTTTGGGGTGATTTGTGTGCGGTCCACTGGACATGTTGGCTGCCTTGTTAACCATTCCCTGATGCACCCGGAACAGAAAGCATGCTCACACTGTGGTGCCTGCAATGGTAAATAAGATACAGTAATGCCCTAAGTAATCGACCCCTTAACCACAGCAGAATTATGGGTAACTTTTCATGATTTAGTCGGAAATATGGCTTTGTTGCCATTCATCGGAAAGCTCTCAGTGAAAGCTTTCCAATGAATGGCAACAAGCCATATTTCCGACTAAATCATGAAAAGTTACCCATAATTCTGCTGTGGTTAAGGGGTCGATTACTTAGGGCATTACTGTAAGTTATAGTCATGAAGCAGGGTTGTTAGATTGATGACTATCTAATCAAACCTGCAAATAGTGTCTGTCATTTGCAGAATGAGGTCCCCAGAGGGTGAATTTAGTGATGCTATCCCACATAGCAGGCTAGCATCACCAAAATCACCCTCTGGTGACCTCATTCTGCTTAGACCTCATATTTTGGGAAGTATCTATAGTCCCAAATTAGCATTGTTTAGTTACTTTTTCCCTTCTGGGAAGTTTCTATATCCCCTAATATGCAGAAGATAAAATGCATAATTAAGGTGACTAATGAGTGAACATCACCAACTTCAATCTTATCCGTGTTCTCCCACAGCAGTTGAAGCCTAATCAGAATGAGGTTCCCAGAGGGTGAATTTGGTGATGCTATCCCACACAGCAGGCTAGCATCACCAAATTCACCCTCTGGTGACCTCATTCTGCTTAGACCTCATATTCTGGAAAGTATCGATAGTCCCAAATTAGCATTGTTTAGTTACTTTTTCCCTTCTGGGAAGTTTCTATATCCCCTAATATGCAGAAGATAAAATGCATAATTAAGGTGACTAATGAGTGAACATCACCAACTTCAATCTTATCCGTGTTCTCCCACAGCAGTTGAAGCCTAATCAGAATGAGGTTCCCAGAGGGTGAATTTGATGATGCTAGTCCACCTTGTCTGGGGACCTCATTGTCGGATTGTATGCTGTTCAAATATCGCTGCAAGTTGTGACCCTTGAGCAAGATCATTCGTACTGTGACTGCTTCGCACCTGGCCAGCAGGTTTCAAAATTATGTGTAACCTATTTTTCCCTCGCCTGGTTTGTGCTTAGGTAACCCATACATACCATAGCCTAGGTTAGCAGGAGAGTTACACAAACTGTTATAATATTAATCACTACAACTTAACTGGTATTATTAACTACACTACAGATGGGCAACTCATTGATCTACCGTAATAAATTTGAATGTCTAATTTTGGGACTTGATAGAGCAAAAATTAAGGTGAGACTGAGAATTAGTTATCCCGAGACTTCGACATGACCTGTTTTTCGTTCACGGCATTTTCATTTTAGATAACCTCCAGGCAAACTGAACTGTCATTCGCCTCAAATTTGCAGGCCTGTCGCACTACGCATGTGTTAAAAGAGCACTAAGTTCGGGTGTCAGTATTTTAACCGTCATATGCACACAAATTAAATTCATTGCAGCTGGGTTTCTTCCTCATTGGAGGATGGGAGTGACAATGGTGTCAAGTGTCCTTTTACCGAATAATAATTACTGTATACTAAAATGCCCTAAATAATCGACTCCTTTGATTTGAACATATGAACAATGAGGCCATAAAAAAAATACTTTCGTATTTAACCCTTTACCCAACAAACCGGCCAAAACCGGCCAAATAAAGCTTCAACAGCCTAAATTATCTTGGGTCTGTCTCAATAAAACCATACAAATATGGATATCATTGGAACCGGCTCCTTGACCACATTGTGATAGTTACAGTTATGCCCTGTGCCAATGCATTCTCTTATATATGCGAGTCGACCATAGGTCGCCTCGCATATATAAGAGAATGCATTGGCCTAAAAAAAATCTTTTTTTAACACTTTTTACCATTTTTTCTTACATTCTTTAACAATTTTATAATTTTTAATGTGTTAAGCCAATGCATTCTCTTATATATGCGAGGCGACCTATGGTCGACTCGCATATATAAGAGAATGCATTGGCACAGGGTAAAAAAAATCCCGACTGTTGGGTAAAGGGTTAAACTGAGCGAAAAATAGTATGAACATACAGTAATGCCCTAAATAATCGACTCCTTAATCCACAGCAGAAACTATACACCCGTCAGTAATTCCATCCCTGAGGATAAGCCCAGTCTATGTTTATACTCTTAAAACAATCATGGGGTGGTACTCATAGATAAGCCCACTCCCACTTTTAGAATTTAGAAGGCGAGTATACATTTAGGTCAGGTTAAGTTAATATATGCACACAAATAGCATTACTGCAGCTAATTTCCATTGCAAAACATTAAAGTAATGTGAAACACTCCGGTAGGGTGATAAAATAGAAATGGAGAATAATCTTGTTCAAAGTAGTTATTTTTACATATATTATATCTAAACACACACTGACATTCTTATTTATTATTTTAATGCAGTGACTGCCGATGGCGAAATATTTTTCATTAGTTTATCGCCAATAGAAGCGTCCCGATTCGAGTATTTATAATTTAGCGTAATCAGGCAATGTTTTCTATGGAATGGTACGGTCGATTTGCTTGAGATTTTCGGTTATGTTAGTAGAATGATACATTCCTCCAGTTGGCATAGCACCTGAATACCAACTTATCAGTTTCACGCACCCGAACAAGTACATAATATGTCTTTAATACTGCCTGCCCCATTGTATTTCACAAAATTCTGTATTACAATATATAAGATGATCTTTGTGTCTTATTTTAAATATTTACTCTTTAAACATAATAAAACACAAAACATTAAACAAAATAACATACATCGTGATTCATATGAAACACGACATTATATTAGCAGCACTATGAATAAAAACTGAATTGTTGCATGTGTGGGCCCTCAAAGGTAAGCCCAGTCACAGGATTTTGTGTCAAAACAATCACCCACCCCCCAGGCTTACGGATGGGTGTATACAGTAGTGTAAAGTACAATCATTGTATAATGCACTATAAAAATAGATAGATTATTATTATTAATTTATGCAGCCCTTGAAATTGTCATTTTTATTCTAGACCAAAAACATAAGCCCATTGCTAAAACGGCGTATACAAATAATATGTGTATATTATAGCAGATGAGCAGCCTTCTTAATTCAGATTGTATGGCTTCGGCAATACACTACAGCATCCCTTTATCGTGGCCCAGTTTGCTTCAGAAAATGGCTTTGGCATTGCTGATTGCCATAGCAAATTATGAGGACTTGATCAGGGACCCATATGATGTGTGAAATTACAAGATGATGCTACTTAACAGTTACCTAAACTCTAAATATATGGAATATTTTATCATGATGAATCTCATTTTTAGGTTGGAAATTACCCCTCTGTGCAGTCGTTTCTTCACCAGTAAAAATGACAGTGTGATATGGCCTATACGTAGAAGCTGAAATGACACTGATCCCCAACCAACCAGCTATCATTAGATGTGTGATCTGAACAGAGATCAAAATTGTTAACAGAGCCAAATTGATGTTAATCAATCACAATAACTCGTGAGTAATATTTAGAGGATAATACTTGGTTGGTTTGATATTAGGCCCAATATCAGCCCGAGGTAACCCCGTATCAGCCTGAGGCCGAAGGTCAAAGGCTGATATGAGGTTACCGGGGGCTGATATCGGGCCTAAAATCAAACCAACCAAGTAATACCCTATAAGTTAATTATATCGCCTCTTCTGAAAACTCTTTCAAATGAGTGACATAATAAAAAAAAATTATATCTACAAATTAATATCAGATAGATTTGCGACATGTCGTACTCGGATTGGTGATGTCGTAAAATGATATTACTCAGTTTGAGGGCAAATTGAACTTCAATATTGAAGTAATAAATATTCACATACTGGTAGTTTGATAACAGGCTGTTCTGGACAAAAATGTTATATCTAATTAACAATGATCCATATGCTATAATGTAATATAAAATTATATCTACATTAGAACATACAACTCTGCTGATAGTCTGAAAAAGTCTTCCAGAAAAAATATTATTAAACAGTAAGCGCATACCTGCAATGGGTCTTCTAGAACTCCACTACATATTGGGCACAACAGCTCCTCATCAACTTCACACTCGAATCTACCTACATCATAGCCCATTGTTACTAAAAAGAAGAACAGTTTTCAATGTAATAATGTTCCCTGTCAAAACATCAAAGAGTTGCCAGGATATGATCTCTACAACTGAAGACAGAGTAGAGATTCATGGTATCATCAATTTATACTTGTGATAGTTACGTTACTGACACGGTGTTCTCCCTTGCATATTGCGATAATTGCCAACCTGTTTTTTATTGCAAAATAAATAATGACTATACTGAATGGGGCATTGAATGGAATCCTCCTTGTTAATACAGTGAAACGTCTCCAAACCTGACCGCCTATAAACCGAATACCTCTCCATACAAATAAAATACCTGTGCGGCTTTGCTAGCAACATTTTTAAAAACCATGAATCAGCGAAAAATTTATCATTTCCATGTTCCCTGTCTTATCTATACATGTATTACTAGTATGTCTTAATATGCCATGTTTTTATTTGTTATTATACCATGTTTATTTTGTATTTTATTGAATAAAGTTAAAAGACCATATAATTTTCAAGTCACCGATTATTTTTTTATAATGCCTTGATATAAGGTTTTAATAACAATCTATGACAAAAAATATGATTAAATACTATAATTCATCACCATTTGGAATGTCTAGTGTTTCAGAAGGTGCCCATGGAGTAATAGAAAATAGCTGAAATCATAGAAACATTTCCCCCGTTTCGCTCACAGAATGCCACAAAATTCAAACTAAGATATAGAGTTATTCACCTTCCATTGAGAATAATAGACTTTACAATACAGTCCGGATAAAAATTAAGCACAGAACACACCTCGGTACCTCGACAAAAACAACATGTTCCGAGTTTATTCAACCGGATCAGTTGAAAATACAATTTTTTGGAGCTTCCTCTTTCAAATGGTATATAATATGGAATATGTTGTATATAAAGTGATTTGGTGATTCGAATATTAAGTGGGTCTTTAAATTAATCAATACTAGTAATGAGTTAATAATAATAATAATAATATATAGCATTTGTATAGCGCTTCATCCCTGGTGTAGCTCGAAGCGCTTGGGACTCTATATGCAGGTTATATACATGTACAGACATTAGAATATTTACTATCAATGGATACGGAGAAAGATGCAATGTTGCTATCTACGGCTAGTTGTATGCGGGTAAATATTGAACAGGTGCGTCTTAAGTCGTTGCTTGAAGATGTCGATAGAGTGCGAACGACGAATGTCGAGAGGGATGGAGTTCCAGACACTTGGTGCGGCGTGTGTAAACAGACGACGTTCAATTTTCTTATATTTACCCATGTGAACAGCCAGAAGCTGTTTTTCCTTTGAACGGAGGTTATCACGGCCTGGTACATACAACGTAAGAATGTCCGAGATATATGCTGGTGCAGTTGAATTAAAGTAACGATAGCAGAACGTTGCTAACTTGAAATCAATTCGCGCGCGCACTGGGAGCCAATGTAGGTTTTTCAAAATTGGAGAGACATGGGTTGATTTCGGAACACGCACTACAATCCTCGCGGCTGAGTTCTGTAGACGTTGCAGACGACTTAATTGTTCTTGTGAACTTCCCACGAAAAGCGCATTGCAATAGTCCAATCTTGACATAATATTACAAGAAGCAACCTTTTTCGCCGCAGGCATTGTTAAGTATGGACGAAGACGACTATGGCGCATAAGTTCAATTAGTATGGTACGAGAAATGTGTTGTACTTGAGCGTCCATGGATAAAGAATTAGAAATGTTGACACCGAGATTTTTCGCACACATTGTAGGCTCAATTTCACATCCGCCGATGTTCAAACTTCTGATTGTGAATGGTTCGTGCTTACCGGCTGGGGGACACACAATTACTTCAGTTTTGTCATCATTTAATTTAAGCTTATTAGACAACATCCACCTCTTGACGTCAGAGACACAAAATTCCACTTTTCTTATTAAAGACGACAGGCCATATGGAGGGACAGAACCGTAAATTTGCGCGTCGTCCGCGTACATATGTACGTTGAGTCCATGTTTCCGAATCAAGTTTCCCAGAGGTAGAGTGTACAATGTGTATAGAACCGGTCCTAATACGGAGCCTTGAGGAACTCCAAACTTAAGAGACTTTCTGTCAGAAAATAAATCTTTGATTCGTACCATCTGGACACGTCCAGTAAGGTAAGACTGGAACCAGGACAGTGCTGTTGCGCTGATTCCGAAGGTCTCTTCCAGGCGCTTAAGCATGACAGAGTGATCTAATGTATCAAAAGCTGCAGATAGGTCCAACAGCGTGACGACGGAAACTAGACGGTTGTGCTCTGACTTAAACTGACAAATCTTATTAATGACATCAATACATTCCGATCGTAGTGCAATTTTCTATAAACCGAACACCTATCTAAACCGAACAGAATGGCCGATCGGAGGGGTGTTCGATTTGGAGAGGTTTTACTGTATTACGAGACCAATGATTGATATTGAGTTTAAAATGTTAACCCTTTACCCAACAAAACGGCCAAAACCGGCCAAATAAAGCTTCAACAGCCTAAAATATCTTCGGTCTGTCTCAAACTCTCAATAGATCCATACAAATGTGGATATCATTGGAACCGGCTCCTTGACCACATTGTGATAGTTACAGTTATGCCCTGTGCCAATGCATTCTCTTATATATGCGAGTGGACCATAGGTCGCCTCGCATATATAAGAGAATGCATTGGCCTAAAAAAAATCTTTTAACACTTTTTACCATTTTTTCTTACATTCTTTAACAATTTTATAATTTTTAATGTGTTAAGCCAATGCATTCTCTTATATATGCGAGGCGACCTATGGTCGACTCGCATATATAAGAGAATGCATTGGCACAGGGCCCTTCTGTTGGGTAAAGGGTTAATGGGGCTGCTGTGGTGGATCATAATCTGCACTGAGGAGGTCTCTTCTTCGTTGAATATACATGTGTATGTCTGAGCATTTATTCAGGAAGTTGGCTGTCCTAAGTCTGGGCCCCGGCGGTGACGACGACATATAATTTTCTGAGAACTTGCGTATATTTACGTGCGCTCGCGCAACAGTATGGCGATCAGACAGATTCGTTCGTAGCTTGGTGTCACACTCCATGACGTCACCAAAAACGACGTAAAACCTCGTGGCGTTCTGACATTTTTACTGTGCCGCGTTTTTGCTATGTTTATTTTATGTGTTGTTTTCGATTATTTGTTTGTCGCCGATATCGCCATTTGTCAGGATTCCCTGTTTCTATATTTGAAACTGGCATGCTCGTAGTTGGCCTCGATTTCGATTTTTTCTCCCAGGTCAAAATTCGTCAGAGTTATGACAAAAATAGATCGACCTACATTTTCTCCATCAGAAATCTACATCAAAGAGTCTATAGACTCCTTCGGGACCTACATAGACTCCTTCATTTGGGTATTTTCACTTATAATTGGGAAGTTTTATCATTTTTGGTTCGTGCGAAGACCTCTTTTTATCGTGCGGGAAAAGAGAGACATTCAAAACGCGATTTCGTAATTCGACGCAATAGGCTGAATAGCCTAACCTTCAGCAGAGTTCCGGGTCAAATACGACGAATGACGTAACACAAAACAAAACAAAACGCATTTGTTAACACAAACACCGTTTGAAGAGTTTATTATTACATAAAATGATCGTTATTGATTAATTATTGATTAATTATTGATATTTATTGTTGCATATTGGCTGCTATCAATATTTACAAAATTAGTACTAATTATTTCTTATAATTGCTCCTTTGGTCAACTTTGACTATCGGAAAATGAAAATGAAAATATGCCGCTGAAAAAAATGTAATCGATATTAAAGTCTCATCCTTTCGACAATATGGAATTGGTTTTAATTACTTAAATGATTATAGTAATTTGCCTTTTATCTGTGATGAAATGAGAAATGGTAATTGTCTTTTTTAAAATACAGAGAAATTATTTTTTAAATTATTGTTTATGACATTTTTGCGCACGTTGGCATCTCTCTGAGTGCATTCTAGTTCTGGCTTGCAGTGTGTATCTTGAACATGCCTCGGTGTCATACTTGCAAAATGAATATTACCTGCACCAGCTGACTCAGGAGTTAATATACCCAGTTCCGTTAGCATCGTTCAAATAGTATAATTGAATACTCACTGCGTAGTTATAAATATCAATATGATGAATCCCGATCACTACTTAAAGGGGGGGGTATTTATCTGGTATTTATCTGGCGGGTCTGCTTGGAACTTATTTCATTATAATTTTGGTGTATTTTTGAAATTTAGATTGATTTTTTCAAATATAGGTCATGTGATGTAATTCCAGAACAAAATTCTCAAAAATATATTTATTGCAAAATTTTATAATTTACAAATTGTCCCTGCCAGCTAAATATTATGAGGCCAAAGAAAAAATATTTATGGCTTGGGTTTCCCTGCTGACCCTATTTTAAACCCCCTACCCTGAATTGAATTTTTTCTCAAAAAATTACATAAAACACATTTCAGCATCTTAGAATAGGTTGATTTCTCAGTAAAAGTATTGCGTAATATTAAAAGTAGTTTTATGTCAATCTTGCACAGTAAAATATGCACATGAAAAGTCATAATAATATGTCAAAATAAATTAATTAATTAAAAAAAAAAATTCAAGCCAACCTACTGTTATGCCCTAAGTAAATGGCCCATCTAACTGAAGTGGCACCCCAGTTTAACTGCGTTCCGTTTTAACCTAACCGCGGTTATAAGATGCGTTTAAAACGCAAGAGAACCAAATAAATTGTGCGGTTAAAACGGATACGTCGCGGTTAAACCGGTATATGTCGCTCTTAATGGAACAGATACCATATAGCGTATATGGCGTGTCATGTTTTAGTTGCCATGCTCGTTAGACAATTAAGTTAGCACACATAACATGGCAGTGTCCCTTTCAATATCAATATTTTTTGCTGTGGATCTTCTATTTATTTTGGATAAATAGAACAGACATTCATATACCGGAAGATTGTGATGTATGGTGTGAAAAAATAAAAGTGTTTTTGTGTGTTTTATTTATTTTTGGATTTCTTTTTATTATAATGTTGTATACTTTATAGTAGCCTTTTGGTGAAAATAACAGTTGGGCTAACCCCGACGGGTAATCGAAATCCTTACGGCCCTTTTTCGACTTTAACCATCGATAAAATAAATATTTATATAATTATATATAGATATAATTATTCGACAATTTAGCTGACGAGTGCCGGTCACTTTCAATGTAAGGAAAACGCGTTTAAAATGGATCAACCGCAAAACAGAAAAAACGCATTCAAACAGATCAAATGGCCACTGAATTTCAAACGGATTTGAGTGGATATTTATATAATAATATAAAGTGGGGGTTAGAGTCCCACACATGCATCATAAATGTAAAGTGAGAGAAACAATACATAGTCACAAAATGCGTTTAAACGGAACAACCGCACTCTTCAAACATCGGGCATTATTCAGATATCGAAAACCGATATTTAAGTTTTCCGACCTTGCATTCGTTGCTATATAATCATAATTAACTACAAACGTGACACGCCAGCGAGATTCGCGAATTGCGTATGTACTATTACTAGTATTAAATTCAGCACTCTACTTTGCTTCAAACATAAGCATGTATTTTTTCACAAGCCGAACAACGACGGACGTACCGGTATACTAGAACATATACGTCAAAATTATACAGTTTTCAACAAGTCGGGATTAAAACATAAAATATATCGTGTTGAGTACCGATGGTGATAACAAAAACATACAATCAACTCCTGGTCGATTATGAAGTTACCACTTTGCCGTGATCGCTAAAACACAAAACGATAACATACACTGGTAGATGCATGGGTAGTACCCCTCTCTTTCCCATTAAATATTCAAATACCGGAAGGTTAACGTTTACGTGCGGTGTAACCGCAGTTAAGGGTTATTAACTGCGGTAACCTAACCGCATGTAACTGCGATGCCACCGCAGTTACGGCAAATAACTGCGGTGCGGTTACGGTTTAACCGCAGTTGTAAACGGATTATAACTGCAGTTAATGGGTCATTTACTTAGGGCATAACAGTACAAACCCTATTTTTTTCTGGCCTGTAACCCAAACAAGACATTTAATTTTCTTTGGCCTGACTGTTCAATTATATGCCTGCTTTGGTTTCCGGACAAGTGCTTCATACAGTTTACATTCATTCATTTTTACCAAATAAAAAAAAATATCAACAAAATAAGCCTTGATATTTTCTTATAGATATATAATAAACATGACTGGTATAAAATTACCTTTGGTAAAATCTCAATGTTTACACATTGTTTCCTAGAAAGAATGAAACACAGAAATGGTGAATCCCCCCAAAAAATCCAAGACATCACATGTTTTGTGAAATCTGGGTTCTTCAGGTTATGTCCCAGGGAATTCAGGGGGAATTTACACCGTTTGACCGATGACATGGCCTGATACCGTTACAAGTGACTTTTGACCTGGTCAGTCACTGAAGGTCACTACCTAATGACATCACACATTCATCAGCTGTTCATGGGCATGGCCATGATGGGAGTCCATTGTGGAAATTGGAAATAATGTTTTTATTTTGGATTATGCTATGCTTACTAAAGGTAAATTTATATCAGTCATGGTTATTATACATCCATAAGAAAATATCAAGACTTATTTTGGTGATATTTTGTGTTCTTCAGTACATGTAGTAATTTGTGTTGGTTTAGATACCACTGTTATGGGCAATGTAACCAAGGAGAGTCTAAATATTGGTTAGTTTGGTGATCTAGGATCTAGGGTGAACCTGCCCATACCGTACATGTATTTATCGGGTGTGGGCACCTGGAATATAGCAGAAGGGTGGGTTGTCTCACTGGCGGGTAGTGCTATTCCCATCAACATAACTAGAATTGGTTCCTGCACTGAGTCTGAAATATCGAGATACAGATGTCACGGTTCCTGGTCCGGTTCTTGCAATATCAGTGTTCGAATCTTCAAGAAACTGTTCAAGATATGTGTTCAGGGCAGGTAATTTTCCATTTAGCAAAGACCAAAGAATTCCCATTGCGTCTCTTGATTATCGAAATTAAAATTTTCAATAATCGAAAAATAACAGCGAAGGAGCGCTAGGTTCATAAAGAACAATTATTGTTGCCAAGGAACATCAGTCACCACCATGCTTGAGGAACTCGATCTACAACCTCTAGAGGAGCGACGAATAGAACAGTTCCACAAGATAGTTGAGGAGAGCGCTAAATGTAAATGACCATCTGACACCAAAGAAATCAGGCAGAAAGATCACGGACAAAAAATTCGCAGACTGTGTGTCAATAAACATTATCAAAAAAGAAGAATGTAAAAATGAAAGAGCTTTCGAGCCACGGCATACTAGCTGTAACCAATTAAAACATTCTTTCTTTAACAAGACGATCCTGGAGTGGAACCAACTGGAGCTGAAATGGTCACTGTCACCCCCTTTCGTTCAGTTGGGTACCCAGCTTTTTAAAATTTACAGTTGGGTACCCAGCTTTTATAAAATTTACAGTTGGGTACCCAGCTTTATGAAATCTCGCCAGTGTTAGACGTGACCTTTAATTCAACATGGCCGACGTTTGTAGCTTTTCCGTGCTCCAGGGGTAGGTTGGCAATTATCGCAATACGATAGGGGAACACTTCAGTACAGCAGTCGATCTGCAGGATCTACAATTCTTTTCTGCTGTTAATATATTTCAAGCATCGTAAACTTAACAGGTTCATTTGGAGAAAAAAACAATCAAATAATTAAAAAATCACGTTCTGTGTGAGATTTCATAAAGCTGGGTACCCAACTGTAAATTTTATAAAAGCTGGGTACCCAACTGTAAATTTTAAAAAGCTGGGTACCCAACTGAACGAAAGGGGGTGACAGTGACCATTTCAGCCCAACTGGAAGACCGGGTCGCATGCAACAGTGATCCAGAGTTGTTCTGATAGGCACTCCGCAACGATGGAATCACTGAACCTGAGGACACAGCACCATCAGAGTCCTCAAAGGAATCAACAAAATCCTCCACCCATCTACCCTGCTCGACAAAACAAGTGTCCAGTGTCACCGCGGTGTATTTGCCGTTCAGCCGCGGTGTCAGAGTTTGTAACTGCAGTTGAGCACCGCGGCCGAACGACATGTGAACTGCGGCCAAACGGCAAGCACATCTTGGCCGAAAGGCAACTAAAACGCGACCGAATGGCATGCACACCGTGGTTAGATTTCTGGTTTGTATAGTCTTTTTTCAGTTTAATGAATTTACACCGCGGCAAATACACCATGGCTGAATGGAAAGTACACCGCGGCCCAACTGTAGTTAGCCGGTGGAGCTGCGGTGTAGTTGCATTTCGGCCGCAGTGGCAACGCTAACCACACCGCGGTTAAGTGGACACTTGTTTTGTCCAGCAGGGTACATCTACTTGATACTCCATCGCCCTCAATGTGCTGGGGATTATGTGGAGGGTCCAGGTGCTACCATGGCCGAGTAACTTTATAACCCTGTGCCGTGGTGACTCCAGTAGCATTCTTTAACGTGCACACACCGAGGCGTGTACACGTGTCAGCCATTAATGCCCGATCGACAGCGTACTGCACCCACGACAACATACCATGACAAGTGTTGTAATGGGGGAAGTCGGCATTTTGCATTAGGATCTTTATTCAGTGATCTGGAATGAAACTTTTCAGCCTGACAAACTTGGTATCTGACCGAGTTCTGATATTTGTCAAAATACCCTCGGGACAAGGTTTCGATCCCCGGTATAATAGCACTAGAGACCAGTACGCTACCTCTCAGCTACTGACTTCCCCAGTGCGCCTAAAACCAGAATTGGTTATTGCACTGCACCAACTACAGATAGTCTAATAAATAAATAAAAAATGAAAAAAGAGTCGAGAGGGCTATTAGTCTGACCAGACGTGATAATATGGCTATGGCCATCCACGTCTGACCGCGGTGGCGCTTCAGCTTTGACGAGTAGCTAATTTTTTTAAATACACTTATTTTTAAGAATCAACTAACATAGTCATTAATGTTAACAATATTGCAATATATATTAGCTCTGACACCTACCAGAACGTGTGTATAATTCCGTAATAATTTAATCCAAAAATCCAGTCGGAAAACATGTTGACAAAACGTGAAAAATGGTCGAAGCAGGAGGAGCTAACATATCACATGACTACGTGCGTCATGTGCATGGCAAACATGATTCTGCAACTCGCATTACTGTACCAGGATGTTAACAGTACGCATGTGTAACAAATTGGAGTTGGTAATTTGTAAAAACTACACGCATGCGCAGATTGTAGTTCCCCTCAACTTGAATTGTATCAGGGCAACCTGAATTGTACACTCAATGTGAACGCATGTGATTACCTTGCCGTGCGCACGGGGAACTCACAGGGGGATTCATGAAATTACGGGTCACATGCGATGGTCGACGATCACACGACATGTCAGTGTTTACGTTCTGTTATCTGTCGGATTTTAAGGATAAATGACACGTCGTAGGTGAGTGGATGGTTTCACACTTGTTGTATTTGTATCACAGTTGTTGGAAACTTGTCAAATAACCCGAAAAGAGATGTCACCACCACTACTTATTAATATAATTGACAAGTAGGGAAAGCTACTGAGACCACCCATCTCCCATCAAACCATGTCACCGCTCGTTTCGTGTTCAATTGCAACAATAAAAACATTAATTTCAGAAAAGTACAACATCCTAGTAATAAAACATATATTTCTTTTCACGTTTACCGTAAGTGCAGTAGAAAATATCACTTTATAATTACTTTTATCGTATACAACATCCGAAAACAACTGTGCAACTGTGGGCAGCCGATTCCACGAGTCGCCATCCGAGAGTCAAGGGCAGATAATTTCAAATGCTATTATCTGCGCTTGACTCTCGGATGGCGACTCGTGGAATCAGCGAGCCGCTGTTGTTTGGGAAGTTGTATACGATAAAAGTAATTATAAAGTGATAATTTTCTACTGCACTTACGGTAAACATGAAAAGAAATATGTTTTATTACTAGGATGTTGTACTTTTCTGAAATTAATGTTTTTATTGTTGCAATTGAACACGAAACGAGCGGTGACATGGTTTGATGGCTCAGTAGCTTTCCCTACTTGTCAATTATATTAATAAGTAGTGGTGGTGACATCTCTTTTCGGGTTTTTTGACAAGTTTCCAACAACTGTGATTTGTATTTAATTGATAAATAAATATGCGTTGGTCCTAATTGTTACTTTTATAGGAATTATAGCCGCCTATGTTGTTTGAAGCACGCCATGGATCTTTGATGGCGTAAGCCATGACACAAACTTTGTGACAAAGATCAAATGGATCTAGACTAGTAGAGTAGAGTCTAGAGAGGGCTATCGGAAATTCGAAGATAAACATCGGCCATTCGTATTTAATCTCATTAGCAATTTAAATTTTAACGATTTAGATGAAATTATAATTGCGGTGACTGTGGTCAATTGAACGCTTAATGTTTTACCTGTTTTGACCAGAATATATGCGCATTACATGGCAACAAAAGCTCCACAAAACTTCATCCATTTTCTGGACAGGTTGGCAATTATCGCAATACGATAGGGGAACACTTTTACGTTCGTACTCATATTTCACCAATTTTTGTACCTGGCTTGCCTGTCCTGAGTTTCACGGGAAAATGGCCAATTTGATACTATTTGTCGTTATATACATATTTATCAACCCATTTATTATTCATTTTCATAAAAATAAAATAAAAGAAGCTGAAGATGACATGTTTAAAATGTTTGAAGCATGAATTTGGCGATAAGTAGTTTTCAGAGTACGTTATACTTGCGATAGTTACGTTACGCACACAGTGTTCCCCTATCGTATTGCGATAATCGCTAACCTTCTGGACATACTCATCACTTCCGGTTGTCGAAATCGCAATAAAACATACTATACAAATTGCGTACAAATTAAACGCACTATATACCCAGACAGACAATTAATTACCCAGACATAGAATTAATAACCCAGACAGACAATTAATAACCCAGACAGACAATTAATAACCCAGACAGACAATTAATTACCCAGATAGACAACTAATTACCCAGACAGACAATTAATAACCCAGACAGACAATTAATAACCCAGACAGGCAATTGATAACCCACACAGACAATTAATAACCCAGACAATTAATAACACAGACAGACAACTAATTACCCAGACAGACAATTAATTACCTGGACAGACAAGTAATTACCCAGACAGACAATTAATTACCCAGACAATTAATAACTCGGACAGACATATAATTACCCAGACAGACAATTAATTACCCAGACAGACAATTAATAAGCCAGACAGACAATTAATTACCCAGACATTACCCAGACAGACAATTAATAACCCAGACAGACAATTAATAACCCAGACAGACAATTAATTACCCAGACGGACAATTAATAACCCAGACAGACAATTAATAACCCAAATAGACAATTAATTACCCAGACAGACAATTAATAACCCAGACATTACCCAGACGGACAATTAATAACCCAGACAGACAATTAATAACCCAAACAGACAATTAATTACCCAGACAGACAATTAATAACCCAGACATTACCCAGACAGACAATTTATTACCCAGACAGACAGACAATTAATAACCCAGACATTACCCAGACGGACAATTAATAACCCAGACAGACAATTAATAACCCAAACAGACAATTAATTATCCAGACAGACAATTAATAACCCAGACAGACAATTAATTACCCAGACAATTAATAACCCGGACAGACATATAATTACCCAGACAGACAATTAATTACCCAGACAGACAATTAATAACCCAGACAGACAATTAATAACCCAGACAGACAATTAATAACCCAGACATTACCCATACAGACAATTAATAAGCCAGACAGACAATTAATAACCCAGACAGACAACTAATAACCCAGACAGACAATTAATAACCCAGACAGACAATTAATTACACAGACAGACAATTAATTACTCAGACAGACAATTAATTACCCAGACAGACAATTAATAACCCAGACAGACAATTACCCAGACAGACAATTAATTACCCAGACATTACCCAGACAGGCAATTAATTACCCACACAGACAATTAATAACCCAGACATACAATTAATAACCCAGACAGACAATTAATAACCCAGACAGACAACTAATTACCCAGACAGACAATTAATTACCCAGACAGACAATTAATAACCCAGACAGACAATTAATAACCCAGACAGACAATTACCCAGACAGACAATTAATTACCCAGACATTACCCAGACAGACAATTAATAAGTCAGACAGACAATTAATTACCCAGACAGGCAATTAATAACCCAGACAGACAATTAATTACCCAGACAGGCAATTAATTACCCAGACAGACAATTAATAACCCAGACAATTAATTACCCAGACAGACAATTAAATACCCAGACAGACAATTAATTACCCACACAGACAATTAATAACCCAGACATTACCCAGACAGACAATTAATTACCCAGACAGGCAATTAATTACCCACACAGACAATTAATAACCCAGACAGACAATTAATAACCCAGACAGACAACTAATTACCCAGACAGACAATTAATTACCCAGACAGACAATTAATTACCCAGACAGACAATTAATAACCCAGACATTACCCAGACAGACAATTAATAAGTCAGACAGACAATTAATTACACAGACAGGCAATTAATTACCCAGACAGACAATTAATAACCCAGACAGACAATTAATTACACAGACAGGCAATTCATAACCCAGACAGACAATTAATAACCCAGACATTACACAGACAGACAACTAATTACCCAGACAGACAATTAATTACACAGACAGGCAATTCATAACCCAGACAGACAATTAATAACCCAGACAGACAATTCATAACCCAGACAGACAATTAATAACCCAGACAGACAATTAATAACCCAGACAGACAATTAATAACCCAGACAGACAATTAATTACCCAGACAGACAATTAATTACCCAGACAGACAATTAATAACCCAGACAGACAATTGATTTCCATATACTTTGGTGTTGGAAGAACAACTAGTCCTCTCACTATGACCTGTGACCGAAGGAACTGGTGGGTATATTGGATTACATGCGTCTGGTCCTCAGTACATCCATCTGTCTGTCCGTGCAGATATCTCAACCACAGGTTGTCAGATCTCAATGTAATTTGGTATGTATGTTCACCACAATGGCGACATTCAGTGGAGTGTTCAAACGTTTTGTTTATCTGGATAAGTTTTAAATTTGATATGGATGTTCATCATCATCATATTAAACCCACTTGGCAGATTGCACTCCAAAATAAACCTATTATATTTCGCTTTTGAGTTTAAAATAAACAACAAACAAGCAGACCGTGATGGCAATTATATACTACTGAACATCACAGTACAAAGTCACAGATTCACTCTAATTGCATTATATGGTCCAAACAAAGAAAAACCTGAATATTTTGAAGACAAAAAAAAAAAAATTGTTATAGAACTCGGCGACCTGTCAACGATCTGGGTTGGTGATTGGAATGTGGTACAACACTATGATCTTGACACATATAACTATAGCAGACACAACAACCCAAAAAATAGAGAGAAAATAAAGAGTATAATGACTGAAATGGAATATATGTAATCCAAATAAAACCAGATATACTTGGTACGGTCCCAATAAAAAATATAGCAGACTTGACTATTTTTTGGTATCCAAAGACTTAGAACCATATGTCATATCGCAGAATATCTGCGCAAAATATAAATCAGACCATTCTTCAATTAACTTAGGACTGTCATTTAATGACCAACAAAAAGGGAAGAGGACATGTAAATTTAACAATTCCCTTCTAAACGGTCCTAACTATGTGGAACAAATTAAAGAAATTATTATAAAGACAGTAGACAAATACACAAAAACATCAAGCACTGAAATTAGATATATTATTGATGATCAATAATTGTGGGAAATGATAAAATTAGAAAAAGGAACTTACCCTGATGAGACAAACTCAGGTTAAGGGTTTAATAACCAGGGCTAAGGCCCAACGGTACGCAGAGGGAGAAAAAAACTAAATATTTTGCATATCTAGAAAAAAAAAATTATACAGAAAAATTTATTCCTAAAGTTATAAGAGATGATAACAGCACTACAACAAACATTAATGAAATACTAGAAGAACAAAGGAAATTTTATAAAAACTTATATAAAATAAATGACAATAAATCTGAGGAAGCACAGTTTGATAAATTCTTAGATAAAAATAATCCTTTCATCGAAATAAAAACTGAAGAAGAGAATAAAAAGAGTGAAGGACTGGTAAACGAATATGAACTATTAACAACTTTAAAAACAATGAAAAACAATAAATCACCAGGTAATGACGGGTATACTGCCGAGTTTTTTTAATTCTTTTGGAAAGATATAGCAGTTTTTGTTTTAAATTCCATTAATGATGCATATAGAAAAGGCTCAATGTCAGTAAGACAACACCAAGGAAGGATTACCTGCTTGCCAAAACCTGGCAAAGATAAATAAATCATTAATACAAAAATTAAGGCCAATCGCCCTCTTAAATATAGATTACAAATTAGCAGCTTCAGTTATAGCAAATAAAATACAAATACAAATTAATTCAATGTTTAGTGACACACAAAAAGGTTTTATTAAACAGGGTACCATAGGGGAGTGCACACGCCTGACATATGACTTGATTTCAGAATGTGAAGAACAAAATATACCTGAATTAATGCTCTTATTGGATTATGAGAAAGATTTTGATTCTATAAGCTGGAGTTTCATACAGAAAACATTGAGATTTTTTGGTTTTGGAGTGTCATTGTGTAATTGGGTAACAACGCTTTATAATGAGGCAAACAGTCTCATTATCACATCATTTAACATAGATAGAGGGGTCAGACAAGGTGCCCAATTGTCACCTTATCTGTTTATTCTTTGCCTAGAACCATTCGCAGCTGCATTCAAATTAGAAAGTAACAGTGCAGGGGTTGATAGTAGTCAAAGCTCTCCACAAGAAACAATAAATTTAATTAATGCATTTGAAAAGATATCTGGTTTAAAAGCGAATTTTTATAAAACAGAAGCGGTGTGGTTTGGAACTTGAAGAGGTTATACTATATCATTAAAAACAAATATCAACTTGAAATGGAATTTTAAAGGTAGATTCAAAACTCTAGGAATTATATTTAATCTGGAAGATCCCCTCCTTGTGCAGGAAAACTGGGGGGAAAGATGGATAACATGAACAACATATTAAAGAACTGGGCATTGAGGGCACTGTCTCACATGGGCAAAGTGACTGTAATAAAAACTTTAATACTGACAATTATTATCCAAATAATGACCCGAACCCCCAAAACAAACTATGAAGGAAATGCAGGGCTTGCTATTTAAATTTTTCTGTAATGGGAAAAGAGACAGGATAAAAATAGATACATTAGTTCATAGAAAATGGTGGACTCAAGATTCCTGACCTTAGCTGTTTCTCAAAATCGTTACTGTACACTAAGATAGGCGATTTTTTTATTTACTCCCATTGAAATAACTTTCAAGTTAGATTGTGTTCGTGTTATATGAGTTTCGTATAAACCTAATTTAGCGAAGAAAATATTGATCTTGGAAACAAAAATATTACGATTTCAAACTACGCGCCATTTTTTTTACCTTCACCGGAGAAGAAGCAGGTTGCAGGAAGTACCGGAAGTTCATTGCTCACAGCTTCGATTGATGCATTCAATCTCTTCCATCGAACGATCTCACTCCCTATAAAATACTTGACGCTTTATGACTCTTGTTTCTTTCTCCTTTTTATAACGGGCCTTCTTTTGCAGGTAACATGTTTTGTTTGCAACTCAATAATGTTCGCGAATGGCCGTCGATAAAAGACACGCAACATATGCGATTTCAAGAACGGTAACTCGTAATGGCATAATTCTCCATTTTATGACTCCAGCCATAAATTAATTTATATTAAATAATTCAATTTTACTTTTACGATAGCCTGTTAACCGGAACGTTTTCAGTAGACATCGTCGACTCAAATTAGTTATTTTATAATATAATATTCATATTAGATCGCTATTGTCACTGGGAATTTATTGAAAATGTGGTACAGTACCCCTTTAAAAGTACTGGACCCTTTCAACTACACAGAATGGAAATTAATTATATTAGATAAAATGGAGAAATGTGGGGGAACGATAATGTTCAATTGAAATAAGCCTAGCATAACAAAAATAGCAACAAATTTCAATCCATTCTCTGGAAAGAAGCATATGCTCTGCTCACCAGTGAGCCTTCATCAGTGAAAGACTTCAAGTCACAACCAATTTGTCATAATTTAACATTGAAAATAGATAATAAGCCTATTTATCTAAAGACATGGATAGAAAAACAACTCTTGTGTGTCAACGACATTTTAAATGAAGACAATTCCTTTATGAATACTGAAGATTTTTTTCAAAAATATAGACTCAAAGTGAATTACTTAACATTGCAAGGAATAGTGACTTCCATCCCTATGAATTGGAGAAAAATAATAAGATCTAGTCAGAATAAACTCGATGAGATTAAAAAAAAAATAAGATCCAACAAGACATTCAAAGATAGGAAAGTTTAAACAAATACCTCTATTTGAATTTCATTAATATTTTAGTACAAAATAAGCGATTTGCCAAAATTGGATGGTGCAAAAGATTAAATCTTGAGTCACAACAATTAGACTGGAAAAACATATTCGAGGTGTTTAAAAATTACAAAAAGTACAAAATTGCAAGCCTTCCCTTCCCATTCAAAATAAATCCCAATACCTTGGTCACAAATATATTCCTAGAAAAATGTAAAATCATATCAACTAGTATGTGTACTTTATGTAACAATGAAAGAGAAAGCATTGAGCACCTACTAGCAAACTGTTGCAAGGTACTCCCATTATAGCATTATGTATCGGGCATTCTGGATGATTGCTTTAAACTAAACTCTACATTGACAACTGATGAAATACTGTTTGGAATTGGGGAAAACCAAAATTATTTAGCAATAAATAACCTAATACTGTTAACAAAACGTTATATTTATATAACACGATGCAATAAAGAAAATGTGTCAAAAACATCCCTTTTAAGTTACCTAAATCATGAGTTCAAAATAGAAAAATTAGCAATGGAATAACAGTTTAGAAAGCAGTATAGATAAAAAAGTGGAACAGTGTCCTCAGCCTAATTAATGATGTATATTAAAAAGAAAACTCTATATCATTAAATACAGAACAATAGAAGGATCTGAATTTTGAGTTTGTTCTCACTGTCAGAACAATCCCCAATTCCCCCCCCCCCCAAATGATAGGACGGAATTCTGCAAGGCCTCTGCAGGAAGTTCACAAACACAACATCTAACTTGAGTAACAGGTCAGATTACACATAAAAATACAACCATTACTTTTCTTTATATCATTAACAAGTTAAACACTAGTAAAATTAGAGAATAACTGCTCAATGAAGACCTGACAAAACTTTTTAATGACACAGATTTCATTTTAATTTGAACAATACCTGACATTGTGCCATAATATAACGTAATGCAGACAATGCATTGGAAAAAGTAAGATATGCATGTACATGTACATGAATGTATGTAATAATATATTGCAAATTGTACCAAAAAGATGATTAAATTATAAAACAAATATATATTTCACTTTTGAATTTCCCGATATATCGATAAATGTTGATAATTATCAGTTATCTATATATAAACACGTGGTCGTGTTTATGTTTTTTTTTTTGTTACCGGAATAGTCCAAGTTATATTATATATTCATATAAAGATTGAATATATATGCGAAGGCTTGCACAGCCAATAAAGAGCGTTTCGTTTTAATTTACCGTAACGCAGTAAAACAAAAATAATTCGGTTTATTGCTGTCGGATTTAATCAATTATAATCAAGCCATTCATTAGCAATATGGTATGATAAGTTAATTTTCATAGTTATATGAATCATGTATATATTAGGGCAATAGGGTGTTTATATGTATTGCTTCCCCAACCCCCCCCCCCCCCACCCCAAAAAAACAATCTTGCCAAATTCGCTGCGTCTATGCATGGTTAGTGGCCTATAGAATTAGCACTCTAGCGACACGGTCTATTGAATATCCAGGTCATGAATCGACCTCTTTGTGTCAATTACGCATAACAATAGGATTATAAAACATATAATCGTTCGTCGTGGTTAATAATCAGGTTTAATATGTAATCACATATACAAGCGCTCTTTATTCGCACTATATCGGAATAGGCTTAACAGTGAACACACTTTATTGTGAACTTGCGATATACATGCTTTATATATGTCATAGCAATTTACAGTTTATTAAACTCTTTTTATTCGCACCATATCAGGAATACTCTTAACATGGAACGCTCTTTATTGAGTCGTGGTGAAGGAAAATGGGGACTCGACTTAGAATAGTTGTCATCGTAAATAATTTACTAAATTATTCATCAACATACTCCCCACTTTAACTGCAATTGTATGTATTCGTAACCATGACTGACTCATCAAATTAAACGCTCTTTATTTTGTATATGTATTCTGTATGTAGTTTCTGAGTTTTTGTTTCCGACCGTTAACTCCAGTTTGAATTATTTTATCTGAACCAATGTCGGTATGTGTATTTCCCAGCTAAAGATGCAGACCAAGTTCAAATGTGGGTCCCGTCCAATTATTTTTACATGAGTTACAACCCTTTTTCGACTTAGAAGTTGACAGTCTATTAAAGGTATTCAATTCGATAAGAGGGTCCTATATTACTATTTCTTAGGCTTTGGGGTGAACAATATTTGATTCGAGTCGAGGAACCCACACATCAAAGCTCAGAGCGATTAGATATCGATTTTTGAAATCTATTAATTTTCGAATATGTATAGCCAACAAGTTGGCAGAACACGTGATCAAAACGGACAAATTGCAGGTGTAATATGGATAACCCTAAAAACAAGTGGTTATTATTGTTATTCGTTAGCACTCGAGTTTAGAGTTATCCATCTTACACCCGCAATTTGTCCGTTTTGATCACGTGTTCTGCCAACTTGTGGGCTACGTATCCGAAAATTAATAATCTATTGCAAAATCGATATCTAATCACTCTGAGCTTTGATGGGTGGGTTCCTCGACTCGAATCAAATATTTTTTACCCCAAAAGCCAAATAAATAGTATTATAGGACCCTCTGATTGGATCGAGTACCTTTAACATTTATGGTTTCCGATCAATAACTCCATTTTGAATCATTTGATCTGAACCGAAGTTGGTATGTGTATTTTCCAGGTAAAGATACAGGACAAGTTCGAATATGGGTTCCGTCCAATTATTTTTACATGAGTTACGGCCCTTATTCGACTTGGAATTTGACCAATTTCATGACATTTTGGTTTCCGACCGATAACTACAGTTTGGATTATTTTATCTGAACCAAAACTAGTATGTGTGTTTCACAGTTAAACTACAGGCCAAGTTCAAATATAGGTTCTGTCCAATTAGTTTTACATGAGTTACAGCCATTTTTCGACTTAGAATGTCATGGTCGCAGCATCCATCTTATATTTTACATTTAAATCCATCAACACACTACAGCCCACATTTGTTGGAGATATGTTTTGAAAATTACGAGCATGTTTAGTAGTGATGCGGACCGGACCGCTTTGGACCGGTCCGGTCCGCGGTCCAGGGGTGGACCACGGTCCGGTCCGGACCGGGTGTCACTGGACCGGACCGGACCGCTTTTTGCCACCGGTCCGGTACTCTCAGGTCCGGTCCACTATTTTACTTCAGTTATAATAAACTATCGCGAATATTATTGCCTATTTGCCGTCATATCAATTAGCAACGATGTATTGACGCATTCAAGTGGTTAATATCTATTAAACGTTTGATGCCACGAAAACAATGTATAGATGTACTTTGTACATGTCACTTTCCTTG